>OW284511.1:15877870-17127870 GCA_935413205.1 Polydrusus cervinus
ATTTTTGATGTTTTCATAAGATTTTTTTCAAGGCTCTTCTTTTCTCCAGATTTCATTAATTGCGATCGAATTGGTTGTCTAATAGCTGATCCAAATGCTTTCTTGGGTTTTTGTTGATGATGACGACGACGACGCTTATTGCCCCTCTTTTTTCCTTTGGAAACCTTTGAACGGCGTTTATTTTGTTTAGTCGATGGCACTCCCATACCAAAACGTTGTTTTGCTTTCATGACGTTAGTTACTAACCAAGCTGCAGCCTTTTCCCGTAAACTAGCCTCCTTAGATTTTACTCTTTTCCAAGCACTTTGTTCGAGTTCGTAATCGGCTTGGTGTCGTGCACTTAAATCCTCACTGTTATGCAAATATGCTAAATCGTGTTTTTTGCAAGCAGCATCTAATGGATTAATTCCCTGATCACCACGTTGAACACGTTTTATTACTTTGGTCCCAGGTCCACAATACTGATAACCGGGTATATGTAACTCAATTGGTAACCTATTAATTGCTGAATTAACAATACCAGCTCCAGTCTTACTTGATAACCGATAGCGACCACTTCGCTTGACTGATGACATCTAAATGATTGCATACGTGAAAATCACTATAAAATATAGTTAAAATGAGAATTGTGAAGCTTAAGCAAAAACTACCAGTTGATAATCTTGATGTCAAGGTTGGGTCAGGACACGATCAGAAATGTTTAAGAAGACATGGACCGCTGCTTCCATCATCTATACGTGGGTTGCTAATTGGACCGTCGAATTGTGGAAAAACCAATGTTATGATATCGCTGTTAACACACCCGTTGGGATTGCGTTTTGAAAATGTGTATATTTTCTCAAAGTCGCTGTATCAACCCAAATATGAGTATTTGAGAAAAATCCTATCACCAATTAAAGGTCTTGGCTACTACACTTTCAGCGATGGAAATAATATAGTGCAACCGTCAGATGCAAAGCCAAACTCTGTATTTATTTTTGATGATGTCATGTGTGAAAAACAGGATGTTATAAGATCATATTTTAGTATGGGACGACACAAAAATGTGGATGCTTTTTACTTAGCCCAAACATATTCACGTGTTCCAAAACAACTTGTACGTGATAATGCAAACTTCATTATAATGTTTAAACAGGACGAGCTGAATATGCGACACATATTTTCTGATCATGTTTCACCTGATCTAACGTTTCCGCAATTTCAAGACATGTGTTCTAAATGTTGGGACAATAAGTATGGTTTTTTAGTTATCGATAAAGATAGTGATGTTAATTCGGGAAGATATCGCAAGGGATTTGATAGCTATATATATTTATAGAAATAGCAATAAACCCTCATTCCATCATTGTCCGTTAATTTGAAGACACCATGAGTGAAGAAATCGATTTAAAACGTAAACTGGTTGAAACAACCAATGCTGTAAAGAAAAAATTTAAGCAAATCAAAGCAGCTAAATCTCAATATCATGTCGATTTAGAAAAGTTTTATGAACCGATTACTAAACCGTTGACATCAATATCAAATGCAGTGAAGCAGAAACAACAACAACAACCACAAAAACAGTCACTAAAACAACAGCAACCGCATCCGCAGCAGCAGCAGCAGCAGCAGAAACAGTCACCACAGCCAACATTAACCCAAAAATCAATTTCTACAAGTAAACCTGGAAGTCGTTACGGTTTAAACACAACAATGGATAATGCAGATATATCAATTAATCCAAATACAGAAATATTTGATGAATTACTCATGGCGCCAGTTGAAACATCTACTCCAAAACATAAATTGTATGAGTCGTCAGTATTTGCAACACCATCTCCATCAAGGCAATCCACACCAACATCTAATGAAACTAGTTCTATTGAGAGGACATCTTTTAAAAGTATTCGCACCTATCTAACAGGGTTACAAAGGCATCCATCCTATTATGACAACATTTACGGTGTTCATTATGACTCAAAAACAAAAACAAATAAAGACAAAACATATATCGGAAATGTCGAAGTACGTTTCTCCAATGGGAACATTAGTTTATATAAAAAGGAGAGAAATATTGCTATATTTAATGGAACAAAAGAGCTTTATGATTTGATTTTCCTAAAATCACCACCACTACTGGGCCATGAAGACGATTTGAATAAAGACACTCTGCAAACATACAAAGATATTTTGGATATGACAAATGCAGCATACAATCATTACGACAAAAATAATGGTTTACGGGAAACTCGATGGCCAAAATATAGACAAATTATAAAACCGCTAATGCAGGGAACTAAACTTGGTGCTGGAGTGCGACAAAAGAAAAAATCTAAAATTTACTTGCCAGTAAATAAGACATTATCTTCAAAGTCATCTCAATATGTCTATTGGAATAAACCCAGTGAGTTGGTGGATCGATTACGATTATTGTGGAGTTCAAAAGTAGCAGGACATACTGGGCATGATAATGAAATTATGTCAATTATTGAGGAGCTTCGAGAGGAAGGAATTATATATTAAGTAATTGCAATCAGTTATATTGATCAGTGATGAATGAGACATACTATACTATGGATCCTAGCCCCGAAAAGCTTAAAATTGTAAATGAACTACATCGAAATGCAAGAAAAAACTTCGCCAGAAGACACACCATAATAAAAGGGTATAAGGATTTGTGGCAAATTGATTTGGCAGAAATGCAACAATATGCTAATGAAAACGACGGTTATCGTTATATTGTCGTCTGCATAAATTGTTATTCAAAATTTGTGTACACGAGAGCTGTTAAAAATAAGACCGGTGTTGAAGTTACTAATGCAATGAAAAGCATTATTGAAGAGGCTTCATTTACTCCAACTAATTTACATAGCGATCAAGGAAAAGAGTTTTACAATAGCAACTTTCAAGCTCTTATGAGAAAATATAACATAAACCATTATTCTACCTATAGCACGAAGAAAGCAGCCATTGTAGAACGTGTTATACGAACTTTAAAAAACAAGTTATATAAGCAATTTTCAGCAAGAGGATCGTACAGATGGTTACAAATTTTACCATCTATAACGAAAGCCTATAACAACGCCAAACATCGTACGATTGGAATGAAACCGAAAGATGTGAAAGAAAATACACAAATTAATGCATACAATTATTTGAAAATTGTTCCGAAGAAAAGAAAATATCGTTTGGGTGATATTGTTCGCATTAGCAAGTATAAGAGCATATTTGATAAAGGATATACCCCCTCATGGTCAACTGAACTATTTAAAATATCCAAAGTTAATGTAACTAACCCACCAACATACCTATTGAAGTCGTTAGAAGAAGGTCAACCGATTAAAGGGTGTTTTTACGAACCAGAATTGCAAAAAACAAATAGTCCAGGTGTTTATTTAGTGGAAAAAATTCTAAGAAAACGTAAGAAAAATCACACTGATCAATTGTTTGTAAAATGGTTAGGATTTTCAAACCAAGCTAACTCTTGGATAGATAAGTCTGATATTGTATAAAAAAATATTTAAATATATTGTGTAACACTAGTAAAAAATAATCATATAATTTGCAAAATTGTATTTTATTTTACATGTACTATAGAAATAAAATATATCAGGAACGATTTGTAACTGAAAATATTTAAAATAAAAAACAGATATAAAAGTAATATATTTTTTATTATATAATAATATTTTTACAAGAAGAACAAAAAAGAAAAATATTAATAAGTTAACCTAGGGGTTATAACCAAATTGGCGAAGCTCATCCTTGGATAAACATATACTGCGGATACGTTGTTCCTCCTCCTCATCATCAGTGTGATCACTATCACTATCCCAAAATTCCTCGTCTGATGTGTCGAGCGGAGCATCGCAAAATTCGTCAGTTGATGGCTCGAGTGAAGCATTCGGTATTACAGGTGTTGATGGTGAATGATCTTGTTGCTGGTGTTGTTGTTGTTCTTGTTCTTGTTCTTGCCGCTCTTGTTCTGGTCTTGCTGGAGATTGTTCTTCCTGCTGTTTCGGAGGAAACTCCTTTTCACACCAATCACAAAAACCCCTTTTTCCTCCGATAATTTCGAAATGTTCACAGTTGACACACATTTGACGTCCATTTACAGAAAATGGATAGACCAGCGTTGTTTGTGATTTAGAAGTCATTTTTGAGCAAAATTTATTAAACTCGATGTATGAATGGTAGAAGTAAACTGAGTTATCGGATTTTGGGTTCTAGTTTTTATACAATACAGATGTCCCTCACTTATGACCTTTCTTTTTTGAGTGATCTTTATCTAATACCAAGTGGATGGGCATCTTTGTCTGACTCTTCTCAAGGTTATCAACTCGATGTTCAAGAGCTGCCAGAAGCTTATTATTTTTTTCTTCAAAATCTTCTTGCTTTCTATCAAAGAGCCCAAAGAAATCTTTATTGATTATATCAAAAAGCTGTTTTCGTGATTTGTACAGTTCTTCAAAAACATATAGTCGAGTTGCTGCATCATTATCTTTAGTTGGTTGAGCAACATTTGATAAACATTTTCCTTCGATATCATATTGTCCGTCAGAGGTTAGTTTAAAACCATTACCTGGTATACCGCGGAGTAGTTGAACTTTTTCATTCACTCTTTGACGACCAAATTTGTCGATTGTGTTGTTAACACGACCCATTTTTATTTTCAACTAAGTCATTTTTCTTATGATATCCGCTTATATATGTTGAGAAAAAACAAACAATAATTTTGCTACATACAATTTATTTACAATTTTATATTTTTAAACATTACAATAAATTGGTTAAAAACATTTGGGGCACCAATCATTGATTACTGTTACATTACTACCACCACCACCACAACACGCATACGAGAAAATGTATTCTTTGTCTTTTTCATCTTCTTCGTCTTCTTTAGTTTCTTCTTCTTCTTCTTTTCTTCCTCCAAAACTAGAATCCTCATCCTCGTCGTCGTCGTCGTCATCGGCGATTAAACCATAATTTAGCAATATTTCTTTGGAAATATGTGGTATTTTGATAAAGAACTCTTCCAGTCGTTCAAGGTACATACCGGAACAAATTTCATCTAAACCAATGGACCCATATAGGAATTGTTCGCAAAGATGAGCTCCAACTCGAAAACGAATTGCATCCATCATGTTTTTCTTGTACTCCGTTAAACTCAAACCCAAACCGGGTTTGTCATGTGTTGAGTCATCTAGAGCATCTTGAGCCATTTTTCGTAATTTCAACGATAGTTCAGTAAAATATGCATCTTGGGCAACTCTGACCGTATCTTTATCGTCACACATCTTAAATAGATAATATTTTAAGCGATTGTGGAGGTGCTTCCCTACAAGTGTACAACTATTTTTTTACATATTCAAGCAATAAGTACTTAACTAATATGATAAACAATATAAAAAAATTAAAAAAGAAAAAGTTTATTCCAAAGACCCAAAATTAATTAATGCTCGTGCATTACCCCCAGAAGTAACATTTGAACTTAGCCCCAAATATGTTAAAGTATATTTATTATCAGACATATTTATGCCCTCTATAATATCCTCGGTAAAAGTTTCAGCTACACGTTTTGGTAAAAATGTTTGAAATATCACATTGTTTAGCGAATCAAATAGTGTGACAACAATACTTTTACCAAAGCGTGTTGTCGCTGGAATAATTTTTTTAATGGTGTAAACTTTTCCCACATCCAAAGTTGAAAGTCTTTTACGTTCAGGAAACTCCATTTCTTTGTTTATCATATTATTAATTTCACTCAAGGTCTGCTGTGAAATGCTCATTATTGAAATATGTAATAAAATAATTTAAAATACCTTCAATAGACACTGTTGGAATACACACCACAAACGAAATATTACTATTCACCACTTTTCAAGGTAACAGTTTATGGGCTGCTATGCTTGTGTGACTATGAATATCTTGCTAACTGAACCATCTTTTATTGGAGTTTTCAAGGTCGATGAAATAAAAAAATTAATGGCAGGGGGAGTAACCACTTTATGGGAAAAACATACCATCATGGTCAAGGTCATAAATAAACACCAGCAAACGTACATGGTCAAGGTCATCAATATAACAAGTGACCTCGAATATGGACAAGGTCATAAATAAACACCTGCAAACGTACATGGTCAAGGTCATATGACATCACACAAAAAAAAACACCTGCACCCATTCAAGGTCAAGGTCAAATAAACACCTGCCCACCTTCGCGGTCAAGGTCAATGGAAGGAGTGGGGGGAGAAGGTCATTTCCCATTTCTACACTACTGATCCAGTACAGCTCAGTACCATTTGTGTCAATAAAAAAAATTAAATTCAAAAAATTAGTAGGTATATTATTTAAACATACTTTCCCCTGGTTTTCGGGAATAAGAAATACGGAAAAGGGCTGATTACGGCTTTATGTTAGGTACCCATTGTAGCGATTACAGCTCAGTGCCGTTAATATCAATTGAAATCCAAACATCGCTATATTGTCAATTACGCTTCTTAACAGCATAACTGGCAATATAAAGTTTTTTGGAAATTAATTTGACACAAACGCTACTGTGCTGTAATGGAAACACATAAAATACCCAACATAATGCAGTAATTAAACACTTTTTTATATATTCCGCTCTCGAAAACGAGGGGGAGAGTGAGTTTCACAACACCGTAATTGGTAATATCACAATTTTCGGAATTTCAAATTTTGTAAAATTGACAAAACCGGCACTGGTCTCTAATGGGTACAGTAACATTGCCATCATATCCAGAAGGCAATGACAGTAAGTACCTAACATGAAACTGTAACCAACACAATAATAAAATTCAATTTTCATAGCCTCGTATTTTAGAAACATCAATTTTAAAATCAGGAGATTTTACACAGCTTGATATTTTAGCCTTCATCCTGTATAAAAGAGACAAAAAGTTAAGTTGTCAGCCCCAATAAACTAACGGATTAATTGAATTTTGATGAAAATATGGGCTTTTAAAATTAAAGTAATTTTTTAAGTATTCCATAACTAATGGGCGCAGTGTGGATACCATCTTTCCATTGGCGAAGAGAAACTCAATAATTTATTTAATTTTTTTGTAATTCGAACCAAGAGAAACACGGCAAATTATTGATTTATTACAGCGGATTATTGACTTATCTGCTTTTGCAAAATTCCGGAGGTCCTTTCTGTGCATGCGCCGGCAGTAGCTAAAACAGCTCTGTTTAGGCTGTTTTAGCTAAACAGCTCTGTTTAAAACAGCTTAAATAGCTCTGTTTAAAACAGTTCTGTTTAAGCTCTTTTAGCTATCTGGCGCAGAACTCTCCATCGGTCCCTACTTCCACCATTACGGTCTTAAATAATAAAATTACAATTTTTATAGGCAGTCATATCGATAACCAATTTACTCTCGCAACATTACCAATTTAAAGATATGCTAAGATTCATCAAGAACAATTTCTGGACGTTACAGCAGGTGGAAGAAGAGGCGCGATTAGAAATCCTAAAAGATCTGGTAACGCTTAAAAAACTCATGCTATGTACTATATTTCTTATCATGAGCTCCCCCTGTATATATTTACCATTTACGGGGGTCGATTATGAAGACACTTTTTTTCCGACAATCGCAATGCTGAGTAGTTTGGACTTCTGGATGCCTCTGAAATATTTTATGACTGGATTTAACTATTTCGTTTTGTTTCCACAAAGTTATTTTATGGGAATGTTTTTGTTTACTCAGTTTTTCTTTGTTACCCATTACAGATATCAGGTAATAAACTATTAATACAGAATAAGGGCACAACTTTTAGAAGACTAGGCGACTAGGCTAGTCGAATCGCCTCTCATCCTCACACAACCGATCTATTGTCACGCAGGCAGTCGCGAGCTAAAGGCTGCACGTTCATAAATTTAATAGCGTTTTCCTATGAAAATGAGAAAAAAAGCACGGTTAACTTGGCTCGAAAGCGCCGAATATCACACGCGTGTTGAAAGAAAATATTTCAACTCTAGAGTGGAAATACAAGGCACACTATTTAATTTAGGCATATGATGCCAATGTGACAGACCACACCTATTTATTAAAAAGAACAAATTTTAGAAAGCAGTTTAGTTTATTTATCACGCATTTGTCGAGTGATTCAGAATTAGAGTGTGAAAATACGCCATCTGAAATTATAAAAAAGTTAAGAATATACTGGAAAATTTATTACCAGTCAAAACAAGCCCCGCTGAATGTCATATATTAAACTTAAGCAGAAAATGTTTATGGGTCGCGATAGCCTAGAGACTAGAACCATGACCTACGAATCGAAAGATCACAGGTTCAAATCCCATCAGGACCATTTGACTTTTTTTTATGAAAACATTAAATAATTTTTTCTACTGACGTTTTATAATAACCTCTTTTTGATTGTCATTATGTTTTTTTAATAACCTCCTTTTAGGCGCAGCGTGCTTAAAAAACTTTTAAGCGCGTTACCAGGAGCAACGGGCTTAAAAGTAATACAGGTAATTATTTACAATTAAAACGTAACCACAGACTAGGTATAATTTAATTTTTTTTGGCAAGTGTCAATTTTTGAAAGGGGCAAATGAAACATAGCTAATAAAATGTTAGTAAAATAAATTAGGTTTTTTATTATAAAACCTCAGTAGAAAAAATATTGTATACAACTCGTTACGAAACAATGTATTTTAGTCACTTTGACGTGTTGTCCAACTCGGCTTCGCCTCGTAGGACAATTAACGTCGCGTGCCTAAAAGACACTTATTTCGTTACTTGTTGTATAATTAGCTATATAGAATTATTTTGAATTGAAATCTTCCTTGTTGGGTGAATTTTTTAAATTTATTTTTAATGCATCTTTTTCCTTGATTAAATAAAAAAAAATCATTCAAGAAGGAAGATTTCAATTCAAAATAATTTTATAATTTATTTAATGTTTTTATAAAAAAAAGTCAAGTACTCCTGATGGAATTTGAACCTGTGACCTTTCGATCTATTAAATTGGCATCATATGTTTAAATTAAATAGTGTGCCTTGTATTTCCACTCTAGAGTTGAAATATTTTTTTTCAGCTCTAGAGTTGAAATATTTTTTTCACAAATCAAAGGTTTTTTTAATAATTCTTTGTGGTCGTAGGAAAAATAGTGTACATTACTCGTGTGAAAGTGATTATTCTAAAACTCGGAGAATTTCCGCACTCGGCTGACGCCTCGTGCTAAATATCTCCTCGTTTGAAAAGTATCACTTTCATCACTTGTTATGTAATATACTATTTCGATTACCACTCTGATAGTACTCCGAGAGCGCTCTGAGATCGACCCGAGATCTGTCGGCTATGTAGTGTCATTACTCGATTTCGATAACCGAACACGTAAATTTCGGGGAGAGCCATTGTGACTGTGTAACTCATAATAATTACCTAGGTACAAAATTATTACTAGTAAAGAATCTAATACTTCCAAATTACATTTGATAATGACAAATCACAGGTTGACAGGTCCAATCAATGCTGGTGTCCATAGCATCACATGTTGAATTTCAATGAAAAACCAACCACATCCCTATTCAAAAAAGTTAATATCGGGTTGTCCAAAATTACAATGCACCCACCACACAAGGACCTTAAAAAGTCTCCCTACAACCCGCTCTAAAGTCAAGAGGGGAGCAAATATTTGGACAGTCTAAAACTTGCATGGGATTTCCTATGTTTCCAACCACGATCCACCACCCGGAATAATTATATGTTATATGAATAGTTAAAACTGGTTAAAATTAGAACATGAATACACTGTTGTTCAATTTTGTTTGTCACCCAGTATCTATTACACTCTTAAAAGGATTTATTTTCTAAGAGTTTTTAAAAAATTCATGACTTATAAAACGTCTGTATATTACTTTTTAGGCAATTATGATTAAATGGGCCATTTTAAATATCATAAAAGAACCAACAATATCAAACGTTTATGCTATCAGAGAAAATTCCTTTTGTCAGAATATTATAAAAAATAAACTTGTTGCCTGTGTTAAACATCATATAACGATTAGCGCGTAAGTATATCTAGCTCCTAACAGTGGCGAATCTGGGAGGGGAACAGGAGGCACCACCCCCTGATCTCTATCCGGCTCCCTGTTATTTCTTTAGTTTAATTTCATATGAATTTGTAGCAAGTATGGACAAAGATAAGGAAAAGAAATTAACAAACAGCATCAAGCACTACTTTAAAATACTTAAAACCAGTGGCATAGCCTCCTATACGATGTGTATAATTCAAAAACGAAAAATAATAACTCTTTTTTCTTTTTTCAGTTTTGCAAGAAAAACTAAAGCCTATTTTTACAAAACTATTTTCGTTCATGCGATAGCAGGACTGACTCTTATCTCTACCCACACCTATATTATTGTTTTCGTAAGTAATTCTAACCTCGTTTGTATTATTTATAATTTTCACATGCAAAATTTTAGCGGGTAAAAATACCATTAATTACCGATCTATTCTTAATATTAAAATATTGATAATGATAGTCAGGACCGGCGCCAGTGTAGCATGCCTGGCGGGACTTTTATTTTGAAGGGCCAAATACAAAAAGACAATGATATCTAAGAATCCGTCAAAACTAGGTGATTTCCACTGTACGGACTCTAAACAATGTATGACTAATGTGATTGGGAGTTGCCAATATATATAACCAATTGATAGCCAATACATGCATCCAACATTTCGCCAAATTTGGTCTTCTGTATATATCGTTATCGGGAGCGGGGGGCATGCCCAATAGGTACACAACAACACATTTTGATAATTTTTTTTTCTGTGGATGCCCTGACGCGCGCGATGTGAGCAGGACCGTGTCCACAAAAAAGCCCCTGAGTATAGCGACAGCGACGACCTATCATTCCTCTCTGCCCTGGGCTCTTGTGTTACCGCATATTTAATTTTTTGTGAATATTTTCAGTATTTTCATGATCAAATGATGTGAACACATTTTAGTGTCCCATCGGATCACAAATGTTGTACATGCTATTGGTAATATATATTAGTTAAATAATACAGTGTTATTCCTAAGTTGTTACTCCTTTTTTAGCAACATTTCCAAATACATTTTTTCAAAAAACTCAAAAATAAGGTACGACTTACATTCATTTATTACACTATGGATCAAATACGGTCCTGCCTAACATGCCCGTTGAATAACATTAACACTTCTGGGTGTAGCATAAGCCCGCAAGGGGAAGCGTTCTGCGTATGATTTCGAAGCAGCAGCCGCACTTCGACGACACTCACCGTAAATTATCACCCATATCTACCAGTTTATTGTTTTCAAATTTTACCATTTTCACGTGTCAACAATTAAAAAATTAACTTGCTTTAGAAAACACACCGCAGCGGATTGCCAAATAACTGACCACACACGAACAACATAAAGTATAGCAGGCTACGTTTTGATGATCAGGCTCGCATTTAGATTTTTTACTTCTGAATGTCGCCTATTTTTAAGTTTTTTGAAAAAAGATTTGTTGTTGTTTATTTTAATGCCTTCTATACACAGTTAAAAAAGAAGTATCAACTTAGGAATCACTTTGTATATGGTATAACCACGCGCAGGTTCTTTTCATAGCAGCAGCGTTGAAAAATCAATGAACTGGAGGTAATATTTAGATTGTTAAAGATATATCTATTAATTTTAAAAGCGCGGGCCGCACGTGCCTAGCGCCGGCTCCGATAATAATAAAAAAGAAATAAAAAATATTGATCAGTTATAGAGTCAAACATAATATTAGATATTATATTACTAACTATCTTCTTTTACCAAAAATTATTTATAATTTCAAAAGAAAAATTTAAAATAGACCACTTATCTACTGTGTGAAAAAGGTAATTCTTCTAAAAACGTACATAATTTTATTAATTGGTTGTTTATGTTTTGATTACTTTTGATACTTTTTATATATTTCAGCACAATGGTGGATCTAGTCCAGTCGCTGTGATACTCAATACTTTCGCTGCATTAATTGTTGCTTCTTTATATGGAATTTTTGGACAAATATTTCAAGAACAAGTATGAGTTTTATGTATTTTTCCAATAAATCTGCACGTATTTTACTTACATAAAAATATAATTTTAATTATAAAATTATAGATTTTCTTACTTACTGGGGGATATTTTTACAGTGACTATTCCTTATCGAATATATGCAACTTTTTATGTTTATTTTTCAGACCGATAATATGTTAAATGCAACAATAAATATGAAATGGCTAGATTTTAACAAGGAAAATAGAAAAACACTAATGATTTTTCTTATTAATTTGAAGAGAAAGTTTGAGATAGTGGCTGCCGGATTGTTTGTCATTAACTGTGACTTTGTTATATGGGTGAGTATATAGGTTCGTTCACATTTATGGGCGTCCCTAAGTTGTGGTTTGATTGAAAGTTGATTTATTTTCAGTGTACACAGCCGATACTCACTCAAGAGACTGGAGTAGCATGCCGAGTCGCGGTGCGGATACTCGGGTTGCCGAGTCTCCCAGTCGCCTCAACTTAGGTAGCTCCGTGTGAGTAGCGCTATTCAAATGTAGGTATACACTCTTGGCAAACTTGAATCTAGGGTGCCGATATAAACGCATCAGACGGAGATCATTAGTAGCGTTTAACACGTTAAACAGAGAACACGCTCCCACCTTCCATTCTTTAGAACATGCGGTCGAAGCAGCCACGGGAGCGATCGATACGTCGATACCACACACTTATACCCCCTTTCAGTAGAAATATAGGAGGTGTCTCTTTTTAACTGAAGGTTTTGCTCCTATGTGCCTTCTCTCTTGGTTGCATTAGAGATTTTGCACCCCAGATTCGAGTTTGCCAATAGTGTATATTGGGTGACCTAGTCGACCGGTCTTCTAGTATCCAAGCTACTACAGTTTCTTTCAAATTTTTCCGTATGACGACTGCCTACATTGTAATTTCGTCCATGGATTTGCCAACGAAATGAATTTTTCTTCAACTGTGTTTATTATCT
Organism: Polydrusus cervinus; assembly: GCA_935413205.1. NCBI lineage: Eukaryota > Metazoa > Arthropoda > Insecta > Coleoptera > Curculionidae > Polydrusus > Polydrusus cervinus. The sequence goes on from OW284511.1 coordinate 15,890,870, forward strand.
TTCTCACAATTTCACGGCCGACTAAAAAATTATTATTTCTGATTTAAATAAAATTCATAACTACTCTTGTAGTAGAAACTACTATTTTATACTTATACAGTTTTTCTTTTCAGTTTATTAACAAAATATTTGCGATCCTCAGTGTTTTAAGTGTAATGGAACAGCAATAGTGATTATTGTTAATTTTATAAATGGCTGAAGATCAAGAAAAAGAACATTTAAGGATATCATTGTAATAATATGCTAGTAGAACAAAGAACATATTTAATATATAATTAGGAGCTACCTACAACAAAAAATTAAAAACCAAAAATGAAAATTTTGGTTTTTTCGGAATAATCACAATTTTCTTTCACCAAATTATTATGCCCCAAAATACGCAACTTTGCCTCAATTTAACCATCTTCCTATCTTTTGCCGTTTTCGAGATCCCCTTGTACGCACACGAATTTGTAGCACCCTAGGCTTTATAAGTATGTTCGAAAAAGCTGTCCATTTTCTCCAAGAGACCTGATTTAAGTATAAATAATAAATCCCACAAAGTACCCGTCTCAAAAATTCTTTTATATATGTATATGTATAACGGTTACATGTTTCGCTCACAAATGAGCATCATCAGACCTACAAACGTTGTTGTGTTTACAAAATGTGCATATAAAAAAAACATAAAAGTATCTTACCTAATTACACAAACAAAGAAACATTTAAAAATTAAAAATATATAAACACCTCACCCAACTGTAAATAAAACATAAATAAATTATACTGAGTGGGGAGTAACAACCTTCCATAGATTGGTCAAAAGTAGCCCACGAAGTAAGTGCCCAACCTTGTCTGTTAGGGCCAAGAAAAATAAATACTCTCTTAACGGCCGGTATTATAGGTTAAGTTTAAACTCGAATCTTGAGTTTAAACGAATGTTAAGGCTCTTCTCTCGTTTTATACCTTTTGATTAACTACAATATTCTAAGTTTAAGCTAACGGACAGATTGGGTATGGTTTAAGGTGATTTAACTCCTTTTAAGAGCCATTTTGTAATTTTTTTGAATAAAAATAAAACATTTCATCACATTTATCTCTTTGAAATCCCATCTTATTGTGTTTTGTGCCCTAATTGTTTTAAATAAAAGTGTGTGAAATGGAGGAAATAATTGAAGTGATTCAAGACATTATATCGGACGATGAAGATGAAATGAATGATTTTGTTGCAATACTAGAGGCACCTAGACGTCCACGAATATTTAGAGGAAGGCCAGATCATCTAAATAATTGGAATGACCAAGAATTTTTGCACAGATTTCGATTGTCAAAGCATAGTGTGAATCATTTGCTTGTACAAATTCGAGAGCGTTTGCAAAGACCTACAAACCAGTAAGTATAAGAATCTACTCCTCGTTTCATTTTCTAAAAACATATTTTTTCTTACAGAAATCACGCTGTTTCTGCATTAGTTCAACTTCTGGTAACATTGCGTTATTATGCCACCGGCAGCATGCACTCGCACCGCTCCCAGAGCGCCTTAAAGGATTTTTCCTACAGTGCAGGTGTTTTATCATAAAAAAAAAAAAAAAAAAAAAAAAAAATGTTGATAGTAGCTGGAGACTTTTGTGTGGGATGCACAAAAGTACCACATCACAACTTGTTAGAAATGTCTCCCGTGCAATAGCCTCATTGTTTCCCAACTATAATAATTTATAACCACACCACAATCATAAACCCTCGTCTACATAACCTGAAAATCACAGATCAGACCGCAGTGAAGCTAGGTGCACAACATTGTATAAAACGCTTGTTTTTCCAAACAAGATTAGAATTTAGTTTAGGTTAGTTTAAACCTGCTAAAGTTTAAAATAGAATTTAAACTCTACGTATAATACCGGCCGTAAGTTTTATTTTTCTTGGCACTAACAGACAAGGTTGGGCACTTACTTCGTGGGCTACTTTTGACCAATCTATGGAAGGTTGTTACTCCTGTCGAGAATTGAAAATCCTCTTATTTTGTTATTTTTATTATTATTATTTTTCTCCTAAAGAAATATGGATTAAAAATGTTAAACAAATATTTTAAAGCAGTAGACAGGAAGGTGAAAATTCTGTCGACGATCGCCTGCCCGATTAATACTAGTTAGCTGCATCTTTTCTATCGGTGGGCGTTAACCTTTTAAAATAAGGTGGTTTTCAAGATTAAGAGCACAAAAAACAGGCGTCTCTAGACGTTCTCGCGCAACGCTAACTGAAAGAATTAAAAGCTTTTCTTTACAAATTTTTATGGTAATTAACGTTAAAAGCTTTTAGGTAATAAAATTTTATTACAAAAAGCACTTTAGCAGCATCCGGCACAAGATGGCCGCTTGACCACTGCCCGAATGTTCTGCGGGAACCCAATAGAATACATTATCGATATTTTTCTGTTCACTCCCACAATGACCAAGAGGGTGGGCCTTGACCACTACTCTAATTGCAAAAATCTATAAAAAAACGCTCCTATTGCTAAAACGTCAGTTCCTGAAGTTCTTGGTAGTTCTCAGCTAGAAGTTCTCTGACCACTCCGAACGGTCATTCAGACAAATCCCCAGGGCTAGCCACTATGCCCGAAATTAAGTACGCGAGTCGTGAAAAAGTTTCTAAATTCTAATAAAAGTAAAGTTGCTAAATTCTGAAATACTTAACATTCAGAGATACAGTGTTCTCATTATCGAAAACTAGTGCTCAGCGAAAACCAGTGAAAATTGTTGTTACTCTAAAGCCCGAACTATGGAAAAGATGCGGATAATTTTAGTTGTACTATGTAAGTTTCCAACTTGTAGAACATTTAGACTCTGTAAGCAAGTGTAAGATAAGGACAGACGAATATATGCGAAAATTCTCCATATTATAAAAGTTAAATATGCTAATATACGCAGTTCATACTGATGAAGCTATGAAGAGTTGTATTCGTAAAGGGGATTAGGCTATGTATTATTTATCTATGTAGACGCGAGTTAACATAACGGGGCACAAGACTTTTTAGATATGAAAGAACAATAGTGACATTAATTTAACTAAGGCAACGCGCCAGTGAGTAAAGGACAGTACGCAGTACATGTATAGACATTTAAGAAACATGAAAATTTGAACTTTACATTAGATGGAATTCAATGAACTTCACCGCTTGATTTATATAACTAGTGATTATGATTTAGTAACAATAAACGTATTTATAAATGATCCGTGGGTTATTATTTTCTTCGGCCATACAGCAGATTATTAAGAATAAATTTCTCAGGCAAAATATTTAAAACCCTAAAAAATCTGTCGCAGCCACTTCGCTCCCTTTCAATTAAAAATCTAAGATAACATTCCAGACCTAGAACACCTGAAACCACGTCTGTGAATATGCTAAAATCATTATTAACCAGTGGCGGCGCGACAATGGTGTCAGTTGAGTAGGGGTTTTATCCTGTTGATATCGGGATTACAATAAAATATTTTCCTGAATTTTATGTATGAAGAGAGCTGTCTTAGGGTTTTGAAAAATTGTATTGGATGTTAGTGAACGAACTCTAAAGAAAAAATAGGATATCCTTATTCTGCTGGTCGAGAAAATATACTCACGTGTTTATTCTAAACCATTAACTTGCAAATTTAATAAAATAAATAATTAAAATGGCTGAAGAAAAAGCTAGTACTTCAACTAGCACTGGGACAATATTTGTCGGAATAGACGGGGTACCCAATTTCGACGGCACTACCAAAGTAGAAGATTTTATTGAATATGTAGATACGACAGGGTTAATCGCAAAATGGTCGGATGATCAAAAAGTAGCTGTAGCTCGTTTAAAACTTAGGGGACTAGCTAAGCAATTCCTAAACGCTGACAATAATATTAAAACAACACAAGATTGGACCAATTTTTCTACCATTTTACGGGAACAATTTAAAGAAAAAACCTTACCCGGGCAAGAATTAAAAAATTTCGTGGAATGTCGACAAAGACAGGGCGAATCATGTAGGCAATTTTTAACCAGAATGAAATTAATAGGAAATAAAATTAAGGTGACTTCTAGTGATAAAACAGCCGCTGCTGCTTTAGAAAAACAATTTGATAAGGACTTACTACGACATTTCGTATTAGGGTTACTACCACACATAAGAGATAAAGTTTTGTCTGCCCAGGCAAAAAATATTTCAGACGCCTTAGATAGAGCGGAAATAGAAGAAATGATTGATAATCTCAACAAAGTAAAAGTCAAAAATGTTTATGAAATTTCGCAATGCACTTATTGCAAAAATAAGGGACATGAAATCGCCGACTGTAGAAAATTTAAAAATTCTAGTAGCGTAAAGAATTGCTATGAATGCAAACAGCCCGGCCACTTTAAAAGAAATTGTCCAAAATTAAGGCACCTGTATAACCGTTCACAAAAATGGAACACGAGTCGGCCCAACGAGTTTCATCAGCGAGAGAGGCCCGAAAGTTTTCATAGGAATAATTCACGAAATATAGATAGGCGAGACAGGAATTATAATTCTAGCCCCCGCTTCCCCAATAATTCAGCGAATAGGCGTCCGCAAAATAGCTATGGAACAAGGCGACCACAAAACAACTATGATAATAGGCGTCCGCAACAAAGTTATTCAAATACTAGAGATAACGCAGACCAAAGGGTTAACCAAACAGGGTTAAACGAACAAGCAGCCCACTTCACACCCCGCGGTGGGACTGCAGAAACAAATCAATGGTAAATTTAAATAATAAGGGGAGGATACGGAATTTTAATAAGAAAAATGACCCACCCCGTAATATAATTTTTGTAGAAATTAGAAATAAGCCGATAAGAGCCCTTATTGACTCAGGGGCTGCCGTATCCTTGATCTTACCTGAGATTACCCAGGGGTTCGAAATTAACACAGATAAGACGTATTGTTTAAGAGATATACAGGGCGAATACATCCCTCAACATGGGAGTGTTAATATTCCTATTAGGATAGGAGAGCACCTCACGTTGACCCAAAATTTTGTTGTGACAGATGTGGCAAGTTTTGACGCCGACATTTTATTAGGAATCGACTTTTTATCTACCCACAGTGCAAAAGTGGACTGGGGAGAAAATTTGATGTTCATTGGAGACGAAGTGATACCCTTACAGGAGGAAGACAAAAGAATAAATACAGTAACTACTCAGAAGATCATGCGCAAAAGTGCGATGGAAAATGACAGGGGCGAAAATGAGTGCATAAGAGAATTGGAAATAATTCAGGCGGAAATAAAAGATTTAAAAGGTGTAATTAGCTCACTTATGGAGAAAGTGGAGAATTCCTTAGGAGAAGATAAGAAAACCTTGGAGGAAAAGATTTATACCGAGAGTTCTTCGTTACTACCAATATCGTCGAACTCAGAAAGTCGGGTGGTTGGTAGCCACCTTGACTTCTGCTATAAACCAAATCAGTATGAGGAAATTCCGGACAAGGAAAGGAAGGCTGCAGCTTCCAATTGTATACAGAAGGAACAAATGAAGAAAAATACGTTCTCGAGAAAAAGAGAAGTATACAGAGAAAAGCCTGAAAGAAGAGAAAACTCTAGTAATGAGAATTCGTTGGCAGAAACGCCAGAAAGTACGGCACCTAACGAAACGATAGAATGCGTTAGGGTGCAATTACAAGGCAGTGTACGTCTGCCGCCGAGAAGTCAAATAAATTGCAAAGGATCCCTTAGTAAAAATAGTGGCTTACAGGCCCCGACTATTGTGATCGAACAAAATGAAGATAATCAGGCAGGTATATTAGTAGCCAGGATTTTATGTAAAAACGAGGGAAGGGTCCCTGTCAGAATTATAAATGTTAATCCCTACGAAGTATTTATTCCTAAAAATACAGTAATTGCTTATGCTTTTGAAGCAGAGACGGACTCGCCCCCATGCGAAATAGAAGCTCAAACAGTAGCACAAATAAGTAAGGACGATTTTAATGAGATTTTAGAAAAGCTGAATTTAAGTAAACCATCTACAGAAGCAGAGTGGCAGCTAAGAAAATTGATCGAAGAATACATTGACATTTTTAAGGCCCCAAGTCAAAAATTGACTTGCGCGTCCCAAGTAAAACATCGTATTATAACCGAAGATGTGCCGCCCATTCGTAAGAAGCCCTACAGAGTTCCTTACCACCGTCAAAAGATTTTACGACAGGAAATCCAAAAACTTTTAGCCGACGAGGTGATCGAGAGGTCCCACGGCCCATGGGGGGCCCCTGCGATATTAGTTGAAAAGAAATTACACCCCGGAGAAGAACCCCAATTCCGGCTCTGCATAGATTACAGAGCGCTTAATGAAATAACAGTAAGCGACGCGTACCCCCTGCCTAACCTTCAAGAAACTTTAGACAGCCTTACAGGGAATACCTTGTTTTCTACTATGGATATGGCTAGTGGATATTTTCAAATAGAATTAGACGAAAGGGACAGGGAGAAGAGCGCCTTTGTGACGCCAGACGGTACATACCAATTCAACAGAATGGCAATGGGACTTAAATGCGCAGGCGCGACGTACCAACGATTTGTTAACAGTATTTTCTCAGGATTAATTGGCACAGAAGTATTAGCATTCTTAGATGACGTAATAGTATTTTCAAGAGACTCTATACCTGAACACCTCTCCAGATTGAGAAAGGTTTTTGATATAATGCGCAGAAGCAACTTAAAGTTTAAACCGACTAAGTGTCATTTCTTACAAAAGGAAGCGAAATATTTAGGACACGTAATATCGGGCAACGGATGTGCCACTGACCCCGATAAGACTAAAATAGTCGAATCCTACCCTGTACTAAGAAAAGTAAAAGAAATTCGAGCATTTTTAGGCTTATGTGGATTCTATCGACGTTTCGTACCACGATTTTCTGAAATAGCACAACCTCTTACAGCTTTAACTAAGAAAAATACGCCATTTATCTGGACAGAGAAGCAAGAAGAAGCCTTTCAAACTTTAAAATCTGCATTGATAAGTCCACCTGTATTAAGGTACCCAAATTTCGCTAAGCCATTTATTCTCTCAACTGACGCTAGCAACAGAAGCATCTCGGCGATTTTAAGTCAAAAATACGATAATATGGAACACCCTATATATTATCACAGCCGTTCACTTTTAGATGCAGAAACTCGCTACTCTACAATAGAACGAGAAGCTTTAGCAGTAGTGGAGGGAGTAAAAAAGTTTAAGTACTATTTAACAGGAACGCATTTTTATATATTTAGCGATCATAAACCTTTAAAATATATTTTAAACCTAAAGGACAGTAGTTCACGATTAGCTAAATGGGCAATGTTCCTTATGGAATACAGTTTCACGATCGAGTACCGACCTGGACATAAAAATGCGAACGCCGATGCCTTAACTAGACTACGAGAAGTAACCACTGATGAACAAAATAATCCAGGAAATACCCAGAAAATTTCAAGAGTGCAAATCCACAACGAAGGTAGTCCGATAACTAGCGTAATATGGACGCGTGAAGATATAAAAAGGAAACAACGAGAAGACGAAAAGTTGCAGAATATAATTAGGGCATTACCTGACGATACAGGATTTTATTATTTAGATACGGACGATATCCTTTACGCTACACGTAAAGAACCTGAACGATACGACAAAATAGTAGCTCCTAAAGGTATGATTCCTGAAATACTGAATTTATATCATGACTCTCCAATGGCGTGCCATGGGGGCCAAAAGAAAACCTTAGACCTAATAAAAAGAGATTTTATTTGGGAAGGAATGACCAGCGATGTAAAGCGTTATTGTCAACAGTGTCATTCTTGCAGTATAAATAAAAATACATACCAGCCACCGGCCCAATTACAGAAATTACCGGTTCCCCATTTAGTTTTTGGGAGAATAAGTATCGATATCGTTGGCCCATTAAACAGGACGAGAACTGGGAATAAATATATTCTTACATGCATGGATTACTTGACAAGATTCGCGGAAGCTATACCTTTACCTGATATAACCGCCAGGACCGTAGCCAAGGCTTTTGTTGAAAATATAATTACTAGATACGGCGTTCCCAGGCAGTTGTTAACAGACCGAGGCCAGCAGTTTATTGGAGGCCTATTCACGGAAATATGCAAAATTTTACAAATTGATAAACTGCAAACTACCCCTTATCACGCAGCATGCAATGGTATGTTAGAACGTGCACATGGAAGTTTAAAAGGCATGATAAAGCATTACGTAACTAACGCTAATGACTCTTGGGACGATTTTCTACCATTTGCTCTTATGGCTTATCGCAATAATATTCACGATTCTACCAAGGAGAGCCCATTTTTCCTTATGTTCGGTAGGGACATGGAACTACCACAACATTTAAGTATTAAACCTAGGGAATGCAAGTATGACCTAGATGAAAATTACGCCACTGAAATGCTGCAACGCATGAAATATGCATTGAATCAGGCAAAAGAAAAATTAGAAAACTCTGCTGAATTACAGTGCAAAAGGTACAACGTGAAAGCCAAAAATAAAACTTTTAAGGAGGGCGACCGAGTTTACCTTTATACTCCTGCAATAACTGGAAAATCTACGTTAGCTAGGAAATTCCAACCTAAGTACTCAGGACCGTACCGAATAATTGAAGTTAAGGGCCCAGTAACGTATAAAATTAAAGAAGTCAACGGGCGAAAGGAACAAATAGTGCACGCAAATCGCTTGAAAACATGCCACGGCCCGGAAACCCATCAGAGAGAGGAAATTTTGCAGGAAAATAGAGAAGACACTTCCCAACCAAAGGACGAGATGGGAGAGGCGGAAAGAACCCCTATGATGTATTATGTTCCAGACCCGGAACCAGCCGTCGAAGAAGCCCAGTCAGAAGACGAAATTGATTTACACGAGGAAGATTTTTATGACGCCGAATTAGAGAGGACCATGGATCAAATGGAAAATGATGTACCTCCTACGGACTCGGAATCAGAAAGCGAATTAGACGAAAATATTACTTACCCGGTCCTTGAACCACTTGATAATATTCAAGAAGACCCAGCACAAGTAACTACCCGTAGCGGCCGCACTGTGCGCAGGCCCGACTTTTATGGAGATTACGAATCTTAAGAAAACTTTTATGTTCATATTTATACACTAATAGGCTAGTAAATTAGAAATAAGATGAATTTTGAGAATAAATAAATAATTAAAGTAGCAAAAAAATCGTCGCGGGAACCGTTTTTCCTGACTACACGAGTTAAAACGATGTACGCGCGTTTTAAGCACCGCGCCCTTAGGACGACTAACTTTTTAAGTTATTAAAATTAAGGGAGACGACGGTCGTACCCGTGGACGCGACGGCGCCCCGGCTGGAGTCTCCAGACGAGAGGGTGAAAGGAACATTGAACCCAGAAAAGCGAAGACAGTGCCGTGCTGACGATAGTGTAAAAACTCAGTATTATTTAAATATTAAATAATAAAACTTTATTTTTATGGATATATGTACCGAGGTTATTTAGTTTAATAAATATTTATAAAAAAAAAAGAAGGGGGAAAATAGCAAAACGCGCGCCTCAAATCGCAGAGCACTATAAACTAAAGACGGTCAGTCTCAACGTCAAAATAATGTTAAGAGCTTATTCCCTGCTCTTGATCCCGCCCCTGCCACCTGCAGTGAATACCCAGATGACCAAACCAACAGCAAAGCCAGTGAAGGACTTCCATCAACAAATCACCATAGACCACTACCTGCAGACAACGTAACATCCGAAGGGTCTCCAAAAGAGGCTATGATAGTAAATTTAAAACCTAAGGAGGGTGCGGAAAATCCTTAGACCGTGAGTGCGTGAGTGACCAATTAACGCGAATTTATGTACGTTATTTTTGTTCTAAGATTAGCATTTCACTAGTATACTAAGGATCATTTGTGATGAAAAGAAGCCAAAAATTAGCTGGTCAAATTAAATTATAATATTAACTTGGAATTTAAATAGAAATTTTCTTTTGTAAAAATTATTATGCACTTGGCTATTTTCAATAGGTATGTAGTATTGTATTTTGTAAATTTGTTTACCCGAGTTCCATACTAGTCACACATTCCCTTTACTATATATACCTAGATTCGATGTGTATGCTATATACACGGGAACTATATTTGTAATAATAATCTAAATTCTCTTGTATTGAACTAAACTGCTTACTAGTATTCAAATCGGAGTAATAATATCTTGGTTCGAATCAAATAAAAGGAAAATTTTCCTTGCGACCAAAAACAAAATTAGTTGTTACTATTTTGTTTTTTTTGAGGGGTAGGACGATTGTCGAGAATTGAAAATCCTCTTATTTTGTTATTTTTATTATTATTATTTTTCTCCTAAAGAAATATGGATTAAAAATGTTAAACAAATATTTTAAAGCAGTAGACAGGAAGGTGAAAATTCTGTCGACGATCGCCTGCCCGATTAATACTAGTTAGCTGCATCTTTTCTATCGGTGGGCGTTAACCTTTTAAAATAAGGTGGTTTTCAAGATTAAGAGCACAAAAAACAGGCGTCTCTAGACGTTCTCGCGCAACGCTAACTGAAAGAATTAAAAGCTTTTCTTTACAAATTTTTATGGTAATTAACGTTAAAAGCTTTTAGGTAATAAAATTTTATTACAAAAAGCACTTTAGCAGCATCCGGCACAAGATGGCCGCTTGACCACTGCCCGAATGTTCTGCGGGAACCCAATAGAATACATTATCGATATTTTTCTGTTCACTCCCACAATGACCAAGAGGGTGGGCCTTGACCACTACTCTAATTGCAAAAATCTATAAAAAAACGCTCCTATTGCTAAAACGTCAGTTCCTGAAGTTCTTGGTAGTTCTCAGCTAGAAGTTCTCTGACCACTCCGAACGGTCATTCAGACAAATCCCCAGGGCTAGCCACTATGCCCGAAATTAAGTACGCGAGTCGTGAAAAAGTTTCTAAATTCTAATAAAAGTAAAGTTGCTAAATTCTGAAATACTTAACATTCAGAGATACAGTGATCTCATTATCGAAAACTAGTGCTCAGCGTAAACCAGTGAAAATTGTTGTTACTCTAAAGCCCGAACTATGGAAAAGATGCGGATAATTTTAGTTGTACTATGTAAGTTTCCAACTTGTAGAACATTTAGACTCTGTAAGCAAGTGTAAGATAAGGACAGACGAATATATGCGAAAATTCTCCATATTATAAAAGTTAAATATGCTAATATACGCAGTTCATACTGATGAAGCTATGAAGAGTTGTATTCGTAAAGGGGATTAGGCTATGTATTATTTATCTATGTAGACGCGAGTTAACATAACGGGGCACAAGACTTTTTAGATATGAAAGAACAATAGTGACATTAATTTAACTAAGGCAACGCGCCAGTGAGTAAAGGACAGTACGCAGTACATGTATAGACATTTAAGAAACATGAAAATTTGAACTTTACATTAGATGGAATTCAATGAACTTCACCGCTTGATTTATATAACTAGTGATTATGATTTAGTAACAATAAACGTATTTATAAATGATCCGTGGGTTATTATTTTCTTCGGCCATACAGCAGATTATTAAGAATAAATTTCTCAGGCAAAATATTTAAAACCCTAAAAAATCGAACCCTCACTTCTAATCTGTCGCAGCCACTTCGCTCCCTTTCAATTAAAAATCTAAGATAATATTCCAGACCTAGAACACCTGAAACCACGTCTGTGAATATGCTAAAATCATTATTAACCAGTGGCGGCGCGACACTCCCCACTCAGTATAATTTATTTATGTTTTATTTACAGTTGGGTGAGGTGTTTATATATTTTTAATTTTTAAATGTTTCTTTGTTTGCGTAATTAGGTAAAATACTTTTATGTTTTTTTTAATATGCACATTTTGCAAACACAACAACGTTTGTAGGTCTGATGATGCTCATTTGTGAGCGAAACATGTAACCGTTATACATATATATATAAAAGAATTTTTGAGACCGGGACTTTGTGGGATTTATTATTTATATTTATAAGTATGTAGTTATTACAATAAAATAGAAAACATGGCACCCCGAATAGATATCGCCCTTAGAGTCTACGCCACTATTCTTGACTTATGTATGACACCCTTAAGTATTATGCATTGAAGCTGTTCCAGCAACTGTTTGTAATACTTAGATTCAAATTTTACAATCTTCTGTTGTGCTTGGCCTTTCCTTGCTTTCCATTGTTTTTGTAGTAATAAAAAGCATTAAAAAAATTCTTAAATCAATTTTATTTTTTACTCATATGATAGAAGGCGAGCGATCGAAATCAACAAGGACGAGTATTTATTTTTCCAATTAATTATTAATCCGTATTTATTTACTACAGAGTTTTCACTTGTTATTTTTAAATTGAAATAAATCGTTTTTCCGATAAATACCTTTTTTTCCGGATGGCGTTACAAGTATAATTCTGGTACTTTTAGTCAGGCGCGGATCCAGCCCCCCCCCCCCCCCCCCCCCAAGTCTTACCAAATTGCTTATTTACTGTTAGCCTTAAAAATTTTACGAAGTTTGTAGAATTTTTTCTAAAAGGTACTTTTTAAGGTAAGAAATTTTTATAGTCTGGAAATTATCTTTTTTTAAAATCATTAGTCCCCCCCCCCCTCCCTCAGAAAAATTCTGGATCCGCCACTGCTTTTAGTTGTACTACAGAAAGCAGAAGTACATACTTAATAAAATACTGTTTTCTTTATAAATTTAAAGAAAAAGCAAAAAAAAATATTAACTATTCAAAACTCAGTTGACTTAGTTAACCAGCAACTTTGACTGTGACATAATTGACATTGGCAGGCATTACTTACTCACAATCGATTGGTGCCTGATAAGTAAATTAAAAATTAAGGTATCCGGGACACTATGATTGCGAGAAAATTATGTATACAACCGTCAAAATCGCTGGTTAGTTAATTATTATTAAAAACCTTTATATAATCGGACTAAAGTCTGACACGTGTCATTTTAAACCTAGAACTATCAATTTAGGAGGGATTTAAATTTTAAAAATCTTTAGCGTGTTATTTTTAAAATATTTAGCTTGTACTTATTCAAAACAGCTTTTGAAGGCTCAATTGAAAAGATAATTTCTTGCTTTTTTTCATCCCTATTGACAATATAAACACCTATTAAGGGGTCTGCTAAAAAATATTTCGTTCATGCTCCTAATTTATTGAATTATTTTTTAAATATATGCATGTATACAAGTTTATAGTTCAAACACCACTAATGGTTTTAATTTCACTTAAGAATAGTTGTAAGTGGTTTCAGAAACCTGAAATGGAAGGTGCTAATTTTTGCAGTGAACTTATTTGTATTGCGTTAATGAGATAAAGTCACTGGCCCAAATCAAGGATATAAATGACACAATATACGAAGTAAAATTTTCATCTTTATTTTAATTTTAAAAATATTACAATATATACATGATAAATATTATGTTAAGCTTATGAGTATAAAACATGTTAGGTCTAAGTTAAAAAAATACTAGCAAACTACTTAATGAAATAATTAATGTAAATATTTGGTTTTAATTTAGTATAAAAAATTTGCACTTTTGTGAGTACCGTGTTAAATTAGCAAAACTTTATTATCTATAAAAATCAGTTCTTTTTTAAAATTAGAAAAATCTTATTTTATCTAAATATAAAGTACTATTTCTCTTTATCGACTGTAGTAAAATATGAAAAAAAAAATCACAGTCTAGCGAAAAACGCCTTCTTCTCGTACATTACTCAATATAAAAATATATTTTTTGTAAACTCGCAAGAGACCCGTTGACGAATTGTTAGTTTTTATAAATTTCGAGTAGGTAATTAAATTCTAAAAATTTCTAATATCACATTTTATAAGATTAACTAATCATTTTTACTCTAATAAGGCATACCTACATACATATTATACAGAGAATAGAGTACAATAAGCACGACCAAAAATAAGTTTTGTTTTCCTTCTGAATAAAAAGATTGAAAGGATATTTGTCATGGTAGCCATTTTCAAATAGCTAAGAATTATTATTGTTGACAAGTTAAGTCAAAAGTTGACTTATCTTGGCATGAAAGCTATAACAATCACCCTTTTTTTATTTTTAAAAGTAACTATTTGCATAAAATAACGGGTCCTGAGTAATGAGCCTTAATACCCAAAGTAACTAATCGGTCCAAGTCCTTAAAAGTAACGAAAATTTACATCACTGGGCTGCTTCCTTAAACTTGACGCGCACTTTTGCGCGCCGAGGCGCGGAGAAAAACGGTGCATTGAGATTTATGGCATGGTGTACAATGTGGGTCCGCGGACTCTAGTAAAGCGCGTCGAACTCATTGCCAAAATCCCTATCCTCATATTTCGGCGCGCTTCGGTGAAGTACCACATGCGATAAATCCCAATGTACCGTTTTTCTCCGCGCTTCGGCGCGCATAAGTGCCCGCTAAGCTTTACAGTCTTTTTATTCTAAGAATTTTCGCTACAAAAGTCCTATATTTCGGTCACATTATCACCAATTTCAATTGAGCAAAATTTTTAATTCAAAATTGTAAGCTATAAGGCAAGTACAAAATTTCGATTTTATGTACTTACTTATAGAATCCATATTCTTGTTTTATCATAAAATATTTCTATGGTTTTATGTAATGAGATTCTGAGAAAATTAGGTGGATCCAACCGTGTTAACATTTGCCATGTAAATTGCGGCTCTTTTTGACCCGAATTACAAAAAAAACTATTGATTTTCGTTTTCAAATATTGGTCGAATGCTCTTAACAAGCGGAACAACATGCATAAAAACTAAATATTAAAACATATTTGTTTAATAAACAGTGTTGAACTGTTTACGACACCGGAAAACCATCGACATTCATCAGAAAATGTACTTATTAAATAACTTTTGAAATTAAAAATTACTTTCTCGCTCTGCGACTATGAAGTGATACCATGCTACCTGCCCTGCAGGGTCAAATAGTCCATTTTATCTCGAAAGTTTGTTTTAAAAGGCTTCCTAGGGTGGTGCGGGTGCCACCCCAAAGGCTGATATGAAGACATTAATGACTGTTACCAAGAATACGCCAATTATAGTAAAATTGTTGATTTTGTTTGCAGTACATAAGTCCTTTTGGTTTCTTACATTAAAGGTTGCATTCCATATAAGACCAACACCAACACCGACCTACAAAAAATAAAAAATTGCTTGGTTTTATATTTTGTTCTTAAATATAGATATCCTTGTTCTCAAGTATTAATTATTTGGTAAAAGTGCTTGGGTATTTGGACACAAAAAAAAACACTATTTTCTTTGTTTCTTTAACGCGACATTTCGCAGAATTTGTCTTATTGTTCAGGCTTCGAAAATATGTAACGTATATATTATAAATTGCCATTTTGCCCATTATACAAGAACCACGCACACAACCAAACTTGTAATGATCCATTCATCAATGCCGACCGACATGATAAGTGTTTTTATGTGTGTATGATGGGAAAAATGGAAATTACTGACTTTGTTTTCAAGCCCGAAGAAAATTAATTCTGCGAAACGTCACATTAAAATAACAAGGAAAACCAGTGTTTTTTGTATGTCAAAATACCGAGGAACTAAAAAAAAATCGTTTTTATTTTAAATTCTACAGGATGTCCCAAATAGTCGGGGCATATCCAATATACTTTAAATAGAACACCCTATATATTATACTATTTTCTAATTCCCTATAAAATTCCACGTTTATTTTGTATAAGATGTCATATGTCAAAATTCAATTGTTTTGGAAATATTGACGTTTAAATTATAATCAGATTTTGACCAATTGTAGCATTGCATTGGAATGGCGTATCTTAGAAAAAAATTTTTTTCACCTCCATATCTTAGTTATTTATTATCTATCCAAAAAGACAAACTTCCGGTTTAACATGTTGAACCAGAAAAATGGTTTTATGATTTCATATGTTAAACCGGAAGTTAAAACTTTTAGATAGAGAATAAAACACTAAGCTAGAGAAGTATAAGTAAGAACCATTTTTCTTTAAGATGCGCCGTTCCAATGCTACAGCCTGTCAAAGTCTGAAAATGCCAAATTTTAAACGTCAATATCCCAAAAACAATTGAATTAAAGATATGACATTGTATAGAAAATATACTTGGCATTTTATAGGGAATCAGAAAATAATATAATATATAGGACTTTCCATTAAAAAAAAATGTTGGATATGTTATTATTATTTAAAATAATTTTAAATTGTAGATTTAATGCCTACTATTGTTCAAAAATATCACCCTGTACACATATATAAATTTTACTTATTTTTAAAAAATACTTACTTGTAGTAGTAAACTAATAGAAATGAGAATCACACTTGGGTAATAATATGGATGTGTCCTAAATGTTTCCAATACGTATCTCAGTTGATTTGCGTTAGCAGAAAACAGTGCAAGATCCATCATACCTTGTGCCAAAGTTTTCTTGTGTTGGTAAACGTTTAAGTCAGGAATGGTTTCTCCACCTGAAACACAAAAAATATAATTTGATTACGATAATTAGAAAATTAGACTTGGTTGTTTTAGTTGAAACGCAGCGTCGCACATACTTGGTTAGTAGTCACTTGCGTTCCGCCTCGCCGTACAAATGTCAATGATAAAGTAAACTAAACAAAGTTTTACATTTTCGGGCACAGAAGGTATACTTTTTGGAATAAGTGTTAATAAATATATTTTACGCAGATTTGATTTCGGACGAAAGTGTTTCCCGATTTGCCGTTGTGAACCTACTTCCTTGATGGCGCAATTGGTTTGCGCTCTGTACTGGATATACGGAGGTTGTAGGTTCTAATCCGGCTCGAGGAAATACTTTTTTCTGAAATTTAAATTACGTGTTCATACACAAGAACTTTTCATCTTAAGATATATTAAATATATTTTATTTATATATTTTCCTTCTTTTCTTTAATAATTTAACTTTGAATGGGACGCTGTATTATAAAAACCTACAAAATACAATAAATATTCTATGCGAGAGCGAAAAATTAAGTTTAATTTTAAATAAGAACTCAAATTTTAAGAAATTATTTGTCATAATAAAACTGTGCAACATCAGTTTCTAATAATTATTCCCATAAATTTTCATAACATTGGCGAAAGTTGACCGAAATAAACATGAAAAACTTTTTAAAGGCCTTTTTACATTGGGTGCAATTGCAAGAAAAAATTGCCTGAAAGCATGCGCTTTGTCGACGTTTTAAACAGCTGATGCAGGTTTTAAATCGGAAAACGTGCATCAGCTGATTAAAACGTCGTCGAAGCGCATGCTTCCAGGCCATTTTTCTTGCAATTGCACCCAATGTAAAAAGGCCTTAAAGAAGCAGTTTTATGCCAGGTCTATTAAATTACCTTTAATATTTAATATTAGTTTTACTGTTGACCTAAAATGTTTATGAGGTTTTAATTAATATATTTATTTACATTACAGCGCTTGTATCTTTTTCATCAAGCTTACAAGGCATGAGGAAAATGCCTTTGTAGGATTGGTAAAAAAGGACGTTGAGTCGTAGAAAGAAATATGACTTTTTTTCACTTTTCCTTTGCTTTGTGTGGCGGATCCAGAATGTTGCTGGCCGGTTTTAAGTACCTTCCTACATTCAAAAATGAACTTAAAAAAATACTGACTTTTCATATACCCTTTAATTTTTAAGGCCCAAAGTAAACAAAACATCCATTTTGTAAAACTCAGGGGGGAGGCGAAACTGCCTTTGCCCCTTCCCTGGATTAGGGTTGCCACCTCTTCAGGTTTGACCTAAGAGGTGGCAACCCTACTCTGGATCCACCCCAGCCCTATTTACTCCACCTAACGACGTTTAACCTTTTAGCCTATAGATTATCGTGCATTCGCGTCACAATAACAAATAAATAGTTATTTTCCTTACTTGGTAAAGTAGAGCCTACTTCCAAATCCCATCCCCACGGTCTGAATCCAGTACTGCCTGGGAAATCTGGATTACTGGTCGGCGGCTGAAGCGGAACTTTTGGAACTTCAGCAGGAGGTTGGCTGGAACCATTGGTGTCGTCTGGGTTAACACTATCGCCATCACCACCCGCTCTGAAAGTATTGAAAAACTTGATTAATTAGATCATAACAAGGTTTTCGGAAGACTTAATCGTAATAATTACATCATTATTTGGTTCATAACCGATTTCGTGATTTGTAAATTATAATAAATTTAATATATATAGTAAGCTTGAACTAACTAATATATTGATTTTAAGCACATACAGATGTTTAGTCATCTAGGTGCTCCTTTTCAGTTATTTATCCTTGTGTTTGGAATTTGATTATTATATATGTATTCTTTAATATTAACTAAATTTATTGTAAATATATAAAATTTGTATAATGCTGGATAAATAAAATTATTTTTGAATTTTGATTTTTGTGAATTTTTTATATCATTGTCAAAAATTACAAAGCACTATTTAAACTATATCATACCTCGGTGATATTCCAGGAAATTGCGGATATTCGTGATTGGTTTCCTCAGGATCTTTGTGGTTGGTCGGTATAAACTCTACGTCTGGATTTCCCGAATCTTGCGGAGGCGTTATTCTTCTGTTATTATTTGCACCTGAAAATTTGTTTGACTCAGTGTCTGATATAAAAGATGGATTTTCCATTTTATCTGCAGCAGTGATTGTGAGAATGAAAACGTTCTCACTAAGTGATAATGTAATAATTACACTTATTAACGAAATGCATGTGAGAACATGCCCGAACTTTGTTTAAACAATGTGATTATAAGAATGCATACAACTTTGTAGTTATGCGAACTAAATAATTGAATAAACAGGTAGATAGAATAGAAGTAATGTTGTTTGGCCTGTTTCTTTGTGTATACAACCATATTTTCAAGGTAGGGATATTTTAATAAGCCATCAGAATCCTGCTCACAAAGGAATGTCGTTACTGCAGTGTAAATTTAATAATATATTATAGTATGTCCATTTACGCCAATAATTACAATTAACAGGTTTTATATACATTTTAAAATAATTTTTTCCCATCTGCGAGACATTAAAATTGACATACCGAAAATACATTAATACTGGGAAAGGTGCAGGAAATAACAAACATGCATGCATAAATAAATACTTATACCTGTTATTGTATATTATTTGCATTTAATAATTTCAAATGTATTGCATTATGTCGCCTGACAAGTTTTTCATTCCATTTTTTAATATCAGGTAAATTGTTATCAGAGGTAAAAGAAAGGGTATGATCATAATATGGTATACTGCATGAGTTCAATGACGTAGGTGAGTCATTAAAAATACCTCTGTTTAGGGTGGTAATTACTTCGTAATAATTCGTGTCCCTGCTTCACAAAACTACCACAAAACCATTTTTATATACAAGGGAATCTTGAAAAATACCTACTAAGATGGTTAAATTGAGGCAAAGTTGCGTATTTTGGAGCTTAATAATTTGAGGATTTGCGTCAAATTAAAATAAAATATTTGTGATTTGAAGAATTCTTTCAGTTTAACTCAAAGATACCTGATTTTATATTTTGTAAGGAAAAGACTTAAAGTCTCGGACTCAAATATTTTTCTGTCTCTTTATATTTTTGTTACATGTTTTGCCTGAAACTGGCATCATCGGATCTTATAAACAGTTTAAAAAACTCAAAGACTCACATAACTAGAAACACACACAAAAATTGTACACGAGCGCCGAAAAAATACATTTTTAACGTCTTTTCTGGCTTTACGATCAGAAAATCCGAATTTCGTGTAAAATAACCCAGTTTTTTTAAACTTGATGGGCCAAGTGGCCAAGTAGATGTCGGCTAAGCTCTTTGGTGTCAGCAACCTTTTTATAAATGAATTTTCGATGGTCTATTCTATATAATATGTAAATTTCTAAAGTTTAGAAGTCTCTAGAGATCCCTATTTCTTGAAGATGGTATCCAAAGAACGAAACGTCGAATTTTAAAATATATACTTATCTATAATCTTGTAAAACATAAAAAACGGCTTTGAAGAGGTGTTCTTTGTTTGTAAAAAATGACTGCGCAAAAAATTAAAAACTACAACTGAAAATTTGTTTTTTTTTTCGGATATCTTTTAACTTATTCGGAATATTTACAATTTTTTCACCGAAACATTGAGCTCTAAAATACGCAACTTTGCCTCAATTTAACCATCTTTTTATCTTTTACCGTTTTCGAGATCCCCTTGTAAGCACACGAATTTGTAGCACCCTGCATACAGGGTGATTCCTAAGTTGATACATCTTTTTTAGCTGTGTATAGCAGGCATTAAAATAAACAACATTTTCCAATACCTCTTTTCAAAAAACTTAAAAATAGGCGAGATACAGAAAAAAAATTCTAAGTGCGGGCCTGGTCATCAAAACGTAGCCTGCTATACTTTATGTTGTTTGTCTATTAGTCAAGCAAGTTACGGGTCGGTGGTGAGTTATTTGGCAAAACGCTGCGGTGTGTGTTAAGTTAATTTTAAATGTGAAATGTAAAATTTGAAAACAATGAACTAGTAGATATGGTGCTAACTTACGGCTTAGTGCGGCTGCTGCTTCGAGATTATACGCAGGACGTTTTCCCTTGTGAGCTCATCCTACACCCACAAGTTTTCTTAATGTTATTCAACGGGCAAGTTAGGCAGAACTGTATTTGATCCATAGTGTAATAAATGAATGTAAGTACCTTACTTTTGAGTTTAAAAAAAAAGGTATTTGAAAATGTTGTTTATTTTAATGCCTTCTATACACAGATAAAAAAGAAGTATCAACTTAGGAATCACTCTGTATAAAACCAGTATTCCCATCTCTACAAGATACTCCTTTATAGGACAATAATTTAAAATAAGATAGAAAACATATCTCTTACAGGGGGGTTTGTCATTATCAGGCTGGCAGTGACATTATTGTTTACAATTAAATCAAAAAATATTCACAATACACCAATGGTGTTCTGTAAGGCAGTTTCATGCTGTAGCTTCCTGAACTAAATTAAAAGAGGATATATTTAGATGGAGGTTTCAACTAACTTACCTCCATTATCTCCATTTGTGAAAAATCCATCATCAACGCCAGGATAAGGTCGATTAACCACTTCTCTGTCATCGCGTTCTTCGTCTGTTTCAATATTGGCCAATGGGGCACTTGGACCATTTATTAGGGGACGTGTTGGAGATGGGCTCCTGCTTCTGTTTTGTTGGGGTTTCAGCGAACTCATAAGCATTGTGTTGTTTGGTGAATTTCTGCAAATTAAATTTTATTTATATTAATACTATTTTTATTTTTGAGATTTTAATTTCTAGTAGATATGAGTCCAGTTTTCGATATGTTCTACGTATTAGGATTAGGGAGGATGTGATCTTCTCAATAGTGTGTCTTGCAGAGAAAGAGTGACACGCCAAGCATCGTGAAAATCGCATCCCTCAATCATTACTAACAAAAACTACTGGACATGTAAAATTGACATATTGGTGGACGTGTCACGTGTGGCTTTTCTTTGTATAAAATGTGTAATATTATAGCAAAGCTATTATAATATATAAAAATAAAGAACACAATAAAATTACACAACTAGGTAGGTATATACTTATAACGTAACTTCTACTCACCTATTATTTAAATTATTGGGTAGTCTCACTCCAAGTGAATCATTCACAGGGTTTAAATCTTTTGTAGTTGAATTGTTGTGCATTGTTGCAACCTCTTCACGAAGGGGCCAATAGATGTTATTATTACTTGCCATTTGATATCCTTTTCAACTCTATTGATAAGGAAACCGCAAAAATGTTATCTTGCCAAGCGCGCTTCCTTTTATACTTCTATTTTAAATTGAGATAAAATTAGCACTTTAATATTAGTACTTTTTGTGGTAACGTTTTAAAAATCCAAACTTAATTATCAGAACAACTGCACTAAATAACAACAAATAAACTGGAATTATTTTTATTCGCGATAAAAATAAATAAACTTTATAATACACACGCTCTTTAGGTTGGTAACGACTGTGTTACCGCACCGGTTAGAAATAAACTGGCTGTGCTAGCTCTAGAGAGCGTGTTTTTACAGTTGCCTTCAAACCAGTTTGCAGAAAACAACTATATGCTACTATACTCGTAAATACAAATTTAAAATTACCAATTAATGAGCCAAAACGAGAAATAGTGGGAGTTCGGGTAATGTTGGACAGCACGCTTACGTCAGGTAATTATTTATTAAATTTTATTTAGCACCACTGCTGCGGGGACGTGCCTCCAGGGGGATATGAGGTTTAAATCCTTTCTAGGAAGCTCAAAGGGCGACTAGCGAATTATCAGCCATCGCGGTGTAAAACAGGTGGAAAATGATAACTGGGATGCGTTGGACAACCGCACTTGGAGCGATTTTCTCATACTTTCATAGTTCGATAACTTTGGTGTGTCACTCTAGAGTGGTCGGTTGTCTCGTTCGACAAAACCATAAGAGCGTAGCTCGGGTAACGCTTAAATTAACACACTCAAAGAAATAGAAATATCACACCTTGGTGAAATAATCTGACATTTTGACGGTTATACGATTTTAACCTTATTTTTTACAAGTACGTTGTTCTGTAAAAATACCGAAGTTGCTTGTTGTGGTTTACAGTGTTGACCTACGAAATACGATAAGTTTTACAAATTTTACCATATCTATTATTATTTATATTACTTTATTAAATACATGTTTTACTTTTTTCTTTATCAATGAAGACTTGGGAAGCCATAAGCACAGCCATAAATACATAAAGTCACTACTTTATGAATAAATATAATTACTGAAATGAAAGGTTATGTTTATGTACCTAAACAGTCTTAATTTTATCAAAGACTCGTTACGTTTAGTGATCAGATCAAATAGTAACGTTTACTATGTAACGTATGAGCCTTTAATTATCATCACTAATGAATAACTATTTGCCGCGTGGTGCAAGCGCTAATTACATCTCAAATCCCCCCCTAAATGGGTACGCCACTGCGACGTACGTATAATTCGCTATGCGGTGAGTACTAAAATCATCAGGTTCCCTAATTATTTCTCTGAAAATATTTTTTGTCGCTCATACAACATTTTTTTTCTCCAAAACAAAAGTTTATTGTTGTTCATTTCATGTAAATCAAAAGAACGATTAAAAATTAGTTTAATGTCCTATACTAGAGGAACGTCCACTACTCTCTCTGACATGGAAAACTAGCTCGATATGATTCACAGAATTGGAGGGTTTCCCTGTTTGAAAGTTAAACTACGAGGGTCAACTAAAACGAAAGAGTTTTGTTCTGAAATCAATATCAACATTATCAACTGAATTTACTTTATAATTTATTTTTAAAGGGACCAGGGTGTCAGTGTTTAAAACTCTTCTAATTAAAAAATACACATCCAAGTTGGATAACCCTGTAAGTACCTCTATTTTTATTAAAATAGATATTTTGATAAAGAAAATGCCTGTTTAATATTTAACAGAGAGTGGAAACTGGGACTGACTGAATATTTACGTTTATTATTAAAAAAAAAATGATTTGAAAGTACTTCAGCCACGGTTCATCAGGTCATGGCCGATTTTGTGGTCACCTGTGAAATGTTATTTCCGAGCTTAAATGGATTAATTTCTTGCATAGTTCAAACTGCCATTAGATTTTATCACAATATACTTATAATACTTAATACTTTAAGTAAAGTCACAATATATAAGAAGCTCACTTTAAATAATGCACGCTGAAAGCATTCTACACGTCTGGCCTCTCTATAACAGACGCAGGCATTGTTTAGATGTTCGCCGGACCGGGCAACCATCCATTTGGAACCAAATATCCTGATTTTCATCAGCGACTTCCTCCAGTGCGGGTCCAATTCGATTTTGAAGAGGATCTAAGTATGTTGGAGCCGTAAGATTTCCGTCAATAAAAAATAGTCCAATAATGATACGATGTCCAAAAATTCCTGCCCAAACATTCACTTTCTGAGGGTATTGGGTCCGAGTGCATACAAGAAGATGTATATTTTGTAGGTCCCAGTACCGATAATTTAGTATATTCGGCTCATTATTTAATGGAAACGTGAATTCGTCTGAGAAGTAAATATTTTATAAAAAGTATCTGTTGTTAGCTCGCTCCATCATTTCAAAACAAAAAAGCGATCTTCGCTCTTCATCCCCTTCTAGCAATTCTTAATGGTATTGACATATGAATGATATTTATGCTTTTTTTAAAGTTCGCAGTACTATGGTGTGATGTTTTTGTACCCCTTGCCAGTGAGTTCTAGTGCTGATATTTTTCTTTCTTTAAGGTGAAGTAAAATATTATTATCAGAGGAATAAACGGAAAACATATCAGATAAAACACTTAAGCTTTTCCCCGCATAGTACCATTTTATCATAGTGACTTTTTCTTCTATTGTGTAACTCACAGTAACTCATAGTAATTACCTACATAGGTCATAAATTATTACCAGTAAAAAATCTGATATGTTCAAATTACTTTTGACAATGACAAATCCCACGTTCACAAGTCCAATTAATGCTGGTGTCCGGAGCATCACTTGTTGAATTCCAATGAAAAACCAACCGCAATCCTATTCAAATAAGTTAAGATCGGGTTGTCTAAAATTATTCAAACTCCGCATGTGCACTCACCAAACAGAGACCCTAAAAAAGTATCCCTACAACCCCGCTCTAAAGTCAACAGGGAAGCAAATATTAATACAAACTAAAACTTGCATGGGATTTCCTTTGTTTCTAACCACGATGCACCACCCGATATAGACATAATTTCGCATTGTCTTGGTTTAAGAAGAAGAAGAAGAATTTACGAATATTGTTCGGACTCAAATCTGTAATTTTACTTTTTAAAATCCCTCGTCGTTCTTCTCTTTTGGCACGATGACAATACATTTTAGGTAGTATGTTTTTCCTAAGAAATAAACTGTATATATTCGTTTTGGACGACAATTTTTCTTTCCAAAAAGTATAATTTTAAATTTCTTTAATAAGTGAGTCTACCAGTATTCACTATTTTTAATTATTTACAAGAATAAATATGTAAGAAAATAATTGTTATTAAGTGTAATAATTTGCTTGATTGCAGTTTCTTAGCACATTTAGGAAAACCCGTAATTTTAATTTAAACAGAATGTACTTATACAATAAAAATAAACATAATAAGAAGTAAATAAGGTAACTACAGGGTGTCTCTAAAAGGTGCGGAAAAAAAGCTGCCACGCAAGTTCCTGAGGCGTAAATATAACGATCTAACCGAACTTACCTTAGTCCAAAAGTGAATGATTTCGGAGATACAGAGTGTCAAAAGTTCAATTTGGTTTTAATTTTTTATCAATAATTTTTTTAATAAAAGGTGTATTGCCACACTATTCGGCTTCGGGGATTTTGCGGGATGAGAAATGAGAATCTGCTCTCATTTTTATCGTAAAGTTTAGAGGGCGCCACCTGCGGTACCTTGCACACGTTTAAAACAAAATAACTTTTTTGAGCCACCCTATATTTAACTTTTAAATAAAAATTCGGATGCTCCAACGTCTTTTACCTAAAAAAGGTATACGTGGTAAGAGTTGATTTAAGCAGCTGTTTTTGAGATATCTGGATTTAAAAAATTCACTTCGTGTATGGCCAGGTCTAAATTATTGTAATATTTGAACACATTTGAAGAGTAGGCGGTAAATTAAAATAACGTCACTAAAAACTACCTGATGCCCCCGTGCTCCGGTTGTTCTTGGATAGAAGGGACGCACCATTTCCTTAATTTTTTATATTCCCGATAACAAAACATTACCCTGTATAGCAAACAATATTTTAATTTTCGAAAGAAGATACCTATAATGAGATTATTAGAGAGCTGTATTTGTGAAATACACAGAAGTAATTTTAGTTTTTCGTAAAAATGGAATAATGAACGTAGTTTGCGGCATCGATTAGTCCAATTACGAGGAGTTTTCCCAATGCTAACTTCCGCCCAGTACAATTCATTGCATTACCTGGTGTGGCACTCTGTATGAAAAATAGCGATAACGATCGTACACACGTTCGCTATCGCTATTTCTCAACTA
Organism: Polydrusus cervinus; assembly: GCA_935413205.1. NCBI lineage: Eukaryota > Metazoa > Arthropoda > Insecta > Coleoptera > Curculionidae > Polydrusus > Polydrusus cervinus. The sequence goes on from OW284511.1 coordinate 15,916,957, forward strand.
TTTGATTTGTCATAACAGCTAATGGAACTAGCTGCATGGAAACATTTTTTAGGACCCAAGTTCATTTTTGATTTGACATATTAGAGCAATATCTAAGAGTTAGGCAAAAAGAGATATACCGATCGAGGGATTTTTTTAAAATTTCAATTAAAAAATGGGAATAAAAATCTCGAAACTCCATAATTATTTCTTGTTTATTTATAAACGTATTATTTAATGTTTATTATATGACCGTACTATATGAGATTTTTAGCTCAAGTTCTTCTTCATAGGTATGTACTAAGGGATGCCAATCCCGGGATCTCGGAGTGTTGGAAGAAAAACCTGCCTCGAAAATATCGGGACTAGACTAACACAAGTGAAAGTTATAATTTCTGCGATCATATTAACTTAAAAAAAAAAGGAAGTGTTTATTTTTTGACCTACATGACGTGTGGTGTATTAAGCTCACAAGCCACTCAACTGATGCTATCGTGCAAGCGTCATTTTTATACAGGACCCAGTCTCAACGCAGGATTTCATACCATCTAAATAACTTTACTTTTATATTATATTTTTCAAAAATAGAGTTATTGGGAGGCATTAAATCTACAATCTAAAATTATTTTAAATTATACAGGTTGTCCGAAATAGTCAGGGCATATCAAACATCCTATATATTATTTTCTTATTTCCCACAAAATTTTAAGCTTATTTTGTATAATTTCCTTTACACTAAAGTGATTGAAAAAGTGGGATATTCCAGTTAACGTCACAGTGCACAGTGTTGCGACCTTTAAAAATAAAATTTCCCATTTTTCAAGAAAAATGCACACAATACGAAAAACAAGTAATCCTAAAAAATATCCTGCAAATATATTATTGTGTGTAAGAATGTCTCTTTTCCCGTTGGAGTGGAGACAGGGCAGACCTATCATTCTTCTGTGCGTTGTTCTCACGAAGTTGGAAATTTCTCATTAGTTAGTTAAAAAAATATATTTCTCTGTGGCGTTCTTATAAAGTACTGACCAATCATAGTTTATTGTATTTACTGATGCTTCGCCTTCTTTTTTAAAACACTTATATAATTTATATATTATGTATATGGTAATTTGTTGAATATAACAAAATATATATGCATCTATAATAGTTTTATCAATAATGCAACCTGGTGAATGTACTTAAAAAATTAATTTCTTGTAGCATTATTATTGACTTTGTTTTTCCATAATTTCTAATATGATCCAGTGGCCAAAACGGTACAACGTCGAACTTTGGAAACAATGGTCGTGAGTTCAAGCCCGGCAGCCCGCAAACTTTTTTAGCGTAAGGTTCGTAAGTTTGGTCGTAGAAAAAATATACTGTTCAACTCGAGTGAATTGTCCATATCGCACTCAGATTTACTTCCTCGTGAGATATAGACATATCCACTCTTGTACTATACTAGCTACTTATTTTGATGAGGAAATCACCAAAAACTAAGAAACAAATCGTATTTATTCCAAAGGCCTTTCCAAAATATTGGGAATCTTCTAGACTTCTCTATGAACCCATAATATTTATGATGGGTTGGAAAAAATTATTTTTTTCTTATCTCCAACGATGACCATAGTATCCCCAGAGATTAATGGTGGCCAGAACAAAAATATTGTTAAAACTGAATTTTTATGTAGTAATACAGGTAATAGATTGTCCTTAAGTAAATATACCTGTACAAAACTTCCTTAGTAGGTTGAAAGAGTATCTATCAGTTAAAGAAAAATTCTGCCTTCGCCTGTGGCTCGTTACAGTCAACCTTATTACTATTAACAAAGAAATATACTACTTTATGTTCGCGTTGCATGATAAACAGGTGTTCCAAAATTAACATTGTTTTAAAACAGCTTTTTTTATTGTTCTGCTGCACATACCCACAAATTTTAAATAATCACCAAATCATCATACGTCAGTCGGTTCAAAAACTCCATAAAGTTATATTTACATTGACCCTGGCTTTTGGGTAACCGCTGCCCGCTACTGCTGGGAAAACAACATGACGTCATTTCGCGCGTATTTTGTATTTCTGCTGCAGAAAGCTTGTATTTACGGAGTTTCCCAGAATTTTTTTTTTATAATCTAGCCTACATTATCCTATATCACGTTAAGTTATGAGTTATGATACTCAGATCTTATGGCGAATGAATGATAGCACAAAAAATGATCATCACAAAAAACCTAATTAACAATTTAAATGAAGCAGGTATGAATCATGCCTGGGCGGTTCTAATAATTTTACTAAAATATAGTAAAATATTTAAATTAGGATCATTAAAACGAAACAATTTAACACAAAAAATCTCTAATTTATACGTTTTATTATTTATAAGTTTGTATCACCTTAAAGAGTTTCCTAAAAATGTGAATATGACAAAATATAAAAATTAGGAAAAACCCTACATTTTAATTGGCCTGAATCATCACTATATGTTCTAATTCCACTTATTTAATTGGTTTCTTGGTTGCTGTTTCAGCTTTTTTCCTCTGCCAGGGCCATTCCCGAGGGTACCTACAGCCTAACGTGGGTTCCAAACCACGATCCTCGGTCATGCGACACCCCCAAGGGCTATCAACCCTTGGTTTCTTACCATTGCATGACCTAAAGATAGGAGAGTGTGTACCTTCTTCCGCACCCCACGAAGTGTCCGATCTCATCCGGCCTAGTTACCGGCGTGAATGGAGTGGGTTGGGAGATGAGATACCTTTTACACTCTTCCCTAAATTTTTAATCCACTGAATTTCGGACATACTTTTTTTTGTACGTATGCCCACTCCGGGTCCGGGAATCGAATGCCAGTAACTCACCTCTGAGCCACAGCCGCGGTTTTTAATTGGTTCTAGATTTATTTTTTATTTAAAATATGCCAATATCGAGTATTTTTTTGATACTGTAGTTATGTTGGTGTCTGTAAATAATGTTTAAAATGAAAAATGTTAGCCAGCGTGCAGACAAGATTAAAATTGAAAAAGTTTTATGCCTCCGCTGGGAATCGAACTCAGAACCTTTCGATTAAGCCTTAAGTGCGCTGCCAATTGCGCTACGGAGGACTTGATTTTCTCTCACCAACTTCGGTCATATAACTTATTTCAATTTAACAGTCTGATGTCGAGTTGCACAAAGAATTTTAATAATAATTATTTAACCGGCAAGTTTGACTGTGACATAAATGACTTTGACAGACATTAAATACTTACATTCAAGAGTGCGTGATTAGTAAATTAAAAATTAAGGTAACCGGGCCAGTATGATTATGAGAAAATTATTTCTGTCAATGTTACGTCTGTCACAATCAAACTTGCCGGTTAAATAATTATTATTAAAATTCTTTGTGCAACCCGACTTGAGAGTCACAAACCAGGGTGGGTGTTATAAGAGGAAAGTGAACTCATTCCAGACTGTTACAATTAACATTTTCGTGGAAATATCTACACCTGCATCATCATGTTGTGTAAGTAGGGAGCAAGTCCAACGAGAGAAAAATATTAAATATATGGGTACTTCTCTAAAAAAGGAAATTTTTACACAAGCGTCGAAAAAAATATTTTTTAACGTTTTTCCTGGCTTTTTGATCAGTAAAACAGAATTTCTTTTAGAATAACCCATTTTTGGGCTAGGTAGATGCCGGCTAAGCTGTTTGATGTCGGCAACCTTTATAAACGAATTTTCGATGGTCCCTTCTATACTAACATGACTGCATTCAGCTTGCCTTGAATGTTGTTGCTATACAATTGGTTCAATTTGGTGGATAAATAAGTAGGTATTATAAAGATTTTTAACAATCATTAACTAACCAGCACCTTTGACTGTGGTATTAATGATATTGGCAGGCATCATTTTCTCAAAATCAAAGTTGTCTGATTAGTAAATCAAGAATTAAGCTAACCGGGCCACCTTGGTTGTAAACAAACTATTTCAGCCAATGTCATTTATGCCACAGTTAAAGTTCCTGGTTAGATAATTATCGTTAAAAATCTTTATGCAACCCGACATTATTATACAGGGTGATTCCTAAGTTGATACTTCTTTTTTAGCTGTGTATAGAAGGCGTTAAAATAAACAACTTTTTCAAATACCTTTTTTCAAAAAACTCAAAAATAGGCGAGATAGAGAAGTAAAAAGTCTAAGTGCGGGTCTGGTCACCAAAACATAGCCCGCTATAGTTTCTGTTGTTTTTCTTATCTCTTATTAGTCATTCAATTTACGGGTGGTGTTGAGCAATCCGCTGTAGTGTGTTTTTCTGAAGCAAGTTAATTTTAAATTGGTGATACGTGAAATAGGTAAAATTAAACTAATAGATATTGTTCTAATTTACTGTGCCGTCAAAGTGCGGCTGCTGTTTCAAGATTATACGCAGAACGCTTTTCCTTGCGGGCTCATCCTACACCCAGAAGTTTTCTTAATGCTATTCAACGGGCAAGTTAGGCATAACCGTATTTGTTTCGTAGTGTAATAAATGAATGTAAGTACCTACTTTATTTTTGAGTTTTTTGAAAAAAGGTATTTGAAAATGTTGTTTATTTAATTACCTTCTATACACAGCTAAAAAAGAAGTATCAACTTAAAAATCACCCTGTATTATGTATGAACAAATCAATATGGTTTTATATTATATTTAACTTGAAACCTCAAACCCTAAGAAAACCTGGTTAGAAAATATGAGCCCCCCGAACATATTTTCTGGCTACACCACTGGTTCAGATGTAGTAGGTATGTTTCTTTACGAAATATTTCTGATCTGAATATAGGACAGGGTAAACATAAACACCACATTTTAAAGAAAACTAAATTTATTTGGAACAAAATTCAAAATCGCATTAAGTCTTGACAACATATTGCCAAAATATTTTGAAAAAAGTAAGCAGTTATCCAGCAGCATTTTTCGTAGTCGACAAAGAAACATTCAAAAACAAATATACATATGCACAAATAATCGAATATATGCGTATAACATTCATTGGTAAAATTATAACAACCTAAAAAAACATTTATGCCTATTTTGGTTTATATTTATCATACTTTTATAGTATCTTCTAATGGTGTTGGTGGTACTTCATTTAGGAGGTAGCAATATTTTCACTCATCCTGTCAAAATATGTTAGTTCCATTTGAAGTAAAAACAACACTAGTAAATGTCCTATAAAATGTAGGCTATATATTTGACAAAAATGTTTGTTTTTTACAAAAAAGGGTATCGACTATATGGAATTTGAACGACAAAGTCGTTTCCTTTATCGCAGTAAAAACTGCTGCTTGGATAAACTTTGTAAATTGTAAAATTAACTTACTAAGTCCAAGACTCAATGTCTCCAAATAGTTCTATGTATTGTCTTACAATTTCTTAAAAATGTTTTGTAATAAAGTGACAATAGTAATAAATATCCTTATAGTACTACAAATATATGTATATATACAAAACATATAATTTAATTTAAAGCAACTTCTGCAATGTCATATTTATAGCAATGGTATAGTGATGCTATAATGCAATAAATAGAAAGACCTCCAAAATACAATTTACAAAAAAATACCTATTACACTAGTGGAAACAAGAAAATGGAAAAACTTTATTTTTCATTTTTGTTTCATTGTGGTTTCGATTTAATTAATCTATTTTGATTTTTATATTTATAATAGGATCTATATAGGTATCTAATCCTAACAATAAACGGAATTTTAGACATAAAAATAAATAGGACACGAAATTTTTAACTGTTAAATAATAGCAAGGACACAAACCAAGAATAAAAAAATATAAAGTAAATTAAAAATAATGGTGTAAAAAAATTGATTCTAAAAAAATTCACCGTACATATATAATCACAAGAAAGAAATGTACTTTATTAGCTATTTATATTACCGGTATTTCATCACTTAAAATCCTGAGTGATATATTTCTTTTCTAAAATTGAAATTTCAAATTTGGAGATGAAAAACTTTTTTCCCCAACCGCCAAGAAAAATGATGGAAACTTGTTTTACGCATCCAACATTTTCTGTGGGTTGAAAAAAATCTATAAAGGATCCCCCGCACCGCTACCGCCGCACCGCGTTCGTCTGGGGGATCCTTAAAGAAAGAAAATAAGTTGCCAAATGTATCAGTATCATGTAGGGAATAAAACAACATTAATATTTACTGTTTTTGTTTTAGATTACCAGTATTAGGATATCCCCTTTAGGTCCAGACCATACAAGACTTATAAAAGTGTGTGTGTTTATATACACTATTGGCAAACTCGAATCTAGGGTGCCGATATAAACGCATCAGACGGAGATTATTAGTAGCATTTAACACGTTAAACAGAGAACACGCTATCCCCTACCTCCCATTCTTTAGAACACGTGGTCGAAGCAGCCACGGAAGCAATCGATACGTCGACTCGGCCACACAATACACATATCCCCCCCTTACAGTAGAAATGTTGGAGTGGTTAGGTGTCTCTTTTCTAACTGAAGGTTTTGCCCATATGTGCCTTCTCTCTTGGATGCATTAGAGATTTCGCAACCCAGATTGGAGTTTGCCAATAGTGTATAGGGTGTTACTTAATGGTATGTACCTACTTATCAGAGCTGGGCAGTAAATGCCTCAAAAAGGCTTCAAGCACAATAGTGCTTTGAGCACAGTGCTAGCAACCACTTAAAATACAGTGCTCGGTAATTGGTAATTGAAACCCTTTATTATAAAAAGTGCTTGGTAATTGAATTTCATATTTCAAGCCATTTGCGAGCACTTAGAATTTCTTTGATGCTCGAAGTATTTTTTCGAGTGCTTTGTCCTGCTCTAGTACTTATTTTAATGGGCGATGCCTTGATCAATGGGATTTTTCACTATAATCGAATTTATCATATTCAGCAATAGCATCCTGAAACCTTTAAAGTTTACGTAAATACAAACAGTCTTGCATCAATATTGCCTTCTTACTTAAAATATGATTTTATATCTGAAACTATTTTTCTTTGTGTACTTTTGAAGTATTTTTATTAATACATACATATCATATTTCTTTAATTTATCCAATCATAAATTATAAAAAATTAAAAATGTTTTTTCTGTCCAACCCTATATAGTTATCGCAAATCTGATATTCGAAATTGTAGTTTCAGAACAAGCAAAATTGATTTAATAAATCAAGGAATTGAAAATTAGTATTGAAAAAAAAAATCCAAAAAACTAAAAATGTTGTTTCTGACGAACCCTGTATAGTTATCGCAAATCTGATATTCGAAATGGTAGTTTTAACACAAGCAGACGTTTTTTAAGCAATAACTTTTTCTTCTATAGCTACTAATAAAAAAGTTTTTCCTTTTCCAAACTCTATCCGTGGACACACTGTATATTTTGTCTTAAAATAAGTAATTAAAATTCTGGGAACAAAATATATTATTTAACTAGCAAAAAAGGTTTCACATGTGGTAACACCTAAATTATTGAAGCTAATGAAATGACAGTTGAAAAAAGTCTAACCTAAGTTATTTGTCGCTATTCCTGCTCTATGAGTAGTTATTTTAAACAAAAATACTTCAAAGTTCCACAATAATTCGGATGTAAGTGGGTTCTAATAAAAACACCGACGTGACAAGTGAAAGATCGGTAACGATGCTCACTGTAAATAATTGTGTACGTTTTCAATAAGCTGCAAACAGAGCTGTGAGTAACTTAAGTAACTAGATACTTAGTAACTTAGTTCTTTTTTGAATCATGCCAAAAGTAACTGTAACTTCGTTACTTTTGAATAGTAACTTGTATCTAGTTACTTTTTAGGAGTAACTATACACTTAAAAAATAACTAGATACTTTTAAAGTAACTAAGTTAGGTACTTTTAAAGTTCCTCAAGGATACCAATTATGCACACGTGCCGTCCATCAGATGATGACCAAGGGACGATCGGCGGCCGTTAATCAGATTTTCACGAAGGGACGAGCGGCGAGTCGCGAGCGTCAAACAGCAAACTGGTTGGAACGCGAAATTTCTTGGAAAGCATTTTATTCTACTTGTTCGTTGTTCGAATTAACACTTCTTAGTTTAGTTTTCTGATGGTAATAGTGGTAGTGTGTACAGGAAAATGAGTTATCACTACCTGGTAAATTTATGGTATCTAATTCAAAAGCATCTTAGTAACTTTTAGAGTTTCGTAGTTACAATTAAATAACTAGTTACTTAAAAGTATCTTAGTTACTTTTAGTAACTAGTTACAATAATCAAAGTAACTAGTTACTTTAAGAGTATCTTAGTTACTTTTAAATTATCGTAGTTACAATCAATGTAACTAGTTACTGTAAAAGTATCTTAGTTACTATAACTAGTTACTTTAACTAAGTAACTACGAACTAAATATTCAATAGATGTAGCCGTTACTTGATGAAGATCCATTATAGAAACTAGGTTAAAAAGAATACAAAAATGTATAAATCTTCACTTATTTTTTTATTGTACTATTGACAATTGTTTCGACACACAGTGTCTTCGTCAGATAGTAGAAATCTAATGCATGCATGAATACAGTATTCACCTGAAGACGACTGGAGATGCTTACCAGTTGAAACGTAGTGATTCTAAACAAATAAAGACAATGCAAGTCCAAAACTCTACTGCCGTTCATAATCAAAAAATATTACGCCACTAATATTTCCAAAATAATTATTTTAATATCTAATAATTACCATTGAATTATAGACAAAAAAGGCATATTTTGTATATTTCTTAAAATTTACCGTTGGGAAGAAAATAAATAAAATAATAATTAATTATGTGGATTTTAACAAAACAAAAAATATATAATTAAATAAGTATTTTTTTTTAAATCACTGATTTATGAAAACCCATTTTTATGGCAAATGTGTTTTAATGGTCTAGATACAAAAATTTATAATACTGTAATATCAAACAGTTTCAAAGATTTTTGATAAAAACCGAAAAAAAATTAAGTTTAGCGATCTGTATATCAAAAAGTTTTGGTATAAACTTTTTTTTAGCTTAAAATTGGCCAAGGAATCACCGACCAAAATGAGTACATACCATTAAGGAACGTCCTGTATTAAGACCAATGTACAGGCTGTCCAGAAATTCGGTTAGTATATTTTAAGGAGAGATTGTACATAATAACATGAAAATATGGGAAAAAGTGCATATGACTGCCGGTCCTTAATTATGTTATAAGGAAGCTACGACCGTAAAACCTAATTCAAATTTATGGAGAGAAAGATTATTCCCTTAATTTAATTTATTTATCTTTATAAACTAAAGACAATATAATCTAAAATGCAAAGTTCCAGTTGATTCTTGAATAGAACTTGGAAGGCCCGCTAAATGAACTCAAGGGATCATCGAAAAGTAATTTATAAAGGTTGCCCTGATATCAAACAGCTTAGCCGGCATCTACCTGGCCCGACAAGTTAAAAAAATGAGTTATTCTAGACGAAATTCTATTTCACTGATCGTAAGGCCAGAAAAAACGTATTTTTCGGCGCTCGTCTAAAAATTTCTCTATCCAGAGAATCACCCATATATTTAATATTTTTATGCGGGTCGGTACATGCCTTATCGTGTGGATATTCCAAGGAAACGTTTTTGCTTTTTTTGTTTAAAAACGTAGTTCATTTTCTACGTTCCCGTAATGCGCCATGTTTGCCATGGACGTCTCCCTTATTGGTATTTATCAAGCAAATACTCTTTCACTGTATTCTATAAAAAACATCAGAAGATAATGGTAAACATTAGGCAAATCAATATGACAAATCATATTATTTAAAATGTTTCCATCTTCTAATCAATAATTCCACAATCGCTTGAGATTCTACAAACCGTAGCAACGCTGTTTAAGGGACGATTAAATCCTAATTCACGTTTTTTTTTAGGATGGACAACCAGAAATACACATTAAAAAATTACCTAAGTGTAGAGATGGGCACAGTTTATTTTCGATAATAGTTGTAACTGTTATTTAATGTCTTTCAAAATTTTGCTGTTGCTTTCTAAACTATTCGTGCAAGTCAAAACAAGCAAGCAGTCCACGTTTAGCCTCGTGGTACATGACATGACAACAATGGGGCATTGCATATTATAGTTTCTAAGCTGTTATTTAATTCTAAAAATAGCAGTTACGGCCCGTTATAAAAAAATAATATTTATAAAATGTTATCGTTAAATAAAAACCCGTGACTACTTGAATTACCGTCTGAAAACTACTTTTCTTGAGAGTTTATATGACATTAAAACGTTTGTACGTGTTGTACGAACATTTTAATAAACGATATTACAAAACAGTACTCCAGGTCTGTAAAGTAACTGATTTAGTACTTGCATTTTATTTTATAATAAAGTATTCATATACATGTCATACGATAGAGTGTCCTCTATATGGATTATAGTTTACGTGTATAATGATAGAAATAAATCATTTTTTCTCCTTAACTATTAGCCCAATATTTTTTACAAGGATGCTTTTTTTTGCTAAAAACGTCTGAATCAAAATCATCGTATGAAGTTTTTTCCATGTCTTCATATTATGTAGAATCTCAACTTTAAATAAACGAACGAAATTTCAGGACACCACTAGACACACACGTGACGTTTGTTGTGGATTCATCCTGAATGTGTTGTATCTACTACAAACACGTATAAAGTAATAACACGGCTCATTAGCTAACTTAGTACATTTCACCTAATAAAGCTTACAACAGGCATAAATTTCAGCATTATTTTTATACCAAACATATAAAGATAACGTGAAATAGCCCCATAACTTAAAACTTTTTTTATAATGTGTAGTATATTTATGCTTATGACATGAGATCAAAGGCAACAGAATGTCACAAAAGTCTTCAATTTTCGATTTTGTCATGTCGTGGGGCGAATTGGATTCTTAAAATATATTTGAGACATCCTGTCTAATGCATAAGGAGGTCGGTGGAAGGAAGTATTTCTCAATTTTCACGTAAGAGGTAAGTCAATATCAGATTTCTGTCAAATTAAGGCGTCACAGGAGTGACTGTAACTAAGTATTAGTATATTTTCGTTTAATAACAAAAGTTTACTAAACATTTTTATAAGCAAAAAACTACTTAAAATGGAAAATATACCATAGGTTTCAAGTTCGTAACCAAATTACATATCTGAATCATTAACAGCATAAATAAAACGTCTTATAGAAAAATAACGGCAAAAAGTTCTAAAACTTAACCTAACTAATGTTTATAACATAACCTAACAATCGCTGATGCATTAGAGACATTTTGCAAACATCCTAATAGATTCTTTAAACGTCAATTTTAGAATTGGTTCGCTCCGAAAAAATATTTTGACTCGCAAAAAAGAAATGTTGATCTTTTGCGTAATTCTGAAACATTCAGTGTATCTGATTAATTTCGCACCACAATGGAAAACTTTTTTATTATTAATTTTAGGAAAAAAGTTATTCTTTATAAAAAGTTCTGCATGGTCTAAAACCTAACCATATTTTTTTAACTGTTTTAAGGTAATGAGTTTTTTATTTAATTTTTCCGTCCAGTTTGTAATTGTATTTATTTATTTAGGTCTGATGATGCTAGTTTAAGGCGAAACATGTTACTATAATAAACAGACCAAAAAATTTTGAGACCAAGACTTTGTCTTTTTTCTTACAAAATATCAAATATTTCAATAAAATGCAACCTTTAGATGTTAAATTTATTCAGTCGTATACGAGGTTTATCAAAAAATATGAATTTGGCCCAAGAGTAGAGTACCATTATTTTTGACAATATCGAAAACTTTTATTTCTAGTTGGCCGTGATTAAGTAAATGCATTTCGAATCAAATTGCCATTAAACGTCAAATAAAATTTCTTAATGCCGGTGATATTTAGTGTTAATCGTTGGTGATAATTATAAAACTTATCGAGAAGTACCATTGCGATCAAAAAAAAGTAGTACAACAAAATATAATTTAATCTGCTGGTCTTTTTATAAAATATTTTCTTTTAAACTAATAACTCAGTGTCACCAGAATTCTTGTGTCAGTGTCATGTAATTTAAAAAAAATGCTTTTAACTTCAGAGCAAAAATCGATCATATTTACGCGATTAAGGGATGGGGTTCCATGGGGACATTGCAGGCGCATTAGGGATAAACAAAAAACAGTGTTGTTGGCTAAATCCAAAATTCAAGAACATGGAAGTATTGTGAGAAACCAAGGTTCTGGTCGCCCAAAAGTGATGATGAAGTTACAACTTTAATTAATTATTTAAGGGACAACCCATTCGGGACCGCTAATAAGGCTAAAGAAGAAACCCATTTTCCTGGATCTTTAATTACAGCTCGAAGAAGAATTCGGGATTCTGAACTCAAGAATAGGCGTTCTGCAAACAAAATATATTTAACAGAACTAAATAAGCAAAGACGAGTACAATTTGCTCACGAATACCAAAACCAACTGTGGGAGTCTGTTGTTTTTTCAGATGAGAAAACATTCCAGTCCTGTAATAATGGAAAAGTCCGAGTATATAGAGCCATAAACAAAAAGTATGAAGAAAGAAATACGCACAAGACAAATCAAAGATGACGTTTTTCCGTAAATGTGTGGGGTTGGATTAGAGCTAGAGGCCCAGGAGATTGTCAATTTGTGCAAGGGCGGCTAACTGCAGGAACATATTGCAACATATTAAATAATTGAAAGTAAATGTGTGTATATTAAATAATGTTATGGTGCCATCGGTTGAAGCCATATTCGGTGATCAAAATTATATTTTCCAACAAGATAATGCTCCCATTCATACTGCCCGCATAGTAAAAGATTACTTTCGACAAAATAACATCCAAGTTTAACCGTGGCCTTCGAAGAGCCCCGACCTCAATCCCCTGGAAATTGTCTGGGGAGAAATGACCAAGTTCATGTATAAACAAGACTTTCATCCAAGAAATGAAGAAGAACTGCGCCAGGGGATAAACGCAGCATGGGATAATATAACCCAAGAGTATACAAGAAGCTTAGTCTTAAGTATGCCGCGTCGCGTCGGTTACAAAAAGTGATTGAAAACAACGGCGCAATGACTAAATATTAAACAGCTGCTTTTAAGTACCTATAAATTATTTTAAGATGTTACATTTAGAAATGTTTATTTTTTGTTAAAATTATGTATTTTTACTGTTTTTCCACTTTTGGCTTTTGTTGTTTTTGGATTTTTTTATATTCAATTAATAAATCGATAGTTGTTATACATACTCTATTATTTTATTTAAAAACTTGAAAAATTGTCCATTTTTAAAAGGTAGGTAAATTTTTTAAAGCATCTTTATTACAATACTTTTATTTCGCCACGTATATAGTAGATTACCAAATTCGTGGTAACGCCCAAAAAGTTAGGTGGCATAATTATATTGTTTTCGTAGTGACGACGATATCCACTTCTCGATATCCTTATAGACCAAGAGTTCTTTCTGGGACTACTAATTCTTGTACTACTTTTTCTTTATCGCAATGGTACCTAGCTGTAATATTTAATAACTGACATCCAAGGATATGTATATTTCAAACCTAATTTATAATTTTAAATAAATTTTCTTCACAAAAGCTTTCGATATTGTCAAAAATAATGGTACTTTACTCTTAAGCCAAATTCATATTTTTTGAGAAACCTCGTATACGACTGAAAGAATTTAACATCTAAAGGTTGCATTTTAGGTTTAGACCGTGCAGAACTTTTTATGAAGAATGACTTTTTTTCGTAAAAGTAGAGAGGTAAATGTAGCTTAAGCTTTTGGCAAAAATTAATTTTTGGAGTTAAGATAAAAAGTTCTCCATTATCAAACAAAGATTAGATTTACTCTTTTAACAGTAAATGTTCGGTAATAGTATATTACCTATTAAGTGTGGTAAAAGGTATATTACGCACTAATGGAAAAATTGCAAATGAGCCGCGTAGCGGCGAGTATGGTAATTACATGAGTGCGTTAATTTTTTAATTAGTAAGAGTCGTAGAAAAAGTATAGTACGTATTGCGTTTTGTAACTCATGTAATTACCGCACTCGCCAAATTTCAGTTAGCTTATCGGCTTACCGTTGTTGGTGTATCGTGTTTAACATTCTCTAACCAAAAATCTTATCTTCCGGTTAAACCGGTTTTGCCTTTAAGGAATCGATTAATATGTTTTCAACAATTGTCTCCATTCTTATAACGCAGTTCCGTCTTGAAATACACAAAGCATCTTCAGAAAACCATAATTTTTAGCGTTTGAATTAAAAAACCCGTAGTAATTCATTTTTAAATCTAATTGACAATTTAATTGGGATCGCGGTTATAAATTACATTTTAAAAATATTTTAATAATTCATTACCTAGTTAATAGTTTAATTAAATAATGGCAATAACTTACGTACGCAAATAAATGCAAATTTAAAACGCAGGTTTGATAGTTTGTGTTGCATAAAACTAGAAATCAAACTATTGAATAGTTAAAATCTTGTTTAAATTTAAAAGCCTCAAGAGTATTTGTTTTTATACAATCGCCACACCACTGAATAACGCCCGGATTCTAGCGCTGGCAACCAAATATACACAATGACCTTTCTGTCATTAAGCTCTGAAAAATACTGAGCTGTTATGCTTAAAATAGTAGTGAATATGAAGTGTTTAGTGAACATTATAACAAAACAAATATTATAAAACAGAACCAGGTCTGTAGAGTAACTGATGTAGTGTCAGGATTATCAATTTACATGTAAATGTTCATAGACATGTCACACTAAATAGAACAGTGAGTTGTAGGCCAGACGCAAAAGTACGTTTATGAGTGGTATATATAGTCTGACGCACGGTTCTAGAGCTACAATGCCTGATAAGGCAGGGAGATAACGGCCGCATTAAAAAGGCAATTCCCCTTAAAATAAGGTAAAGTCCATACAATTACTGTCTGGATGCACATCACAGCTTCTGACGTAATTTTTGATTTGAGTTAGGTCGTTATCTCCCTGCCTTATCAGGCATTGTAGCTCTAGAACCGTGCGTCAGACTATAAATATTTCTTCATCGGCGGCTGTTGATTTTTAAAATACAATAATTCAGTTTACGCTATTATTTTAATAAAATTTTGTTTAACCTTCCTCAGCGTTTTATACTATAAAAATAGTTCTAATTTTTTTAATATACAGTATGTCCACGGATAGGATTTAAAAGAGGACAAATAGATCAAAAAGTAAAAGATCTCAATTATTTTACAAGCAAAACTTTTATAAAAAATGACTTCTTTTCGTATCTTTCACTTTTTGGTTCATATGTTCTCTTGTAATTCTCATCCACCGACATACAGTATACAGTTGATTGGAAAAATGTGTATATTTTAGGTATAGAATACACATTTCCCTTTTTTTTTAAAGGAAAAGTAAGACAACAAAGTCACGGTCTCAGCAAACCTGCTGAGACCGTGACTTTGTTGTTTTACTTTTCCTTTAAATCTATATCCGGTCTCTTTGAGAATTATGGACGATGTCTTCAATACACATATACCTTAGTTAATATCCATAAATTAACAACTCTACGAATGATAAGGAGGGGTGTTCTATTTAAAAAAAAAAAAGTTTATTTTTGCATCTTTCCTACCTTTCCACTTTTTAAGCCATCCTGTAGAATCAAAAATGCTTTTGAAAAGTGGGCATTTTAATATCCTTTGATTTATGCATAAACATTTTGTGTATATTTGAAATACCGCACTAAATGACCACCGTGAAGACAGCGTGTTTACTATAAAAGAGCGTATTATTTTTTTAAATTTCACCTATTCGATAAAGAGTTAAAAAAATAATAAGCAATAGGATTTTAACTACCGCTTTGGGCAACCCAAACAAACAAACCTTCTGTTTAAACAGTCATTTTTTAATGCCTTTGTTCAATATCCTCCATTGTAACAAGAAAAATTCAAAAGATAATAAACAATGTTAGAATTACTTATCAAAAAGCTGGCACAATCTATCTACCCCGAGATTATATACAAATATATTGCGCTTAAAAAAATACAACCCTATCATAACCATCGTCGCGCCCAAATTTAAAGCAGTTTTTTACATCTGTCACGATTCTTAGTCTACTATACAAAAATAAATATTTCTATAGGTATGTATAATTTTTTTAATACTAAAATTATACAGGAAACATGTTTAGGTTAAAAAGGTATTGTTGACAAGTGAATGGTATAGGCCCTTTACACGATTAATCACACATCAGTATTACTTGTCAATACCATCTGATCTACTGATCGTGGAGGGTTCCCATATGGGTTACTCCAAAAACCGTTGTAAGCGACAAAAAGTAAAATATTTTTTAGCGGTAAGAAATAGCTTGTTTAAAAAAATTCATCTCATTGTTATTGATTAAAGAATATTATCATATCTCCGACTCTCGTATATAAACACTCGCGTCTATATCCTAACCTAATGGCAGGTACACTGCGCATGTCAGGCGGATAGTGTGATGGCGGAATATTTGAAATTTACATAGGTAGAAATGAGTTCAATTATTACATGTAAAATATGATTGATATAGCGATTAATTAATTAAATTTTTAATATTACGGTATTTTATTTATATTTTTAAATCAAAGACTTTATTCTCTTCTTTTCTTTTACGTTTTAAGGCATTCAAAGATGTGGTTACCGGTGTTGACAGTCTACGATTTTGTAATTTTTGTTATGAGGGTCATAGTTAGAAGAAATCATAGAGCTTATTGTTGTTTTTAGTGCATTAATACGATAAATGCATGGTATGTAATGGTCTTTAAATGTGATCGTTTGAAGACTTTGTGTTTCATTTTCATGTGAACATTAATATTTGTTTTTGTACTACATTTCATTCCACAGTCTGTGCATACATAAACTGTTCTCCAATTTAAAAAATTACGGTTAGGTTTTTACTTTACAGGTGCTTCGCAGCCGCCACAAAATATTTAATATTTTGTTACAGCCGCAGTCATAACAAAACGTACTGATTAATAACCTGCCCCTCCATTTTAATTATGCCCCACAAGGCCACAAATTAACAAACTGGCAAACTGTTCTTGTAACTTATTACCTCGACTATGACTCAACACCGTGACTTAAAAAAATAATTAAATCCATTTCTACCTATATTTTAAATATCCCGCCATCCGCCTGACCTTGGCAACGGACTAGGATATAGACGCGAGTCATGCGCAGTATGCCTGTCATTAGGTTGGGATATAGACGCGAGTCATGAAACTTTATCTTTGTATGTAGTAGTAATATGTATAATTATGTAACTGTATACTTTCGTTATTTATTTATTTTCCGGTTACCGCGTTTTTGGGGTGACCCATTGAATTAACCAGTTATGATTTATTGTAAATATCTAACCTTAAACCACAGAGCCGTCAATAAATATCATAACTCGATGTCAACTTACCCCCGAGCCTTTTTTCCCGCACTACCCCCACTCTAGACCATAACCTTCATGAGTCCCGCCTGACTACTATTCCCCACACTCGAGTCCTCCAACGAGTCCAAATCTAAAGCACTCTCGATCATAGTCGTATCTTGTAACAGTCGTAACCTACTCGCACTCATCAGACTGTTTTCTTTATCAGGTACTGTCATATCATTGTCCAATTTTAACTCTGTATACTTACTACGCTCGTTGATGTTAGTCAAAATGTGGTTTTCACGAAGAACTACCGGATCTAGACTTAAGTCTTCTACGATATTTACAGTAGAGGGTTTGGTGGGAGTCGTCTCTATGTTTACGTTAGCCTCCACCACAGATAGGTTGATGTTCTCAGCGTAGCTGTGCGACTTACTTATTGTATGGGCACCAGGAATGATGTTGTTGTATACTGGGGAGTGGTTTAAACTTGGTTGACTTTTGTAGTGGTTGGAAGAGTCCTCGGATAACCTTTGGAGGACTGGGACTATAGCTAGAGGGTGTTCACTCGACACTAGCTGTGTTACGCTGCCAGCGTTGCTTTCTGCAAGAGGGAAAATTTATTTTAAAGAATTTATTGGTGGGAATGGAGACGTTTGTTTTTGGTGCGTGAAGCTGCAGCGGAACCATGTAAAGGCTACAAAAATTAATTTCCTGGCTATATTTCTTTCTATTCTTATTTGGTATTAATAAATTTCTATCCGATATGATTTGGCACTACATAAAGATTTTCTTTCTGTATTTGATCGTTATATTTCGGACCCGGAAAAAGTTATACTATAGGAACTAAAAACATCGTTTTGCGGTAAAACCAGTAGAAACTGTAGAAGAAAAAGTATGGTTAATTTTTATACTTTCTGTTTTTGGGTTATGTTATAAATCAAAAATATTTTACATAACCAAAGTAAAAAATGTGACTGACTAGAATGAAACAGACATACGGAAAATCTAATTTAAAAGAGCAAGAAAAATGATTGAAAAGAGCCGTAAAGTAATTCCTATTTATATCGGGGCGAATCGTTTTTCGGTCATCGCGAATGTAGCCGAGTGATATTACATAGTTCTAAATAAGAACAGAAAAAAAAAGAAAATAGACAGGAAACTTATTTTTTATCCTTTCCATGGTTTCGCTGCTGTTCCTTTAAAAAATGGTATCTAGCACCGAAAAGAATAGAAGTAGTGTATTCAGAGGGATACCAACAATCTTGATTTTTTTAGTGTCCGTATAAGTAAAATAGAAAGAAAGTTTTTAGCGGCAGGCGGACAAAGTAGTATAAGAAACGTTTTTGCGCATCCCTACAGTTTTTCTACGGGTTTGTAGATTCAAATATAGATCGCGCTGCAGTAGCCTACTGGGTGCCGCACCAATCCGTAATACAATGCCGTGTTATTTTAAACACTACTTTGTCCGCCTGTCGCTAAAAACTTTATTGCCAATAAACCTAATGATTGCTCAGCACCGGACTAAAACACTAGAATAGAGTATTTTAAAAGCTGAGATTTAGCCGATAAAGTTCAATATTCTTGAGCGATTTCAGAAAAACCATTTTATCACAAACCCCTGCTTTCTTCCAACTTTTCCGCAGTCACGGTTGTGATAATTATGTATGCTTCCTCTGCAACCCCAAAACTTAACATTTATCTATGTTTGTACATAAATACTTGGCAAGATTACTTTAATAATATCAATTATTAAAGATCCCAGCTGTAAATAAATGGTAAACCTACTTAATCTAGAAAAAATAACATACACAGTAAGCAAAGTATGTGCTAGAGGTATGCAGTGTAAAAATATGAAAAAGTCAAGCTATGTTTTTACTTCAAATGACACTCAATATAGGCAGAAGCAAGGAGCATGATAATAAAAACATGAAATTAAGCATATTTTAAGGTTTATCTATCAAATATTCATTTAGGCATTAAAAAAAATTATGTTTCTTGTAATATTTTCATACCGAAAATCGGTTTGCATCAATTTCAAGAATCTAAATTTTTGACGCATATACAGGGTGGACCGCTCTCAAGGCCAGATTATATGGCATCTAAACTACTAATTTTTTTCAAAAACAAGGCTATATGTATATAAAAATTAGTTTATATACAAAAATTACTTTTTTCTACTTCCACATTGATTTGCTGTTTCCTTTACACAAGTGATTGGAAAAGTGGGATATTCCGGTTAACTAAACGGATATAATTTCATATCCATCGACATGAAACTGACCAATCACAGTGGTCAATTACAAAGAAACCAAATTTACATCTTGTAAATTTTGCAAAAGTGAGGTTAAGAATATATGTTAAAAAGATATTTTATTTGAATCAAAACATTTATCCCAGAGCGTATACCGCCTACGGCGTTGTGCTCACTTTACTTCCTCGTGCGATATGAACATCATATCCACTCTTGTAGTACAAAACTATAGTACAGGGTGTTTCATTAAGGTTGGCCACCGGCCATATTTCGGAAACTACTGGGCATAGAGACTCAAGAAAAAAAAATCGTAATTAAAGTGACCATAAGAAACTCCTGGAAATAATTTTTAAGTTCCGCATTTTGCCACAAGAGGGCACAATTGAAAATGTATTATTAAAATTCTAAATATCTCTGAAAACTCCCACATTAAGGCATACCTTTGGTAATCATTAGAAAGCTTCTAAAGTTAAATATTATAAGTGGTTTTATTTTTGTTTTAATTTTATGAATCATATATGTGTATATAAACTATGAAAAAAAAACATCTTGTTATGACTCTAAGATAATCTAAACGTATCATGTACAAGAGCCAAGGTATTTTACGGAAAAAATATTTTATAATTTAACAATATATGTGGTCATTTGATAAAAAAAAATACATTTTTTAATTTTCTTATTTTTAAGAGTTTTTACTTGTGTAAATCATTGAAACTGGTTCACCCTGTATATCTAAGATAAGCATATGCCAGAGAATAATTATTGTAAAAAAAATTGTTACAGATTGGCATAATAATTAAATGAGTCAATTAAAAGTAGTTTAAAACGTTTTCAGGTAAATTTTCGGTTTTTTTTTGAAAAATAAAATACCCGGCAATATATTCTACGTCAACCTATACCCATTTTTTTATTCATAGCTTGGTACTACAACATATTAAAATATGAACAAAATCTAGCCGTTTGTTTTCAAAAATGAATAAAAAAAATTTTTTGGACTTTCCTAATTGTTTAATATTATTATTTATTTAATCCGCCTATAAATTATTCAACATCCTGTACATATTTTATTTCTATATAAGTAAAAGAAAATTTAAGGCCTACTTTTCCACCAATAAAAATAAATAAAAAAGTTGATACTTTTTAAGAAACAAGTGAAAACTCCAGACAATGCATAAAATCTCAAAGTAAGAAGTTGTCAATTATGCCCAGTAGTTACCGTGATGGCCAGCCTTAATTGAAACACCCTGTATTTCCCGATAAATAAAAATAGCGATAGTAACCTCTGAAGTTATTGTTGAAGGGAAAAATATATATTGGTTCTTCCAAACAATATCTGAAAATGCGTGCTTATAAAACTTCGACTTTAAAAGCAATAATTATGATTAAATGCAAAATAAAAATATACAATTAAGCATAGATCTGGACAGCCAAAACCACATGCTTCAACAAAAACTTACCACACCATAGAGCGAGAAAACCCATAACACCATATACCATAACCATCCATCAACGAAATGCGGAAAAATAAAAAGCCCAATGTCAACCGACAAAAATAACATGTAAAATAAATTTAAGCAAGTTTAAAAAGCTAGATTTTGTATATATAGTAATTTAAAATAAATAATTCGAGTATGTATATGTCATCAGCCATTTTATACTTAAAAAATTACAAAACATATACTTGTGTGTAATTCCTGTGTGTAAATGCATATAAACCCATGCATCTTTTTTGTTATAACAAAACTTTTTGTGGTATTTTAAACAACAGCTAGTGCAATAAGTAGTTTTTCAAATGTATCGTAACAAAATCAAGCTTGGGATAAAACTCTATTATACTACACTATCAATACAAAACCAATAACTTGTAAAATCAATTTTAACCCTTATAAATCGGGTTTTAAATATTATATTTCTTATTTTATAAGTTATTGGTAAAAATTCGAATCTTATTTTTCTTTATACCATTCCTGTAAAGTCAAGGATTTTATGGCGATAGGTAGAAAGCCCGCTCCATCTACTTCTATAAACAGTTTTACTGATTTTCCAAAAAAAAAAAGTTTTAATTTTTAAGATCATCCAACCTATATTGCTAACTTCTTCTCCAAGGTTATATGCGAAAATAGATCTATATATAGGGGGGATCGCTCTCAACGCAGGATTCCATAGCAACTAAACTACCCAACTTTTTAATATTTTTCAAAAACAGAGTTATAAGGGGGCATTAGATCTAAAATTTAAAATTATTTTAAATTGTAAAGGGTGTCCCAAATAGTCCGGGCATATCCAATATAACTTTTTTAATTGAAAACCCTATACAGGGTGCTACAAATTCTTGGGCGTACAAGGGAATCTCGGAAACGGTAAGAGATACGAGGCAAAGTTGCATATTTTGGAACTTAAAAATTTGGTGAAAGAAAATTGCAAATATTCCGAATACTTTCGAAGATATCCGAAAAAAAAACGAAATTTTTGGTTTTAATTTTTTGCGCCTTCATTTTTGGCTTGGGAAAAAAACAATAAACACTTTCTGATAGCCGTTTTTACTTTCAATAAGATGACGTGAGATACCAACCTCAAATCAATTTTTTTAAATACCGACCTAGAATTTTAAAAACAGTTTTAGGAATTTCTAAGCTTTAGAAATTTAATAAAATTTAAAGGTTTTTAACGTTTTGTCATTAGTATTTCAAATTATCCTTTCTTTACTAGTACGACTATGGTAATTATTTTTAGGATTACTTAAAAATTTAAATTATAATAGGTACTCTAGGAAGTAAGCAAGTTTTTAAGGTATGAGAAGTAATTCTATTTTTTATTAGTATTTTATTAATATATTACTTATGATTTTTGTCTTAGACCTAGACTAGACCGAAATACTGTAAAACAGAAAAAATTAATGCTCCCGAGTGAAAAAAGGAGTGTTAGTCTAGTTATGTTACTGTGATGCGCTTATCTTTGTTTTAAAAACGATTTAATAAGTTCTTTACTGTTTATAAGGTCTGATGATGCTAGTTTATGCGAAAAATAAACAGATATATAAAAATATTTGAGGCCGAGACTTCGGGTCTTTTATCGTACAAAATATCAAATAACAGGCCTCTGAGTAAAAATGCACGGATTTTTCAAATCAGAAATCTTTTTTTTTTTTAGTTTAGCTTTAAATGTTCGGACCGTAATGATATAAAAAAAATTGAAAAAATGTGTTATTAGATGACAAAACGATAAAATTTTGAAGAACCTTTAAATTGTATTAAATTTCTAAAGCTGAGAAGTCCTTAAAACTGTATTTAAAATCCCAGGTCCCTATTTAAAAAAATTGACTTGAAGTTGGTATCTAAAGAACGAAATGTCGAATTTGAAAACTAATGAAGCCATCTTATATTATGTTCTATAAGATGGCGTCATTAGTTTTCAAATTCGACATTTTGTTCTACGAAAAAGTGTTTCTTGTTTTTTCCAAAGTCAAAAATGAAGGTGCAAAAAATTAAAAACCAAAAATAGAAATTTCGTTTTTTTTCGGATATCTCCGAAAGAATTCGGAATATTTACAATTTTCTTTCACCGAATTATTAATTGATGGCCTCCTCCTAAGCCTCGTCCTTTTTGATAGTCTGTTAAAAATATTTGAATTCAAAATCGAAAATCCAAAGAGCTCTAACACACAAGCCAATAAGTTTGTCCTTTGTATCATTCAATTTTTTAATTTTAAAAACTTTAACTAATTTATATTTTTCCAAGGCAAACTTTTGAAGTTTTTGCACTTAGTGTATTAGGGTTTCTAGTCGCAAAAGTAATTTTTATGGATCGAATAAAAATATTTTCCAAATATGTATGGTGCGCGCTTTCTTCATACTCATATAATCCTGATTATCATACAGGACATGTCATATCACAAATACACTTCTTTGGTTATAGAAAACTTAAATTATAAGTTCAAATATATCTGTTAACTAATGTTTACCCATCAAATAGTATTTTTATACCTTAAAATATACCATCTAAACCTATAAATCTTTTATGCGAAATTTTTTTAAATCACGATTAATAGTTTTATAAAATATACAGTGTGATTTACTACCAGTATTTGTTAGAACTTTTGAGAACACTTCTAAATATAATTTTTAAACTTAGGTTTAAATACAATAACTAAAATATTTAAACCAAAAATAACGATCAACTTAAATATATTATTTTTTTGTGTTTTAAGCTTTTGTTTAAGATTCTTAACAAATCTTGTATAATCCGTATCCAGGACACAAATAAATTAAATATTTCGTCGTTATTCCGCGTGTGGGCAGGGCCATTATACTTACCGCTCTACCAGTTTAGAACGCAGTGAGATGTCAATTATCGCCAAATATCAGTTGCTTATTACTTTTACATGTTGTAGATTTATGCTCTGCGCCAGCGTTTCTCAAACTGGGGTCCGCGGACCCCTTGGGGGTCCGCGATCAACCCGTTAGGGGTCCGCGAGTTATGTAACCACTGAAAAAAAAAATCATGGAAAATTGGATATGGCCGCAACGCCACTGCAATTAAATTACGTACTTATCGTTTAAGTGCCAATGACAGGCCTAGACTTGTTTGGCAGCACGATATAATAGTTTTCTATTTTAGTCATTAGACGTAACCGGTTGCAGTTATTTTAAGTTAATACAAGTTAGAATATTTGGTTAAATACGATATTGTGTGGGTTCGAATAGGTTGTGAAGGCATTTTTTTTTTTATATGTAACATGGATATGTGGCTAAAACGGCCATCCAAGTCTCCTGCTAAGGAATTGGATCAAATATCCGAAGGTCCAAGGTCAAATCTTAAAAAGTGTATATTATTTTTTATTTACGTTGATTCATTTCCAGCATTAAAACAGTTTTGGGAAAAAGAATTAGAGAGGAACATACCCGATCAACTTTTTAATGAAATCTATCAACATTTAAATGACGTGCTTTGTTCAGTAAAAGAGTACTTTCCAGAGAGCCAGGAAAAAAACCTTCAAGAATATAAATGGGTTCAAAATCCCTTTGAAGTAACTGAAAAGCCAACAACCCTCCTAGCAGCTCAGTATGAATCTTTGATCGATTTAACGTCTGATTCAGTTTTAAAGACGAGACTCATAAAGGAGCAATTGGTAGATTTTTGGTGCAATATTGAAGGTGAATACCCAGATCTGACTCAACAAGTAATTTCAGTCCTACTGCCATTTGTGACAACATACTTATGTGAAGGGGGATTTTCGACATATGTTGCAACAGAAACAAAATATCGTAATCGACTTAATGCAGAACCAGACATAAGGCTGCAGCTTTCTTTAATCAAACCCAACATAAGGAAATTATGTGGAAGTAGAAAGCAGATCCATCCATCTCACTAAAAACATTTGCTGCAACCAGCTTACTGCTTACTGATGTTTTTTGCTTTGTTAAAAAAAATAACCTTTGAATAAAAATAATGTGTAGATTAACTACTAACTGTAAATTATTGGGAATATCATTCTGTACTGTGTCATTTTGTACTAATATAGCAAGCGCGGGATGGGGGTCCACAACAAAATTCCGAAATCGAAAGGGGTCCGTGGTCAAAAAAGTTTGAGAAACGCTGCTCTGCGCAATTGGTAGCACACTTTAGGCTTAATCGAGAGGTTCTGGGTTCGATTCCCAGCGGAGGCATAAAACTTTTTCAATTTAAAAATTATTTACAGACACCAACATACCTACATTTCAAAACGTCTTTTTGGAAACAGGCGGTGGTATTAGTGGTGTGCCCCAAGGGTCTGTGCTGTGATTTGATAGGATAACGTCAATATTTTAGTTCTAACAAATGCTTGTAGTGAATCACCGTGTATAAAGCAAATACAAACAACAAATATTAAGGCATGATTTAACCACGAACAGGAAGCCCATGAATTAATAAAGAGCTTATGCGCGTTAAATTTAAAAATAGCACTGATTATATCACTAAATATATCGCAAATAAATATATTCACGAATATAAATATAATATTCATATAACATCGACAAAGTACAATCATTATACAATATACCTTTAGAGCGTATTATTTTTCAAATTTTTAAGCTTTAGAAATAAACTTCGCTAAAGTAGTATCAAAATTATAGTTTAAAAAGCGTTATTTTGTAAATATTATACACATAAATTTAAATCGCTTTTGTTGATCAATAGGTAGATACTATAAGGCGTATATAATTTATTGCTAGAATGTCATACAATAGGTAAAGATTACTAAGACACATCACATAATACGAGATTATTTTACTGTACATAGAGTGCGATAAAGTAAAATAACTTTAAAGACACTAGAACTATTATTTGGGGTGTTACTTAATAGCTGTACTTATTTTAACCCGTTAAACACTTTAAAATTAATGCGAAATATTTGGAGTATCGATAAATTTTAGTTGACGTTCATAAAGATTTTAAAAAATATATAACCGACTACAGACGATGTTCAAAAAAGTACCACCCAAAGAGATGGTACGAGTACGCCCATTTCTCTAATTTTTGACAAATAGTTTACACAATTGTTTTCTCCGCGATAAATTAGAGAGTATCGGAGTTTATTAATTACTAGTATATTACATAACAAGTGATGAAAGTAATACTTTTCAAAAGAGAAGATATTTAGCACGAGGCGTCAGCCGAGTGAGGAAATTTTCCGAGTTTTAGAATAATCACTTTCATACGAGTAATGTACACTATTTTTCCTACGGCCACAAAGAATTATTAAAAAAGCCTTTGATTTGTGAAAAAAATATTTCAACACTAGTGTTGAAAAAAAAAATTTGAAATTAGCATACTTAGGATTATGTTCCACTTAATATCTGATTTCATAGGCTTTTCCTTTATTTGTAGTTTAACTTTTCCATTTTTTCATATTTTATATATCATAGGAAGACGAAATAATCCTGGATTGACTTCTAAATTAATCAGAATAAAAAAATTAAATTTAATCAAGGAAAGATGCATTAAACATAAATTTAAGCAATCCACCCAACAAGGAAGATTTCAATTCAAAATAACTTCATAAATTATTTATTGTTTTTATAAAAAAAGTCAAATACTCCTGATGGGATTTGAACCAGTGACCTTGCGATCTGTAGGCTAGAGCTGTATTCTTTACGCTATCGCTACCGATAAAGATATGTTGTTTAATACATGACACTCTTTTCAGCGCGATTTGTTTTTTTCTGGTAATAGATTTTCCAGTATATTATTAACATTTCTTATAATTTCAGATGGCGTATTTTCACACTTTAATTCTGAA
This sequence comes from Polydrusus cervinus, assembly GCA_935413205.1. NCBI lineage: Eukaryota > Metazoa > Arthropoda > Insecta > Coleoptera > Curculionidae > Polydrusus > Polydrusus cervinus. Next base: position 15,943,845 of record OW284511.1, read on the forward strand.
TCACTCGACAAATGCATGATAAATAAGTTAAACACTTTACAATAACTGCTTTCTAAAATTTGTTCTTTTCAATAAATAGGGGTGGTCTGTCAAATTGCCACCATATGTTTAAATTAAATAATGTGCCTTGTATTTCAACACTAGTGTTGAAATATTTTTTTTTTCAACACGCGTATGATCTACGGCGCTTTCTAGCCAAATTAACCGTGCTTTTTTTCTCATTTCCATAGATGGTCGTAGAAAAAATATGTTGCACAACCGGCAAATAAAATAATTTAAAGGTTGATAGGATGACACAAATCTCTTCTTAACTAATATGTTTTCAAACTTTCTGCTTTGGCCGCTTATTAGAATTATTTCTGGAAAGATTTTTATAATTGAGATATATTTTCAATAGTTCTAATTTCAGATGTTAGTGACGAGTATAATAAATTCGATATAGACCGATGTGTCAGTAACCACAAAGAAGTTATTTTACTTTACTTACACTATATTACACCGTATATGTTTTTAATTAAATACATTTAACGTACAATGATTTACATTATTGTACATACAAGTTTAGAGTTATTAGCTTTGTTCGCGGTAAGAATTCTGTACCGATTTGGGACTATTCGCATGCGCAAATTTCTTTAACCGCACATACGAATTATCTGAACAGCGCTTGCGAATAGTTCCGAATCGGTTCAGAATCCTTACCGCTATCAGCTATTTCAGTACTAACAGTAAAATAGAGTTTCTTGCTAAAAATTTCCATTTACCATTTATGCCGCAAAAAAAGCAGGGCGCAGATAATAATTTTAGTAAAAAAACCAATAAATTCTACCGTTAATTTATCAATAATCACTCAAATTTAAAATATACCATAGTTTTCAGTCCAAACTATCCTGAATATACGTTCTATTAAACTCCGGTTTAGGATACCCGTCAATTTTGACATTCGGTAAGTTACCCCTGTCAAACCGTACATGCTTACCCGTGCAAAAGTCATCCGCAGTAACATGTACGTTTTCATAGACACAGCTACTCCTAGGCCTCTGGTGTTTCTTCGTAAACATTTTATCACCACCATACTTGAACCCATCGAAGGAGGTGTATTCGTAAACGTTCCCGTTACCGAAAGAGCTGTTATACCTTCGCTCCGGTGGAGTATAAGGGCGTGTAAATTCATCCTCCTCTACACAAGGAGTAGGAGGAGTTCTGCGAGCTCTATTTTCTTGATACACTGTCACTTTGGGGCTGTAAGGATTATGGTACTGGTCATACTCAAAAAACTCTTCCACACAATTATCTACTCTCTTCAATTGAGGCATACTTCGACTGTTTTTCACTACATCCCCGCCGTTATATTTCGCATGTCCATTGTGTACCATCGTGGGACGTTGGTACAAATTATACGGGGCTATTAAGGGTGCTTGCGAGGGTATTATTTTGGGCGTAGCGCAGTTTTTAGTCGGTATGATTTGTTGTGCGCGGTATAGATGACGTTTTAACGGGCTGTACGTACCTGCTGTTTCGGTGGTTTGCCGGTAGATGCCGGGGAGCTCCGTCGAGTTCATCGTGATGTGATTTGGGGCATTCTGAAAATGTGTATTGAGGAATAAGTTTAAATTACTTTAAACATAAAAAAAGGTGGAGACGGCCAATTGAACTTTATCCCTAGTAAGTATGTATTGAAATGTTTGACTTACTGTGAGTAAATGTGATATACACAGGGTGTTAAGAAAATGATTTATTGTATTTGAATGGGTGCCTACTTAGGTGTCTTAGAGAGACTTCCTTTTTTAATCGACTATACAGGGTGATTCACGTTGAGTGGCCTATAAGATGATCTCGGAAGCAAGTAAACTTATCCTTCTAAAAGTTTGACAGCAGGCATAATTGGCTTTGAGCTTTTAAAACCTTATCTTTTGAGGTTTTTGTTACTTCCGGTTATACCGGAAGTTAATGCCAACTTTGCTATTTCGAATGGAAAACCCTGTATATTTTACCATTTTTGATTACCTTATTAAAATCTAAATAACTTTTGTTAATATTAATCTATTCCTATCTCTAACCGTTTTTGAGATATGAATTATAAAAAGATCTTTTTGTTTAAAAACGCTCCGAGAAGAAAGTTTAGTAACTCTGAAACTAATAAAGGTAAACATTTAAAATTTTGTAAGCTTTCAAGTAATACATAGATCTTTAGTTTAAACTACTTAGTTTTCACGTGTTTTATACAGGGAGTTCTTAAAATTGTACCAATGTTTCCATTTAAATAAATGTACATAAGTCAATTTTTGCAAATAAAACACCCTATTTTTTAGCTTACTAACGTGTAGAGAATTAAATTTCCTATCTAAATGCCTAATATGTTACAATCCACATTTTTAGTCGTTTTGGAATTATGAGCAATTTAAATAAAAATCTTAAAATTTCTGTTTGTGTTAATGCAACATTATTTTTGAAAAGAAGACTGGGATTTTCGTTTGACTTTGAAAATTAGAAATAGCAACGAACATAGGCGCTTAATAGCCAATGGTAACAAAGCTCAAAGTCAAACGACAATCCCAGTCGAAGCCTTCTTTTCAAAAATAATGTCGCATTAACACAAACAGAAATTTTAAAAAAATTTATTTAAATTGCTCATCATTTCGAAACGACTAAAAATGTGTATGGGAACATATTAGACTTTTAGATAGGAAATATAATTCTCTACACGTTAGTAAGCTAAAAACTAGGACGTTCCATTTGCAAAAACTGACTTATGCACATTTATTTAAATGGAAACATTAACACAATTTTAAGAACTCCCTGTATAAAAAACTTGAAACCTAAGTAATTTAAACTAAAGATCTATGTATTACTTGAAAGCTTACATTTTAAATGTTTACCTTTATTAGTTTCAGAGTTACTAAACTTTCTTCTCGGAGCGTTTTTAAACAAAAAAATCCTTTTATAATTCATATCTCAAAAACGGTTAGAGATAGGAATAGATTAATATTAACAAAAGTTATTTAGATTTTAATAAGGTAATCAAAAATGCTAAAATATACAGGGTGTTCCATTTGAAATAGCAAAGTTGGCATTAACTTCCGGTATAACCGGTAGTAACAAAAACCTCAAAAGATAATGTTTTAAAAGGTCAAAGCCAATTATGCCTGCTATCAAATTTTTAGAAAGATAAGTTTACTCGTTTCCGAGATCTTCTAATAGGCCACTCAACGTGAATCACCCAGTATAAAAAGTTGGGTAAGGACCCCCTAAAATCTGTCTACATGCGCCGCCAGTGAACTATTCGAGAAATAATATAGCAATGACGAGTCGGTTTTTTTTTAGCCCATCCAGTGGCGTTACCAAAGTCTGCAGCATTACTAGACAACATCAGTGATGTAAATTTTCGTTACTTTTAAGGACTTGGACCGATTCGTTACTTTGGGTATTAGGACTCGTTACTCAGGACTCATTACTTTATGTAAATCGTTACTTATAAAAATAAAAAATTGTTTTATATCGCCCCGAGGATGACCTCATAGAGGTCGAAACGTTGGCTCAATACAAATTTTGAAATTCTGCAGCTGTTTTACTGACCATTTCCCAACTATTTCTACCCCTAGGTAAAAAATGTTTTTCCTTTTTAAAATTACAGCCAGCTAGGAGTATCAATGTCCATATCAAAAATCAAAATCATGAAATACCTGTAGGCACGACTGCCCCTTCCTCCAGAAGATAATTGTCCTAGTTACGCTCACTGAGCCCCCCCCCCCCCCCCCGCTCAATTTAGTTGCGCCACTGCAGCAAAGCGTCATTTAAAAAAAATATTCTTCAATGTGCTTTTGTACCATGATTTAAACATTTATTTCCATAACACCCTGTATGTATGTAAAAATATGATATAAAAGTTTACAAAAACATAATTGTATCTAATCATTCAATTGGGAATACACATCACAATAAATATGAATTTGATATTTCAACCTTTTTAAGTCCTTTCAGCTATTTTTAATTACAAAATTTTGGTCTGAAGTAAAATTAGGCCTGCAGTCCAATGCCGGCCGGCAAACGACTACACACTTTTAGTTTAAACAACTGACAGCCGCCGGCCCGTCTTTTAACTGTGTGTGTAGCGGAATCGGCCGGCCGGCAATTATCTCTCTCCGGCAAATACCGACCGGCCTTTGATACTTTAACCTTTTTAAGTTCCTTCAGTCATTTTCAATAATGTCTTAAACACTTTCAATTTAAACAACCGACGGCCGGCTGACTGAACTGAGTAGGCTACTTCAGGCATAATTTCCAGCAATTTCTCTTGGTCAATTTTGTATTGATGTTTTATTTCAAAATCTTATGACAAAGGGGACACGACGTTATTCTTATTTGGCCATCCATTACATTAAACTAATATATTACCTGCGGTTTTAAACCGTATAACCCATTGGCTAATGGCATTGCAGGTTCGGAAGTTATCGGTTGACTCAGTTCTGACCGATAACTATCAGTAACTATTCCTCTTCTAAAAAAAAGTGATACTTCAATGTAGTTTATTTAAAAAGAAAAACAACTGTAAACAAGTCAAACTATAACCTAAATTTATAGAGATCGCTCGCGTATTGTGTATGAACGATTCACGTTAAACTATTCTTTTTTGAACTTCAAAACAACTTCGTTTCTCTTGTGATTTATTTATGGGGGCAAATTTTACCAAACAATATGAATGATCTGCAAATATTTAAAGCTTACCTGTCTATTAAAGAGGGCGCCACGGGTCCACACAATATGTGAAAACAATTTAAACACACGTTTCCCCTTGAATATGGATTGAAACTGTCTTGTCCTCTTTTACTAGTAAACGAACCTTTAATCTAAAACACATTTTTAAAATATACAATTTACTTCAGTAATCAATGCCAAGAAGAGAAGTGAGTTTAGACGGATATTCGCGCTCGCTAAATGTTTATTACAAACGTTTGGCACAAAGGCATAACCCGTTAGGGTTTTGGACGTCGTCCACAATTTATGAGCGCTAACATTTTTACATTGGACCGTTCCTCTTTTGATTGATTGACCCGAAGACGACTGGATATACTTACCAGTTGAGATGTAAACGAATAAAGACATTGCAAGTCCAAACCTTTTCTATCATTCAATATACCGGGTGATTCACGACGAGCTTGCATTAGAACTTTTGAGGAAACTACTGAAAATATTATTTTGAAAATCTGTAGGTTTAAGTTTATCGATATGCTCTCTTAAATTAAGATATTAACATGTTTCTGTTACTTCCGGTTATACCGGAAGTAGCTTCAACTTTCATTTTTTAAATACAATATAGCATTTTTTATTATATTTTTGGTTTTTGTATTAAATTTTACTTACATTTTATGGAACACGTTTTTTACCTAAGTCTACTAATTTCTGAGATATCTGCATATTTTGTTATTATTTCGTAAATGCATAGCGATGAAATTATCCGTATATATTTTTTACCTTAGCTCCTGGACTACATTTTTTTTTATTGTATAGTTAAAGAATTAACAAATCTCAAAAAATAAATAAACTTAGCATAAAATATACAGGGAGGTCACAATTAAGGGCTCATTTTAAAAAACTCAAAACATTAAAAACTTTCTTATTTTACCTACAACCTGTATATTTTTATTTTACATGATGATAGATTAACTGCTCCTTAAAATTGCTATGACCTTTTCTATACCTATATAAACGCGTTTTCCTAGAATATCAAGTTTTTTAAAATATGTTTGAAAGCTGCCAGTGAGAGATAAAAAAGTTACTTAACCGTTAATAAACTTACATCTTCATTTGTAGTCTGATTGCTTGTTGTCAAATATGTGTGGAATCCCGCCAAGCCCAATATACTCCAAATACTAAAAAAACATATCACTGCCACTATCACACTAGCGGGCGATTCCTTGACAGCATCTAGAAATTGTCTATCTTCTTTTGTAACTACAATTTTAATAAATTGATTAACAAAAATTAAAAATTAGCCAACATCAATGCAATTTAATAGCGACAAGTAAGGCATCAACCTACGTTCTACTGAGCTGGGTTCAAGCCAATGACGATCAACTAATATAGAACAGGCCGTGTCATAGGGTGGTGACCCTACACGATCATTACTGAGGTCAATCATAAAATGACTAAAGTAATACCATTCGTTACTATAGTCTATTTTAGAAAGGTGTAGTGTAATAAAAGCTCATTAGGTATGCAAAGGGACTATAGAGTGACCCAACGAATATTTAAGCCACTTTTATATTTTGGCATTGATTTCATTGCAAAATTCTTTATTTTCATCAAGTGCAGGTAGTACCATCCGGGTGTTGCGTCAAATTATTTGTTTTGCCTATTGTAAATTATTCACAAACACTGAAAATGGTGTGACAAGATGGTGCATTATGTACATAGTATTAGGTACACTTATTTTTTATTAAACATTATAAAAAACATACAAAATACAAAAAATACATTATACAGAAATTAAATTATAAAAAAATCATAATATTCTTCGTCATCTGAGGAACTGTCATCTCCTATGATCAAGATCCCACATTTTCTCCTCTTTAATGACATGATGGACTGCTTCTCGCCAGTTCTCTGGTGTCACTTCCTTAATGGCTTGATCAAACAGTAGCTAAACGTCTTTCATTTTGAATGTCGTGTTGTGTCTTGCTACAAATCCTTTCACTTGCGCCCATATAGGTTCTATAGGATTTAGTTGGTAATGATGAACAGTTACACTTTGTATGTTTTTCAGCTATATCTTCCACGGCATATTTCATAAAACGATGTTTGTGTAAATTTGTTATAGCTAATAGTTCCTTCTTTATTAAATTATCTTCTTTTTTTCTTTGGTTAGTTATCATAAATAATTTAATGCACAAAATTTACCTGCACCTATGGCCGACACTGAAATTAAGCCGAACTGGACGGAATTTCCCATTCAATTACTCTACACCTTTCTGAAATAGACTATAAAAACCACAATGTCGTTATTTTGTAATGGAGACTTTAAACGATCACTTAGATACAAGAATGACATTAATACTGATCGCGTGTAAGAGCAAATTTCAAGGATTGATGATGATGATGATGATGATGATGATGATATAATTTAGGACTGTCACTATAAATGATCGTGTAGGGTCTACAATTAATCAGCAGCTTTTCTTTTTTTGCCTGAGCGTTTATAGTTTTCTTTTTACTGTCGTATGTAAAGCTTCACAGTAAAACCTTTTAGTGAGTAGAAACGTGTCAAGCCCCAAACTAATCACTCCCCTACGCCGGGCATTAAATCATCATTGGGAACCTTCGTACGCACGTGTGTAATACCGTTAAACAGTCATAAATTGTGCAAATGCTGTTGATCTCTTTTTACAGAAATCTTCATTAAAATACTACACAGAATCAATAAATTTGCAGGTAAATTGTCATAGATAAATCTTTAAGTACCTACTTTATCCGTCTTAATCATATCAAACAACAAAACAAGGATTAGCAAACACGTTTTTAATAATTGTGTATACAATAATTGATATTAGAGTTTATTTTTTTTATCACAATCAAAATGTAGGTTTACCGAGCCCTGACGTTATTCAGTAAATATATTAAATTATTCGTTTATTGTGTGCGGTTATTTTATATGGAGGATTCACACATTTCGGAAGCGCACATATTGTTGGAATAATAAAATTAGATGTGGGAAATTTTTGACATGGTTTACAGAAGTACTCATTCAATTTATTTTTATAGTATTTAACTACACTCGTTCTAGATTTAAACTTAATTTTAATATATTATATTTGATGTATACAATGCCTATTTATAAAATGATCAATCGCGAGCATTCCAAAAATTAGAAATTAAGATAGCACAAGTGCAGTGGCGTATCTAGGGGGGGATAGAGTTTGGAAAAGAAAAAACTTTTTTATTGGTAGCTATAGAAGAAAAAGTTATTCTTTATAAAAACGTCTGCTTGTGTTAAAATTACAATTTCGAATATCAGATTTGCGATTACTATACAGGGTTCGTCAGAAACAACATTTTTAGTTTTTTGGATTTCTTTTTTCAATTCTAATTTTCAATTCCTTGATTTATTAAATCAATTTTGCTTGTTCTGAAACTACATATTCAAATATCAGATTTGTGATAAGTATACAGGGTTGGGCAGAAAAAACATTTTTAATTTTTTATAATTTATGATTGAATAAATTGAAGAAATATGACATGTAATAATAAAAATACTTCAAAAGTAGACGAAGAAAAATAGTTTTCTTACGACAAAATCGTTTTTCGGCCAGATATAAAATCATATTTTAAGTAAGAAAGCAACAATAGCTGTTTGTTTTTACGTAAATTTATTTTAAACAAAATGCAAAAAACTAAAAATGTTGTTTCTGACGAACCCTGTATAGTAATCGTAAATCTGATATTCGAAACTGTATTTTTAGGACAAGCAGGCGTTTTTATAATTAATGATTTTTTCTTCTATACCTACTAATAAAAAAGTTTTTCCTTTTCCAAACTCTATCCGTGGACACACTGTATAATGCTGTTTTTTTATGTGCAGTATTTTAAGGGATCCGCATATAAACCTTATATAAAAAAAATTCTCGACAAAGTCATACTGATAAAAATAAGGTCAACACACTACTTTTATTTGCACTATTCATCACAAACGATTTTTTAAGAATTTCCCACCTATTCATATTTTTTATATGAACAATACCTCTATTAGATAAATAATTATTAAAAAAAAATGCGGAAATGATGGCAAATTTATTATTAAATTGTTTTGTTTGTGTATATATATAAGCTTAAATTGTTAAGTTGATGGTGCTATATTAAGACCTTATCTACAGGGTGTCCCAGATAAGGATGCACTATACAGGGATCTCATAAACTATAGAAGATACAGAGAGTTGAGAGAGGTTGATTTAGAAAAAAGTTGCGCCCTACTAAATTCGGCTCATTGTGTTCTCAAATTTAAAAAAATCCGTATCCTCCCTAAGATATTTGGGTACGACCGATTTTCGCGATTTGGTTTTTAATTTTTTTCTGACTGTATTTGAAAAGATATATTTTTTAAAATAAAGTTTGCATTCTCTTTACCACTTTCTCCTCTACAAGTTAATGTAATTAGATTTTTTATCCGCGTTTCGTTTTTTCAAAACCATAATCAACTTTGCTTTTTTAAATAGTCGGGAAATTTTGTTTTAATATTTTTAAATTCCCCCCTCCCCTCCTTTATAATTCAACGACGTATCACAACTAGTATTAATAGTACGTTTCAGACTTAAAGCCCATCATTAATAGGAATATTTGCAAATTCATTTTGTAACTACCAACTTTTTTTGGTTTTCAAAGCCAACTAGAAATAATTTGACTCTGAACGTCGACAGCAAATTTTGCAACTACCAACTTTTTTTGGTTTTCAAAGCCAACTAGAAATAATTTGACTCTGAACGTCGACAGCAAATCATATCTATTTTTTTGTCTATTGAATTTTGTTCCATGATTTTTATTTAAAAAAAAACTACAATCATACAACTCGTCAAAAACATAAAAGTTTTACTTCAAAGAAATAAGATAAAAGTTCATTTGCACCAAACGATTTCATTAACCTAATCTGTCTTTTGGCAAGTATTTATAATTTTGTTAAACAAGTTCCCGTCACGGCCCAATACAGTTGAGACAAATGAAAAGTAGATTAGGTTACGAAGATTAAAAATAAAATAGTTTCCAATAAGATGAATTTACACTTATTCTTATTGATGGTGGGTTTTTAAGTCCGAAACGTGTTATTAATACTAGGTGTGATACGTCATTGAATTGTAAAGGAGGGGAAAAATCTAAAAATAATAAAATAGAATTTATCGACTATTTTAAAAAGCAAAGCTGATGATGGTCTTGAAAAAACGAAACGTCGGATTAAAAATGTAAGTACACCAACTTGTAGAGGAGAAAAAATAATAATGAGAATGTAAACTTTATTTTAACGTATTTCTTCAAATAAAGTTAAAAATAAAATAAAAACGACATCGCGAAAATTCGGTTTTGCCCAAATATCTTCGGAAGGACTTCAAGGTTTTTTTTTAATTTGACAACACAATATTGCAGAATTTAGTAGGGCGCAACTTTTTTCTAATTTAACCATCTCTGTATCTTATATGTTTTACGGGATCCCTGTAGAGGGCAGGATGATGGGACACCCTATATAAAACTGTTGCTAGGTCATATCTTTAATTTTGATTAGCTCATTGAAAACCTGCACAAATTCCACAAATTTAATTATCGCGAAGTGATATGACTATGGTTATGACTCGATGACGTCGATTCGATAACAAAAAATGTCATGTCATGCAGGGACGTATATAAGGGGGGGGGGGGGGGTTAGGGTGTTCAACCCCCCCCCCCCCAATCGAGCCGTCCGTGTATACAAAAAGGATAGAATTAAGAATATTATAATTCTTCTGCGGTATTAGAATTACATTTAATACAATTATTAAAAATCTAAAAACTAAGCTTAAAATAAATAAACTGGATTTCAGTGTACTTATTTAGCAGCGCCCGCTAAGTGCGAATCAATTCTCAACATTAGTACCGGCAGTCCGGCAACATTGTATGGAGGAAAGCGTCGGCGACCGGCAGTTGCCGGTACATAGTCAGTCTTGTGTGCTGGTGCATCTGAGGATCATCAGAGCATCGCCCCCCCCCCCCCCCCAATTAAAAAGCTATAAATACGTCCCTGATGTCATGTCAGTGTTCTTGTCTACATCCAAATGTTGATGTATTTTTGTTTAAAATAACTGTTTTTTATATTTATTTACTCATAGAGCTAGGTTTGAAAAAGACAGGTCAGTCTTAAAACTTTCAATCACTGTTTTCATCTGACAAGCTGCGACTCGCATCTTGGAAAGGATATGAATATTTTATTTGGGACACTGACACTCATATTTGAACAGAAATTTAACAACGCAACGATTAGTTTTCTTAGAGACATACTATAATATGAATTTAATTTAATAATTAATTTAAAAACGACAAATAACTGTCATTATATTGGATTAGTCTTCTGTCAATAATTTCGGTGTTGCCACATGTGAAAAATTGTATGCCAGTTAAATAATATATCTTGTTTTTAAAACTTTATTAACTTATGTTAGAATGAAGTTTTAATTTTTTTCACAAAACTCCGTTTTGGACTATTTGGACAATTATTTCTATTTTATTACTTTTCAGGCTTTGTAGGTCCCCTCGAGAGTGGCCCTGGTAGCGAACGAAGAGGTAAAAAGTCTTTGAAAGAAGGGCAAGAAATCATAAAAAAATTTAGAGAACATTGGCAACATTGTCAAGATGCGGTTTTCATGACTTGGATTCATTCGATAAAGACTGTGGTTTTGTTACAATACTTTTTTTTGTTATTTATTTTCTCAGCGAGGGCTTAAGAAATCAAAAAATCTTAACAGAAAAATTGGGTTCTCTTGACCCGAATCCTGGCCATGTTTTTTAATGGATTTAAAAAAAATTAAATTTGGACTCTACAGATATTGAAGGGTGTCAGAGAGTTATTTTTATTTTAAAAAATTATTTTCAACATTCTTTAAAATACAATGAACTTTAGTTATTATTTTTAGGGTTTTCATTCGAGTACTATATATTTTTCCTCGATCGTTTTTGTAAATGAAAACAACTTCCCCAGCCCAGATAGATACCACCTTTCCAATATTGAAAAAAAAACTTAATAATTTGATTGGTTTTTTATAATTCGGGCAAACAAAAACCGCAAAATAACATTTAACAATTTTAAACTCGACAACTGGACGTAAAAAAAAATGTAGTAAATTTTATATACACTATTGGCAAACTCGAATCTATGGTGCCGATATAAACGCATCAGACGGAGATTATTAGTAGCGTTTAACACGTTAAAGAGAGAACACGCGATCCCCTACCTCCCACCTTTCATTTTTTAGAACACGCGGTCGAAGCAGCCACGGGAGCAATCGATACGTCGACTCGGCCACAACACACATATCCCCCCTTTCAGAAGAAATGTAGGAGTGGTTAGGTGTCTCTTTTTTAACTGAAGGTTTTGCCCATATGTGCCTTGTCACTTGGTTGCATTAGAGATTTCGCACCCCAGATTCGAGTTTGCTAATAGTGTATATTGCGTGAATACGACTATAGATGATGATAATAAAAAAGAAACCAAAACCTTAACACTCCAATCAAATCTTAAAAATAAATAACTGCTTACTTACTTAAAATTAGATGAGCAACCGCACAAGCGAATATAAAAACTGCTAGGAACGCTAAGGACACTATAAACATGTAAAAAAATCTATAGTTTCTTCTACCAACACAGTTTCCAACCTAAAAATAATTTAAAAAAAAAATTATAAATGTCAGTATTTTATTGTCTGCTTTAATAGAACTGAAATAATGTTTAGCGGTGTGTAGACAAAGTTTTTCAAACCCCGTGTCTTAAACTCGACGCTCGGGCAATAATAATAGTAGTTGTCTAAACTTTGGTTAATAATACAGGTTGTCCCACCGGGAACCGAATCGATCTATAATATAGAAAACTATACATAGGAAAATGTTGAAAATTTGACAGTATGCTGATGCTGATGGGGGCGACCGGGCTAAAATATTTTCATAATGGTGGCCCTTCCGGGTATACCGGAAGTAAGTGTCAACTTGCTTATTTTAAATGGGACACCCTATATATTATTACATTTTTGCATTCTACGCAAGATTCTAGGCAGATTTTGTATACCATGTCCTATACCTATGTCTAAACGTTTTTGACATATTTGAATTTTTATGTGCTAAATAAGAAATAATTATAAAATTTGGGTGTTTCCATTTGAAAATCTAAACTTTATGCAGTTTTTTCAATTTCATTTTTAATCTTATTTTTTAAACACCCTGTATTAATAGTTATCAAAATATTATAAAAAATTTATTAAAGCAAGACCTTTATAACAAGGATTCCCACTTAAATTAAATAAATAAGGCTTCTTTATAGAAAAAATTGATAATTATTCTAAGGCTTGCAAACGTCATTTTTGACATAAAAATTCAAATATGTCAAAAACGTTTAGACATAGGTATAGGACATGGTACACAAAATCTGCCTAGAATCTTGCGTAGAATGCAAAAATGTAATAATATATAGGGTGTCCCATTTAAAATAAGCAAGTTGACACTTACTTCCAGTATAACCGGAAGTGCCACCATTATGAAAATATTTTAGCCCGGTCGCCCCCATCAGCATCAGCATACTGTCAAATTTTCAAAATTTTCCTATGTATAGTTTTCTATATATAGATCGATTCGGTTCCCGGTGGGACACCCTATACTATTATATTCCTTTACAAAAAAGATCAATATTAAACCACAGAGACTGAATGTTTCGCAACCAACATAGACCTGCGCGTCACTAAACACTTCCCGTCAAAAACAACAAGAAAAATCGAACAAGAGAAGATTGCTCTTCATTTTCACGCGACTTTTACTCGCACTTCGCATTTTTATCTCTTACCCATGGGCAGTGATGGTCGAATCTCTCCACACAATTATCACAAATACTACAGTGCGAAGCTCTGGGCGGCCTAAACAATTTACAAGTAAAGCAATACTTTAACTTGATGGTTTGGCCTTTAACAAGGACTTCTTTCGTCCTGGGCGGCGGTCTGTACGTGGGGCTGTTTGCCGAATTTGTAACCTCTAAAAAACAAATTGATTCCAAGAATTATTTATTATTTGGTAAGAGCAACTTTAGGAGACACGTTTAAATTTGTTCAAAATTAGAAAGAACTGCCTTTCGTAAGCATATTGTTCCAGAAATACCTATAATTGGTAAATATGATTGTCAGATACAGAGGGCCTGGACAGTTACATGATAAAAAGCTAAATTTTTAATTTTAGCAAAAAACATTTTTTCAAGATAACAAAAATGTTTAAATATTGAATCATTTAATACATTTTCATTAAATTGATGGAAGTATGGAAGTAACATTGGATATTTTTTAAAATTAAACAAAAAAAAATTAATTTTTGTTTTAAACTTTGCACACCAGCACAAAATTAAAATCACACTTTTTTTAAATAACTTTCTCAATATCTTGTACTCTAATACCAGATAAAATTTTATTTGGTACGACATAAAACAATTTTTTATAACACAGAAAAGTCAAATTAGGTAAGATTCGTATATTAAAACTATGTAAATTATTACTTGAAATAGTAAAAACTCATCATCAGTATTACCAGATGGAAAAAATTATATTTAGGTGCAGGATTGCCGATCATATCAGATTTATCAGAAAATTATGTTACCTACATCTGACAACAATGAAACTTATGAACATTGAACTTCGATTATTCTCCAGTAATTCACAAGGTCTTGCTCCAAGAATCAAAGCGTTTAGATCGACTTTAAATAATATCCTCACTTTTATATTTTTTTTTTTTGATAAGTAGTAGGTACACAAAATTTGTTTTTCTGACCTAAATAACCCCAAAAATAACATAGGTCCAAGATTCTTGCAAAAAATGGTGTTTTATTCCCACACCTTTTTAACTTTTTTCTTAACAATTTTCAGACCAAGAATACATACCTATTTGTTTTTCAACATACGCCGCCTCTTCTGAAGTAGCTCTTGGAATAATTCCAGGATCAGATAGACTAGTCCTCAATAAGGAAGACATTGTGAAGAGAAACAAAAACACCCCGATTATCGGTATCGCTATCGTTACATTCTCGGCGAGATATTTACAACTAAAAAACAATTTAAAATAAACAGTCAAAAGTGTTGGCATTTTTGTTATTGAACACTAAGCTTTGGTTGGTTATAGTATTATCTCAGTCAGACCCAATTATCTGATTTGTTCTAGTTTTTTACCCCATTAGCTTTTTAAAAATATATACAGTGGGGTCCGCTTAAAACGAGTATGTTGATGCCAAAAAAATATATTTTCTAATAGCGATTTTTAGCAAGGTTACTTGTAACGCGTATGCTCGGTATTGACGTTAATTTAACGTTATACATAAACTATTATTTATCAGTTTGTGTTCTTTATTAAATAATGTGAATAATGAAAATTACTAAAGAAAAATACGTACGCACGCACTATGAGAAAGAATGTTTATATATAGGCGCGCATTAGAAAAGAAGGTTTATGTTGTATACAAAGTAAGTTTAACAAAGAACATTTTCTCAAACTGAAAGAAATGCTAAAACCGCGGACGCTCGTTATAAAGGGACCTGACCATATCTACAGAAAAAGTTACAAAAAAGACTTCAAGCGAACTCGAATGTAACATCTTCATTTTGTGAATTCTGTTATAAACCAGTAGGTATTCATTTGTTTTTTGATACTATTGTCACTTACTCAAATATAAAAAAGAGAGTGCAAGTTCCCGTGATTAAGAACACTGTCAACAAAAAGACTCCTGCGTTAGGGGCTGTCATGAATCTTCCGCTGCAGTAAAATCTATTCCTGCCTTGAAAAATTTCCCATTTTCTTGTTACTCGCTCTTGTGCCATGGTCATATTGGTACCTTGAATACAAAATTATGCAATTCGTTTTTTACAAGATCATGATCGGAATATATTACACTGCACAACAAAACTTCTTTAGTTGAGAGCATACACATCATCAGAAAATTTTGCAGCTAAATATCTCTCTTTAATATTATTTGCGAAGTAATTGGCAAAATTTAAATTGCTTTAAGGTATAAGCTTGTTTTACAAAATATCCCCTGTAAACAAAGTGGTAGACAGTGTAATGCTTTATGTAAATGTATATTATTTCTATTTTTGTTGTAACATCCATGACTGGCAAACAGTTGATGAAATAATTGCATTAAACTTTTAGCATGAACTTTCAGTCTAAGCCAAAAAACATGCTGAAGATAGCCTTGAACAATTTAGATGGGATTCAGTTTCACAAAAATTGTATGTACCTACATTGGTTAAAATTTTATATGTATCAGTCAGTCATCATGCATGCCCTTATTATAAATTTTGGAATATTTCTAGGAAAAGCCAGAAGTTAGTTAAATTAAAATCAAATTTTACACTGAAGTATAAAATTTAATTTTTAAACAAGGGTTATTGTGTGCATATCTACAATTGAGGTAAAAAATACACTATTTTTCTAATTTGGATAGTATATGAGCCCCATTTAACATTGTATTGTAATAATTTTTAGTAAAAATATAAAGATTGCTTGTAAATAAATTTAAATATTTGTCTCAGACACAAATCCATTAAATGAAATGGCATCCCAGTTGGGGTAAGATACATTAAAATTTCATTTTTCCGATTTCTTCTCATATTTTCTACTTTTCTTAAAGCTTATCATTAGGGCTTTTGCTGCTTTAAGTGTTAAATAAACTAACTGTCGAACCAATTCTGTGGTTTAATATACTATAATTATAGATTGCAAATATAATTATATGAATCAACCACACTAGTCGACCTCTGATCATGGTCTTACAATATAATTTATAACTACAATATAGGCAAGGCTTACCTGGTGCTTGACTCAAGCATAAATCAGTCAAATTGGGGCGTTTTACAGTCATATAACCCTTTAAGAACTAAAAAACTTAACTGAAACCTAAACCTACAAACTAAAATGTTTTTTAAACTTTTAACTCATAATTTTATGTATAGTCTTTCTTGCTATTTGGTCTACCCAGTTCACACATAGTTTTGAAACACTCATTGCACATTTTACTCCATAGTTATTCTTAATTAGCGCACTAATCTTTAAAAATCGTCACTATTCTAATCAAAATAGATTGTTGACTGACAAAATGAGAAGAAAACATTCCAAAATTCCGACATTTTTCTGATCAAGATCCATAATGTTTGACGTTTCGATGCCCTTGACCTACATGTTCGTAGCAACAAACCCAAAACTAAAACTTATTTCCACAAAGTTCTTCCAGTAGCAACATTAATTTATAATATCAATTTTATTTTTTTATTTGTGAATTGTTTCCAACTTCATTCGTATTCATTGCTATTCCTAACCTCAATTTCTTTAAGATCTAAACATTTATATTGTTTTAAATAATACTTTAAAAAACTTGAGCTAGCAAACATGCCAGACGTACAAAATATAAATCAAGAACTATTCGGCGATCCTAATTTTTACCACAAACCAGTGAAAGACATTGAGGTATAATTCCAGTTTGTATTTTCGCCTTGGAAGCATGCAATTCAAAAATTCAGTGTAAGGTTTCGCATCCATAATTTTAATAATAATTTCGCTTTTTAGGAAAAATGGAAGTTGGTACCTGCTTTCTTAAAAATCAAGGGATTAGTTAAGCAACACATTGACTCATTTAATTATTTTATTAACGTTGAAATAAAGAAAATTGTAGAGGCTAATAATAAAGTTACGTGTGATGCTGATCCTCTATTTTATATCAAGTAAGGCCTTAAAATAACTTTTAATTTTTTTTCTAGCGTCATTAATTTTTTCTAAACTTAACCCATGTTTTTTTATCAATCAGGTATACAAATGTACATGTGGGTTCCCCTGATGTCGACGAGGGTTTTAACATCAGTAAATCAACAACACCACATGAATGTAGACTGAGGGATATGACCTATTCAGCTCCTATATCTGTTGACATTGAATATACAAGAGGAACACAAAGGGTGGCAAAGACTGGATTATTAATAGGAAGGTATGTATAAATAATGATGATTATTATATAAGTGTATTGAAATTAAATTTAAGGATAATTTAATAATTGTTTAATAAAAATTAGGTACTTGTACTCTTTTCATGCATTCAGTGGCGGCACCAGTGGGGGGCGGCACTGGCCTGAGACTAAAGGTGCCCACCCAAATTGTTTTTGAGTGATTAGTTCACATACGCTATGGTATACATTTTATACTTATTTATTTATTTGACGGTAAATCCATTTTACATACAAAATTCAGTTTGCAAAAAAAAAATGTATAATGTAACCCTTCCTACAACTAAATAACAAATGAACAAATATAAGCTTAATAAAATAGATAAAGTAATTGTACAAATATTTACATAACACAATATAACATAACAGCCCAGTGCAGGTCCCTAGATCCTAGACCTTAATACCCCCCTAAAACTAGCCAAAGATGTGCCAAAAACGCTTATATTATGCTCTGCTAATATTTCGTTTGCCTGCCTGACATTTCTGGTCAATGATTTGTTCCTCCCATAATTTGTAGGGTGGAAAGGTACTTACAGCTATAACTTAAATGCTATTATAATGGTCATCATAAATAAATGATAACAGGAAACAACTCATTCTTCACTACAAGACAAAACATAATATGATAATGAAAATAAGAATTAAAAAATAATACAAAAACCACTAGGGAGGTCACTAGGTCTTGAGACCTCTTTATTTCTTGTTTTATTTATAAATATGTGAATATAATCAGTACATAATTTTAACATGCAATAGCTTCGGTGATCTACTGTTCTATTTCACAAATTTGCTTTTTACATAAATATTTTACAAATTTTTGTTTGATAAAAAGTGAAAACTCTTGGGATATACAGGGTGTCCGTTTTAAGTAATTTGCTTTAAAGGGATAAGAATTGTGAATGTTAAATTTTGAAAATATTACCTCTTGAGCCTGCTTTTGAGATAATATTTTGAAACTTAATGATTAGGGGTCGTTTTTTTTAAATATTACGTTAACTAAAAATCTGCTAAAAAATTTTGTCAATAAATTTTTTTTTAACTTGAAACTGTAGGTACCTAATTGCTACCCAGAGATAGGTATTTATAATCAAAATATCCTTGCAATGTCAAAATCAAGAAATTAACACAAAAGCAAAAACAATTTTCTTCGACTGTCACTCAATTTTGCTTCCAATCTAAAAGAAGGTTTCCCCCAATTTGGTCACCCCGAATATCCTATAATAGAATCTGCAATCTGACCTTTTTTACAATGCTAGAAAATAGCCTAACCGAGAATATTAAGAAGGCCTTTAAACCACCCTCCAGCATGTAATGATTTCTCTGTTTTTACTGTTTAAGCACTGTCACTATTTGAGGGCAGCTGACCTGACCTGATCTGACCTTTAGGTCGGATATCCTGTGACGTATCTACAGTTTTATTATACACACGTGAATCCGCATTTTTTTCTAACTTGGTTTGAGCTTCAGGGATCTTCTTTAATTCTTTAAAATTTTTAGGATCTGAAAGTATAGTCACATTTATTTTCGGTTCGTTTATTCCAAATAATAATTTCGTCATTGGTGTTATTTGAGGTCTTTCACTAGTGTGTGTAAAAGCGCTGCTCACTGGCTCGACAGATGACTGCGAACTCTGCTGTGTTTGTTTTAATTGCAATGACTTATTGTATTTCGCAATTCTTTCTTTTTCACAAAAAGAACAATTATTATTATTATTTAGCTGCAGCTGTTCCGACTTGGCTTGATCTCCAGGCACCTTCATTGATTTATTAAGAGTTTGATGATCTGAACGTTCGTATGGTAAAGTCACATTTGTTTCCTGTTCATTATTTTCATGTGATGGTTTCTTTATTACCGTTTTTTGACGGCTTACGTTATTTAAGTGCAACTGCTCCAACTCGGCTTGATCTCCAGGGACTTTGTTTGATTTATTAAAAGTTTGATGATCTGAAAGTAAAGTCACATTGATTTTCTGTTCGTTTATTTCAAATAATAATTTCGTCATTGGTGTTATTTGAGGTCTTTCACTAGTGTGTGTAAAAGCGCTGCTCACTGGCTCGCCAGATGACTGCGAACTCTGCTGTGTTTGTTGTAATTGCAATGACTTATTGTATTTCGCAATTCTTTTTTTTTCACAATAAGAACAATTACTATTATTATTTAGATGCAACTGCTCCGACTTGGCTTGATCTCCAGGGACTTTGTTTGATTTATCAAAAGCTTGATGATCTGAAAGTACTGTCACATTTATTTTCTGTTCATTTTTTCCATATGATGATTTCTTCATTGGCGTTCTTTGAGATCTTTCATTATTTAGGTGCAGCTGCTGCGGCCTGGCTTGATCTTCAGGGATCTTCCTTAATTTATTAAAAGTTTGATGATCTGAAAGTACAGGTAGTGAAGTCACATTTGTTTTCTGTCTATTCTTTCCGTTTGATGATTGTTTCATTATCGTTCTTTGAGGTCTTACATCGTTTAAGTACAGCTGCTTTGCTCTAGATTGAGCTGTAGGGATGCCCTGTAATTTATTAAAAATTTGATGGAATATATGTAAAAGTATAGATTTAAAACCCATAATTTTTTTCTGTTTATTATTTCCATGTGATGGTCTCTTTATTTCCATTTTTTGGGACCTTACATGTGAGAACTCCTGACCTGGATGGGTCTTATCTTCAGGCCAGAATCCTGCTGATTCATCAAAAGGTTGATTGTGTGAATGGGAAGGTATGGATGGTAAACCAAACTGTGTTCCATGAATATTATTACCATATGATGGTTTCGTCATTGGAAAATGTTTAGACGGTAAGGACCATTGATGTGGTTGTGTCTGATATTCAGATTGGAATCCAGGTGGTAAGGCCGCTGGATAAACGTCAAAAGGATTTATACCCGATTCATGAAAAGGTCGGTGGTATACGTCCCAAGGCGTAGATGAAGAAGGCCAAGTTAATATTTGATCATTTGTACCATACGATGGTGTTGTTTGAGGTAAGGGAACCTGACTTAGATCAGCCTGATCGTAACGTGGACAATCTGGTAAAATCTGTTGAAAAAAATTTGAAGGATTTGTTCCAGATGTATCATAAAATTGGACTGCAGCTTGAAATACGGGTGGAGAACCCCTACCTTGTGATTGTTCCATTTTATTGTTCGAGGGCACGTGACTGCCTAGATCCAAAGGCACAGGATCGCTAGATACACCGATTTGAACATTCCAATATAAGGGTACAGATTTATTGTCATTAAC
Organism: Polydrusus cervinus; assembly: GCA_935413205.1. Taxonomy (NCBI): domain Eukaryota; kingdom Metazoa; phylum Arthropoda; class Insecta; order Coleoptera; family Curculionidae; genus Polydrusus; species Polydrusus cervinus. The sequence continues at coordinate 15,964,823 of OW284511.1, forward strand.
GTCGCGCGGCGAACGTGATACCTTCGCGACAGCTAAATTTTCGATACGCCGGACGTGTTTCACTGGTACAGTCAATGCCCATTTTGACGAAATAGTTATTATTAGGCTTGATAATACTATTAAGTTTCTCATGCTAGGTTGCAATTAAAACTGGTCTTAATTATAAAATTATACTTTACAATCATCTGTATTTACTACAAGATTTTTTATTTTATAGCTTATTAAATCCAAAACACAATGCCAAAAATTATAAATAAACTTTATTGCAGAAGTTATTGTCGATGTTGAATTAGTTTTTTGATCACGACAAAATTAGTTGTTCATACAGCGCTTTTGGAACGTAAATTACCAATCTTGGGAGTAGCGATCACTTATTTGTTGATAAAATGGTTTTGCTAAGTTACTAATCGGGTAACTTTGATTATTAGTAAATAGTGCCTGCCAATATCATTATTTATGTCATAGTCAAAGTTGCTGGTTTGTTAATTAATGGTAAATATTTTTTTCTAATTTGGTTCTATTACGATATAGTTTTCAGTATCGTAATAAGCTTATTATGAAAGAGTTTTTTTTTAAATGTAGGTAATAATATGAATTAAATGTTTTATGCTGTTGACGTCTGGCATGGCCTATTCTGACCTTTTAATAACATCTCCTAGAGAAGACTCGGGATTTGACACAGATAAAGCATAGGTCAATGCATGTCGCTGGACATTTGATAAAAATGTTATTCTCAGCCTCATTTAAAACTTATGAATGTCTTCTAAGCTATATCCATCTCCTGGCAACTGTACCAGAAAGGTCGTTTCTAAAGAAACCATTGTTGAGACAATTGTTTCCATAGAAATTATCTGGCTGGTAAAGTTAACTTATAGTGCTCCTTATCCAGAATTTTCAAAAGATCATTAAAATTTCCAAAATTTGCAAAGTTTCAAAAGGTAATTACGCTTATATTTTTACAAATTATCAAAAAATAAGGGAAGAACATCCTTTTCAAACATGTTCGTAATGTGCTGTTAAAATTTGTAATAATTTAATGCTTTAGAATGGTCGTAATTCAATTTTAAAAATTAGTTGTTTTTACTTAAAATCCGAGCGTTGACTCTTTCATTCTCTCTCTATTAAGCTAAGTTACGTCAGTTTCATTGAGGTACGTGCAGACAAATTAATTAAATTCAGAACAGCGACGACTAGAAAAAGTAAGAATCCCCTTAAAGTTTTGGAACATAGTTTTCAGGAAAAACACAATATTTTTTTCCTTTACTGTTTTTGTCGTAGTAGCAACGATTTTGCGTTGAAGTTTTTGATGATAATGAATGAACACAAACCCCCATGTGGAAACAGTAATATGATTTTTTTGTACTGCGCATTAATGATTGGTATGTTACTATTTTATCAGGTTCATGTAAATTTTAATTAGCAATTTTTGCTAACTATTTTTTAATTTTAAAAGATAATCAAATATATGACAGAGAAGGATATACATAATCGCTGATTTGACTTTTGAGCTATAGTTCAAAATAAGTGCTAACATTAGCAGTGATGAATTTTATAGTGCTATCATTTCTTTTAGTAGTGTTCAGTTTAACAGCGGAAGCAATTCTAGAAGACAGATTACTTCGGCCGCAGTCTTTTTTTTCCGAGGGCCCGTCCGTGCGCCGGATGCACTTAGGCCAGGTTTGTCCCATTGTGCTTACCCTGTTTAGTTCTTACACCCACTCCGTGATCCTAGTTCCTTGCACTAGTTTGTGTAGGTCAACTGGGGAGAGAGTAAGGATGTCCTCTGGTTCCAGTTTTGGTTGCCCGAGTATTTGTTGCCTCTTCCGATATAGTGACTCGCAACTATGTGTTGTACAATTTCCCTGACTGCATAATCTGCAGTCAAGGTCTCCATTGTATAGTTGCATGCATGGTTCTTGGCAGCCATGTGTCCTGTCAGAATTCCTGTAATGGTTCTCAACTGGTTCCTTTTCATTTGAAGCAACTAAATCGTAAGGCTTGGGTCTGGATCCACAATGAAGCTTTTGCTGTCGTGTCTGTTGGCCGCAGTCTTGCAATAAGTATAAGAACATATCGTTGAACCAACTTTATTCTTTCAACAGTTTTGTGCCACACCATTGATTCAACCGTTTTTACCGCAGATCTTTAATTGTTTTGCTGTCATACTATGGAAACAACTTTTTTCACCGCAGTTTTCCAATAGTTTTAATGGTACATTAATGAATGATCCCTTTTTACCGCAGTAATTTAACTATTTTCCTGCCACGCCATTGCTTCAGCCTTTTCTATCGCGGTCTTTGAACAGTTAAATAACTCAGTCACTAACTTTATTGGTTAATAGCACTTGATAGCACAAATGGGCTTCCTAACCTGAACACGGGAACGAAGACCGAATCATTAGTCCTATTGTGCGAGTTATGAGGCCACCAGGGTCTATTTCCTCTCATCTACTACATATACAGGGTATAGAAGGGACCCCATCGAAAATTGATTTATATAGGTTGCCGACATCAAACAGCTTAGCCAGCATCTACCGGGCCCGACAAGTTAAGAAAAAAATGGGTTATTGTACCCGAATTTCGGTTTTACTATTCGAAAAGCCAGAAAAACTTAAAAATGTATTTTTTCTGCGCTCGTGTAAACATTTCTCTATCCAGAGAATCACCCATATATTTAATATTTTTTGCCGGTTGACACGTGCCTCCACATTACTCACACAGTAACAATAAAAGTTGACAGTTCTATTTTCTATTGTCCCTAAATTGCATTTCAAGAGTGAAAATAATTTAAGACATGTAGGATCGATTTCACGGAATCCACTTACTTTTTTTATATAGAAGGAACAAGCTCATAATTGCTCTATGAAACCGGACCATATTTTTTTTCTAGGATGCCAATAATGCTGAAATCCTCAAACTGTGTCCTGAGCAACAAATCCGAATTCGAACTGGCCAAGATGAACGAGTGCCCTTTGGACCCAGGAGGATATTTCGTGGTCAAAGGACAAGAGAAAGTAATTCTGATCCAAGAACAGCTTTCAAAAAATAGAATGTTGGTGGAGGAAGGCAAGTGGGGCGTACAATGTCAAGTGACGAGTTCAACCCACGAAAAGAAATCCAGGACGATTGTTTTTGTTAAAGGGAATAAGTATTTTGTAGGACATAATATTTTTACTGACGTAAGTATGAGTAAGACAAATTTTGCAACTCACATGCATTGTTCAAACGTCTAATTGCAACCTAATATTTCGTCTCACTCTTGGACTCTTAATTTAAATCTTTAAATATTGTATTCTTGTCTTAAATTACAAAGGCCTTGTAGGAAACGTTTAGTTTTTAAACTTTTTCTTCTAAAAGTCCTGTTTTATATAGAGATTAAGGTTTCGGACGCATATCGTTTTAGTTGATTTATGATGCAATTTTAAAGGAAATCGAGTAAAAAATAGTATTTTTCTATTATATACTTGTCTGTTCAGTTTTCCATTTTTTAGAGCTATTTTAAATCAACAAAAATATAACCCAATGCAAAAAAATATTTTTACAACAAAAACAATTGGGTATTTATTTTTAAAGAGAAAAATTGTAATTGAAACATTTTTTATGGAAGAAGTGTGATAATTTATAATAAAAAAAATAGTGCGGGAAGAAACGAGAATGCTTTATTATGACTATACAAAACGGCACTTAAGAAGGAGTATTTCAAAACCGAAGCATTTGCACCAAAAACTGCTCTTAGATCTACGCTCTTAAAATACATGATTTCTGAAAAAATCATCAATTTTAGCGTAGTGAGCGACATTTACTTTATATATTTAATCATGAAAAACCAAGCCCAAAAAACGTTGGTTAGAGTCATACATACGTCTTATGTTAAAATTTTGGATTGACACCAATATTCATAAATATAAAGAGCCAGCTAGAAATATAAAAAAAATATTTACAAAAACAAATTTAATCCAACCATTGAAAGGGGAAGAGGTAATAATTTAATTTTCGAAATTTTATAGTAGGTGAATTTTAAACGATCTATGGGCGTGGCCCGAAAATTTTTTACCCGCGACGCATTTCCACCTTCACTAGGTACAATATCATGAAATACGTGTAGTCCCGACTGTCCCTTTCCCCAGAAAAAGAATGTTTTACTTACGCCCATTACTCCCCCCGAGCATATTTCTGTTCATCCTAAACACTTTATCTAAGATACCGTGTATATTATTTCAGCCAATTCCAGTATCCATAGTTTTCAAAGCTTTGGACGTGCTTAGCGATAAAGAAATTTGCGAACTAATAGGAGTACCCGATATCCACAAGCTCACGCCAACGTTAGAAGAATGTCATAAGCACAAAATATATACGCAAGAGGCAGCTTTAAGATTTTTAGGCAGTAAAATTATTGCTAAGAGATACGCGCCCTCTGCCTCAAAAATGAAGACTCCTACGGATGAGGCTAGGGATCTGTTAGCGACCACAGTATTGGCGCATGTTCCTGTCGAAGAGTTTGATTTTAGATTGAAGTCCGTGTATCTAGGTTTGATGGTAAGCAAATTAACTTTCGTATACCCCCCTCCCTCTCCCAATTTTTTCGTCATTTTAAAAGTAAAAATTTGAGGTGTTAATAAGTGTGTAAATTTTCAATTTTCGATCAATTTAAACCTTCAAAACCACTTCCGGTTTAACCGGAAGTGAAATCAAATTTTAAATGGAAACCCCAATTTTTATTCAATGCTTGAATTCTATCAAAATTTCTCTTTTCAATGACATCATATCACATTTTATGTTTTAAAAATGGCCACCTAGATCAATTTTCCTTTGTTTTCTAAAATGGCCATAACTTTGATAAAACAAGGTAAGTGGTAAAGAGTAGGCCATGAAAACGTTGAAATGGTTCATTTCAACCGACTTTCTAATATAATATCGACTTGCTTGAGAAAAATGTGTCCGTTAGGGCTATTATATTTACAACCTGTTTTTGAGAAAAAACGAAACGGAATTTTTCAAATAGCAACCCACTTTGTTTTATTATAATAAAATTCTTAATTTAATTTCCTTTCTAACAGTGAATCACAAGTTTATAATTATTTTTTAGGGAATAGTGGAAATTAATAAAAATATCATGAATGTAATTTCTAGACCCGTATAAGCCATAAGAAGTTATGTCAAGTATGCCGTGGAAAACAATTTATTTATTTTAACCTTCGTAATTATTATTTAATACCATTTGACATTTTGGTCTAATAAATGCAGAAATAATATTTTTGTTCTTCACGGCATACTAGACTGGTCTTGACTCAATTTCTTATAGCTTATTTGAGTCTAGAAATTATATTTATGTTTCTTGTTAATTTCGACTATTAGCTAATGAGTTATTTTAACTTGTGATACATCGTTAGAAAGAAAATGAAATAAACAATATTATTATAACAAAACAAAGATCGGTTGACATTAAAAAAAAGGAGAAATTCCGCTTTGTTTTTTTTTTAGAAAATACGTAAATAAAATAGCCCTAACGGATACATTTATCTCAAAAAAGTCAATTTTATACTATTAAGTAGATTAAAATGAGCTATTTTAACGTTTCCATGACCTACTTTTTACTACTTACCAAAACTATGGACCTTTTAAAAAACAAAGGAAAATTGATCTAGGCGGCCATTTTAAAAACAAATGATAAAGTGTGATATGTCATTGAAAAGAGAATTTTCTATAGAATTAAAAAACTAGTGCAATGTACTCTTATTTCTCGTTTTAGATCTAAATTTCATTTGTAATAGTTGTTTATAATTAATAGTTATGTCCGAATACAAAATTACGACCTTCTATTAAAAAAAAAATGGTCTTGCTCTGTATAGAGACTAGATTGAAGAGATCCAATTATTTTTAAAAGTTCTTTTTAATAGAAAGATAAGTTAGCGGACAAAGTGGTGCGTGCATCTGTTTTTTGCATTAAACTACACAGTGACGCCAAAACAATGGGTTTCCTGGGGCACAGGTCGACAATGAGTTTTTTATTAAGACTCTACGAAGAGCCATAACCTGAGTAGCAGTTCCAGAAACAGCGAAAGTGCGTCCTTACTTAAGAATAATTGCAATCTGAGCGCTTTTTAAGTTTATGGAAATGCAAAAACTATTATCAAGAATAAAATTTTCTGTGAAATCATAATAAAAAGTTTTCCATAATATAGAGCGAAAATTAGACAACTTTACATTTATAACATCTTGATTATATAAACCCCACACAATGTTAAAACCATAATCATAATAGACGTCATAAAAATGAAATAATTATAAAAATAATAATAAATAACCATAAAACCAAAAATAAATGAGTTCATAGTACAAAAAAATTTCAAATATTTATGTTTTTATTTAAACGATTTATTAACCAATAAAAATTAAAAAACATATTTCATCAAGTCGAAATAAACACATACAATATAACATATATATTCAAAACAGATAATTAATTTAATTAATACAATAATTTTTAAAATTTTATTATATCTAACTTCAAAAAACTGCGTTATACAGGGTGTCCCGAAATTAACGTGCAATATTATCGCGTATCAAAATGGTAGGCGACTGGAACGTGTAGCTCAGATGATTTAAAATTACGTTTTAATCTGTTTAATTTGTTGTGCGCTATTTATTTACTGAAATACCAAAGATTTTTAATATTTTTATTAAAGCGAAGCAATGCAAAACAATTTACGATTACATTACAGTGAATAATATAAAAGTCTTAAGAAATAAAAATAAAGTTATCAAACCAGTAAATTTAGAGAGTTTTCTCTAATTCCCCTTATAATTCACATCAAGTAAGTTCCAGAGACAATTTCCGCTTTACAGTCAACTCAAGCCAAAAGAGAAATAAACAATTTAACACTTAAATAAACATTACAAATATCACTTACTCACTGGCTGAAAACGGGTCTGGTTCTCGGATTGTGTTTTTACATCATTTAGAGAGACGAGTGACCAAACGGGCAGAGGTTACCCTTACACTTGAATACGTTAAATAATTCCACTGAGTAAGTGTTTCTTTGAGTTTTTATAATGTTTTGTAATACCAAAATAGAAAAGGGATTCCTTTTGGCTGTGTCAGGAGTTATTAACATTAGGAGAAAAGCTTCTTAAATTTACTCCTTAAAATGGAACCCTTTCTTTAACCAATTACAAACAGTTATTTTTATAAACACTTGTCTACAGACTCCTCCTACGAAACTAAAAATGTTCTTCTCCTTGTTCTATGCACCATCTTTTCACCACACTTTTTTTTTATCAAACTTATCACCCATTAGGAGTCTTAACTTCACAGCGAAGTATTAGATGAGCAATCCATCTTGAAGGATACCAATCCATATCCGACAATATTTCTAGGGCGTAAAGTACATTCAAAAATGTCACATGCAAAAAATCTCAAAAACTCTAGCATGATTTTTTTTAACTATCGGCAGCGCATAATACTAGATACCTGACTAGCTCTTGACCGTTTCTTTAAAATAACATTTAAATATTTCTTCAGGTAAAAAGAGTGATACAAGGTCAGACCGATAAAAAATTCCTCGATGACCGAGACTACTATGGTAACAAAAGGATGGAATTGGCAGGCTCTTTGATATCCCTGATGTTCGAGGACGTTTTTAAAAGGTTCAATTATGATCTGAAATCGATAGCAGAGAAAACCATACCAAAAATACGAGCTACACAGTTTGATGTTGTTAAATATATGAGATCTGAATTGATTACGAATTGTCTAGTATTTGCTATATCAACGGTAAGGATGGTATATACAGGGTGTAAAAAAGTGTGAGATATTGCGAATATTTCAGAAACTACCGAATATAATTATTTGAAAATTGACACATCTATATCAAAAACAAAAAACCAAAAGTAAAAAAACTTTTTAATATTAGGTGTTCAAACAAGTGTCCTTTCTCTCGAATGCATTTTTGAGTAAGCCTCCGCAATTTGCATATCGCTCGTTGAACATAAAAAGGTAAATACTCACTACATCTGTCAACATAATTAAGCCAAACAATGAAGTAAAAAGTTTCCATCATAACCACCTGTATTTAATTTATATTAATCTTAGATTTGAGTTTTTTGTCAGTGTTGCTTGGTGTGGTTGGATTGAACTTATTATTTATTAATTTTTTTTTTCTCTGGGTGGACCATTTTTTGATAGCCTGGAGGAACTAAGCATCTTACAACTTGGACGACTGAACAGGTTTCTGAATAGTAGTGGCTGGTTTGAATAAATTGTTAAAATCCTTCTGCGGTGTACGCAGTGGCGGCGCCAGGATTTTTGGGATGGGAGGGCACAAATGGGCTCGGTGATTTTTGAGTGGGCACTACCCAATTCTAAAAAAAAAAAAAGGTCGCGGCCTCCCGACGCTCTAGAACGGTAGCGGTAGCGACAAACAAAACCTTCCTCTTGTTTTGTCTTGTAAAGTCTAAAAAAAAAGGTCATCGTTCTCTTCAAAATACCATACAACTACTCTTCAAAACTTTTATAGCCAAGTCCCTTACAGAACGGATCCATCAATTTTGGGGGGGGCACCAGGGTGGGCCAGTGCCCACCCTGGCCCCCCCTGGCGCCGCCGCTGGGTGTACGCCGCACTAACCATCAGAGATCTGATGAAGATGGGTTCAACGGACCTAATAGGACAACGTGAGACTGGTCAGAACCAAAGGTCTGCCACTCTTACCTAACCTATTAATTTTTCTTTAAAATTTTGGTTTGTTTTCTAATTATCTGCTATATTATTATTATCAAAAACTACAACTATATATAATAGTTTGATAGCCCTTTAATAATTAATAAAATTTGTTCGAAACAGATATAAATAGATATTATATAGTTAATTCATTCTATAACTGTTAAATTTCGCATTCATTTGCATGTAGTTGTTAAAAATTGTTAAGTAACTGACACCAGAACCGTAGTTATTTAAAAGTAATTATCAAATTCCTGATGTAAAGATTAAATCAAAACGTCTAAAAATTATTAAGTGTGATACATGGTTAAATTTAGGGCTTAAAGAGCTTTCAAAAATAAAATGAAAAGTGCAGATCCGTATTTAAGTTGATAAAAATTCCACAAAAATGAAACGATGTACCTAAATTCTAAAAACACTGTAGTATAAAGCTAAAAAAGTTGCTTTAACAATGTTGTATTGGCTTTTCTGTAGCGGTTAAAATAAGTCATATAAATTTAAAAAACAAAAACTTAAAATTTTATTTTTTTTTAATAAAGCTCAAATTTTTTTTCACGATATGACTGGGCATAAAATTCCGCAACTTGTAACTGCATATCTTATAGTTTCCGAGATACCCATGATGAGCCGGTTTCGTCCTTCCTAACTACCCTACGTCCTTTTAAATTATATTATGGATGTCTCAATTTTTAAGAACTTATATTCAGTAGTTTTTAAAATATTTGCAATAATTCAGACTACTTAATTTCATTCAAATATTTTCCTTTCATAACAAATATTCCATTTATTAATGTTTTTCCTCGAATTTTAGGGTAACTGGACTATCAAGCGTTTCCGTATGGAACGTCTTGGCGTAACACAAGTATTGTCCAGACTCAGTTACATTTCTGCTTTGGGAATGATGACCAGAGTGAATTCACAATTCGAGTCGACAAGAAAAGTATCAGGACCTCGTAGTTTGCAGCCTAGTCAGTGGGGCATGTTGTGTCCTAGTGATACACCCGAAGGAGAGGTATGTAAATAAAAACGACCCTACCCTCTACAGTCTTGACACAATTAAGCTTTCTTCGATTGTGTATATATCATTGTTGAATGTAAAGACCTTGTCCATTTAAAATCAGCTGATTAAAACGTCAAAGCACATGCTTTCAGGCAATTTTTTTTGAAATTGCACCTAATGTAAAAATGCCTTAACAATAGTTATTGATTTAACTGGCTGTTTTTGCAAGGTCATACGTTATTTTTTAATGTTCTTTATTCAATAATTTGACAACTTTTTTTAAGTTTTTAAAAAAATTGCGTTACTGTCATTGTCATTGATAACATAAAATTTAAATAAACATATACGACAAATAACCTAATAATGGACTCTGTCACTATTCTCATATTTGATAGTTTTGGCATTTAAATTGTTAAGTCGGTGCTATAATAGGAGTTTATCATCAATAAAACTATTGCTAGATCATACCGTAAATTTTTTGCAGCTCATTGAAAACATGCACAATTTCCACATATTTTAAAAACGCAAAACTGACTGAATGACGTCGATTCGATAAAAATGTACAGTGAGCATCGTCACCGATCTTGCACTTGTAATATCGGTATTTTATAGTTTAAGGGTTTCACGGCAATATCGACAAAGCACCAATGTTTAGTTTGGAAACTCAGCATATCTAAAAAATTTCACAGCTACCGCCAAGCTCTTGAAATAATGAAACCATGGTTGCCAGTTCTACTGATTTTTTAGTAGATCTACTGATTTTAAGTTTGATCTACTGAAAAATCGACTGTCATGATAAAACTGCATACATGAATAAAAGAAACATTTTTATATTAAACATTTTATATTAAAAAAATCAATAAATTATACATTTTATTATACGAGTGTCCATTTAGTGTGCAGTCGACTTTATAAAAAAACTGTAAATAGAAAAGTGGTAGGGGTTGTTGGTGTACATCTTTTAAAAATAATTTTAGATATACAGGTTGCTTCAGAAATGCAAGGTGTACCAAACATGCATTTTTTTCAATAGGATTCCATATACATATATTATATTATTTTCTAATTCCCCACAAAACTTTATGTTTATTTCGTATAAAATGTCTAAATTCAATTGTTTTTCAGATATTAACGTTTAAAATGGTTTTCACCTCCGTATCTTTATTTTTTATTCTCTATCCAAAGAGACTAACTTCCAATTTAACATGTTAAACCAAAAAAAAACTGTTATTAGTTAGAATAAAAAACTAATATAGGGAGGTTAAAACCATTTTTCTCTAAGATGAAGCATTCCAATGTTACAGCTTGTCAAAGTTTGAAAATGCCATATTTTAAACGTCAATATCTCAAAAACAAATTAATTTAGACATATGACTTTTATACAAAATACGCGTAGCTTTTTGTGCGGAATTGGAAAATCATATAATATACATTACATAATATATGGCGTCTTATTTAAAAAAATTCATATTTGGTACATTCTGAGGCACCCTGTATATCTAAAATTATTTTTAAAAGATACACACCATCAACCCCTACCACTTTTATGTTTACAATTTTTTTATAAAGTCAACTGGTAACAAGATATCTTCCAGCGGCACAGTAAATGGACACCCGGTATATTTTATGCATAAAAGGATAAGTTTTTGACAGTGATGTTTTTTAAAATTTATTTTGATAGGAGGATAATTTCTAAGACAGGGATGTTTCGAAATCATTATCAGTCGAAACTTTTTTTTTATATAAAAAATGTTACATGTTTCAGGCATGCGGATTAGTGAAGAATCTGGCCCTTATGACCCATATAACCACGGATATAGACGAATATCCGCTTATACGGTTGGCAAGGAATGCCAGCTGCCAAGAAATAGGCATGATTGCCAGTATAGCTATTCATTCGCCAGCCGCGTTCATTGTATTTTTAAACGGTAAGTTTTTATTACCATTTTAAAATTTACTTTGTTATTAGGTAAATATAAAATTTTGGAAATTACATTACATTTTTCTTTTATTCTTAGGTAACATTTTGGGCGTTACAACAAACTACAAAAAACTAATAGACGTTTTCCGTCTGATGCGTCGCAAAGGCAAAATATCCAACTACGTGTCGATTTACCCTAGTTTTTTGCACAAGTGTGTCTACATCAGCTCGGATGGCGGAAGGCTGTGTAGACCTTACATTATTGTAGAAGAGGGACAGCCTTTGGTGAGTAACCAACACATGGTAGAGTTGGAGAAGGGGATAAGAAGTTTCGAGGATTTTCTGCATGACGGTAAGAAAGAAGTAAGAGCAAGGTGAAGATTATTTTGCACTTAGTATAGGGTGAGTCAACGATGGAGTAAACTTCATTTTCTCCTTTATCTTAAGAATTAGATAAAAATTCGAAATACAAAAGTTGTAGAGACCATTGAGGTGCACATTTAAAAATTATATTGGAGTATACGGGGTGGCCCAAAAAAGCGTAGCAAAATAACTTAGGTTTTTTTAAATGGAACACCACAATATTGTATTATTTTCTAATTCCCCACTAAATTCTACGCTTATTTTGTATAATATGTTATATGTCTAAATTTAATAGTTTCTGAGATATTGACGTTTAAAATATGGCAATTTCAGACTTTGACAGGCTGTAACGGTTCATCTTAGAGAAAAATGGTTTTCACCTCCCTATCTTAGTTTTTTATTCTTTATCTAAAAGTTACAACTTCCGGTTTAACATGTTAAACCGTTAAAACCAGTTTTTTCTATCCTATATAATATATGTATTACTCATATTTCGTTGTATGCAATTATACATTAAATGAATGTCAGGGCCGTATTTATTTAAAAGTAATTATCAAATTCTTGATGATGTAAAGATAACCTCAAAACGTCTAAAAATTATTAAGTGATGAATTTAGGGCTTAAAGAGATTTCAAAAAATAAAATAAAGAAAGCAGGTCCGTATTTAAAAAATTAAAGATGATAACAGTTCACAAAAAATAAATGTACTGAAATTCTAGAAACCCGGTAGTATAAAGCTAGAAAAAAGTTGCTTTAACAATATTGTATTTGTTTTTTTGTAGCGGTCAAAATAAGTCCGATAAATTTAAAAAACAAAAACTCAATTTTTTTTTCGAATAATTCACGGGGACAAAATTCCGAAACTTTGCCACTATTTGACCGATGCTGTATCTCTTATAGTTTCCGAGATACCCATGATAAGCATCGAATTTGGGACACCCTGTACATATGTCAATTTTAACTTTATCGTTATAGTCAAATTCATTTGTAATTTTTGATCAAACTTCCGTAAAACTTGTGTTTTGTCATCGACATACCAAAGATGGTAGATGTCGGGTTGTACAAAGACTTTTAACAATAATTGACTAATTAGGCAACTTTGACTGTGACAGAAGTGGCATTGGAAAAAATAACTTTCTCACAATCAGAGTGGCCCGATAAGCTTAATCATAAACTAAGTAAAGCTTGACATCCGATCAAAATGGGTTAAAGCGTGGCTCAAAGCTGTGACGTCAATGCCGAGAAGCGAAGTGACTTTAGACGGATATTCGCATTCACGGAATGTTTGTAACAGGCAACGTTTGGCGTAATTCGTTACATTTTTACATTGCATCGTTTCTCTTGTTTTAATTTCTCTATGGCTTAATTATTTATTTACAACAACGCAACTTTGATAGTAAGGAAATAATATCTGCCAATGTCATTTATGTCACAGTCAACGTTGTCTGGTTAGTTAATTATTCTTTAAAATCCTTGTGCAGCCCATACCAATTTATCACAAAAAAATATTTTTTTAGGATTGATAGAATTTCTCGACGTTAACGAGGAAAACGATAGTTTTATTGCTTGTTATGAAAAAGACATCTCGAAGCTAACAACGCACTTAGAAATCGCTCCTTTCACTCTGCTGGGTGTGTGTGCTGGATTGGTTCCTTATCCTCACCATAATCAGAGTCCCAGGAATACATATCAATGCGCTATGGGCAAACAAGCAATGGGTAAGAACCTCAAAGCAATTACTATAGACACAGTATTTTATTCATAAGGAAGCTATTGTTCTTTATATACAAAAAACTCTTAAAATAATGCATGCCGAAAACAATCTACTAGTCTGACAGCTGGTCGTTACAATTATTATTACTGAACAAAGGCTACTAGAAATTTTGCGTTACAAGTAAGTCTCCCACGCTTAAGGGCCAAGTTATCAAGGTCAGTCGTGTCATAAAATAGACCTAAATAAGTGGCTGTGCAGTGATCACTTTAGGAACCAAGAATTTCATTAAAAAAAACAATTAGTAACTTATATTGGCAGGGCCGTTAGGGAAAGCATTGACCAATAGTTTGTGGTGGTATTTTTTTGTAAAATAGATGCCTAAAAGCTCTCTTTAGCCACTAACATATCGTTAAAATTTCTATGATTTACCTTGAAAGTAAACAAGTCGATTCTTAGAGCTAAAGCCAAAACACAACAATTTTTACTGGTAATATGATACTCTCTTATCTATCCAGTCACCTTGTACAAAGAATTCTAGGAAATACACGTTTATTTTCAAGATCTTGGTACCGATAGTGCACAAAACACGAAAACCATGAAAATAAACAAAAATGGGATCAGATTACATGCTCGTTTTTGATTTTTTACTTGCCGAGAATATGTCTATCTCTCTTCGTCACATGGGACCCTACCATAAAGAGAATTAATCTAATCAAATAACGAACCACTGCGAATGGTCAATTGAACAAATTAAACAAGGTTGTCATTTTAGTTGAGTAGTTTTACCGCCAGGGTGGTTGGCCATTGATTATTTTCATTGATTATTAGCCATAGTCAGGCCCGGACTGGTAGGTTTATTAGAAGGGAAACGTTATAAGAATATTATATTTTATCGTTCAGTTTTTTTACGAAATTACTCAAATTCAAAATTGTAGACGCGTAATGTTTTAATTTGTTATTTAGTGCCTATTGTGTACCTACCTACACCTAATTTGGTGAAAAATATATGAGATACACCCTCCTAATGAAAAAGTAGTACCTTTTCGTATCAATTAGACTACTTTTTAAAAACGCTATTCTTGAAGCAATATGTATAGGTGCCTACCTACTTATGAACGTTCGTTTTGAAAAATGACACTTTTTTATTTGACAATTTTTAAAAATTGTTTTGGTCGTAGGTAGATCTTTTTGATACAGATCGTATGACCGTTGATAAATTAAATTTGATTTGTAGTCTGCATAGTAATAAAATTATAGGAATAAAGAACAAACCCGTTTTTCTGTATTGGGTATAGCAACAGCGACGACCTATCAAATCCTCTGTGGTATTGGTGTAGTTTAAAGTGGATATTGTACAGTTTGGAACTAGACCCCTCATTTAAAGACTGTTATTCTGAATAGTTATCAAAAAGTATACCTATTTTAAAATTATTTTTAGACTAAAAAAAAGCTCCAGCCGTCTCATCGTTCTGGGATCGCAAGGCCATAAGATATATTTTCCAAAAGTTCACTAGTTTTTAATCTTGTAATAGTATTATGTCAATTTTCTTCCCGAACAATAACAGTAAATACAAAGTTCAACTTTGAAGGCGATACATCAGTGAACAGAAATTCCGGCGTCGCGGAGGAAATCCGCTCCGTCATATGTATGCAAATCGCTCCACCCTTGACCGGGGGTGTAGCACTGGCAACAGTGATGTTTAATTTGACCTTGGCTTGCGGGACGCTAGCAATTTACAGAAATATTAACTCATCTCATAATCCAAAACAGGTAGTAATTTATTATATTTTAACATTTTCGTATTTATTCAATTTTAGGACTAAAATAGTCCGGGAGAATTATACCTTTTCTACAAGGAGTCCTAATGCAGTCCACAACAGAAAATAGCAATATGACCTATTTGTTACTTTGAGCTGTCCTTGTATTTGATAAAAATAATTATGGTTTTTCTTTAATTATAATTTGCCATTATTTAGTGTAACAAAAGTTATTTTTTTCTGTTGAATGGCCTCTTCTGGTGTTAACATTTTCGCTGTCGAAGGACACTTTACTCCGATTATTCCATCGTCTTCAATAACTCCATCTGGGCTAGCTGCCAAAAAGCAATGTTTTTTACGGACAAACAAACCACAAGGATAAACTTTTTTATTTGTTTTTGTTTCAAATGCTTTTATAGCTATAGGTTCTTTTTTGATTTCATATTTTGTTGCAGAGCTTCCCATAAATTTGCTATATAATAGATTCTTTACCACATTCTAACAGCTTGTGGTTTTCCGTAATTTACAAACAGCTCCAAAATTAGAGGCCGTTAGTCTAAGACATTGGTTCCGCAAGTGGTCCATGTGGACTCCCAGGGGTCCACGGGAGACTCGACGGGGGTCTACGTTGGCGTGACAAAAAAAATGGGGGTTCACAATTCGTAAGCGGGGGTCCACAAAAATGTATTTGGTTTCGATAGTGAAGAACTAAAATGTTGGCTTGACTTCACCTATCAATGTAGGCAGATAATATTTTAAGAAGCTCAGCGACTGTTGTAAAAACTTGCATAGGTATTCCATATTTAGTACAACGTGTCGAGAACACAAGAAAATATACTAGTTTTCATTTTATTTTTACAACTCAGGGAGTTTTTTAAATAAAATAAGGGAGAGTTGATTTGTTTCTTGTGCTGTGAGTAGAGGTCAAAAAAGTAAAGTTTGATGGAATCACTTTTTCGATTGGCCAACTTTACTTTTTTGACATCCACTCACAGCACAATCAATTAATGAATTAACCACACAACAATTAGTTGGTTTGGCGTATTAAATCAGGACTTTTTCGCAAAATGGTTTTTCAAGGATTTTGAGCAAACTATTTCATTTTAATTTTTAATTTTTTGCCAGCATGTCTAAATTAATAGCCGCGAGGGTGCTACAGAGCCAGTTTTTTAAAATATCTTTTACTTTACAATATAAAAATAAAAAATTGCAGTTTTGGGCTCTATAGCACCCGAGAGAAAATAAATCTATGCGATTTTTATATATAATCATTTTTTGATATTTTGCATATTAACGAAGAAAATTTTGAAATACAATATTTATAGGTGTTGATAGCCCTTAAAAGTAAATCACAAAATTTTGTGAAGTAAATAAATAAAACGAGTACAACTGAACGCAAGCCATCTGAACGGGGAACAAAGGTCAAATCGGCTCTTTTCATGTATGCATCTCGCTTACGTCAAGCTCGGTCTGCGTCGTTGCCAAATATATGAAATCACAGATATGGAATAAGGAGGGGTTATAATTTCCAAAACATGGTGAAAATAATATGTATAAATGAAGCGCAAAACTTATATCGCAGAAAAAAAAAATAAACAAGAAGTTAATACCCACACTTTGATTAATAGAAATGACTCTTGGCTATTACGATAATGGTATATACAAGTAATTCTATTACTTAGGTACCATTTTAATATTGTATACTTATTTTATATAAAATTACATATAATTTATATATGTTACCTGCCAAACCCGATATTTTATTTAATTTGTAAAAAATTGTCATAATAGCTCATATTCTACACCTGTGAAATATGACTATGTAGGTATTTAAATATTGTACACATTGACTTTAAGCGTTAAGTATAAATTTAATGCCAACCAACAAAATCCCGCTAAACGATATTTCAAACGTGTTTTTCTCGGAATCCACACACACAATTTTGTAAAAACCTGTTTTATATTCAGCGGCAAATATAATTTCTGTTTCTTTTCAGCGAATCGAAAATCCGGTTTTATGCGTCAGCCAGTGCAAAGATTTTAGCGGCTATATAATAAAATGTTACTTTTCTTATTTCTTATTAGGATCAGGATTCATTGTATTATGATGTGTCAGGCATTTTACACAAAGGATCGGTTTACTACAGCCATGTCTAACTCAAAGTCACTGGTGGGCCAAAAGCATGAAGACTATAGACTAGGTGGGCCGCAAAACCTAATCTTAAAAAAGACAAACTGCTGAAAATCTTAACGAAAAAAAGTACCCACTATTATAGGACAAGTGTATTTATTAAATTTTTAACAAAAAAGACATTACAAAAAAGTACAAAAATTAACTTTTTTTGCCAGATATTTGACATCTTTTGTCTTTAATTAAGTTTTCTATTTGTGGCGTGAATTTATCGACGGAAATAACTTTTAAAACTGCGTCCAAGTGTGCGTTCGTCAATCGCGATCTTGCGGGAGATTTGTTTCCTTTCATCAAAGAAAATAATTGTTCACACTTATAGGTACTTCCAAACATTGCCAGGATTTTGCAGGCAAATTTTCTCATTTCTTGGTATTGAACAGGCAAGTACTTATAAAATTCGAACGTACCAACACTATCAAATTTTTTTTTTAATGGGTCTGACACTGAATCTCAATCACTTCCATCTGCAAGTGAGGGGGAACTTTATCAATATCGATAGTGAACAGACCGGTATATAAAAAAAAATTGAAGATGGCACCATTTGGTCCATTTCGGTTTTTAACAGGCTCGCGGGCCGCATTACCTGCCTGTTTTCAAAATTGATTCGGGGCCGCAGGAAACTGTTCAGTGGGCCGCATGTTTGACATGGCTGGTTTACTACAATAATTTATTATTTTAAATATGAAAGCCGCTCATTTTTGGAAGAAATGGTTTACTTGTTATTTTTATATTTGGAATAGAGAACTTTAGATTTTGTCAAGTTGGTCAACGCCAAGAAGTACACGTTGTAAAATAAAAGTTTTAAGATCGAGATTTATTGGTGACATTTTGCCCGCTAATCGATTTTTCAGCCGCTAAAATCTCCGCACTGGCTGACGCATAAAACCAGATTTTCGATTCGCTGGAAAGAAACAGAAATTATATTTGCCGCTGAATATGAAACAGGTATTTACAAAATTGTGTGTGTGGATTCCGAGAAAATCACGTTTGAAATATCATTTAGCGGGATTTTGTTGGTTGGCAAAATGTCGCTGTTAATTAAATTTATACGTAACGCTTAAAGTCAATGTGTACAATATTTAAATACCTACATAGTCATTTTCCACAGATGTAGAATATGAGCTATTATGACAATTTTTTACAACGTGACAACGCTGTATTTAAATAAAATATTCTGGGGTTCCTAGAAGCCCTCGGACAAGGTCTCAAATCTTACAAATGATTGGAATGTTTTACGCTAAAAATAAATATTCGGCGATCCGATATTTGCGCGCCATCTACGAACTTCTAATTAAAGCAAATCTCATTGACAGATAAAAGCAAGAAAATGGCGGCGTTAATAGACCCTTAAAGGGGGGGATCAATTGGGACGGATGAAATACAGGGAATACCAGTGGCGGCTCGCGGGCTTAAAAAATGGTGAAGAGCCAGGCATAGTGCGGGTACTTAAACAAACATTGACTAAAAACCCGTGTAACAAAACGTCTCTTTTATCCTCATCTGTCCAACGACTGAATGGAGTTTCCAACAAATTACCTACAAACTATGTCATTAATTGGGTTCATTTTTAAAACACACAACTAAGTAGGTACGTAAACTACTGAATTAACTGAAAAATAAAAACAAAACTTTTTAATCGCACAGTAAATCACGTCAAAACGATATCTATAACCGTAAGTTTCGCGAAGTCTCAAAATAAATATCTTAAGGTTAGGCGAACTAATGCTAAAACAATGGTGTATACGACTGATCTATTTTTAAATTGCCCTTTATTATAATGCAAATTGTTACATGCTGTTTGCGTGACTGACGTCACGTAACCATAGCAACGGTGAATATCAAAGCCATGTTGGGCGTTGGGTCTTCACTTGCTTTGAACTTACGGACACTGTCGGCTGGAGCGCGCTAAAATGCACGAGTGTTTATAATTATTGTCCATCGGAGTTAACCGTGGCCCTATTATGCATAGCGACATTCGGATTAAATTAATATTATTAATTTAATCATAATTATTTTTTAAGGGCTAAAATGGTAGCTGTATTGGTACATTAATATTTAATATTGTCGAAAAACTTTCCTCTTGGTTTTTTTTTTTTTTGTGTGTATTCACCTACTTCACCTGACGAGCCGCCACTGGGGGATATTACTTGTAAAGTGCTTCGGCAGTTCGTCAGGTTACAAATAGGGCCAATTTTGTTGTCACCTATGAAATGTTATTTCCGGGCTTAAATTCACTCTGCAAAATCGATATATTTTAAATTTCTGTATAAGATTGCAAACAAATATAAACAATCACTTAAATGTAAAACAACAACATACACTTTTAAAATGATCGGTCTATACTAGCTGATGGTCTTTGGTACACCGCAGATTTATTTATTTTTTAGGAACAATTGGATATAACCAAAGAAACCGAATGGACACATTATTGTATAACTTGGTTTATCCCCAAGCTCCCATGTGCAAGACAAAATCGATCGAACTGACGAATTTTGACAAACTTCCCGCAGGACAGAATGCCACTATAGCTGTTATGAGTTACAGTGGCTATGATATAGAAGATGCTTTGATCTTAAATAAGGTAAAGAAATATTCAGTTGCCTTAGGTTGTATTTCTACAAATTTTAGGGGACAGCGATTTAAATTTGCTGTCATTCACTAGAGAAGATTTTTTTCCGTTGTGATGATTGAATAATAATAATCAGTTTATTTTTAATATTTATAAATAATAAATGTGTTTATTTATCTTCCTCAATAAACTTTTTCTTTGATCCCCCAAAGACGTGCTTGTTAGGGGAAAATCTTAGGATTTTAAATTATAAATATTAAAATATTTTTTTAAATATTTGTTAATATATAAAAGTTAAATTGCAAATAAAAAACATTTAAGTATATGTATATAAATATAAACGCAGTTTTTTGAAGATATACCTAGGTATTATAAAATTTTGAAAAATATATTATTCATAACAATATTAATTAAAACATTTCCAAAAACTTTTTTAAGTTATCTGTTTCCAATATCCATGCTTTTATTTCGACTTTATATTTTTTAATTTTTGTTGGTAAATAATCGTTTAAATAAAAACATAAATATTTAAAAAATTTTATTATTTATTTTAGGTTTTATGGTTATTTCATTTTTATATGTGGATTATGATTATGGTTTTTAAACTGTATAAGATTTTTAATTTTAAATATGTATATTAAGATGTTATAAATGTAAAGTTGTCTAATATTAATTTTTTTTTGTTTCAGAATATAATTTTATTGAAGGATAAACATAATCTTTATTAAATATAATTTTTAGAAACCTTTTCTGTATTATTTCTAATTTTTTAACTAAAGTTCCATTTATTCCTCCCCAACCTAAAATTCCGTAATTTAGATGAGTTTTAACTAATGCGTAATGTAATATTTTCATATGTTTTACGTTCAAAATTTCTAGAAATTGGTAGTAAACTTCTTAATTTTTTTATAAAATATTCTATGTGAAAGTTCTAATTTAATTTACTGTCAAAGAATATTCCTAAATAGTTTACTTGATTAAGTTTCAAAATTTGAATGTCATCATTTATTTTAATACTATTCATATTTTGTGGTATGTTATTTGGAAAATTAATTGTTAATACATTTTTATCAAATCAATTTTTTATTATTTTAAAATCTTTTTTAATTATGTTATTTAAGTTGTCCCAATTTGTGTCCGCTTTGCGTCGACAAACAACCTTTACACCTCGACCCAAAATCTATTATTTTTCCTTTATACAGAATGTTCGCGGATGGGTTTTAGAAGAACACGAACGGACCAAAAAGTGAAAGATACGAAAAAAAGTAATTCTTTATAAAAGTTTTTGCTTGTAAAATAAATGAGATTCGTTATGAAAAATTTAATTTTGTTATTATTGTTGATATGTAGGAACTAATACTCTGGATATGTAAAAGAAAATAGTTGAAAGTTTCTAAAAAGTAACGTGATATTACTCGTTAATTTTAATATTTAAATTTTTTAATGAAATATTATACTTCAGCTTAGGATTTAACTAAAAATTGTTCCTTTGGTAGAAATAATAAAAAACATAACGTTTTCGTATTTTTTATGCATCCTGTATAAAAAATTATATTTTTCATAAGGTGAATCTTTATTTTACAAGCATAAACTTATAAAAAGAATGACTTTTTTCGGTATCTTTCATTTTTTTATCCGTTTATCCTTTTCTAAACCCTATTCGCAGACATAGTGTATAAAAAATGACCATTTTTTATTTAGGCATCCATTGATAGAGGTTTCGGTCGTTGCTTGGTCTACAAAAACTCGAAATGTATCATGAAACGGTACCCGAACCACACTTTTGACAGAATCCAAGGGCCACTGATCGACACACAGACGAACCAACCGATGTGGAGGCACAGGTGCTTGGACAATGACGGTATCGCTAGTCCAGGGGAACAGGTTGAAAATAAACAGGTAATATTTTGAGTCAGACAAACAATAGCGTGTAAAGTAGCTTACTCACGTTCAATCGGCTGGCCGACATTGGACTGCAGGCCTACTTTTACATCAGACGACAGTTTTGTAATTGAGAAAGGCTGAAAGAACTTAAAAAGGTTAAAATATCAAAGGCCGGCCAGTATTTGCCGGAGGGATAATTGCCGGCCGATTCCGCTACACACACAGTTAAAATATAGGCCGGCGGCTGTCGGTTGTTAAAACTGAAAGTGTGTAGTCGTTTGCAGGCCGACATTGGACTGCAGGTCTACTTTTACTTCAGACGGCAGTTTTGTAATTGAGCATAATGGCTAAAATAACTTAAAATGGTTAAAATATCAAAGGTTTTATTGATTTGTACCGCAACCATAAATTTTTGTAAAATAATTCATATGCCAACAAGACTTACTTTTACTGTATAAAATAGTAGATGTTGAAGCTACTGTAGAATCTATGGAACGTAAGATACATAATATGAGAAGTGCATTCATAAATGAACTTGAAAAGGTTAAAATATCCAAAAGAAGCAGAATTTAATAACTACTCGCAATAATTATCAGATTTATCAGTCACCCTAAGAAAGTTTTTAAAATTAGTTGCATTCGATTGTCTGAGGCCGAAAACTGCCGGTCCTTATCGGTGAACAAATCTGAAGGTGTAGTGTGACTATCAATAACAGCAGGCCAGCGGACAGACAGTCCATGGACTGACAGCCGACGGACGATCAACTGAACGTGATTTTCCTCCTTAAATTATAGACATACCATTCTCGCTATGACAACAATCTGACAAAACAGTATAATACTGTGTTGCCAAAGATTCTTCCCTTTGTTAGTAAAGGAAGATTGTTCAAATAACCTAGAGCTTTTATGACATCATCTAAAAAAATTACCAGTATTGTAAAACATTAAAGAACACGATGGTATTTGTGTTTATATAAAAAAATACCCTTAATGCATTTAATTTTTAGATATTAGTTAACAAATCGGTCCCTGGAGTATCTGCAGTACCAGTAACTACAAGTAACACCGCTGTAGAGTATAAGGAAACGCCTCTTTCTTATAGAAACGTGGAACCAAGTTATATAGAGAAAGTTTTAGTCAGTACGAATGAAGAAGACACTACTTTGATTAAAATTTTGTTAAGACAGACCAGGAGGCCTGAAATAGGTGATAAGTTCAGTTCGAGACATGGACAAAAGGGTGTAGTAGGTAGGTTAACAGTTCTTATAAGTTGACATTGACAGAATGCGACCCACAGAATTAAGGATAATAGTAATATCATGTCTAATTACGTTTTTTCTGATATTACTCTCAGCAATTTCACTGTTTTTCATTTAAATTTTTAGGATTAATAGTTGAACAAGAAGACATGCCTTTCAATGAATACGGAATATGTCCCGATATTATTATGAACCCTCATGGATACCCATCCCGAATGACAGTGGGCAAACTTATAGAGCTGTTGGCAGGAAAAGCAGGCACAGTGGAAGGTATGAATTTTATAAAATATTTTTAGTCCCCTTAAACTAGGTACCATTTTTTTTAGGTAAATTTCACTATGGCACTGCCTTCGGAGGATCGAAGGTAGAAGATGTGGGTTATGAATTGACAAAACACGGGTTCAACTTCCAAGGGAAAGACATGTTTTACTCCGGTATAACAGGGGAACCTTTGGAGGCGTACATTTACTCGGGTCCCGTGTTCTATCAAAAGTTGAAGCACATGGTTCAGGATAAAATTCATGCCAGGTGGGTCCACGGTAGCGAAGGTGACAACTTAGCCTTTGAATATCAACATATAAAGAACGTTATATAGGCAGTTCTACTCAATCTGCTAAGTTAAATCCATAGATGGCGCAAGGAGGCTCGTCAAAATAATTTATATTAATGTAGTAAGTACCGACAAGGCCTCCTCCGGCTAAATTAAAGCACTGTTGTCTAGTTTTGTTAGTCCTAATGATCTTCACTCGCTGCATGATCCAGTTCCCCTGCCCACATATCTCAAGTGAATCACGGTGGTGGATTACGACTTGGCTTGGATATTTTAAATTTGTTTTATTATTTATTTTATTTACAAGTATCGGTGTAGAAGGCACCGCATAGATTATTTTGTACTCTGCTGAAGGGATCAGGCAAAGCGACGCGTCGCTTTACGTTATGGCTGATAATAAGTGTACATATTTTCAATGTGGAAAATCACCTCGCGCGAGAGTAAAACAAACATATGCTTTCGGAGGTTAAAAAGAGATAATCATTGTCGACAGCTCATCGGCTCGTCCGTCGCTTGCCACAATATGAAATCAGGGAAACACATTCAAACCGCTTTGTGATTTACTATCGCAAAACATTTTTAGGTTTAGACAAACAAAAACTATTACCAAATATGCGCATTGTATTAGCATAAAAACTTTAATTTATTTTACATACGCACGCCGCATCGCCCTTATTTAGTTTGTTTGTATATGTTTAAATGTAAGATTGATATAAATTTGACTTTTCTAATTTTGGATATTGTTTGATATTTATGTTGATTTATATCGTGTATTTTCGCACTCGCACCGCTCCCAGAGCGCCTTAAAGGATGTTTCCTACAGTGCAGGTGTTTTATCATAAAAAAAAAAAAAAATGTACCATGTACCTACTTGTGAATTATACTTGTGTTAAAGAACTTTAACGGCTTCAACAGTAACAGTTCGATATAGCATTTCTGCTAGGCATTAAACACAGAAAGATAGAAACTGCATAAATTGATAAAAGCCAAATTAATCAACAAAATGTCTCTAAAATTTTTCAAATTATTGAATTTTCTAACGAAATACAATGTGCGGCAACACTGTGACTTAAAATTCATGATTTAGGGACCCCTGTCGTACAAGCATTACATTAAATACTATAGATTTACGAACAACTCCACAATGGCGGCCAAACCAGCTCCAACGCAGTTTTGTGAAGTTTTTCCAAAGATCTGTAGTTCTTTATATGTTGATATTCAAAGGCTTAGTGGTAGCCGGTAGGGTTCTCGGTATTTTTTTCAACATTTAATTTGCTTGTCGTAAGACTATTACTCCACGGGAATGGAACGTTGTTACTTTTTTCAAGTATTTGACTGTCAAACAGAACGTTCCATTTTCGTGGCGTAATTTGATAATTACATTCTGCTTTTAGAGCAAGAGGACCTAGGGCCGTGTTAACAAGACAACCTACGGAAGGAAGAAGTAGAGACGGGGGACTGCGTTTAGGTGAAATGGAGAGAGATTGTCTAATTGGTTATGGAGCTAGGTATGTGTTAAAATAATGGATCACATTATACAGGGTGTTTTGGACTTGACACATATTTAAATGGGTGATGCCTTGGGTGTAAAACACTTTATATTTTTTTTTTAAGATCATCTAAAAAATTGGTTGAGAACGCCTAAAATAAGACCAAATGGGCGTCACGCTAATACATTGATTCGAATCATGACTTTTCGTATTGCAACGTTGCCAAACATTTGTAATTCTAGTCAGAATCAGCTATTAATAACCGCTATTTGTAAGTAAACTATTTTTTTTTAACTTGAATAAATAGTCCATACTTAAAGTGGAGTGGAAACTCAGTAGGAAAGAAATAAGAACACAAAGTCTTCCTCCTCTGTTATATTAATGAAATATTTTTAATTTAAAAAAATTCTCTAAATGTTTCGAATGCAGAAGCACTCATCTTCAGGAGAATAAATGAAAAAAGAAGAAAGTAGTGGATATCACCTTAACGGAGCATTAAAATTTTAGGTGAGAAGAAAAACGGTTCAATGAGTAGAACGGTGAGAAAATCAATACGCACGTTACCTTGTAAAAAAGAAAAATATGTGGGTTTCAGGCTTAGGGCACTATAAGAGTTTAAATGTAGAATAAATGATTTAACAACTGTGTGTGAGAAGAACTGTTAATAGATATGAAATTAAAATGAATGGAAACGTGAAGAATCATTTAAGAAAAGAGAATTGTGGGCTATTCATTTCAGAAACTATGGAAAAAGAAGTGAATGTAAGCGTGAGGAAGATAAATGTTAATAAGATGTATTAATTAAATGGTAGTTCTGGTTATGAAGTTGAACTACCAATATGTGGTTTCCATCTAGTTCTTCAGCTTCTGCATTCGACACACGTAGAGAATTTTTTTTTTTCAAAAATATTTCATTAATATAACAGTGGAGGTAGACTTTGTGTTCTTATTTCTTTCCTTTTCTATTTTTTTTACCTCATTTACTTTTTGAATATTAATAATTAAAAGTAAATAAGTACGAAATCGTTGTTTTTGTTTAGCGGCCTTGATTTTATGTAAAGTATCATAGTGTGAAATGTTATACAAATAGCAAGTACCTGGCTTTAATAGACTCATCATAGTATGAGACTTTATGTCCCTGATCGGTGCTGGAGCTACACTACAAAGGAACAGTGTTGCCACAATTTTTTTTCAATCATAACAAATTAAAAACCGTTTACTAACATTTACTAAAATAGTAACAGCATTATAAAATATATCTTCTCCCAATCGACTTCTATCCCCATCTCACCTTCCAATCCAGCGGCTTAAAGAAAGTCAACACCCCTACCCAAGCTACGCAATGGGCAAACCCGAACAAAAGCTAAAAAAAAGTCTTCTGTCCTCCAACCCCAAAAAAAAATCACAGCTCAAGAAGACGTAACAGATTGCTTAAAGGCGTAACAGATGTTACAATTGTAACAGATTGGCAACACTGCAAACGAAAGATTGACCAAAAGTGTTATTTCTTTCTACCTATTATTCCTGTGATTCCAGCGACAGTTCTCGGACCGATTATTTCTCTATATCGACAAAGTACTGTCGAAACAAGTTTACTTACTCGACACCTTGAGACATTAATCGCGTCGCGTCGGTCTCTTTTAGCTTATTTATTTAATAAACAGTTTGCTTTATTCGCGATTAAACAAATAATTTTGAATGTCGAGTTGCTTAATGATGTGTTAAACTAGAGTTGGTTTATTTTTAGCCCATCCAGTGGCGTAACCAACGTCTGCCGCATCATATGTACGAAATAAAGTACAAATAAAATATTTACCTAATCTTTATTGTATGTTTGAAATGGTGTGAATCACAGAGAAAAATTACATTACGAGTATAAATGACAACATTGCCGGGGTCACCTCCTCTAGACAAGTGCCAAGGCCGTGTTTAGTTCATCCATGCTGCTTTTTTATTGCCAATGGCGACGTGTCATGAATTTTAATTCAAATTAGAAATTATGAATTTTCCCACTTAAGGGTATTTTTCTGCAATACGTTCTCATATCAGGATTTACGGGTTTGTACATTCTTTCTTCTTTATTTAGTGTTTTTGTTTTCAGTATGATGTTAGTCGAACGTCTGATGGTCTCCAGTGACCAATGTGAAGTAGACGTTTGTAACCAATGCGGAAGACTCGGCTATTGTGGCTGGTGCAACAGTTGCAAAAGTTCGGGTCAAGTATCGACGATTACAATGCCCTATGCATGTAAACTCTTGCTAACGGAGTTGCAAGCGATGAACATTACGGCCCGATTGACGTTGAATCATTATTGTAAATAAGGGAATAATTGTACAGCCTGAGGTATGTTTTTAAGAGAAACTACTTTTTTTTAAATATATTGTGTAAGATTAAATTTGTTTGTTAAAACGTTATCTATGTATAAAAAATAAAAGGTTATATTAAAATTAATTTTTCTTGTTAACTTTATATGACGAATATCAGTAGGTACAGCAAGATGGAAAGGATCGATTGGCGCACCCCCAAGGGGGAGGGGACCAAAAGCTTTAACAGAAGGAACGTTCTAACATTCAACGTTTTTTCTTGTCAATGTCGCTCGCGTCAGGCGCGATTGAGATTTTTTTCTTTAAATTAAAGTAGGTATAAATCTCACATTGTGATTTGCGCCACAATTTAGAGTTTAGGTCTTTCCATCACATTTTTAATTTCAACTTTTTCAAAACGGTAAAAAAATAGATTTACCGCATTTTTTTCGATTTGGTACCTACACATTTTAGGATTTTAACGTAATTAAATGTGATATCATTCGTTTAAAACCATTTCAAAAAATAAATAAAAACAAATTCTAAATGAAAACTAGGTAATTCCCAATTAAATAAAATATTATTCTTGAAAAATATAATTCTTTAAAATTACCCCTATTTAAAGACCCTTCAGATTCGTCGTGTCCTCGAAAACCTAGATCTTGAGACGACAAATATAAAATAAAATCGATTCATTTTGTTAAGATTTCACGATTTTCCCTAACCTTATTATGATGATTTTCTATCTCACGTAATCGATAACATTTAATATATTTTGTTTCCCTAATAACTTAAATTTAACACTTGATGTTATGTGTTCTTGTGATTTTTCATGTCTCTCAAGCTCGCGTACTAAATTTTTTAAATCATATCCTAATTTTCCCCAGCCAGGACGATTTATCGGAAGAGAAAAGTAAGCAATACCAGCAAAACAATTTATTTCTTACCTCGGATCCAGTTAGCCATAAATATTTTTGATAATGTTTTAAAGCCACGGTTTTGTTTTCCTGTGCTTACTACTAGGCTTTTTAATTTTGGCTTTAGACGTCTGTTTTTCACTACAAGTTTGTCATCGTAATTTAGGGAATTAAACGAGTTGGTTAAAAAATATTCCATTAACTGCACTCATTTTTAAATTATAGGTAATCCAAAGTATTACTAAACGGCTAAACTAAATAAAACATCCAATCGATGCGATGTCCACTTCACAAACCCGGCGAAACTCTAAAATTTAACCTAACAAATATCGGAAGAGCGCGGTTCACGACACACGAGACGAGTTAGTAGGCGTTAAAAAAACAGGTAATATATTCGCACGTGGGAGAGATCACACTCGTGATTGGATAGAGGCTGCTTGCCAGTAGACGTTGTCACTTATAGTTAAAATGTTAGAAACTACTCTTCCCCTCTCACAATTTCGTGTTTATCAGCGCTTATTAATGTGGCTTTTAGGGAAAACTATGGAGATTTAACAGCCACCATCCTCATGCGCTATTGTCAGATTGTAAAAAAATATTAAATAGTGGAAAAATAGCAAATAAGGAAATAAATTAAGTATCCGAATGAAAACATATTACATATTTGCTTGCTGTAAGTTAAAAGTTACTATTCAAGTAATAAACCACGAAAATGTGTAGAAGGGCACGAATTACTGAGGAGGCTCAGCCTCCCTTGCCTCCTTCGAGGAGCCGCCACTGCTTTAACCGTGTTCGTACCACAGAATACATACGTCATACTACCACGAGCGAGAAAATAGTCGAAGGAAAAATCTAACAATTTTTAAATATTTATTTATTAAAACAAAAATACAAATTTTATAAATGAAAAATTTTACAAAATAAACCAACAACATTGAAAATTACATTAAGCATTTTTTCGAGTATAATGAATAAATACAAAGCATAAATAAAACATATTTCATTTGTTTACATATATACACACTAACGTTAAGATGTGAACCTTAATTTTAAAGAGATCTAAGATATATATCCACATATGGTACACATTGAAAAACCTTTTAGAGCCTAAAGTTGCCGTTATACAGCGTCCTCCATTGAAACATGATTTTTTATTTTGATTTTTTAGAAAATATGTTTCATAGTTTCACTACTTTTTAAATTTTACTATTAAAGCCTAGCTTAAGAAGAATCGGAAAAAAATGATCGCAATACGTATTAGCAAGTAGCGTTTGTAATATTTGTATTCCGTATGTTAAACCTCAACAAAACCACCATGCGCGTCTTCTCGCACACTTTAATAATAATTTTTAAAAATAGGAAGAGTAGAACATGCGGCAAACGATTGAGATGATATTGTGTGAATTTTATTTAGGAGCGACATTAATAATCTAAAAAAAAAAGGCGGATTTGTAATGGAATATTATAACAATCCGTTCTTAAATTGAAAGAAAAACGATATTGTAGATGTATTTTTTTTTTGTTACGGGTTCTGCGCCATTTTTTTTTTTTTTAGTTTTACGGGCAGTTATAAAGCGTTCTTTAATTCCGTCTTTGTACGACCGTGAAGTCCCTTGTCTTATGTAAGTGTGGTAGAGATTATATTAATAGCTTTATTCGCGGTAAAGATTCTGAACTGATTCAGGATTATTCGCATACGCATTTCCAGTAATGGCATGCGCGCAGTGGCGTAGACAGAAATTTAGTTCGGGGGGCCCAAAAGGACCTGAAATTGATAAACTAGCGATTATTAAAGACAATGCAGAATCGTAATAATTGCCAAAAATGGTGGATAAATGGAATTCAACGCAGTATTTTTGGTTAAGAACCAAAACGTTTATAATCCTAAAAATATTATGTTCTAAAAAATCAATAATAAAATTTTTCAGTACGTTTCAAACTTCCTGGCGGACTTTGTATATTCCAAATCCTAAAGCTGTATTACAAAAATTACATTTATATCGAATAAATAAACGGCTATTTATTGTTTTTCACTCTTAGGTTTACATTAAAATTACAATAATGACGTAGAATTAAATTGCACATAATTACAAAAAAATTTCGCCTTATCGACATATTAACTTGACCTATATTCCTTTTAGAACTTTAGGTAGCAACTGTTTTTTTTATTAAGAACTTTACCATTTATTTATATTTTATTATTTTTAAAAGAACATTTTTTTAAATACATACGAGACAAATTTCTAACCATATTTTACATGTATATAAAATCTATTAATCTATTTTATCCTAAAATAAGTAAAATATCTTACTTTGGAGCACAATTACCTGGAGTTTCAAGTTGAAAAGTTTGAATTTATAAAAAAAGAATGAGTAAATTTGACAAAATTTCGTTTTTTTTTCTTTCATTGCCTAATTAAAGGATTTAAAACTATAGGCAGAGTAACCTTCACAAATATAGAATATGTTTCCGTCTTCTGTAAAAAATACCAGCAAAAAATATAACTCAAGCAATGTTCCCGTGCGAAGAATTTAAAGAGTCAACGTGAACTACAAGAAAACCCACTCTAATAAACATTCTATTAGTCTTTTGGGCCCATTTCCCACTCTTCATTAGCTTAATCAGTAAGAAATTAATCATTATGCAAAATTCAACCAATTATTTCCGATCGCTCGAAGTCGACGCGCCGATACGATTTTTCTTCGTTATTATCTTTATATTACGTTAAAAAGGGATAGCACAAAATCGTTATAAGGTCCTGGCAACCAGCTACCCTCTACTACTGCAGGTAAAATTATAACAAAAAGTATTGAGTCAAAAATTCATATAGCCTGTTATTTTACTATTTACTCAATATATTACAGGCAATTGTTGCTACTATGTAAGAATTATATTTATTAATTTCTGTAACAACATTTTTTTATAAGAAAATAATTAAGTAGAAATAATATAAGAAATCATTACGTTATTTGATAGCTGTACAAAATATAAAGATTTAAGAATATATCGGCTTTATTATTAGGTGTCGGTACACGACCAGATGTCAAAGTTCACAAAGAGAGCGCATTTTTTGTTGGAGTTTTTATACAAAAGAAAAAAATTTAAACAACAATGTTATATTCGCGACGCTTACTTTTTTTATAATTACGCTTCTAAGACTAGTAGTTACCATTAGATAAAACGAAAAAAAAATATTGATTGAAAAAAAACATGGCGAATGCATCCAACAGGATCGAACAAACTTTAACTTGAGTGGACCCCGCCATTTAGTTAAAAGTACATAAAAAATATTTTAAAGTTTGTCTGGAAGTAAAATGAGGTTTTTTGTATTGAATGCACACCATACATTATCATTCAGACTGACAGTCCTGAATGATATCAATCTGCCCTTACACGATCAATATAACTGTCATTCCTTTATCAAGACTGTCAGTCTGAATAATCGTGTAGAGTCTCCATACCAAATAATTACATTATTATTATGATTTATCTAATAACGAACGATTTTACTATAAGTCATTCATCAAGAAAATGTTTTAAGTAGTATTTAAATTTTAAAAATTTTTATTTTTGGATTTATTTTTTATGCAAAAATTAAATTTTTCATATTTTGGAACTGGTTCGCCTGAATCAGAAATGTTTGCATTTTCTTGAACAAAAATATTTTTGAGAATTCTTCTAAATATGTAGTTTATACTCCTTTTCCAGTAAGATAATACTATAAAAAGCTAGTCGTTGTAATATGTACTTAATAGATATTTTGGAATAAAAAAAAACTAGACCCCCTTTAAAAAAATGTAAACAAATTTATAGTAAAGTTCATAATAAAGAAACGAATTCCATTTCTGTTAAAAACAAATAATTTTTTGGTTAAAAACATTAAATTAGCATAGCTAAAAGCAACGAAAAATTAAAAAAATAAATTAATACAATATTAGTCCGAAAAATTAAGGCGAAAACGTGAACTTCAGGGTAAAATTGGTGAAACTGTAAGCGTGTTAATTATACAGGGCATCACAATGGGGTCATAAGACAAAATTTCCTTCTGACCTTATATTAACTCGATCCGAAGCTACTTTGTACCTAAATATATTCATGCTGGTTTTTTCAATCATTTTTCCAGCAAACACCAAGCAACAAGTTTTAGTAAAATGGCCCTAAAAAAATTTTATAAGCTGAAACAAAGATAAACTTTTCCATTTCAGTCTAAGGGGTTATCGAAACTGACCGATTGTAAAACAATAAGTCACTTTATTTTCTACCCTAAGGGTTAACACCAACCCCACCGGGGCGGGGCGTCTGCCTTTGTGCATGTCCTGGTCAGCTGTGACCAAAGGAACAAATAAATACTGTTTTTGTGTACTTTGTATATGATTATATGTATTTAAGTAAAATGAAATGTCAATAATTAATTAGGCGTTTTTAAAGTAAAGTAACTTGATCCTTGATTTTGGACACGTCGTCAAAGCCCATGCTTTCAGGCAATTTTTTTTTAATTGCATGTAGTTTTTATTCTGTATTATTAAAATATATAATTTTAGTTATTAAGTCATGGAAATCTGTACACCTTATTCAAAAACAGCTGTCGCACCCCTGTAAAAATAGATATGTTTCGACCGTGGGCTAATAATTCTTATGGGCTGTTTGAGGCCCTTGAAGAATTATTGTAAAAGTGTGGATCCCGATAATCACAACGAACATAGGCACAATTGTGTGGGGGGGGGGGGGGGGGGGTAGCCATTCTTAAACTAGATTTCAGATTTCTAAACAGGGCTTAAGCCCCCCCCCCCCCCCCACATATATATGTGTCTAGTTACCAACCTACCTGGAATTTGATTGGAAAACAAAACGTAACTTAGTCGCCATGCATGGCTCACAACAAATGCCTCAAATTCGTGCTAATGCAAGTTTCACGCATTTCACCCAAAAGCTAACAAGTTTGTAAAAAACTGACTTAATCATACGGACTATACGGCCTAAGCTACTATAGCTAAACGTACGATTTTTTCAGATCAATTCCACACCTTTTTGTTATTTTCAAAAGGAAAAAGATCATTTTTAAATTGTTCACACTTGAACAAACCCATAGAGTCTAAACACTCTAAGAAAATAAAAACTACATCATTAAAATAATGACGTAATCGACTTTTGCTTAGAACGTTTCGATTTGACAATTATAAACATGTTTTTAAACGGACAATTAAAGCACAATGATTAAATATTTAATAGTTATTTCGTAAAAAATACTTGTTACCTGTTAAAATACAAAAATCTAAACGGATGTTCCTATAAACGATTCTAAAATATCACAAAACGTGTTTATGTTTATTTTTTAAAATTTCGATAACAAAGCTAATAAATTAATAATACGGTTTGGTGTTCAAAAGTAGCAAAAAAGATATAATGCTTTTAAAAGCTATATTTTTTTCTAAACTTGCAGCAATGCCACGATACACCTACAACGGCATGCCAATTACTATCCCTAAAGGACTCTTCACAAAGCTTATGGGAAATGGCTTTCGGCTAATTTTTTTGAATTTTTAGTATTTTGTAGATCTTGACATCCCGATTAAAAGTCTCCATGACCGTAATCTAATCATATGACTAGTTGAAAACTTCTTACTTTGAGATTTTTTGCATTGTTTCGAGTTTTTACTTGTTTCTTAAAAATTATCAACTTTTTTATATTGGTGGAAAATTAGACCTTAAGTTGTCTTTCACTTATATAGAAATAAGATATGAACAGAATATTGAATAATTTATAGGCGGATTGAATAATTAATAATATTGTCGGATATGGATTGGTTCCCTTAAGGATTTACTCATCTCATACTTCGCTGTGGTGCTAAGACTCTTAATAGGTGTTTAGTCTGATAAGAATAGGTGTAGTGGAAAGATAATGTGTAGAACAAGGACATTTCTAGAATGATAGAATAGTTTTGGACTTGCATTGTCTTTAATTTGTTTTTGTTTTGTTTTGTTAAACAAATTAAAGACAATGCAAGTCCAAAACTATTCTATCATTCAAGAAACATCATTGTCTCCAACCTTCAAGGACATTTCTAGTTTCGTAGGAGGAGTTTGTAGACAATTGATTAGGATAAAGGGTTCAATTTTGAATAGTACATCCAAGGAAATCCCCCCTTTTATTAAATTGCTGACATAGCAAAAAGGAACCCCTTCTTCCATCTGGTAAGGGTTGCAAAACTTTATAAAAGCTCGAAAGATCACTTACTCGAAAAGTTTTAAAAAGTATACAAGTGTAAGGGTGACCTCTGTCCGAATAAGTCTAAATTTTAAGCAGTATACTTTGCTACAATTACGTAAGTGTTACGTTAAATTGTATAACACTGTATCCTTCTCATTTTTGGTCAGAGTTGTCTATTAAGAAGGAATTGTTTCTTTAAACTTTCTGAAATAACACCTTCCTGAAGGGACAGTTTCTCTCCTTATTAGAGAACTACCTTAATTCACCATTTTATAATCGTATGTTGTAAAATTGTATTTTATTTGCATTATTATCTGTCAGTGTGTAGTGTTTCAGTGATTAGATAGCACATCATAAGGACACATTAAATAATAAATAATTAATAAAATAATTAAAACATAAATCAAAACAATCTAAGCTACACAACCCAGTCGCCTATTATTTTGATACGAGACAATATTTAAAAATTATGGAAATTCAAAAAAAAAATACTACCCAATTTTTGTATTTAGATTTTTTTTGGATTTTCATAATTTTTAAATATTATTAATTGTTTAATCCGCCTATAAATTATTCAACATCCAGGATATATTTTATTTCTATAAAAGTCATAGAAAACGTAAGGCCTCCTTTTCCACCAATAAAGAAAAACAAAAAAGTTGATAGTTTTTAAGAAAGAAGTGAGAACTCCAAGCAATGCAGAAAATCTTAATGTAAAAAGTGGTCAACGTTAAAAGGGCATACCTCAAAACTAGTCATACAATTGGATTACGGCTATAGACACTTTTAATCAGGGCGTCAAGATCTACAAAATACTAAAAAACTGAAAAATTACCCGAAATCCATTTCCCATAAGCTTGGTGAGCAGTCCTTTGAACACAACCGTGCATTACGTCACATTCATGCGACGTTTTCAACCTCATACATTGCCGAGTTTCTGCTTTGGCACGCCAAAATACAAAAACTACCAATACAGTAATAATTGACCTTAATTTTCACAATTAGTTTGGTAGATCTAAATATCCTTGGCAAAAGGAATAGGACTTGTAATATCCAATTTTAACAACAAAGCTTAAATACGAGATATGTTTTGAAAGTTCATGGTCTTTATTTTGTTTCAATTCCAACGTTTCAACTGGTTAGTAAGTCCAGTCGTCTTCAGATGGAATACCGATACTTCATTTAGATTGAATATTAACAAAGCAAAAAGAAATATCTACCAAACTGAATAGTTTTACTTAGCGCATTGTAAAATACAGCTTTTAAAATTTTAGATCTTTTGGAGATTTTATTACCCTCCCAAAATATCAATTTTTACATCACTAATATAAAATACACAATTTTTTACAAAAATAATCCGTAGTACACTTAATAAAACAAGTTTGCTGTAGTCATTGAAGACTAGAAATTACTTGGCACTCCAAGTGATTTGTTAAAAATACGACTCAGTCTGGCAGAATATTGTGCTTGAGGTCTTGCTTAAATTCGTATAAAAAAACAAAAAATTCAAGTTTTCAAATAAAAATACACAACATCAATATAATACTGATCTAACAATATTATACAAACTCCAGTCCATGTCAATTACAAATAATAAAAGTTCATAAATTCCGATACAAACGGTACTAAAGTTACGTATGAGATAATGTTCGTATGTATGTCTGTCTGTCGGTTTCCATAAATTTATTTAAAGGATTTGCGATTTTTCTTTTTATTATTTTTTGAAAATAAGATATTTGGTTTGTTAAAATTTGAATATTTATGTTTCAGTAACCTCCTTAACAACGGCAGCAAATGCCTATTTTCTACTATATTCATAGGAGTGTTAGAAATCGACAGGATTGCCTCTTCTTTTTTTATTATACCAAGTTGCTGTTATATGATAAGCCAATTCTAAGTAGCTGTCCATTTTCTCTAAGAAATCTGATTTAAGTACAAGTAATAAAATACACACACGAAGTTAGGGTTTTTTTTAGGATTGTATTATGTATGTATGCTTTGTCAATGAGAATTATTATTGTTCTGATATTAAAGGTATGTTTGTATGTATTATTTTTAAACACCGTTTCGACTCATTGCTACGCGTCATCATCAGATCATCAACAGCAATATTGTGCCATAACACTGGTCGTGCGATACATTAAACGTGTATTTTTCAAGTCTAAAAAGTGCATTTAAGATATAATATAGTCATCCTACCATAGCACCCAAGTAATTGCAATTTTTTCTCATTCGAAATGGCAACCGAGTATTACATGAAATTGGTTATATCACATTTATTGTCTCATATATAAGTGGTTTTAAAGAGGGGTTGTTGGGTCATATTTTCGTGTTCCACAATTTTTTTTTAATAAATACTACAGGGTGATTCCTAAGATGATACTTCTTTTTTAGCTGTGTATAGAAGGCATTAAAATAAACAACATTTTCAAATACCTTTTTTCAAAAAACTCAAAAATAGGCGAGATAGTGAAGTAAAAAATCTAAGTGCGGGCCTGATCAACAAAACGTAGCCTGCTTTACTTTATGTTTTTTTGTTTTGTCTTATCTCTTATTAGTCATGCACTTTACGGGTCGGTCGTCAGTTATTTCGCAAACCGGGTGTGTTTTTCTGAAGCAAGTTAATTTTAAATTGGTGACACATGAAAATGGTAAAATTTGAAAACAATGAACTAATAAGTGCGGCTGTTTCTTCGAGATTATACGCACAACGCTTTCCCTTGCGGGCTCATCCTACACCCAGAAGTTTTCTTAATGTTATTCAACGGGCAAGTTAGACAGAACCGAATTTGATCCGTAGTGTAATAAATAAATGTAAGTACCTTATTTTTGAGTTTTTTGAAAAAGGGTATTTAAAAATGTTCTTTCTTTTAATGCCGTCTATACACACCTGAAAAAGAAGTATCAACTTAGGAATCACCCGATATATTACAAATTCGAAGCTTACCACTGGGATCTCGTAAACGGTAAGAGATACAGCGAAAGTTAAATTGGGGCAGTTCTTGCTAATCTGGAAAACATTCGGAAAAAAACCGAAAACTTGTTTTTATTTTTTCTAGCTTTATTTACAGGGATGATGAAAAAGTAATTTTACATTGGTACTTTTTATAATATAACGTGTTGTGATAATATATTGATTCGGACGTTTCGGTTATCAAGTTTTTTAATGCTTAAAATTAGTAATCCTCTTACCCTAGACGTTTTAATGTATATTTATTTTATTATTTCACCTTTCAGGGGTTGTTGTTGTTTACACCCTAAAATCCGTGGATTTGTTGCTGGAAAGTCCGACGACAACGGAGTAAAATAGGCCAACAACAAGATGACAAGACATAATATGCAACGTCCACCAAGTTCCTCAAGAGTTTATGAATGAAAAAGTATAGAGATGGGCAAAACAGTTCACTTTAAATAAAAGTTGCGATTGTTATTTAAAAATAACAGGTTGCTGTTATTTAGTTTTTTTATAAATTTTGCTGTCGCTTTGCTTGTAAACTGTTATGACTGTAATAATTCGAGTCAGTTTAACCGCCGCCTGAAACAGCGTGCAAATCAAAACAAGGTCTCGCATCGCGGCTTTTACATCATATTCAAAAGACGAGACAACGCGTATATTAGTATCTAACCTGTTATTTATTTCTAGAGATAACAGTTGCGACATGTTATTAAAAAAATAACAGTTATAAAATATTATCGATATAAAAATCCATTTATACTTAAATGACAGTTTAAAAACTATTGTTCTTGAGACGAGGTTATATGAAATTAAAACGTTTTTACGTGTTGTGTGAGTGAACATTATAATGAAACGATATTACAAGACAGTATCCCATAAGTCATACGATAGATTGTCCTCTATGAACAATGTTATGTCGGTTCGGAGAAAAAGTACTTTTATGAATGAAATGCTTGGTCTATTCTACTCTGTCGTCGTTGGGAGGGTTCATGGATGGGGAACGATGAGAAAAATGTTATTCTTGTTTCCGTTACGTTTAAAAAAAACTGTTAACAACGAAAACGGACCCAACATTTGAAGAACTGGAACATCAATCTAATAAAAAACATCCCATCATACAGTTAGTTACACCTAAGTATTTAAAAACGTTAAAGCTTCGGGTACTTTTTGGAACCACATCATGGGCGCCGGAAGACTTACATTTAGAAGGGGGTGAGGTGAGAAAACACTCCTTTACAATCACGCGAAATGTGTCACGCCACAATTAGTAAGTAAAAATCACGGATTTTCATTTTTTTCGCTACTTTCCAGAGTGCCCTACTTTGACCCCACTTCCGGCGCCCATGAACCACATATATGTTTAATTTCTTTTAAAATTACATAAGTAGGACATTGATAGATACTAAAATGGACACAGGCGGTTTGCTGGAACCACCTTGCTCGTTGATATTTGAAAAAGATACAACAACATTCATCTACACTACATCTTTTTTGTTTAATACAAAACCTTAAAATAGGTTTACTGTTGTTTTTTGGCAGTGACAGCTATGGAAATATTTAAAATACATAGAGAGCGTTTCATAATTGAATGCTGATCCGAAAGGGCGATGATGCTTGGACGACTACAAAATCAATTTCTCGTCCTGTGTTTGGCAATAGTGTGTTTACCTCGGCATAAATGAAATCTGAATAGGGTATAGATCTTTCGATCTATACAGTTTGAATTTTTTTGGGGACATCTTAAAACCTTGCTTTGACTGGACTGGAGTTACTGGCATTCGACCGTGGTGACCCGGGCTCGATTCCCGGAGTGGACATACGTACAATAAAAAAAGTATGTCCGAAATTCAGTGGATTTAAGAATGCAGGGAAGTGTGTAAAATGTATCATCTCCCAACCCACCACATTCACGCCGGTAACTAGGCCGGATGAGATCGGACATCTTGTGGGGTGCGGAAGAAGAAACACACTCCCCAATCGGTAGGTCATGCAATGGCAAGAAACCAAGGGTTGATAGCCCTTGGGGTGTGTCGCATGACTAAGGATCGTGGTTCGAAACCCACGTTAATCTGTAGGTCCCCTCGGGTAAGGCCCTGGCAGCGAACGAAGAGAAAAAAATCGTGTGAAGAACAGTTAATATAGTTCAAAAAAACGTATTTGCCTTAATTTTTTTATTTTTTAAATCGAAAACCATCTGCCGGATAAAAATGTTTTGAATGACTTTTGACAGGAGGCCATTTTTAACCGAAAATAGAGGGTAATTATAAAAATTATATTCTTTTTTAAAAAATAGTGACATATAATTTGATTGATTAAAAATAGGGCAGGGCATGTTAACAAGGACGCCACTGATGGAAATTTAAAAAACTTATATCCTGGATAAAATGTACTTTTATGCGCACTTTGCATGTACCAAAATTAGAAAAAAATACAAAGTGGTTTTGGGAATTTTTTTAAATTTTAAAACCCTGTATCTCAAAAAAAGCGGTTGCGGACCTATGTTCATATAAAGCTTTTCTTAAAATCATCCCAGTATTATCGGCCTTTAGAAGCAGCATTCAATAATGAAGCACCCTGTATTAACTGCAAAAATGATTATATACAAGGTGTTTCATTAAGGTTGAGCACCAGCCATATCTCGGAAACTACTTAGCATAAAAACTCGGGAGGAAAAAAATCGTAATAAAAGTGGTCATGAGAAAATCATTTTTAAGTTCCCTATTTTGCCGCAAGAGCGCACAAATAAAAATGAATTATTAAAATTATAAATTTCTCCGAAAATTCCCACACCTTTAGTAATCAAAAAAACGGTTATTACAAATTGCGCCCTCTAGCAATTTTATTACGGACTATCGTGTACCAATGGATACGACAATTAAGAGTATTTACCTTTTTTTTTCCAAACAAGCTTTTCTTAACTAAAATCGGATAAATCGTTTAGAGGTTACAGCTATTTAAATGATTACACTTTCAATAAAACTCTTATCAAAATCGGTACGTCAATGAACCTTAAACCAAAATGATGTAGAATGATCAAAGGTAAGTATACCTTAATGTGGGATTTTCGGAAAAGTTTAGAATTTAAATATTTAACTTTCAATTGTGCCCTCCTCTTGTGACAAAACGCGAAACTTAAAAATGATTTTCAGGATTTTTTTAGGGCCACTTTAATTACGATTTTTGCTATCCCAATAGTATCAGAGTTATGGCCGGTGGCATGCCTTAATAAAACACCCTGTATAGATAACAAACCTAACAACTACGTTGTCGTTTTGGAGATGAATTTCTTCATCTTGCAATATAAATCCATTGTTATACACGTACATGAAATTTTTCAAATAGTTTAAACAATAACTGTAGACAATACAGATGTTTCTCTTTAGTTCACAATATTATACTTTAAAAACTTTTTTTAATCGATATAAAGTCAGAGATTTCCTAAACAACCCTCATATATCGTACATTTTAATAAATATTAGTATTAATACGTTGGGACCTGAAAAACGATTTACCAAAGAATGGGGGGACGTGGTGGTATATTCAAGTTAAAAGTTGATTCCATCAATATCTCCATAGACCTGAACGTAGACAACATAAGAATCAACGTTTATCTTGAATGCATTCCCATCATTAGGTTAATCATTCTCCACGTCCTACTTAATATTCCAAATAATTTCCATAGCGTCAACTTTTTTTCCACCATTCATAGTTACACACAAAATTATCTCAGTAACGCCACCTATTAGATAAATGCAAAAATACAAAGACTGGGTCATAAGACAATTGTTCAGTTATCGGTAAAAACATTGTGAGAGTTTTAAAACAAATTTAAAACCCTCGATCTACCTAATTTCTTAAAAAACTTGCTAGTAACACCAAGGCATGTCTTAAAAATTGTCAACAAAGAGGTCACAGGACCTTTACCTAGCCTTGACTGTGCAAGTTGTGCGTTGTTTAAGTCAAATTTAACTTTAATAACCAACCATCACAGCTTTGGCAACGTTGCAATAAAAAATATTCCTTCCTCTCGATATAAAAATCTACTCCTATATGG
The DNA here is from genome assembly GCA_935413205.1 of Polydrusus cervinus. Classification (NCBI taxonomy): domain Eukaryota; kingdom Metazoa; phylum Arthropoda; class Insecta; order Coleoptera; family Curculionidae; genus Polydrusus; species Polydrusus cervinus. The sequence continues at coordinate 16,006,676 of OW284511.1, forward strand.
CAATGAGAACCACTTAGAAAATACTGGTTGCAATTTTGCCAAGCGGAAATATTTCCAGTCTGGACTACCTTAAAGCTTTCTTACACCATAACGAATGCTTCTTTCCCGCAGAACAAAAAGGGGTACTGATCGATCATTGTTTGGACAATGTCTTCCAAATACGGCCTCATCTGTTCAAATCGGCCCATGTCGCTGAATTCGATGGGTAATAACGTGGGCCACCAGCAGATTGCCATGTTCTTGGAATCCATGCTATTGAGTTTAGAGTTCTCTGTTACCTTCACAAAGTGTTGGAACATGAACTTTAAGATTGAGAAATTGATAGGTGGCAGCTTATCAAGCATTTGTCTTAAAGCTAGCAGTCTGCAGCTTCTATCTGTCTTGACCTCTAGGTTACCGGTAGTAGTAACCATAGGCTTCAGTCGAGTCCCAGCGATCTCCTCCATTTCATTCATAACATTTTCTTCAAAGATCGGTGGCAACCGTTTGGAAACGAAATCTTTTAGCGCCGTAGCGACAGCATTAACTGGAATGTCAAGTTCGTGGATGTCCACGTTAGAGTCCTCTTCGAACTTCTGAAAGAGAAGGTCCACATGCGCTCTGTTGCCTGGAACGCGATAGATCCCCTCGGAATCCAATCCTTCCGCTTCGATAAACTTGACACATTTCTCCATGAAAATTGGAATGTAACTTTTGTCTGACTGAATGTAGTCAGTCAATTTCGATGGCACTCCGCTGGGTAACACGGCCGGTTTCTTATTCGTCTTTTGTTGTCTCTTTCTATTTTTCTCTTCGGCTACCTTTCTTAGTTTTTCTTCTTTAAGTCTTCGTTTTTCCAGTTTAGAATCGTCTTTAGCTCTCTGCTTTTCTCTTTTACGCAATAATTTTTCAGTGTCCTTAGGAAACATGCCGGGCGAGTTATTATCTCTGGGAGAAGAAACTTCTAAACTTGACTCATCGTTTCGGACCAACCTGTCCTCATTGCGCACGATTTTGTAAGGATTATCTGGATCTATATGGACACCGAGAGCATCCAAAAATCTCTTGTTGGCAGTTTCCGAGATTCTTTTCATCATATAGAATCTTTTTTCCTGAAACTTTATTCTTATGTCGGCAATATCAGCTTTAGTCAACGATTCAACCTCGCTTACTTCAGAAGAATCGGAATTTGACTCAGTTGCGATGTTCGCTTTATCATCACCTTCAACTGAAGGCGAATGTGTTGAAGGCATGGTGAAGGACCCCAAAGGAGGCACCCTAGGGGGCTGCACAGGAATAGCAGTACGTTTACTCCTTTGCCGTTTATTTGTTTGACCTTTTCTGTGAACTTTAAAGTAAACATCACTAGCTCTTCGCCTCCTCTCCAAACTGGACCAGTCGCTATCGGAATCAGAGTTACTGTATAATTTTTTTCTCCGTTGCCTTAACCTAGGTTTGCCGCTTAAAGGATCTTGAACCACCGTGTACATATATTCAGCGTCTGGGCCATACACCATATCTTTAACTTGGGCATATTCACATCCTAAATCTACTGGCTCAGGTGTAGCTAAAGGAGCATTGCCGCCAAAATTACCTTCGTTCATATTCATTCGTGCTATAGCCTCAGTAACAGCCGAATAGTTTTTCATGTTTAGCTTTCCTGGTTGTTTCAAAGTTTGTGAGATGTCTTTGGAGCGAGATTTGGATACAGGCATATGCCTTCTTCCAGTGGTAAAGGCGTGTTGTTGATAATTATTCCACGCACTCCCTGGTATAGACATTGGGGGATCTCCATAGTTCACGTCATCCAAACTGGTCTGAGGAGACATTAAAGATTTCTTTGAGTATCTAGAACCGATGTTGTCCGGCGGTGCAGGCTCAGGCGGTGTAGCTGGTGGCGGATAAACCTGTAACCCGGAGTGATTGTGTCTCTTTTTACCCATAGATCCTTCACTTCCATACATATAGATGCTCGAGAACCTATCACTGTGGTCACTTGAACTCAGTTTATCATCAGGTCCGCTCAAATCAAAGTTCTCGCTTTCGCTACCTTCATTGCCTAATTTAAGATAATAACTTTCATTCCTTGGCGGTGGCATAGGATGTCCATGTCTACCAGTAGATCTAGAACGCTCCAGTGTGCCCTCGCCACTATCCAATCCAGATGGTTCTTCCATGTGAAACGCCTGTTCAATTTCTGGTTTCTTCTCCCACACCTCTTTAAAGAACGGCGTAAAAAACGCTGTTTTAGGCTGCATGGAGGCAGAAGACGTCATAAAATGCGCTCCTAACCTATCGGCAGTTGAATTCCCTTCAGTTATAAGCATTTGACTTAAATCATCGTTGAAGAAAGCAGTGGCGCTGCCAGAATCGGTTACAGCAAGAATTTGAATAGGTAAGTTAGGAATGTTCATTGAGAAAGCGTTTAGAGTTGCCAAGGAAGCTTTTCTCTTAGTGGAATAGACTAGAATAAAGCCATGGACTAGCTCATCGCGGAATGCATTCGCTCCGTGGAATGATGACACTATAACCTCCACCTTTCTTTTTGAGTCGCCTAAGAAAGTCTCCAAGATTACACTATGCGGAGATGATAAGAAGCAAAACTGATGATTTAGAAGCGGGGACAAAACATTCTCGACAGAGTATGGATCGCCACAAAACAAACACATGATGACTCTGATGTCTGGTTCAACACATTCAATTACAGATTGGTTGATGTTTAAAAACCCGGCACGATGATGGATGCTTTGAACTAACTGATGTAAAGCATCGGAAACCAATTGTTCTTCCGTTATCTGATCCAGAGAAACATCCATAAAAGGACATTGAAGTGAATCGGCCAAGCTTTGCCCATCTTCCTTTAATCTTAGCACCTCTTTTTCATCAGTAGCGGGATCCTGAAGATACATTAAAACAATAGGTAATCCCTGAAATGGCAATTTATCGTCCTGTTCTAAATTAGACAAGAGTTTCTTCTCCAGACTTTCCCTAATGTATTCAAACGATTCGGCATTAGAAAAGACACAGAAGCTACCATGGGGAACAAAGTCAGAAGTTCTAAAGGAGTTGTGTGGCAAGCTAACATCTCCACTAATAATTCTGTAATCTAAATTGAAGAATTGACAATCAATTTTATACTCATCATCATCACACTGAGCCCTAATCTTAGCCGCAAGATTATCTGCCAGATTATTCAAGCCTAAAATCAACAAATTTAGTTGATTATTATCTGAACTCATTAGCCACTGATTGCTATGATTCCAAGACGACGGCCTATGAGCTTTAGTAGCCAATATTCGCTCTATCAGCGAGTCCATACAATTTGGAAAAGCTGGACAGTGTTCTCTGATTGGGTAGTGGATAAAACCCAAATGCTGAAAGAGTGTAAGCTTCCTATCCTGATCTAACCTATCTAAAATTTTATATCTAAAGTCTTCTTGCAGAGTATCAGTAATTTCTTTAATGTCATCTTGAGTAATTGTGCCTGTAGGCGCAATACTTTTAAAATGATAAAATAAGTCGGCATGTTCCAATAGAAGCTCTTGAAAGTTATGTTTAGCATTTTCTATAAGCTCTCTTTGATGAGAGTCGTATATTTGTTGACAATCATGTTCCGACAGTGCCTCAAAGCATTCTCTTCCCATAAATAGTACTCTAACCTCACTTAAATGCTTTCCTGGTGTAACATAACCTGTATCTTCCAAAAGCTGCTTGAATTGTTTCTTGTATTCCAGTCGCTTCTGCTCCTGTTGCAACATGTTTATGTGATTTTTGAAAACTGTTTCAGCTTCGCTAGTGTCCAAAACGTCAAAGGGTATCCTAGTTTCATCACTATCTGACCCCACACATTCCGACCAAGGCATGTCTTCTGGTCTTTCAAAGAAATACTGAGAGAAATTGGGATGATTTTTAATATATTGTTGAAGAGACTGCCATTCGTTATCTTGAAGAGTATTGAAACCAGGAATTAAGTCGTGAAGTACATCTGGAAGCATTTCCATGTACCGAGCTACCTGCTTAGCCATTTGTTCATCTTTTAACTTCTTTATGTGTCTTTTAAATAATCTCTGTGTTCCATCTAATCCAAATAATTGAACGAAGTGTATCCATTCTTTGTGATTATTGAGTTTCTTTTGAGTTTGTGACCATAGGGCGTGGCAATCTGTTACATGTACTCTGATGAGTCTCATGAAAGAATCACTGGCGGCATCCATGATTTCTTTTTTTGCCATTGCCGCTTCGCCGTAGGAAGGAATTTTTAATCTCACTTTGGTTTTATCGATTATCTGCGCTAAAAGTAAAAAACCTAGATCGATATTGACACTATCATGAGATGAAGTTTCGATAAGTGGAATGTTGCCCTTGTACTCGCTTCTTTGGACCAACTTGTGGGCTTCCCTCACATACATATCATTAGATTCATCGTTTTTTGTAGTCACCATAACAACTGGTTTCTTAGTTTTCAGTATATTGTTTAAAATGACGGCGCAGAACTCTACTTGCTTCTCGATACTCCTACTTGGCACAACGCTTACGTCAAACACACAAATAAAACCATCTATACTTAACCTACCGTCCGGTAGAACCTTTTGTTCGTACTCTTTCTCTATCCCTAACTGATTTTTGCAAATATACATAAGTTTCTCGGCGGATGAGATTTTAGTTGAGGTACAACGCTTGACGTACGGTTCCATTTTACCCCCTTTGAAAGGTTGGAAGGACGCATCGTCTATAAACTCGGTTTGTTCGATAATACTAAATTGGTAATCAGTACCGTCTTCGAGAGACTTAATAGCTTCACCCCAATATAAAAAATGATCGTTATTTACCACCCTACCGCTGAAATCAGTTTGACTGAGGACAGAGATGTGATCGATGTTGTAGTCTTCAGCGTGGGGCCTGATGAATCGGTTGCATAGGCATGACTTGCCTATGCCGGCGTGACCTTTGTCCTTCTCCACTCCGGAAAGTCCCACGATCGAGACGTTGATACTGCGAATTGTGTCGCCCTTGCGCGCCATCTTGTGAAGTTAGGTGAGTTTACTGGTGGCCTAAAAGAAATGTTGGCTATAAATACAAAATTGTATAATCATGATTAAGTAAAATAAAGGTATCTATTTTTTCTCATAAGAGTGTTGTGTTTTAAACGCAAATATCTCAAAAATCAATTGAAATATCGAGGTTAATGAACTTTTTGAGAGAGTGAGAGACAAAAAATATATGCGAGACTTTATCAAACTCATATTGTGTAACCTCTGAACTAGGACCCGGATCATTTTAAGCATATATATATTTTATTATAAGATAAATTACCTATTTTCAAGTGAATGGCCCCCTAGTTAAGGGACACCCTGTATACATTTGGAAAAACTGATATTTTTTCACAATTAATTTGAATATAATATTCAAAAACTATTTTCCGACGTTTTGTTTATGACTGTACGTGTAGATGGTCTTTCACATCAGAGGGTCACTTAAATTTACATCTTCAGTATTAAGCAAATAGTCAAACAGGTAGTGACTTTTTTTGGTAGTAATTTTGCATTCAACAGTTGTTCAGTTGGTGATTCTAAGCAAAAAATCTGCATGCAATGCAACTATGCCTGGCTTAAAAAAATAATTGGCAATTAATTTTTAACTATTTTTTAAGCCAGATATATTTGCCATGCTTACAGATCAGACAGATAGAAGTCGATGATAGACACTCTGATTACAGCTCAAGTTATTGTCATACTTTTTTAATGGCCAATATGGGAACATAATCAGTGTTACTAATGTCAACACTAAAAATACTACAGTATCTTATACCAAAGCCTTGATATACAGGGTGCTACAAATTCGTGTGCGTACAAGGGGATCTCGAAAACGGTAAGAGATACGAAGATGGTTAAATTGAGGCAAAGTTGCGTATTTTGGGGCTTAATAATTTGGTGAAAAAAAATTGTAATTATTCCGAATGCGGAGATATCCGAAAAAACCGAAATTTACATTTTTGGTTTTTAATTTTTTGCACTTTCATTTTTGACTTGGGAAAAAATAAAAAGACACTTTTTCATAGCCATTTTTTATGTGTCTGTTTAAAGGTTGGAGACAATGACGTTTCTTGAACGGCAGTAGAGTTTTGGACTTGCATTGTCTTTATTTGTTTAGAATCACTACGTTTCAACTGGTAAGTATCTCCAGTCGTCTTCAGGTGAATACTGAATAACTGAGCTGTAGTTACCGTACTTATTCAGTATTCACCTGAAGACGACTGGAGATACTTACCAGTTGAAACGTAGTGATTCTAAACAAATAAAGACAATGCAAGTCCAAAACTCTACTGCCGTTCATTTTTTATGTTCTACAGGATGGCGTTATTAGTTTTGAAATTCGACGTTTCGTTCTTTAGTTACTAACATCAAGTCAATTTTTTTAAATACAGACCTGGAATTTTAAATACAGTTTTAGGGATTTCTAAGCTTTAGAAATTAAATACAATGTACAAGTTTTTAAAATTTTAACGTTTTGTCAACTAATAACACATTTTTTAAATTATCTTTTTCATTTCATTGCGGTCCTGAACATTTAGAGCCAAACTAAAAAACAAAAGATTTCTGATTTGAAAAATCTGTCCATTTTTACTCAAAGAGGCCTGATATTTGGAGACCAAAGTCTTGATCTCAAATATTTTTTTATCTGTTTATTTTTGTTACATGATTCGCCTGAAACTTTCATCAGATCTTCTAAACTATAAAAAAAATTTAAATTGTTTTTGAAACAAATATAACAGCATCACAGTAACATAACTGCAGTTACCTTTTCTTCACTACGGAGCATTTTTTTCTGTTTTATAGTATGTCGCTTTAGGTCTAAGGCACAAACCACAGGACTTATATTAATAAAATAAATAAAATATTAATAAAAAATAGGATTACTTTTTATGCCTTAAAAACTTGCTTACTTCCTAGAGTACTTATTGTGACGGTAAATCTTATTGAAAAAATAAACGGCCTAAACACCATAACTTCTTGTAATGTAATTTTAATATTTAAGTAATCCTAAAAATAATTGCCAGGGCCGTAATAGTAAAGAAAGGATAATTTTAAATGCTAGTGATGTGTTATTTGATGACAAAACGTAAATATTTTAGAAACCTTTAAATTGTATTAAATTTCCAAAGCTTAGAAGTCGTTAAAACTGTTTTAAAAATTCCAGGTCCGTATTTAAAATAAATGAGTTGAGGTTGGTATCTAAAGAACGAAACGTCCAATTTGAAAACTAATAACGTCATCTTGTAGAACCTAAATAACGGCTATCAGAAAGTTTTTTTTGTTTTTCCTAAGTAAAAATTAAAGGCGCAAAAAATTAAAAACCAAAAATGGAAATTTCGGTTTTTTTCGGATATCTTCGACAATTTTTTTTCGCCAAATTATTAAGCCCCAAAATACGCAACTTTGCCTCAATTTCACCATCTTCGTATCTCTTACCGTTCTCGAGATCCCCTTGTATGCACACGAATTTGTAGCACCCTGTATAAGTACTAAAATATGTATGTTCATGTTCTATGTTTATTCTTCTTTTTAAGTCAGTAAATATGGAAAACTAGGAATTATAGTAAGTATCACATTTTTTCAATAAAAAAAACTTGCACCATGTTTTTAAATTCTGGCCTTTGTTTGGTCACTTAAAACTTAAAAATAAAAATTACCATTCAACAAGCAAAAATTATACTTTGCCAGTGATGATTCAGTTTGTTAAAAATAAAATGAATGAATAAAAAAGCAGGTACTTGCTAAGTAATAAATGCAGATAATGAATCATCCCGTTTTAATGGATGCTTTATTAAATACTTACAAAGTTCCTATATTTTATCACCACATACATAACACTGACATAATTAAGGTACATAATAGGTTGCTGTAATGTTTGCCATATTTTCAGCAAAGCTGTGCCTGTATTTATATATTTTTAATTAGTTTATTTAACTTATAAAAAAAAGCATTAAAAGGCCAACCGAACTGCACTGGCTGACTGCAAGAAGCAAGGGCTACTGGTTTTGCTGGGTCTTTGGGGACCCTTGACCCTTTGGGGGTTGGAAAAGCTTTTGTTAAATTAAAAGCATTAAAAAACATGTTGTTTTTTTAACTCTTTTTTAACTGTTAAGGTAACAAACGTATTTTAGACTTTTTATTTTAAACATAACCACCACATTATTTGTTTTATAACAAGCAAAGGAGCTGAACGTATTTTCACTGATGTAAAAATTACTACTATCTAAACATAAACAGATATCTACTAAAAAGTTTAGAAAAACATTTCTTCTGCAGTCTGCCCTTTTAAATTCTAAATTAAAATTTAAGAGATAAACCAATACTGATCAGAATAGCTACATATTCTATAGGTATCTGTAATAACAAGTCATAAAATAAATATTGCAATTTGTCTTCAATAGATTAAATTAGTAAAATTGTATGTTAATAATTACATACTATAATATAAATACCTTTAAAAAATGTTTCTTTGTTTGAAGTTCTAATCTGTCCAGGAATAGTTTAAGAAACATTTGCCCTATCAATATTATGAGTTATAATCTACTTAAGTAACTTTTTTCTCCAAAATTTGTACTTTTGTGTGTTTAAAAATTGCTATTTGTACTTTTGTGTGTTTAAAAATTGCTTTTTGCATCACATGAAGTTGCCTTCACTGATAGCAGGCTCATAAACACTTTGGAGCTGTACACATGTTATGTGTTCATACTGTTCATTAATATATAACGTACATATACAGGTATTTTTTCACAACTGGATGGTAATGAACCTAGTAACTATTAGAAAAATAAGTGAAAAGTAATTAGACTCAGATTACAATGACTTAGACAAAACAGATTGGATAACTGCTGATTCTGGTTTACTTATAAGTCATAAAACCAATAAACATATTGGATTGGATAAGGATAAGACTCATCTGGGACTCATCACTATGGGTGCAATATAGCCCTAGGATACATATTTACCTTTTGAAATTTAGTAAGTTTGTCACTTCAGCACCAAAATTGTAAAAATTAGTATGATATACCAAAAGTAAGTTTTATAACTACCTACATATTATAAAGTCAAGAACCCAAGCACCACCAGGGGGTCCCCTAACTAATGCTAAGATACATATATAAAAAATGGTGGCAGGCAACATCACCAGTCAAATTTAATAAACATGTATAAATTTGGTATCGCTCGATAACTAAAGATTCAAACATTGTCATGTAATAAGTTTTTCGTTTACGGCTTTCATTGGGTAAAACTGAGACATTCAGTGACAGGGTGGAACAAAAAAAATTAGTTTATTATCAGGGAGTATAGTGTCTCTCTTAGAACAAAACTACCTAACATTAAAATTTAAGAAATGAAGGGATATTTTGGAACAAAGAATATCTACCATTAGGCAGCCAAGACACCTCCCTACTTTGTTCGCAGAACTGAAATAAGATAAGTTGTAACAATAATTACTTTTATCTGTCGGAGAAATAGACATATTTATTAATACTATAAGTACCTATATAGTTAGTATGTCCTACCCAAATAATTTTGGGAAAACTATAAATATAAAACAACACTTAAGTCTTCAGAGGCTGCTAACATTTCAAAAAGTCCAACAGTGTTTTATCATATCTTAATTTTGTAATACACAAGATTTTATTAAATCATACTTCAACTGTAATTTATGACCTCCTACAAAGAAAGGAAGCTGAGATAAATTTAAAGAGCACCTTAATTAGGATATAATAGAGACAACATCGTATTAACCAAAATACCCATACTTAAAGGATCTTTAAACAGGAATTCGGTGCTACAGAGTATACATACTAATAATAATGAGCATATTAACATAAAACAAGACTTGTCAAAAAAAAATTTAAATTAATGTTTTTGGCAAGGTTTCACAGGGCTTGCTTGAAGGGACTTACCCATTAGATAACTGGAGGGTTTTACAGCAAAATTACGTAGTTTCTCCTGGATCTACCGTTGTATATTTTTATTCGGAAAACAGGCTCCTTGTTTTGAAGCTTGCACCATTCTTCTGTACGAGACACCTGACAAAAAGGCGTGTTGAGCTCGACACACTGGCAAAACTATCTCACAAATACTTGGCTGGACCCGCGCGAATTCGATGGCGAAAACTGGTGTTGCAAAAACGTTAATTTTTCGACCACCCACCGCCTTTTTTCTAACAAGAAGCCATTACGAAACTTTACCTTCCTACGGTTTTGCTCTGAACAACACCTAGGGATTTTTACCTGGCTATTTTAGGGGGATTAGCCTTTGCTGCCTTTGACAGATCGACGTGGTGGTTCCAAGGGAAAGTGGATTTTCATCACCTTTTCCTGCCACCGAAAAGAAATACACATATGTACCGTAGCAAGTCGGACAGAGAAAGAAACGTAATCCGGTGTCGCAAGGTATGATTTAATCTTAAAACTTCAACGTGTTTTGTTAGTTGCGGAAACTTAGGGGACAACACAAGAAAAAAGAGATAGATTTTAACTTATATAAGAGAGAGAAGAATATAGAAAAGGTTGATTTTTTTAACGTATTCCTGTAACTTGGGTTGCCACAACAAGGGACAGGGATACAGAGTCTGTCAAAAAGCTGCACTATGGATCTCCCTACGAAATAAAAATACACTCGAAGAACAAACCCTATACATTTTCTATACTCATACGGTTAGTCAAGTGACGAAAGCGCCCCCCCCCCCCCCCCCCCCTCTTGAAGAAGCCACTGATAGTAGACGAAAAAACACATTCGTTTACTCCAGTAAAATTTGGAGAAATCATGGCAATAAAAAAATTTTTATGACCTCAATCCTAGATTCGCTACTGGGTTAGTCTATACTCATGGTTACTAGAATAATCGTGACTCACACCAAGGTCTTCTATTCTGTGATTTGAGGAGTGAGAGCGAGACAAAATTCTCACTCCCTACTCCTTTTAAATCGAGAAAGCTACGGCGCATATATTTGAGTCATGGGGTACCACTTATCTACTAAGCAATGTTGCCGATCTGTTACCCCTTTAAGGCCCGTATTATTCATCTCCTGGTAACTTTACCAGCGATAATTTCTATGGAGACAATTGTCTTAACAATGGTTTCTTTGGAAATTATCTTGCTGATAAAGTTACCAGGAGATGAATAATACGGGCCTAAGCAATCTGTTACGTTTTTTGAGCCGTCATGATTTTAGGGACGTTAGCCCTTAAAAAGGACAATAAGGAACTTTTTTTTAAGTCAGTTTGCACAAGAGGGAGGAGAGTTTTTTTTATCGTTTCTTTAATCTGACTACCGCCTATGCCATTACAAATCGGCGACTTTTTTTTTAGAAGTCAGTTTGGAGACAAGAGAGGCGGGCGTTTTATCGTATAGTATAAATCAAGCACTGAGCACTTTGGAAATTCTAAGTGCTTGCAATTACCAAAAGTATTTTTAGGTTAATTTGAGTGCTTATAAGCACTTTAAATGGCTTGAAATGCAAAGTTCAATTACCAAGCACTTTTTATCAAGAGCTTGACTTCCAACTACCAAGCACTGTATTTAGAAGTGCTTGCAAGTACTTTGCTCGAAGCACTATTGTGCTTGAAGCACTTTTTTAAGAACTTTCGAGGCAATTACTACCCAGCTTTGGTCTGGACCAAAAATATTTTTTCCACACAGCTACTGAACAGCAAGATGAAAATAAACAGGATTAACGGATTAATCCGGTTATGTAATTCTTTGATTATGGTCACCAGGTCACCGTTTTTGTCCGCTTCCGGTCATAACTGGATACTGTCCTGTTTTGTTGTAAATTGCCCTCAGGATTTGTGTCTGTTATTTGATATAAATAAAAAACTTACATGATACTTATTTTATATTTATTAATATTTACATAAGAATAATAAACAATGGGTAATAAAAAATCAACATAAAAGTGTACACAAAATATACGAGGAAGGAACACTTAATACCAAAAAAAAATCCAAGTTGAAAAAGGTGTAACTATAACTCGTTTCTTGAGAGTACTTAAATTCACAGAACTAAAGTCCATTCTTCGAGATTCAACTTGCACACTAAGAAGAAAATATACAGGGTTATACTATACAATTTTATATCTTTATAGCCAAGATGGGTCCTGTAAATAATTTTTTATCACATTTAATTAAATTATTGTCGTAATTGAAAGTTTTACTGTAAATATTTTAACCACAATATAAATGGTTTTGAAAAAAATCAATTTTAAGGTTTGTGTTTTTACAGTCCAGACGTTAAAAATCAATATCGAAAACTTTCGATTCTGACACAATAGGCACATTTAATCTACCTTTGTATTTTGTTTTAGCAAGAAAGGGACAATTTAAATCACATATACACAAATTTTTGTCAGATTGTTAGAGCCTAAAGTAAAATTATAGGTCAAGATAGACACATACTAGGGTACTAGAGTCAAAATAAAATTATCTTCAGTGGAGGGGCGTAGACCCTCAAAAATACCATTATTTTTTAGAAAAAATATCTTTATTTATCACGTGACGGTCATCCAGCAAATTAAGTTCTGCTTATTTTATTCCGAAGTTGGCTGAAGATGTCCACAAGCAGTGATAATCCAAGGTGTTTCTTTAAGGTTGACCCACCAGTATATCTCGGAAATTACTGGGTATAGAAACTCAGGAGAAAATTATTAAGAGCCTTCGATACCAGCGTGAAACGCGGCATCGTTTCCTGGCTTGTCTAATTGAAAATTTATCACAAAAATGTTATTAAGGGGTTCACAAGACCTTCTAGTTTGGCGGATGATACCTTATTTTTTTTTCAAAAAAAACGACGTGCGCCACCTAATTCTCGTTAAATTCGTTTTTATAATATTTTGTATATCGGAGGTTGGTTTCCTTGGATAGAGAATAAAAAACTAAGATAGTGAGGTGAAAACCATTTTTCTCTAAGATGAACCGTTCCAATGTTAGAGCCTGTCAAAGTCAAAAAATGCCATATTTTAAAAGTCAATATCTAAAAAACTATTGAATTTAGAGATATGACATTTACAACATAAGCGTAGAATTTTGTGGGGAATCAAAAAATAATACAATATATAGGGTGTTCCATTAAAAAAATTGTCAAAGGCGTGACGACAGTTCTATGAGACACCCTGTATAATATTTTTTTATGTCAAAAAATGCACAATTAAAAATAAAAATTTACGGGTCCGAGTGTTTTTCCTAGATCTTTTTCCTTTAATTGATATTAATTTTATGCGGGACTTTTGCGAGACCCAGTATATTGGTTCACATATTGGACATTTTTATTGATAGAATATTGAAAAAACTTTTTATGCCGGTAATTATAACTGCATAATGGCTAACCTAAAAATTTACTTTGACATTTGTCACGTGACTGACTACTGGTTTGGTGGGAAAATTGAAAAAAAATGTTTTCATGAAAATACTTATTGGAAAAAAATGTTTATATACAGTAAAACTTGGTCAAAATAAGAACAAATGGTTCATTGCAAGCATATTGTTCCAAAAATAACTATAAAATATGGTAAATAAGTTTGTCAGATACAGGCTGACTACGCTCAAGTACATGGTATAGTGTATTTCACACTAAGCTTTTAACGGCCGTCGATGACACACGTCATTTCTAGTATCATTTATTTTACAGACCTTAAGATTTGGTTAGGGCCGGACTGGTGTTCATGTAATAGTTAATGGCCAAATAAACAATATATTTACTTGCTTTTTCATAAAAATTACACGTCACAGATACACACAGTCCAACACTTTATAACCAGAAAGTCTACACACAAAATAATAGCAAAATAATCTCTAAAAATACCAAATACAACAACAATACTGCTCTTATTATTCAACACGTGAACGATAATTAATGCGGTGCCTCGCGCGCTGTGTGGTTCTGTGTTATTGAAAGAAAACAGAAAAGACACGCGGATTGATGAAATAAAGTACGGAAAGAGATGCGCGAGGACAGGAACGTAAGAAAGAGATCCAACTAACTAATGGCAGTCGATGTCGGATATTGGTGAGGAAAAGGCATTTTCGGAATTAAGAAATTTTTAAATTACATGTTGGCCAACACGTTTGACAAGAGAAACGTTAGAAAGTACGTGAAATATACTATAAAAAGCTAAATTTTAACACACAGAAACTTTAAAAACTCAATAAATTCATGGAAATACGAAATTAAAGATAATTTCAAAAAAATGTAAAAAAACTTCTTTCGATATTTTGCATCAAACTTTGCAAACGAGTATATATAGTTAAAATCTAAACCCTTTTATCAAATAACTTTTTTCGATATCTCGTCATCTAATACCACTTTTCATGACTTTTTTATTTTTCTGCCTAATGACTGAAATACATTTTTAAGGTACATTATGCAGAGATAACTAATCGGCATAAAAAAAATTGTTCAATGTTCCAACAATAAAAATGTTTCTCATATGTTACCAACTTTATTTCGATCACTGTATTTTCAAATGTGTGTTTTAAATGTCAAGCCGTAATTTAATATGAAATAATAGGTGCCGTTTTTGTCTTACAACATTTTTAATTTACTAGATGAATTTCATTTAAACTTTAAAATGTTTTTACAAAGCAATTTAGACCAAAAAGCAAACCACTTACACACGTTTGCGACAAGTAAAATATAATTTTATCGACGTAAACCGAATTTTATAGGAAATAACGACCAAACATTTAATAATTTTAACATTTACTTGTGATCTTCCTTTACCAACATCTAAAAGGGTGCAACAGACTTGGTCTTACCGAGCTCTTAATAAATAAAATTTAAAAATAATTCAAAGAGGGCGCTGCAGTTTCCCAAATACCTTCGAACATAAACGTAACCTAACAAACCTATTTATCTACAGTGTGACGTCGCTTCTCGTTTCGTCGCTGCTTACTGCGTCCGGCTGGTGGACATATACGTCTAAATTGTCACATAACTTGAACTGAGAATGACTAACGACGGCGCTTGTGCTTGATGATGTGTCGGTAGTTGCTATTAAAAAAAAACACATTATCTTAGTCACAGTCATCATGGAGAACACATCGTTTGTTTAACTCTCAGATGTCTATGGTAATTGGTCTAAGGTTCGACTTAAAGTATTAAGAAACTTAAGGTTACTTATTTTGTAAAAACCTACCCACAGAATCCTCACATGCTATACTCTGTCCGTCACCATTGATGCTGTGATGAATGGAAGCTGTTACAAAATTTCCTGCCCCAGATTGCTGAGATACTGAACGTGCTGCCCTCTGAATTGGATTTTCGTTTTGAACCTTAAAAAATATATAAAAACTAAATTTACATTCAATTTCTTCCTGTAAAAATGGTTTTATGATTTTCTTTTGTCAACTAGAAAAAATATTATTGAGTACCTCAAACGTTCCACCAGGTGTCACTCTTGAGTCGGATCTCAGCAAAGGAGTGGTGTCGTCCGTGTCGTGGTGAGGCTCGTCATGGGCAAAAACTTTCCGTTTGCAGATGGGACAAACTCGCTTGTTCTCTGTCAGCCATGGATCGATACATTTTATATGGTATACTAAAAAAACATGATTGAAAAAAGCCGTTGTCGTGTATAATATGATTTTTGTCTGCTTGAAGCTTGGACCCAATGATGTTTTTTGAATAATAGAAGAGGTTTGGACTTGCATTGTCTTTATTCGTTTTTTAAATCACAGTGTTTTGATTGGTAAGAAGTTCCAGTCGTCTTCAGGTGAATACCAAGTATAGTAACTACAGGTCTCAGCTAGCTTGGTACACTGAAGCTTAACTGAGATGGGTGCACTCATGCGTTGCATTGGTCATGGACACACGGCCATCATATCATGTAGACAGAAGCTGAAACCCTGCATAAAGAATCACATTGGAGGAACAGAAAGTTCAAGGAAACTGCTACCATACACCAGAACCCAGGTTGTTTTAGTAACCCCTATATACAGGGTGTGTCAGTAAGGTGTCTGTCTTAGATAGCACCTAAACTATCAAAGATAGGGAAAAAAGTCTAATACAAAAGTTAAAGGGTTTTTTAGGATACATAATCTAAAAATATTTTCTAATCTACAGGGTGGTCCTAAAAAGTGGTACTGAATAATAAAAAAGAAATTTAAATGGGACACCCAGTATAATTTTCTAGAATATGATTTAATGGAATAAGGACTTTGCAACCCTATTAAAATTTTTGAAGTGAAATGCAACGTTGCCAAGTAATTAATTTTTTTCCGAAATTTTAGTAATTTTAAGGGTATCGTTAAAAAATCATAGCAACCTGTGGATTAACCCTAGGCAAATATAATTTACATTATAAGTACTTTAAGGTACGATATATTGATCTATAATAATGTTTTTTAAATCTCTTATACAGAGCGTTCATTACAAGTTGGACAACTCGAGAGTTTTAAAAATGCTTTATTTCAATTTTTTTAAATGGGACCCCCCTAATTTTTTTAGGCAAAAGAATTTACCTTTCGAAAACCTTACTTTTTTGTTATACATGTCATATATCTAAATATCATAGTTTTTAAAATATTTTAGGATTTGTCTTAAATCAGGGTAAAAAAGGAAAGTTCTAATTAAACTATTTAGTCAAGATTGCTTTGGAACAAAAAATAAATAACTTTCTTTGTCACAGCTGTCATTGCAAACTTATTTCGTCAACATTTTGTGCTTTATTACTGTTTAAATTTTAGTTTCCTGAACTAACTCATATTTTTCTATTTCGATAAAGTTAGTTCGGGAAACTAAACTTTAAACAGTAATAGAGCACAAAATATTGGTGAAATAATTTTGCAATGACAGCTGTGACAAAGAAAATTATTTATTTTTTGTTCCAAAGCAATCTTGACTAAATAGTTTAATTAGAACTTTCCTTTTTTACCCTGATTTAAGACAAATCCTAAAATATTTCAAAAACTATGACATTTAGATATATGACATGTTTAACAAAAAAGTAAGGTTTTCGAAAGATAAATTCTTTTGCCTAAAAAAATTAGGGGGGTCCCATTTAAAAAAATTGAAATAAAGCATTTTTAAAACTATCGAGTTGTCCAACTTGTAATGAACGCTCTGTATAAGAGATTTAAAAAACATTATAATAGATCAATATAACGTACCTTAAAGTACTTACAACGTAAATTATATTTGCCTAGGGTTAATCCACAGGTTGTAATGATTTTTTAACGATACCCTTAAAATTACTAAAATTTCGGAAAAAAATTAATTACTTGGCAACGTTGCATTTCACTTCAAAAATTTTAATAGGGTTGCAAAGTCCTTATTCCATTAAATCATATTCTAGAAAATTATACTGGGTGTCCCATTTAAATTTGTTTTTTATTATTCAGTACCACTTTTTAGGACCACCCTGTAGATTAGAAAATATTTTTAGATTATGCATCCTAAAAAACCCTTTAACTTTTGTATTAGACTTTTTTCCCTATCTTTGATAGTTTAGGTGCTATCTAAGACAGACACCTTACTGACACACCCTGTATAATAATAAGGTATATATATAAGATAAGATAAGAAATATCTGGAAACCTTTGTTAAGAAGATGGAATTTTAGAAAAATACCACGCACGAACTAAACGTATGACTTCACCCATTTTAATTAGGCTTCAGTGCATATAGCTAGTATAAATAGAGCTTTAGTTACTGTACTTATTTGGTATTCACCTGAAGAAGACGTCTAGAGATACTTTTTTCCCCGAGGGCCCGTCCATGTGCCGGGTGCACTTAGGCCAGGTTGAGCCCATTGTGCTCACCTTGCTTGATTTTAACACCCACTCAGTGATCCCACTTCCTTGCACTAGATTGTGTAGATCAACCGGCGAGAGGGTCAGGATATCCTCTGGTTCCACTTTCGGTTGTCTGAGTATTTCTTACCTCTTCCGATCTGGTGATTCGCAATGCAAAACTATGTGCTGTACTGTTTCCCTAACTCGTCCGCATAAACTGCAGTTAAGGTCTTCATTGTACAGTTGCATTCTGTGCAGAATTCCTGTAATAATTGTTAGCTGACTCCTGTTCATCTGAAGTAGCTGTTTCGTTAGTCTCAGATCTGGATCTACAATGAAGCATTTGCTATGGTGTAATCCCTGTCTGCTGTTGCAGTGGATTTTGTGTTTATTCCTGATCCATTACTTTATGGCATCTCGTACTATGCACCTTGGAACTCCGAGTGCTGGTTCTGATGGAGCAATGAATGTCTTTTCTGAGCCTTTCTTCGCAAGTTCTTCGGATTTTTCGTTCGCTGTAATATCTTCGGGTCCTGGTACCCACTGTAGTGTTACTTTGTTTACTTTTGTCAGTGCTTTCAATCCCCTTGACATTTACATACCAGTCTTGAGGTTACTTTGTTGCACATTAGTGATCTAAGGGCTACTTGACTGTCAGAGTATATACGGATCCACTTATTGAGGTAAGCCCTCCTATTGTTTTGATACGCACACATGGCCTAGATTTCTGCTTGGAAAACTGTGGAAAACTGTGTTTTTCTCCGGCCTTACACCATGTATCCCCGCTCCGGTACCTCCATTGATTTAAGAGCCAGCTGTGTACCAAATTATTGCCCAGAAGTAGTTTCTGGTGTTTTGTTTTTCCATCGTATAGCGTGTCATAGCGAAACCTTGGATTTATGTGGGCTGATCTCATTTCTAACTCAGGTCCACCTATATAGTCTCACTTACAAGTTCGTGTCCAGTTCTCAGCCTGCCGAGCGACGTCGAACTCTGCAGTCTATGGAGTCCCATTCTTGCCTCTCTTTTTATCATCAAGTGAAGCAGAGGAAGGTCTAGGATGTCTGAAGACACTTACCAGTTAAAACATTGTGATTTAAAATAAATAAAGACAATACAAGTCCAAAACTCTTCTATAATTCAAGGTATGATTTTTCTGGCAAATTCTAAATAATGATAGGCTAAAAAGAGGTAAAACCCACGACTTCGCCGACAATTATGCCGTTTCTTATTAAATATTCTTTGAGTTTAACTATTTTTATTTAATTAATTATGCGCATTTTGGCACGGGAAATTGTTAGATTTAACGTACATATTTATGTTTACCTACGACCACTACTGTAAATACTTAAAAACACACCGTTTCCGATCAATGTAAGATTCCCATTACGCACGGTAAAAAAATCGCACAGCTTGGTAAAAAAATCGCACAGTTTTCCTAGCAACCGCTTAGCAACGGTCAATACAAACAAACTTATTCAAAAACTGACATAATCGTAGATCAAATTTGTATGTGAGTAATATTATAAAGTGAAATTAGTTTGATTAGGTACATAAAAAATGTCGAGTGACAGTGAAATAGAAAATTTAACTCCACCCAATATTAGCGAAATTGCAGAAGCTGCTAAAAACAACTTGTTACCGGCGAAATCTGAATATCGATACAAATTTACTTACCAAAGATTTATGGAATGGAGATTAAAAAACGACGTTAAATCATTTTCCGAGAATGTAATGATGGCATATTTCCAAGAACTATCAAAAACGATGAAGCCTTCCTCACTTTGGTCATTTTACTCAATGTTAAAGGCCACAATTAATATAAATCACAATGTCGATATTGCAAACTACTCCAAATTACAAGCTCTTCTGAAGAGAAAATCGGACGGCTTTAAATCCAAAAAATCCAAGATTTTGACAAGCAAGAATATAAACGATTTTCTAGAAAACGCACCAGATGATAAACATTTGTTTATGAAGGTAATATATTGAGCTCAATATAATGTTAAATGTGTAAATTTATTTCAAATCGTCTTTTAGGTTGCTCTTATAATTGGTATAAGCGGTGCATGCAGGAAACAAGAGTTGCGTAATATAAAACCGTCAGATATCCAAGACACAGGGAAGAATCTAATTATTAATATTCCCGATTCAAAAACTAAACGGCAACGTTCTTTTGTGGTGTCAGAATATTTTTACCCAAAGGTTAAAAAATATATAAACATTCGCTCTGCAGTAAGTACAGCTCCAAATTTACCTTTTTTTCTAAACTATATAAACGGAAAATGTACCAAACAGTCTGTTGGTATTAACAAGTTAGGAAAGGTTCCAAAAGAAATAGCCAAATATCTGGGACTACCAGAAGCAGCGAATTATACAGGACACTGTTTTCGACGCTCGTCCGCGACTATTCTTGTTGACGCGGGTGGTGACTTATTAGATTTAAAAAGACACGGCGGATGGCAGTCCTCGGCCGTAGCTGAAGGGTATGTGGATAATTCCCTAAATAATCAAACTAACAATTCGTCTAAAATATCATCTGCAATAGCAAGTACTAGTAGTAGTACTAATAGTATTAATGAAAATTTCATTGAGGCAACTAATAATGTAAATCTTACTTATGCTTCAACAAGCAAAAAAAACGATATACCTTTTGTCTTCAATAATTGTTCTGTAACTATAAATAATTATTGTAATGAGAATAAATAATATTATAAAAAATAACATTTGTAAATTTAAATAATCATACTGTAGAATTATTACAATATATACCTTCTCGTTGATGTTATCACGTTCTTAAATTAATAATATTGTTACCAGTTAAGATGAAAAACTAAAACTAAATGATGTTGTGTGAATAAGTAGGTCGTAGGTAAAGTATGGTACGTAATACGTGTTGTAATGCAATTACGCACTCATAGAATTACGCACTCGCCGCTACGCGGCGTCGTGCGTAACTTTTCTATTTGTGCGTAAATTGCTTTTTACAACACTTATTACGTAATATACTATTACATAATTAAACTTAAATATTTCAAAATTCATAAATATGCATAAAAAACCGAAAATATACATACAAACTAAACAAATAAATTAATATGGTTTTAATTATCCCATTATAAATATATTAGGTTTTTATCTAAGTTAAAATAATAATAAAAAGACTATTTTCTATGATTTTTATAAAAATATCTTTTCTTCAAGAAACGTACATATATATTACTTTTTTATGCCTTTTTTTAAAGTAATACATGTATTACATTCAGCGGCGGCGCCAGGGTGGGCACTGGCCCGCCCACCCTGAAACTATGGGTGCCCACCGAAAATTAGGGAGACACGTTGTTTTTTTAGAAGTCACTTTTGATGGGGGTGGAGCTTTGTGGAGGAAGATACGTTTTATTTTCATAAGTCATTTTTCATTGGGGAGGAGTTTTGCGGAGGGAGATAAGGTTTTTTTAGAAGTCACTTTTGATTGGGGAGAAGCTTTTATAGAATATATATATTATATGGTTTTACGGAGGTAGATATGTTTTTTTAACGCCCATCGCAACTTTTCTGGCGCCGCTGCTGATTACAATCTGCGTATTTTTATTTGGGTAGTAATCTGGACTGGCTGTAAGGCAGTGCTATGAACCTTATTATACAATTTTATGTTACTGTGTATAAAATAAAACGCTTACCATGACTACAAGGTAAGACTCGAAGTTTCTCTCCCTCGACATAGTCTTCTAGGCATATGGCACATGTGTCATATCTGTTACCTTTTTGGTATTTGCAAGTAGGAATTTTGTTCGGGTGAGATTTTAATTGTCGATAATAATATATCCCTTGTCGTATTTCCTTTATAACCTATCAAAAATACAATTATCTTCGTGATCAATACAAAATGATTGTTCTTAATTCAAACATATCAACAACCCGGTGTATATCTACTAGAGAGAACCAAGGCCTAGACTATTTCGATATTATTTTTTCTTAAACGTTTGTTGGATAATCGTTTAAATAAATATTTGAAATCATCTAATTAAAAATACTAAAATAGCAACAGATCTCACCACGAATATAATCCCCACAACAAAACATAGTCCTACAAGTATGGCAACCGATATCAATAAATCCGTAATATTGAACGGTCGAATCTCCATCGTAATTTCTATAAAATAGTTCGGATCTGTATAGACATTCTTTAACATGAGTCCCGATGACTGACTGACGAATACTGAGGGTATGTAGATTCCCGATCCGTTCTTTGCTGTCATAGGCACTAGGTCATTTGAGCCTACGTTGAAAACTATTACCGCAATGTATCTATAAAACAAAATCATTTAATAACAATATTAAAAATAATTTACTAATGAGGCACCTTTGATTGTGAGTAAATAATTCCTGCCTATGTCACAGTCAAACTTGCTGGTTAGTTAATTGTGGTTACAAATCTTAATGCAACCCAACATTATAGCCATTCAAATGTTTTTAAAGATAAACTGTTGAACACCTGTAACCCATACTACTATTACTTACCCTTTAAGTTGTGCCGTACGAACTTTTTGTTCAAAGGTACAGTTTTGTTCGATCGTATATCTCGGTACTAACAAAATATATTTCTCCACAACGTCGTCACTGGTTTTGTTAGGCGGTTTTAACGAATCGTTGCAAGCACTTGGAGGGCTGGCATTTACAAGCATGCCACGGACAGCTGTAAAGTAAGCAAGAAAAGTACTGTAATAGAAAAAAAAATCTAGGCCACATCCTCTGCGCTTTGTTTTCTAAAATGTTTTTAACCCTTAATTCAAATAAGGGATGATGTATTTATTACAAAATATTTTTTCTACTCCTATATTAGTAAACATTGTTTTCCTAATGAGAAACAAAGCATGGTTAATTTGGCTAGAAAGCGCCGCATATCACACGCGTGTTGAACAAAAAATATTTCAAAGCTAGTGTTGAAATATCAAGGCATACTATTTAATTTAAACATATGGTGCCAATTTGACAGAAAACCTCTATTAATTAAAAAAAAAACAAATTTCAGAAAGCAGTAATTGTAAAGTAATTAACTTATTTAATATGTTTTAGATCAAGAGTCCTGGTTTTCGGTGTACCACAATCTTGATACAGACTCAAAATGGAAGTCATTTTTCGTGTTGTTCATGTTTTATTTTAATTTATGTTATATAAGGAAATACATGCGGATCTCAAGGACAAGTATGCAAAAGTGATTATTTTTCTAAGAAGCTCTCCGAATCCGATAATAAAAACAAAGCAGCGTGGCATATTGTGAACGATTTGACAAATAATAATAAAAAGGATTCTAACCCAACTCTTCCCGATGGCGACCCTCAGGAAACGGCTAACAATTTTAATTTTTTATTCGTAAACTTAGCTAGAAATATTGTGAGTAATAATAGTGGTTTTCAGCCAGGCCGTAACTCAAGTCTATGTTTAGGCAATGGGTATAAGTCAATGTATGTAAACCCGGTTACTGAGTCTGAATTAATTAGTATTGTCCAAAATTTTAAAAATAAAAGATGCGCAGGAGATGATGAAATTCCACTATTTTTATTGAAAAAATGTATAAACAATATTGTCATGCCTCTCAATGAAATTGTAAATTGTTCTCTTTTGGAAGGTAAATATCCAAGTACATTAAAAAACGCGTCTGTCATACCCTTATACAAAAAAGGTGATACAAATAAAAGCTGCATATCGCCTGATCGTCACTGTCGTGACTCTAAAGGTAAAAGTCATTACATAAAAGAATAAAAAAAAATTTGAATTTTTAATTTTTTTAATTTTTTTAAAATTTTTTATAATTTTTTTTTTTAATATTCTGTTTTATTCTATTATTTACTTTTGTATCACACTCCTTCGGACTGTGATGTGAAAACATATCGCCTAATTTGTCGATATAACACCTGTCAAAAAATATTTACAAATATTTCATTTGATATTTAAGTATTTCAATCTTAATATGAGAACTACACTAAAACAACAAAATATTTTTTTATAAACGCGATTATTACACATGAAAATGTCAAAATGACAGCTGTCAATGTATAACTAATAATACTGTAACGCGTGTATTTTATTTTTATCCTTTTTATTTATGTTTCACAAAATTAACACTTAATATTAAATAGTTTAATTGAAATAGTTGAACTTTGAAATTGTCAAAATGACAGCTAGCAAGAAACAACCTCTTTTTCAACATACAAAATCTTTGTTCCACACAATAACTCATTTTTCATTCGTATGCCAAATTTTGTTCAGACCAGATAAGTAGTTTTCAATTCATGCTTTTACTTCTTCGGATATATTCGTTATTCTAAGACAATAATAACAGTCCATTTTAAATTTCACAACTATCATATTTTTCCGAATATAAAAATTGAAGATGTTTTTTATAGGGTCGAAACGTTGATATTTGGTTAATATAATATTGCACAAAGACGTTAGAAGAAGCAAGATTTACGACACTGCAATAAAAATTACAGGTTTATATTTAAAAATGAAAACCTGATGATGGTATCTAGATGACGAAACGTTTTACTCGAAATCTGACGCCATCATATGATTAGAAACAAAATACGGCAATGCCAAAGTTAAATTATTTTTTCTTTATCTTTTCAAATAAAGTCACAAATCCAAATATAAGAATATAAAAATAGAAGATGTTTTATAGGGTCGAAACTTTAATATTTGGTTAAAGAAATATTGTACAAATACGTTAGAAGAAGCTAGATTTACGAAACTGCAATAAAAATTACAAGTTTATATTTAAAAATAAAAACCTGATGTTGGTATCTAGATGACGAAACGTTTTACTCCAAATCCGATGACATCGTATGATAGGAAACAAAATACGGCAATGCAAAAGTTAAATTATTTTTTCTTTATCTTTTCAAATAAAGTCACAAATCCAAATATAAGAATATAAAGATTGAAGATGTTTTACAGGGTCGAAACTTCAATATTTGGTTAAAGCAATATTGAACAAATACGTTAGAAGAAGCTAGATTTACGAAACTGCAATAAAAATTACAAGTTTATATTTAAAAATAAAAACCTGATGATGGTATCTAGATGACGAAACGTTTTACTCGAAATCTGACGCCATCATATGATAGGAAACAAAATACGGCAATGCCAAAGTTAAATAATTTTTTCTTTATCTTTTCAAATAAAGTCACAAATCCGAATATAAGAATATAAAGATTGAAGATGTTTTATAGGGTCGAAACGTTGATATTTGGTTAAAGCAATATTGCACAAATACGTTAGAAGAAGCAAGATTTACGAAACTGCAATAAAAATTACAAGTTTATATTTAAAAATAAAAACCTGATGATGGTATCCAGATGACGAAACGTTTTACTCGAAATCTGATGACATCGTATGATAGGAAACAAAATACGGCAATGCCAAAGTTAAATTATTTTTTCTTTATCTTTTCAAATAAAGTCACAAATCCAAATATAAGAATATAAAGATTGAAGAAGTTTTATAGGGTCGAAACGTTAATATTTGGTTAAAGCAATATTGCACAAATACGTTAGAAGAAGCAAGATTTACGAAACTGTAATAAAAATTACAAGTTTATATTTAAAAATAAAAACCTGATGATGGTATCTAGATGACAAAACGTTTTACTCAAAATCTGATGGCATCATATGATAGGAAACAAAATACGGCAATGTAAAAGTTAAATTATTTTTTCTTTATCTTTTCAAATAAAGTCACAAATTCAAATATAAGAATATAAAGATTGAAGATGTTTTATAGGGTCGAAACGTTAATATTTGGTTAAAGCAATATTGCACAAATACGTTAGAAGAAGCAATATTTACGAAACTGCAATAAAAATTACAAGTTTATATTTAAAAATAAAAACCTGATGATGGTATCTAGATGACGAAACGTTTTACTCAAAATCTGATGACATCATATGATAGGAAACAAAATACGGCAATGTAAAAGTTAAATTATTTTTTCTTTATCTGTTCAAATACAGTCACAATGAATAAAACTTGGAAAAAATCTTATCGGCAATTTTCGGCTATTCCGAAAATCCCCGATATTGAAAAAAATTAATCAAAATTTAGGTAAGCAGACCTACATTAAAATGAAAAATGCATGTATAAATACTATTTTTGGAGTTATCTGTTTTATAACACTGAATTGTAGAAGTTTCAAACTATCTCTTATACCTAATTTTAAAGCGCGAATTGATATAATAACTTTTAAAACTTACGATGAAATATGCCATTTTCGGCTATTTTTGGCCTTTTTTGACACTTCATATTTTTAATATCCACGATGACGTTTTATGCATCCAAAGCAATCTCTTCGAAAAGTCATTATTCTGTTAAAATGAAACTATTACGGAAATTGCAGACTATTTTTAAAATTGAAAATTCGATAACTAATCGGACATATGAAGCTTTAATTTTGGTCTCATTAAATTGTAAAAGTCCCAAATAATCTATAACATTCAATTTTTAACGTCAATACGTTGAAACAAGGTCACATTCTGAAGTCAAAAACACCCATTTTAGGCCAATTTTGACAGCTGTAATTATTTCAATATGGAAGCCTGTTTGAGATTTCATGGCAAGCTATTTAAAAAACGTTGCATCTCGATATTTGACGAATTTTTCTGTCCTCGCTCTAAATATATCAATTTTACTCTAATTTAAAAAAATTAATTAATATATTCAAGTATACGTGCGTGTTTAGAAAAGATTGAGGAATAAAATAAGCCTAAAATGAACTCTTTAAGGATATTACAGTAGAAGCTATAATCGAACATAAAAAATTTTTGGTAAAAAAAACATAAAAAAATTAAATAATATTTTTTTTGAACCACTAAATGTCATAACGAAGAGCGCGAACGGCACGAATTTTAAAGTCTATTTATCCCTCTAAACAACAGTCCAAAAAAAAGTTGAAAAAGTTAATTACAGTAGCTCACAGACGGGTTTAAGCGGACCAGTACCTAAAAAAAAAATTGTAAAAAATCCAAAAAAAATCAAAATACATTCGTTTCGTCCTCTGTAAATTAAAATGATTAAAAATCGAAAAAATATATTTTAAACGTACTTCGACGAGCTCTTTCCGATAGGATGTACGACATTTTAATAAAAAAATTATTTTTCGAGAAAAAAATTAAAAACCGTGAAAATTTTGGGTCTAAAATCGTAATTTTTAAATTTTCACAATTTTTCACAATTTCTAATCATTTTAGGTATAGAAAGATGTATTGTGAAAAGATAGTATTTGAGACGGCCCATCTGATCGTTTAAACCGGAAATATGTCCGACGTACCCAATTCGACTTATTCGGTACCCCCTACGACCCTGCGATGGCCATTTTTTGACTTTAAAAAAATAAAAAAAATTACTTTCCATTTTCTAATCTTTCTCAAAAACAATAGGATTGGGCGGTTGCCGGTCCTCTCCAACCTCCAAAAGTAAAAATCGAAAAAAATAATTTTTGCGACCTGAAATGCGTTACAGCGGATTTCGCATATTTCCCGACTTTGACGTTTAAGAACTTTTTTCCGGTACACCCTGTATATTTGAAATTTTTCACAAAATGTGCCCCCGTTATTCCTCTATAAAACCAAATAATCAAAATCGGTGCGACGTTTACCACTTTAGAGAAAAAAAATCGAAAATGTCAAAAATCGCGATTTCAAAAATCGGGTACGACGACGACGACGACGACGACGACGACAGAGGTCACACTTTTTTAAAATAAAGGGGATATATACATATCGCTCGAAAGGGGCGATATGTAAAAGCTGCATATCGCCGATCGGCAACTGGCATTGCCTCTAAAGGTAAAAGTCATTACATAAAAGAATTTTAAAAAATTTGAATTTATAATTTTTTTAATTTTTTTTTTCATTTATTATAATTTTTTTCTAAATATTCTGTTTTACTATATTATTTAATTTTGTATCACACTCCTTCGGACTGTGATGTGAAAACATATCGCCTAATTTGTCGATATAACACCTATCAAAAAATATTTACAAATATTTCATTTGATATTTAAGTATTTCAATCTTAATATGAGAACTACACTAACACAACAAAATATTTTTTTATAAACGCGATTATTACACATAAAAAAAATGTCAAAATGACAGCTGACAGTATATAACTCATAATACTGTAACTCGTGTATTTCATTTTTATCCCTTTTATTTATGTTTCACAAAATTAACACTTAATAATAAATGGTTTAATTGAAATAGTTAAACTTTAAAATTGTCAAAATGACAGCTAGCAAAAAACAACCTCTTTTTCAACACAAAAAATCTTTGTTCCACACAATAACTCATTTTTTATTCGTACGCCAAATTTTGATCAGACCAGATAAGTAGTTTTTAATTCATGCTTTAATTTCTTCGGATATATTCGTTTTTCTAAACCCATAATAGCAGTCCATTTCAAATTTCACAAACATCATACTTTTCCGAATATAAAGATTGAAGATGTTTTATAGGATCGAAATGTTGATATTTGGTTAAAGCAATATAGCACAAAAACTTTAGAAGAAGCAAGATTTACGAAACTGCAATAAAAATTGCAAGTTTATATTTAAAAATAAAAACCTGATAATAGTATCTAGATGACGAAACGTTTTACTCGAAATCTGATGACATTATATGATAGGAAACAAAATACGGCAATGTAAAAATTAAATTATTTTTTCTTTATCTCTACAAATAAATTCACAAATTCAATTATAAAAATATAAAGATTGAAGATGTTTTATAATGTCGAAACGTTGATATTTGGTTAAAGCAATATTGCACGAATACGCTAGAAGAAGCAAGATTTACGAAACTGCAATAAAAATTACAAGTTTATATTTAAAAATAAAAACATGATGATGATATCTAGATGACGAAACGTTTTACTCGAAATCTGACGCTATTATATGATAGGTAATAAAATACGGCAATGTAAAAGTTAAATTATTTTTTCTTTATCTTTTCAAATAAAGTCACAAATCCAAATATAAGAATATAAAGATTGAATATGTTTTATAGGGTCGAAACGTTAATATTTGGTTAAAGCAATATTGCACAAATACGTTAGAAGAAGCAAGATTTACGAAACTGCAATAAAAATTACAAGTTTATATTTAAAAATAAAAATCTGATAATGGTATCTAGATGACGAAACGTTTTACTCGAAATCTGATGACATCATATGATAGGAAACAAAATACGGCAATGTAAAAGTTAAATTATTTTTTCTTTATCTTTTCAAATAAAGTCACAAATTTAAATATAAGAATATAAAGATTGAAGATATTTTATAGTGTCGAAACGTTGATATTTGGTTAAAGCAATATTGCACAAATACGTTAGAAGAAGCAATATTTACGAAACAGCAATAAAAATTACCAGTTTATATTTAAAAATGAAAACTTGATGATGGTATCTCGATGACGAAACGTTTTACTCGAAATCTGACGCCATCATATGATAGGAAACAAAATACGGCAATGTTAAAGTTAAATTATTTTTTCTTTATCTTTTCAAATAAAGTCACAAATCCAAATATAAGAATATAAAGATTGAAGATGTTTTATAGGGTCGAAACTTCGATATTTGGTTAAAGCAATATTGCACAAATACGTTAGAAGAAGCAAGATTTACGAAACTGCAATAAAAATTACCAGTTTATATTTAAAAATGAAAACTTGATGATGGTATCTCGATGACGAAACGTTTTACTCGAAATCTGATGACATTATATGATAGCAAACAAAATACGGCAATGCAAAAGTTAAATTACCTTTTCTTTATCTTTTCAAATAAAGTCACAATGAAAAGAAATCTTGACGGCAATTTTCAGCTGTTCCAAATATACCCGATATTGAAAATATAGGGCTTGCAGACCGACATTAAAATGAAAAATGCATCTATAAATACTATATTTGGAGCTATCTGTTTTATAGCACTGTAATGTAGAAGTTTCGAGCTATCTCTTATCCCAAATTTTAAAGCGCGACCTGCTAGAATAACTTTAAAAACTTGCGATGAAATATGCCATTTTCGGCTATTTTTGGCCTTTTTTGACACTTCATATTTTTAATATCCACGATGACGTTTTATGCATCCAAAGCAATCTCTTCGAAAAGTCATAATTCTGTTAAAATGAAACTTTTACGGAAATTGCAGAGTATTTTTAAAATTAAAAATTCGATAACTAATCTGACATATGAAGCTTTAATTTTGGTCTCATTAAATTGTAAAAGTCCCAAATAATCTATAACATTCAATTTTTAACGTCAAAACGTTGAAACAAGGTCACATTCTGAAGTCAAAAACACCCATTTTAGGCCAATTTTGACAGCTGTAATTATTTCAATATGAAAGCCTGTTTGAGATTTCATGGCAAGCTATTTAAAAAACGTTGAATTTTGATATTTGTCAAATTTTTCTGTTCTCGCACTAAATATATCAATTTTACTCTAATTTAAAAAAATAAATTGGTATATTCAAGTATACAGGCGTGTTGAGAAAAGATTGAGGAATAAAATAAGCCTAAAAGGAACTCTCTAAGGATATTACAGTAGAAGCTATAATCGATCATAAAAAATGTTTGGTAAAAAAAACGTAAAAAAATTAAATAATATTTTTTTTGAACCACTAAACGTCATAACGAAGAGCGCGCACGGTATGAATTTTAAAGTCTATTTATCCCTCTAAACAAGAGTCCAAAAAAAAGTTGAAAAAGTTAATTACAGTAGCTCACAGACGGGTTTAAGCGGACCAGTACCTAAAAAAAAAATTGTAAAAAATCAAAATTCATTTGTTTCGTCCTCTGTAAATTAAAATGATTAAAAATCGAAAAAATATATTTTAAACGTAGTTCGACGAGCTCTTTCCGATAGGATATACGACATTTTAATAAAAAAATTATTTTTCGAGAAAAAAATTAAAAACCGTAAAAATTTTGGGTCTAAAATCGCAATTTTTAAATTTTCACAATTTTTCACAATTTCTAATCATTTTAGGTATAGAAAGATGTATTGTGAAAAGATAGTATTTGAGACAGCCCATCTGATCGTTTAAACCAGAAATATGTCCGACCTACCCAATTCGAGTTATTCGGTACCCCCTACGACCCTGCGAAGGCCATTTTTCGACTTTTAAAAAATAAAAAAAATTACTTTCCATTTTCTAATCTTTCTCAAAAACAATAGGGTTGGGCGGCTGCCGGTCCTCTCCAACCTCCAAAAGTAAAAATCGAAAAAAATAATTTTTGCGACCTGAAATGCGTTACAGCGGATTTCGCATATTTTCCGACTTTGACGTTTAAGAACTTTTTTCCGGTACACCCTGTATATTTAAAATTTTTCACAAAACGTGCCCCCGTTATTCCTCTATAAAACCAAATAATCAAAATCAGTGCGAAATGTACCACTTTAGAGAAAAAAAATCGAAAATGTCAAAAATCGTGATTTCAAAAATCGGGTACGACGACGACGACGACGACGACAACCCTCACACATTTTTAAAATAAAGGGGATATATACATATCGCTCGAAAGGGGCGATATGTGACAAGAATTATCGTCCTATAAGTATTTTGCCATCGTTTTCAAAAATATTTGAAAAGGTTTTTTATAATCGACTTAAGCAGTATTTTTTGTCAGCTGATTTGTTTTTAAATTTTCAACATGGGTTTTTGCAGGGTCGATCGGTGGAAACAGCTGTTTTTGATTTTATTGAGAGGACTGTGGAAGCCCTGGAGGAAGGAGATTTGGCCTGCGGTCTTTTCCTTGATCTCTCTAAGGCTTTTGATTGTCTCTCTCATACAGATTTATTGGATAAGCTATATAAATATGGAGTGAGAGGTTCGGCATTGTCGTGGATAAAATCCTACCTAAAAGATAGAACCTAAAAAGTTGTTGTTAGGGATAAGCATGGTCAACAGTTCGTCTCTGATAAGTTGAAAATTAACCTTGGTGTACCACAGGGAAGCATTCTAGGGCCACTTCTGTTTATTATTTATCTAAATGACCTACCTACAATTTTATTAAGCCCACTTGTATCCATCGTAAATTATGCCGACGACACCAATCTACTATAATAAGAAAGAAAAATATCATTGATTTATTAAGTATCTCGAAAGAACAATTCTTAATAGTAAAAAAATGGTTCCACGACAATGGCCTTATTCTCAATACAGAAAAAACCCAATGCTTAATTTTTAAGACATCTAGAAATAAGAAAAATACTCCTAATTCTATTACTATAGATAGTTCAAATGTTGATATTGTTGAGACTTGCAAATTTTTGGGTATGCACATCGATGCAAATCTTAAATGGAATACCCATACAGACGCCCTTTGTAGAAACCTTGCCACATCTTGTTATATGCTGAGAATAGTGTCTAGATATCTAAACTTTAGTATTTCTCGTATGATATATCATAGCAACTTTTTATCCTTACTCCGTTTCGGTATAATATTCTGGGGTCACACATCGGGTTTGGGCAAAGTCTTTATCTATCAAAAGAAAGCTTTAAGAATTCTACTAAACATGAGTTATATTCAGAGTTGTCGTGGAGTATTTAAAACGCAAAAATTGTTAACAACTCCGGGTATTTATATTTATGAATGCATTTTGTTTTTCAAAAAGAATCAAGGTAAATTTACTCATTTAAAAAAAGAACACACACATGATACGAGAGGTAGACTTTTTGATTATAATTTTCCAAAACACTCTTTAACATTGACGGAGCACAGCTGTCACTATGCTGCCATCACTTTTTTTAATATTTTGCCACAGCATATAAAATGCATAAATAATTTAAATAATTTCAAAAAAGAATTATTTGTTTATATTAATAATATTGAACCGTATACAATTCAGGAATATCTTGATTATAAAAAACAAAATTTGTAATTTGGTACCTGTAATAAATTTAGGTGTATTTTACAATTTTTTGTTGTTTGTAGAATTTAGAATATGTATTTTTGTAACATTTTATGACGTATTTCAAACTTTGTGAATTATACAAATTTGTTTTGAAATAAATGCTTATCTATCTATCTATCTATCTATCTATCTATCTACCTATCTATCTATATATCTATCTATCTATGTATCTGTCGAGTGATTCAGAATCAAAGTGTGCAAATATGCCATCTGAAATTTTAAAAAATGTTAATAATATACTGGAAAATCTATTACCAGAAAAAACAAATCGCGCTGAAGAGAGTGTCATGTATTAAACAACAAATCTTTATCGGTAAGATGTTCTTCGTGTTTTGACTAATTGAGAGGTATAAGAAAATATTTGTATATTAATCCTTACATAATTCCTAATACTTTTTTCCTACATAAATTTTCCGATCTAGTAAAATAAAGTGGTAGGGGGAATTTTTTTCTAAAAATACGCCACGGTTACTCCGTTTTGGCATAACCGATTTGAACAAACTTAGTATTCTTTAAGAGATCTTTATTTACCCTATAAACTGCGCTTTTGCTTTTTTTATCCTTGAGTTTTGTCGTCGCCGCTAGATGGCGTTAATTGAAATATAAGCAAATATTTAGCTTTTTGTCGAAAAAGTTAAATGCAATGATAAACTTGTTTTATCGTGGTATAATAAAGAAATAAATCCTTAACATTTCGGTTAAAAACACAAATTTTTTACATTTTATAATTTTTTTCTTTTTATGGGTGTTTCAATTTTATCTATAGAATAATTTTACCACACAATAATAATAAATAAATAAAAAGTTATAAAAATTGATGACAGTATTTAAATTACAAAATTTTTAAAACAACGGAATGTAAAGTAAAATAAGCAATAAAGTAAACAGCTATAAGTTCACTCACTGTCACCCTGAATTATATTGTAATTAAATTAATATTTGACCTAAATCCAGATTCCAGAAGTAGGTACCTACAAGTTTTATTAAAGTAATGGTATTGAAGCCAAAACAAATTATTTTCCATCAATAAAAAAGTGCGCGAATCGGCAACACGCGGCCAATGAAGCACTGCCGTAGAGTAAATCTGACACCCTCAAGATAAATCCTTTAATTGTATGTTTGGTTGCCTGTTTTGATAGCTTTTTGCCTCGTGTCGTGTTTCCCAATCTGTAGGTACGTTTTTTTTTTATAGTCGTTGCGGTTATTTAAGTCAAAGTCAATATGAAGATGACCGACCGGTGAGAGTAAATAAAAGTAAAACAGTTGAACTTAATATGAATATTTTAAATATTGAATGCTATGTTAACTTTATATTTTGTTGTCGACCCTGCCGCCCCTGGCGATCCGTCACTGGTATTTGTATTACACAGGCAACAGGGACAAACATAGGATACAGAAACAGAAAGATTTTAAAATAATAAATTATTATAACTTTAGTTTTGGAATTATGTTTGATAATCTGGATATCCTTGACCTAACATGATGGTGGTAAAGTTTTATTTGTCAAATTTATCAGAAACACTGATTTAATTTATTATAATGATAACTATTTTTAAAAGTTACAAATCAAAGATCAGGCGATGTCAATTAATTTAATTTAAGAACATAACCAGTACCCCTTTTTTAGGTGTATTTACTTC
The DNA here is from genome assembly GCA_935413205.1 of Polydrusus cervinus. NCBI lineage: Eukaryota > Metazoa > Arthropoda > Insecta > Coleoptera > Curculionidae > Polydrusus > Polydrusus cervinus. Next base: position 16,041,032 of record OW284511.1, read on the forward strand.
CTTTTTGACTTGCTTAAGGGTACTTTTGGACCTTTAAAATAGATTTACTTCAGTAATATATAAGAAATATTATATTATTGTGAGCTGTACCTACAACTAATATTTTTTTGCAAGAAATTAATTTTATACCTAGGTATATCTTATTTACCTCCTTCCATAGGACCTTTAAAAGTAAAAAGAATAAATGAAACTACCTACATACATATGTATGTGTTAAAGGAAGTTGTGAAAATTGATTGTCCCCTAAAATACTTACATTAGCTGTTGCTCCTTTTTAAAATAGCAAAGTAGGGGGTTCCCTTTATAGCAGCCTTTCCCAAAGTGGGCGATAACGCCCCCTTGTGGGCCCTGCAGGTCTAAAGGGGGGCGCTAAGAGACCCAGAAAAAAAATGGGGGCGCTAAAAAATAATTTATTCCCAAAATGGGCGGTAGACAAAATAAGTTTGGGAACCCCTGCTTTATAGCTTTGAATTAAGGTCCCGGTCCACTACATACACAGAAATATTGCCGGATATTTACACAAATAAAAAGTTCAATATAAAGAAATAATTTTGATTGGCAATTGTTTCATTGTTCCCAGGGTAGGCAATGCTTTTTTACCTATATTGTTTGCACGCCACTGCTATTTGTCTTCATCTAGAGCAGATGGGTACTAATTAACGCAGCTTTAAGAATTTTGCCTGAAACTTTACTTGAGGAGCAGTGTCTTTCTAAATATTGTAGCTTACAAAAAATATGGTAAAATGTAAAAAACTAGGTCTGTGTCACTATTATCTTTAATAGGGAGTCTTTAGGCACAATAATTTTAATTATTTCTTTAAAAATTATTTGCTTGCATGCTCAGCTTCCTTTTGAAGAATATTTACTTAAAAAAGTACTTACCTTCCTCTGATAAACTTGTACCAAATGTAGCAGAAACATCAGCAAATATTTCAGATTTAAATGCAGAATGCTAGAAATAAGATAACAAGTATTAGGTATTATTAGTTTACTAATACTATGTAGTTCTAAATGCGCTTCTTCAACTGTATTGCTAGTGGTAAAATATTGACTAGGAGTAATCGATCCTCCGATTGACAATCTAAAGTTACAAATATTGTTAAAAGTTGTACTTACATGTTTTATAACGTACACGTCTGCGTTACTGTATCTCAAGAGTTGAATACACAACAAAGTCAGTATTTGGATAATCATCTTGTTGCCTTGTCTCCCTTAATTCGTTTGAACTTACATTACAAAAGGAATTTTAGAGTAATTAACTTTTGTTGTAGTTATCAGGTAAAATACCTTTAAAATTACAGGAAAGAAAATTGTTGAAAATGCAGAAAAAGTTTAGCACAGGAAATATTTAGTCATCAAATTGTATTATTCATTTGCAAAAAACTTGTCAAACATGGTCAACCTTCAATTTTGAATACCTAACGGTTGAGACAGCGTGGTGGGTGGTAGTAAATCGCAGTTCCCAGTGAAAAAATTGAATTATCTGGTAATATCTCTAATTTTCTTAATAAAATCATCGCTTGTATAAAGCTTTAATCCATTGCATGCGCTTTTCTCATATCACTATAGAAAAAATCATCATTAAAATTGCATCCTAGCTTGCTTGCCCCGCTTGGTAGTAATGAATGAACAATCGGGGGGCGCGAGCCCCCCATATAACCTTTTAATCTTAGATTGCCCTAGCATCAGTAATATAAATGATCCAGGAATAGAAAATATTCCAAACGACGAGGACAAAAATGGCGGAGAGATAGGAATTCAACAAAAAAAAACCAACAAAAAACAGTACTTGATCGACTCGCTATCGCCAATGGCAAAAAAAACATGCGAAAATATAAACTCAGACCTCTATTTTCAACCCTCAAGGGAAGAGGATAGGAACCTATTAAATAAGGAACTGGAAAACTTGAACGTAATATTTCAAGGGGACCAAGAAATGATAGAAGAAATAGAAAAATTAACTCAGAACATAGAAAAAAACAGAAATAGAAAGCAACTATACTCTATCCACGATCTAGAACCCTACTATGTAATGCTGGAAGCAGAAAATGGGGCAGTTGGAAACGTTCATCCAATGAGCGTAGGAAAACTGTTATTCAAACACAATGTACAAGGAAAAAAAGATATAATAAAAAAAGGAAAAAACAAATTAGCCATCGAGTTCAACAACCCAACAAATGCAAACAAGTTTGTAACAGAAAACTCCCTAAGAGAACAGGGTTACAAAATATACATCCCCCAAAGATTAATAACATGCACAGGTATAATAAAAGACGTAAGTTTAGATATCGAGGACCAGGATATATACGAACATGGAAAAGTAACTTTAAATACCCTAATCGGCAGGAGTGCGAACCCAAAGATAATTAAGGTACAGAGACTAAACAGACGTATAGTCAGTGTAAGCGAAGGAGAACGAAGGGTCACAGTTGAACCATCCAAGGTCATGAAGATAACAATAGAAGGGAATAGACTTCCTCAAGAATTTACTATCTTCAACGTAAGAAGAACAGTCTCACGATACATTAACAGAGTAATAATGTGTAACAAATGTCTACGATATGGACATCATAAAGACCAATGTCGGGGAAAAGACAGATGTATTTACTGTTCGGAAGAACACGAAACAGATAAATGTGGAAAAAAAAATACACCAGCTACACACAAATGCGTTCACTGTGAAGAAAATCACACAGCAAACTATAAGGACTGTCCGGAAAAAAACAGACAAAGAAATATAAACGAAGTAATGGCGCACCAAAACATGTCATACTATGACGCTAACAAGCTATTCTCTCACCCAAAAAAAAAACAAAATACGGAAAGAACAAGAGAAGACCTCAATATTTTGCAAGAAAGCAATTTTCCAAAACTCACATCAGATGGAATAAGAGGGAACATAGGTAACGAACCTCGCCACACAAATCCACCTTTTTCGCAGGTAATCCAGAGAATACCGCAGAAAAATAACTCTACTGAGAGAAGATACTGGACGCAACCTAATAATCCACGCCCCCCGAAAAGAGCAAATCAACTACCAATCACTCCCCCAAGCGATAATAAAATCAGGGAATACACCTTCCCATCCTCCAGCAGAGTAGCTACCACTAGCATCTTTGTGGGACAAACTATATCTGCAGAAAACCGAGCAGGTAACACTACTTACCAAAACAAAAACTATCACAAATTACAAAGCAAATTGACTGAATCACTAGAAACATTAAAGAAAGATAGCAAGAACATGCAAAAATTAAAGGAGTTACGGGACATTTTAACAAAAACCATAGAAGAAAATGATCAAGAGGAAAATTTTCCACTTGATCAAGGAGAAATAGACGAGCTTTAACACAAATTATACAAACATCATTACCTTTTTCATTTTTCATATTGTATATTGTTATTAGTAAGGAAGTAATAGTAAAGGGATATTACAGGAGTATACATAGCATAAACATAAAACAAAATCAAGAAATTTTCCTTTTTGACACATGGGTTATAGGATATTAAGCTGGAATATCAGAAGTGTAATAAGCAATAGAGATACTCTAATCAATCTTATAAGTAATTACTCCATAGACATTGTCATATTAAGCGAAACATTCCTGAAAGATAGTCTTAGTTTTAACATTAGAAACTTTGTTGCCATTAGAGATGATAGAAACGATGGGAGAGGTGGCCTAGCAGTACTGATAAAGAAAAACATCCCAGCCAGACACCTTGACTTGGGAAATGTACGTTTGCCTAACAGATTTCAAATTATGGGGGTAGAATTGGAAAAATTTGTCATCCTTAGCATATACAACCCTCCTGATATACGCCTACCAACAGATAAGATAGACAATATTATTAGGATACTTCCCGACAAACCACTCATCCTGACGGGCGACCTGAATGCACAACATGGCACCTGGGGATCAGGCGAAAACAACAGAAACGGGACACTCCTAATTGATCTAGTCCAAGATAGAAACCTGATAATCCTGAATGATGGTTCTCCCACAAGGTTTACCCCACCAAATCAGAACAGTAGTGCACCAGATGTAACAATAGTTACCACAAATATGACAGACAAGACACACTGGCAAACCATCAAAATGTGCGGCATGAGTGACCACTATCCAGTCCTAATATCTGTAGATGAGCAAGCGCAACCAACCAATATCGTTAAAAACTTCCATACAGCCAAAGCGGATTGGAACCAGTTTAATATTTCATTCACAAGAGCGTGTCTAGAAAATCCCCCAGAAAACTACAATCAATTTTATGACATGATGATGCTAGCCGCTGAACAAGCCATACCACAACGAGGCAAAGGTACAAAAGTTACACACCCTTGGTGGGATGGAGATTGTGACACCGCAATAAAATGTAAGAAAGCTGCCATTAAGAAATACATTGAAGTGCCTACCATGGAAAACTATATAGAAGCGAATAAAATTAGAGCCAAATGTAGAAAAGTACTAAGAGAAAAAAGACGGACAGGATTCAGAAAATATTGCGAAAATTTAAATCCCAGGACCCCCTTAAAGCAAGTCTGGACAGCTGTTAGAAGATTCGCTGGATCGCAAAAAAGTCAAAACCACCTACTACCGCTAAACAGCCAAATATCTCAGGACGTGCTAGATTCCCTCACTTCCCCATACATCCCTATAATGGATAGACCCCAGATAGACGTGGAAGAAGTGGTAGAATTTTCAACACAGGAACTAATAGCAGCAATAAAACATAAGAAGGACACATGCCCAGGCAAAGATAGAATAACTTTCTCAATGATAAAGAATCTACCAAATATAGGTATTCAATTTCTTAGGGAGCTATTTAATAAAATATTAACCCAACAGGCAATAGTCCCAACAAGCTGGACTGAATATCTGATAATCCCAATTTCCAAACCTAACAAAGATCCAAACCTAGCAAGCTCATACAGACCAATAGCCCTAGCATCGTGCATCAACAAAACGCTGGAAATATTAATAAAAAATAGGATCGAATGCTATCTAGAAAACCACAACCTTCTATATCCTCTACAATATGGCTTTCGCAGGGGAAGAAGCATCTACGATAACCTTGTCAGCATCGCAAATAATATCACAACACAATTAGCTTTCGGTAATAAAACCATCATGATAACTCTGGATATGAACTCTGCATACGACCACGTAGACCTCAACGTGTTAATAGCAAGAATGTGCAACATAGGCATTCCACAATACCTATGTAAAACAGTACAAGATATGTGGACAAATAGGCAAATCTACATCAAAAATATCCAAGATAATAGAATTCTAGGACCACAAACAGCACACAGGGGGCTACCACAGGGGTCCCCAGTTTCCCCTGTTCTATTTAACGTGTATGTAGACCCACTTCACGAAGTCATTCCCGAAGAGGTGATACTGTACGAATATGCAGACGATATAGGTCTTATCATAAACGGAAATGATATATTAGAAATGGTGAGAATAATCAACAGAACCCTGTCCAGAGTTCACGAATGGCTAACAGAACACGGATTATCCCTATCCCCTGCCAAATCAACAGCCATATTGTTCCAGAGTGAAGTAAGGATTCCCCCACTACCGGTCATAGAAATCAACCAAGAAATCATTCCATGGAAACAACAAGTCAAATACTTAGGTGTAATATTTGACTACAGATTAACATGGAACAAACAAGTGGATCAAATTAGCGCAAAAGCCCATAAGAGCCTTAACATAATAAGATACTTAACTAAAACATGGTGGGGAGCCCACCCCAAAACATTACTTCTACTATATAAAACATACGTCAGATCCCATCTGGACTTTAGTTCCTTTGTCATAACAGGACTAAATAAGAAAAATGCTTATAAACTGGATAAGGTTCAATATCAAGCAATAAGGACTTGTCTGGGGATGATGAAGTCCACGCCAATCAACATCCTGCTATCAGAAGCCGCAGAAAGCGATTTGCAAGCACGAAGAATATGGCTAGCAAGCAAGTTCCTTTTAAAAGCTATTAGGATCACTCAAAACCCTATAATGAATTACACTACGAGTCTATATATAGTTTACAATGAAAATCCAGGATACTGGAATAACCATGAAACCCCCCCACTTGTCGAAGCTTTTGATTTAACGGAGGAATTTGTAAATAAGGTGCATCATACCTCACACCTACCCATCTTCCTATACCCTCTGAAAACACAATATTCCACCATCCCAACAAAAGACATAGGCCTAGAGAAAAATCAAACCACAAATGAGTCCTTCAGAAACAACAAAAACTCAATATGGACGGAGGACACAGAGTTCCTATACACAGATGCTTCAAAAGACCACGAGGGTAACACAGGAATCGGCATATTCTGTAGAGAGAGAAACATAGAAATCTCTATAGGGCTACCGAAAGAAGTCAATATTTGCACGGCGGAAACGATAGCTATCAAACGCGCAGTGGAGGTAATCAGAGAATTAAATATAAGAAACTCTGTGATTCTCACAGACTCAAAAAGCGCACTACAGGGACTAACAAGTACAGAAATAAAAGGTAGCTGGGAGTGGCTGAACCTACACATCAAAAAACATATTCTAAACATTAACGCAACAGAAGGAAAGTCTTTGGAGATAGCATGGATACCCGGACATAGTGGGATAACGGGTAATGAGAAAGCTGATAGATTGGCGAACCAAGGCAGGCTACAAGAGCCGGTTCAGTTTCTTCTTGGATATAAGGAATTCCTCCCCAAAATTAAACAAAAAATATGGTCAGACTGGACCAATAGATGGAAAAGAATGTCAACAATCAAAGGTAAAATCTATGCAGAAATGACAGAAAACCCATACAAGGAACCTTGGTTTTCCCAATTTCCAGACTTAGAAAGGATTCACATAACAACTATGTGCAGAATGCGCAGTAACCACTGTTTAACCCCAGCACACTTAAACAAGATAAAAATCAAACCAGACCCCAACTGTGAATGTGGTGAAGAAGGAAACCTGGATCATGTATTACTCAATTGCTCGAGAACCGCCATTCAGTCCAAAAATTTATACACCCAACTTTCCATTATTAATGCACTTGCCCCCCTTCATCTACAATCCATACTACATAATCTCAACACAAATTCCATCCGCATGTTAGTAGAATTCCTTAAGGCATGTCAGCTCAAGCTGTAATCTTAAACTAAACTACCACCCACCGTATCTTTCCAGGGATACACCCATGGCCGCATAGCCCTAGCAGCTGAGGCCATCCAAACGAATGGAACTGAACTGAACCTTCAATTTGCTAATTAATTGAGTCTTTTAATTTAATTTAAAAATTTAACTTGCACAATGGTTACAAAATCTTAAAACCAGTAAATAATTTGATTACCTCATCTGTTGCAAATCTAAAACCGCTAAAACCCTTCTGAATAAAAACAAAAACAATCACACTTCTTTACCCTATCAGCTGTAATTGCTGCTAATTTCAAAGTAGTGTAATCAAAATCCTTAATACGTCAGACCAGTTGCAACAGTATAACTTTTGATCATTATGTATGTTATGTTGTCTAAAATAGCGATTTCGGTTTACAGATCTCGGGCACTCTGAGAGCGCTCTGTGACGTCATAGATCTGCCCGAGATCTGTCACAGCCATATAGTGAGATATCTCGATTTCGATAATCGAACACGCAAATCTCGGGGAGAGCACTCTCAGAGTGCCCGAGATCTGTAAACCGAAATCGCTATTTTAGTGTTAATTTAAAGCTCAGACGAGGAAATATCTAGATAAAGGCCGTGGCTAAAGTAACAGAGGTGTTACTTTTATATTTTCCTTAAAGTAAAACCAATGAAAGTGTGATAATGTTTTTTTCCCAACCAGGACCTCACTTCTTGGTTTATGGGAGTAGACTTTCCCCTGGGGATATGCCATTTTTCCCATGAAAATGGCGATCTCATATTCTTGAACACACTTCGTAGGGACAGTTTCCAATAAGACAACTGGAATTCCAGTTTAACTTAAAAATTTAAAAGAAGCCCTTGGGGACATTGCAACCGAAGAGAATAAATTCTACCGCTTGAAGAATTGAGGCCACAAAAAAAATTAGCTTTATTTTGTGATTGAGGCACATGTATTGTGGTAAACATGCCTAAACAACGATGGATAGTTTATCAAAAACATTATGTAATTTACCTTTCTTGTTGTGGAAATAATAATTGTATTATTACAACTTAGTAAAGTAAAGTATACTTCAAATTCTTTATACAACGGAGAGGGAACCGGTAGTGATATTTTCCATTATCAAAATCCAATTAGAAAAGAAATAATTTTGGCACTAACACAACAATTTTAGAATGATGCGGTTAAAGAAGCAACTCACTCTGTGATTTCAAAAACAAGATCCGCCCACGCGCCTGACGTAAAGCACCTTTAATTGGCCGATTTAAGTTCCATAACATAACCGTGGTCTGGATGTAATCTTGCCTTCGATTATGGTCACCGTTTTTGTCCACTTTTGGTCACAACTGCTTACTGTCCTGTTTTGTTGTAAATTGGCGTCAGAATTTGTGTCTGTTTGATATAAATAAAAAACTTACATAATACTTATTTTATATTTATTAATATTTACATAAGAATAATAAACAATAGGTAATAAAAAATTCAACATAAAAGTTTACACAAAATATACGGGGAAGGAACACTTAATACCAAAAAAAAAAATCCAAGTTGAAAAAGGTGTAACTATAATTCGTTTCTTGAGAGTACTTAAATTCACAGAACTAAAGTCCATTCTTCGAGATTCAACTTGCACACTAAGAAGAAAATATACAGGGTTATACTATACAATTTTATATCTTTATAGCTAAGATGAGTCCTGTAAATAATTTTTATCACATTTAATCAAATTATTGTCGTAATTGAAAGTTTTACTGTAAATATTTTATCCACAATATAAATGTTTTTAAAAAAAAATCAATTTTAAGTTTTGTGTTTTTACAGACGTCAAAAACCAACATCGAAAACTTTCAATTCTGACACAATAGGCACATTTAATCTACCTTTGTATTTTTTTTATTACAAGAAAGGGACAATTTAAATCACATACACAAATTTTTGTCAGATTGTTAGAGCCTAAAGTAAAATTATAGGTCAACATAGACACATACTAGGGTACTAGAGTCAAAATAAAATTATCTTCAGTGGAGGGGCGTAGACCCTTAAAAATACCATTGTTTTTTAGAAAAAATATCTTTATTTATCACGTGACGGCCATCCAACAAATTAAGTTCTGCTTATTTAATTCCGAAGTTGGCTGAAGATGTCCACAATCAGTGATAATCCAAGGTGTTTCTTTAAGGTTGACCCACCAGTATATCTCGGGAATTACTGGGTATAGAAACTCAGGGGAAAATTATTAAGAGCCTTCGATACCAGAGTGAAACGCGGCATCGTTTCCTGGCTTGTCTAATTGAAAATTTATCACAAAAATGTTATTAAGGGGTTCACAAGAACTTCTAGTTTGGCAATTATATAGGTTCAACTTATATCATCCGCCATGCAGAACATAAAAATAGAAATATTGCAGTTATTCATGTTAATTTTTATTTTCCATTTAAGTTACAAACGATGCCCCGATATTATCTTAAAAATCTCCACTGACGCGGCGACACCTAATTCTCGTAAAATTCGTTTTTATAATATTTTGTATATAGAAAAATACGGGCGGACCAAAAATACATTTTATTGCCATCGCCAGACACAGGTAAGATATACGCGATCTGCTGGAAATGCACTATTTGTTGCTAATGCTACTTTTTGTTCTTAAAGTAGCACCGCAATGATGCAGAATTGTCTAAGCTTTCTAATGATGTTACCAAAGATACACCTTAGTGTAGAAATTTTCGGAGAAATTTGGAGTTTTAATATTTAATTTTCAACTCTAGTGGCGAAATTCTTTTCTCTGAGTTTCTATGCCCACTAGTTTCCGAGATATGGCCGGTGTCATGTATATTCAGAAATATTTAAAAAAAATTATATTTAAGTTTAAATTGAAATAAAACAATGTATTGGTATTAATCTAAAAAGAAGCATGTAATATGTATATTAATGACACACAAAACATGTTTATTAATCATTTTAATACTATAAGCCGTTTTTGAGAAAATAACAAAGTGTATGTGTCAAACTTCAACATTGATTTACAGCAGTCAAAAAATTTCGAACAGCGAAGTAGCAGTGTGGAGGAGAAAAATATTTTTTCTTAGACAGTCTCAAGAAATCGACCTTTGAAACTTAACAAGATTGTTTTCTGAATATCCTGCCTTTTTATTTTAAAAAACTAAATAGCACTGTCATACAATAGTGAAAGAAGACTTTTTATGCTGTTCCAATTGGCACTGTTCGTAGTGTTACAAGCTTTATAATGACTTAAAAATACGTGAATAGGCAGGGTTAGCAGTGATATTAGGGGTAACTTAAAAATTATACTAGCACCGTCAAACACATTTTTCCTATCACCCTTCTTTGATACGTATTTTTTAAAACAGAGTGTCCGGTAATTGCATTACGCGGCAAGGAACGGTATAATAGTAAAATAAAATTAGGTTGGGGGAGAGGGCTGCGTATGAGGTCATAAAAACTTGTAACGTCAAGACGTCTTCCAATTTTACCGGAGTAAATAAAGATGTTAATTTAATAAAAAATTCATTCGGGGGGGGGGGGGATCTGCAGGCCCCCTCCCTTGATTTCGCCTCTAGTCAGAGGGCACTATAAGAACACAAATTACAAGAAACACTAGACTGTTTTTTCCGGTTACTTACCTGACACTCTGTATACTTTATTTTTAATTTGTTCATTTATACTGGGTCTCCCAAAAGTCCCGCATAAAATTAATATCAATTAAAGGAAAAAGATCTAGGAAAAACGCTCGGACCCGTAAATTTTTATTTTTAATTGTGCATTTTTTGACAAAAAAAATATTATTCAGGGTGTCTCATAGAACTGTCGTCACGCCTTTGAAAATTTGGAACACCCTATATATTGTATAACTTTTTCATTCCCAACAAAATTCTACGCTTATGTTGTAAATATCATATCTCTAAATTCAATAGTTTTTAGATATTGACTTTTAAAATATGGCATTTTTTGACTTTGACAGGCTGTAACATTGGAACGGTTCATCTTAGAGAAAAATGGTTTTCACCTCCCTATCTTAGTTTTTTATTCTCTATCCAAAGAAACCAACCTCCGATTTACCATGTTAAACCAAAACAACGGTTTTAACGGTTTAACATGGTAAATCGGAGGTTGGTTTCTTTGGATAGAGAATAAAAAACTAAGATAGGGAGGTGAAAACCATTTTTCTCTAAGATGAACCGTTCCAATGTTACAGCCTGTCAAAGTCAAAAAATGCCATATTTCAAACGTCATTATCTTAAAAACTATTGAATTTAGACATATGACACTTACAACATAAGCGTAGAATTTTGTAAGGAATCAGAAAATAATACAATATATAGGGTGTTCCATTAAAAAAAATTGTCAAAGGCGTGACGACAGTTCTATGAGACACCCTGTATAATATTTTTTTATGTCAAAAAATGCACAATTAAAAATAAAAATTTACGGGTCCGAATGTTTTTCCTAGATCTTTTTCCTTTAATTGATATTAATTTTATGCGGGATTTTTGCGAGACCCAGTATATTGGTTCACATATGGGAAATTTTTTATTTGAATTTGAATATTGAAAAATCTTTTTATGCCGGTAATTATAGCTGCATAATGGCTAACCTAAAAATTTACTTTGAAATTTGTCACGTGACTGACTACTGGTTTGGCGGGAAAATTAAAAAAAAAATGTTTTCATGAAAATAGTTATTTAAAAAAAATGTTTATATACAATAAAACTTGGTCAAAATAAGAACAAATGGTTCATTGCAAGCATATTGTTTCAAAAATAACTATAAAATAAGGTAAATATGTTTATCAGATACAGGCTGACTACGCTCAAGTACATGGTATAGTGTATTTCACACTAAGCTTTTAACGGCCGTCGATGACACACGTTATTTCTAGTATCATTTATTTTACAGACCTTAAGATTTGGTTAGGACCGGACTGGTGTTCATGTAATAGTTAATGGCCAAATAAACAATATATTTACTTGCTTTTTCATAAAAATAACACGTCACAGATACACACAGTCCAACACTTTATAACCAGAAAGTCTACACACAAAATAATAGCGAAATAATCTCTAAAAATACCAAATACAACAACAATACTGCTCTTATTATTCAACACGTGAACGATAATTAATGCGGTGCCTCGCGCGCAGTGTGGTTCTGCGTTATTGAAAGAACACAGAAAAGACACGCGGATTGATGAAATAAAGTACGGAAAGAGATGCGCGAGGACAAGAACGTAAGAAAGAGATCCAACTAACTAATGGCAGTCGATGTCGGTGCTGTAACAATAATCTTTTGACGGATTTTTAGCTGATTGAAGGGCAACAGATTGGAGTGTTCAGTGTGTATCTTTGTCGTGAACATGTAACTATAGTCGGTTGTATATCGATTTCTCATGAATCTAGCCAATATTGGTGAGGAAAAGCCATTTTCGGAATTAAGAAATTTTTAAATCACATGTTGGCCAACACGTTTGACAAGAGAAACGTTAGAAAGTACGTGAAATATACTATAAAAAGCTAAATTTTAACACACAGAAACTTTAAAAACTCAATAAATTCATGGAAATATGAAATTAGATATTTTCAAAAAAATTTAAAAAAAACTTCTTTCGATTTTTTGCATCAAACTTTGCAAACGAGTATATATAGTTAAAATCTAAACCCTTTTATCAAATAACTTTTTTCGATATCTCGTCATCTAATACCACTTTTCATGACTTTTTTATTTTTCTGCCTAATGACTGAAATACATTTTTAAGTTACATTATGTAGAAATAACTAATCGGCATAAAAAAAATTGTTCAATATTCCAACAATAATGTTTCTCATATGTTACCAACTTTATTTCGACCACTGTATTTTCAAATTTGTGTTTTAAATGTCAAGCCATAATTTAATATGAAATAATAGGTGCCGTTTTTGTCTTACAACATTTTTAATTTACTAGATGAATTTCATTTAAACTTTAAAATGTTTTTACAAAGCAATTTAGACCAAAAAGCAAACCACTTACACACGTTTGCGACAAGTAAAATATAATTTTATCGACGTGAACCGAATTTTATAGGAAATAACGACCAAACACTTAATAATTTTAACATTTACTTGAGATCTTCCTTTACCAACATTTAAAAGGGTGCAACAGACTTGGTCTTACCGAGCTCTTAATAAATAAAATTTAAAAAATAATTCAAAGAGGGCGCTGCAGTTTCCCAAATACCTCCTATCATTGCGACTAGAACATAAACGTAACCTAACAAACCTATATATCTACACGGTGACGTCGCTTCTCGTTTCGTCGCTGCTTGCTGCGTCCGGCTGGTGGACATATACGTCTAAATTGTTGCATAACTTGAACTGAGGATGACTGACGACTGCGCTTGTGCTTGATGATGTGTCGGTAGTTGCTATTAAAAAAAACACATTATCTTAGTCACAGTCATCATGGAGAACACATCGTTTGTTTAACTCTTAGATGTCTATGGTAATTGGTCTAAGGTTTGACTTAAAGTATTCAGAAACTTAAGTTTACTAATTTTGTAAAAACCTACCCACAGAATCCTCACTTGCTATACTCTGTCCGTCTCCATTGATGCTGTGATGATCGGAAGCCGTTACAAAATTCCCCGCCCCAGATTGCTGAGATACTGAACGTGCTGCCCTCTGAATTGGATTTTCGTTTTGAACCTTAAAAAAAATATAAAAACTAAAATTTCTTCCTGTAAAAATGTTTTTATGATTTTTTGTGTCAACAAATGTTGTTGAGTACCTCAAACGTTCCACCAGGTGTCACTCTTGAGCCGGATCTCAGCAAAGGAGTGGTGTCGTCCGTGTCGCTATCACTGTCCGAGTCGTGGTGAGGCTCGTCATGGGCAAAAACTTTCCGTTTGCAGATCGGACAAACTCGCTTGTTCTTCGTCAGCCATGGATCGATACATTTTATATGGTATACTAAAAAAACATTATTGAAAAAAGCTGTTGTCGTGTCTAATGATTTTTGTTTGCTTGAAGGTTGGACGCAATGATGTTTTTTGAATAATAGAATAGTTTTGGACTTGCATTTTCTTTATTCGTTTCTTAAATCACAGCGTTTTAACTCGTAAGAATTTCCAGTCGTCTTCAGGTAAAAAGTATAGTAACTACAGCTCTCAGCTAGCTTGGTGCACTGAAGCTTAACTAAGATGGGTGCATTTATGGGTTTAGTTCGTGCGCTGGCCATGGCCACACGGCCATCATGTCATGTAGACAAAAGCTGAAATCATGTATAACGAATCACTGGAGGAAGGTTGTTTTAGTAACCCCTCGGATATAAGACATATAGTTAATAAATAAATAAATATCTGGAAACCTTTGTAAAATTCAAATTCAAAAGAACATGGAATCTTAACTAATACCGCGCACGAACTAAACGTATGACTGCGCCCATCTCAGTTAAGCTTTACTCCTGAAAATCGCGCCATCTTTGTTATCACCCGAAACCAATGTAAGCAAATGATAGACCAAAGCAAAGAAGCTCATAACGAGAGAATCAAAAACAAACTTCTTGCCAGTCCTAACGGATCAAGGTCCTTTTGGTCAGTCGCTAAGGCCGTCAGCCAAAACTTTACAAAGTCAACTATTCCACCTCTAACACGTTCCGACGGCACAATAGCAACCACAGCCGGGGATAAAGCAAACCTACTTGCTGAACTGTTTTCCTCGCATTCCACTGTAGACTTTCAGGGAAAACCACCACCCAACATTCCCTCAGTTCAATCGCAAATGTCTGAAATCGTGTTTCGACAGCGTCTTGTTAAACGGATTCTTAAAGGACTCGACGTCAATAAAGCTTCTGGTCCAGACGAAATTCCTATCATTGTTCTCAAGACATGCGCCGATGAACTTACACCAGTATTTTGTAGACTTTTCAACTTATCCTACAAAAAAGGAATATTTCCATCCTGCTGGAAGTCGGCGCGTGTCCAGCCCATTCCAAAGAAAGGTAAGAAGACCCTGCCAAGCAACTACCGACCCGTCGCATTGCTTTCAGTAATTTCCAAAGTAATGGAGAAAGCTATTAACCAACAACTCCTAAAGTATCTGGAAGGGCTTAACATTATCAGCGACCATCAATACGGTTTTCGTAAGTCCAGATCAACAGGTGACCTTCTGGCATATGTCACCCATCTTTGGAGCAACACCATCGAACATCATGGAGAATCCCGGGTTGTTGCACTGGACATATCTAGGGCTTTTGATCGTGTTTGGCACGATGGGCTTCTAAGTAAATTGCGATCCTACGGTATGCCTAATGGATTCTGTTTATGGTTAACCAGCTTCCTTAAGAACCGTTCCCTGCAAGTGGCGATTGACGGGTTTCTTTCAGACACCTTCACCATCAATGCCGGTGTTCCTCAAGGGTCCATATTGTCGCCTACCCTCTTTTTACTGTATATTAACGACCTTCTAGTGAAAACCCAAAATCCAATTTATAGCTTTGCTGATGACAGCACACTTGTCTCATCTTTTACCTTGACTCCCCAAACATCCGCTGCCGACGCACATCTTCGCAGGCAGCATGAAGTATTGCGCCTCAACAAAGACCTGGACGAAATTTTAGCTTGGGGTGACAGTAACCAAGTCGAATTTAATGCTAAGAAAACCCAGGCAGCAGTCTTCCCCAAAAAGGTTAACATTGCAGAACCGGATATAGTCATGGCAGGACACGCAATTCCCCTGGCACCGTCTATTAATTTGCTGGGGGTCAATCTGGGAGGTAATATGTCTTGGCATGATCACGTTGCCGTAATTGCCAAGGCAGCTGCACAGAAACTTGGTGTACTTTTCCGCACCAAAAGGTTGTACACACCTCATCAACTTTTGACACTCTACAAAGCCCAGATTCGACCATCATTAGAATATTGCTCTCATGTCTGGAGCTCTGCACCCAAGCACACCCTTCGGCTACTAGATTCCATTCAAAGGAGAGCCATTCGTCTGATCGGCGACCCCGAGCTGACCAAGACCCTCGATAGCCTGGAGCATCGAAGACAGGTTGGTGATTTGGCTCTCTTTTACAGATATTTCCATGGCAGGTGTTCGACTGACATTGCCCACTTGATTCCACCTAGAGCAATTCAAAACAGAAATACACGGCAAACCACTGTCGCTCATCCATATGTTGTTCAGCTTAGTACTCCTCGAACTTCATTGTTCAAGAATTCTTTCATCTGGAGAACGTCATCTTTGTGGAATGATCTTCCTGAGGTCGTGTTTCCCAATGAATACAATCTTCAACGTTTCAAGACCAACGTTAATCGCTTTTTTCGCACTCGCACCGCTCCCAGAGCGCCTTAAAGGATTTTTCCTACAGTGCAGGTGTTTTATCATAAAAAAAAAAAAAAAAAAAAAAAAGTGCATCTAGCTAGTATAAATAGAGCTTTAGTTACTGTGCTTATTTAGTATTCACCCGAAAACGACTAGAGATTATTTTTCCTCGAGGGCCCGTCCATGTGCCGCATACACTTAGGCCAAATTTAGCCCATTGTGCTCACCCTGTTTGATTTTCGCACCCACTCAGTGGTCCCAGTTGAAACATTGTGATTTAAAATAAATAAATAAAGACAAGTCCAAAACTCTTCTATAATTCAAGATATGATTTTTTTTGCAAATTCTAAATAATGATAGGCTAAAAAGAGGTAAAACCCACGACATCACCGATATTTATGCCGTTTCTTATCAAATATTCTTTGAGTTTATCTATTTTTATTTAATTCATTATGTGCATTTTGGCACGGGAAATTGTTTGATTAAATGTACATATTTAACCTTAAATATTTCAAAATTCATAAATATGCATAAAAAGCCAAAAATATACAACTAAACTAACAAATAAATTAATATGGTTTTAATTATCCCATTATAAATATATTAGGTTTGTATTTAAATTAAAATAATGAAGAAAATAATATTTTCTAAGATTTAAAAAAATCTTTTCTGCAAGAAAAGTACATATGTATGTATTACTTTTTTATACCTTTTTTAAAGTAATACACTGGCCGGCCCACCCTGAAACTATGGGTGCCCACCGAAAATTAGGGAGACACGTTGTTTATTTAGAAGTTACTTTTGATGGGGAAGAGTTTTGCGAAGGGAGATAAGCTTTTTTCTAGAAGTCACTTTTGATTGAGTATGGAGGTGGACATATTTTTTTTTAAATCCATCGCAACTGCTGATTACATTCTGTCTTTTTTTTTAATGCGCAGTAATCTGTACTGGCTGTAAGGTAGTGCTATAAACCTTAATATACAATTTTATGTTATTGCGTATAAAAAAAAACGCTTACCATGACTACAAGGCAAGACTCGAAGTTTCTCTCCCTCGACATAGTCTTCTAGGCATATGGCACATGTGTCATATCTGTCACCTTTTTGGTATTTGCAAGTAGGAATTTTGTTCAGCTGAGCTTTTGGTAGTCGATGTCTCCTCTGTCGTCTTCTGTCTTTTATGTATTTGACAACCTATCAAAAATACAATTATCTTCGTGATCAATACAAAATGATAGTTCTTAATTCAAACATATCAACAACCCGGTGTATATCTACTAGAGAGAACCTAGGCCTAGACTATTTCGATATTATTTTTTCTTAATTAAATCATCTAATTAAAAATCATAAAATAGCAACAGATCTCACCATGAATATAATCATCACAACAAAGCATATTCCTACAACTATGGCAAACGGTATCAACAAATGCGTCTGAATATTGAACGGAGTCTCCGCCGTAATTACTATAAAATAGTTCGGATCTGTATAGACGTTCTTTAACATGAGTCCCGATGACTGACTGACGAATACTGAGGGTATGTAGATTCCCGATGCGTTCTTTGCTGACATAGGCACTAGGTCATTTGAGCCTACATTGAAAACTATTACCGCATTGTATCTATAAAACAAAAAAAAAATTATTTAATTAAAACAATAATAAAGATAATTTACCAATGAAGCACCTTTGATTGTGAGTAAATAATTCCTGCCTATGTCACAATCAAACTTGCTTGTTAGTTAATTGTGGTTCAAAATCTTTATGCAACCCAAACTTCAAGTGTTTTTAAAGATGTTGCTGTTGAACACCTGAAACCCATACTACTATTACTTACCCTTTAAGTTGTGCCGTACGAACTTTTTGTTCAAAGGTACAGTTTTGTTCGATCGTATATCTCGGTACTAACAAAATATATTTCTCCACAACGTCGTCACTGGTTTTGTTAGGCGGTTTTAACGAATCGTTGCAAGCACTTGGAGGGCTGGCATTTACAAGCATGCCACGGACAGCTGTAAAGTAAGCAAGAAAAGTATTGTAATAGAAAAAAAAATCTAGGCCACATCCTCTGCGCTTTGTTTTCTAAAATGTTTTTAACCCTTAATTCCAATAAGGGAAGATGTATTTATTACAAAATATTTTTTCTACTCCTATATTAGTAAACATTGTTTTCCTATGAAAATGAGAAACAAAGCACGGTTAATTTGGCTAGAAAGCGCCGCATATCACACGCGTGTTAAAAAAAAATATTTCAACACTAGTGTTGAAATATTAAGGCACACTATTTAATTTAAACATATGGTGCCAATTTGACAGAAACCCCCTATTTATTAAAATAAAACAAATTTCAGAAAGCAGAAATTGTAAAGTAATTAACTTATTTATTATGTATTTATCGAGTGATTCAGAATCAAAGTGTGCAAATACGCCATCTGAAATTATAAAAAATGTTAATAATATACTGGAAAATCTATTACCAGAAAAAACAAATCGCGCTGAAGGGAGTGTCATGTATTAAACAACAAATCTTTATCGGTAGCGATAGCGTAGAGAATAGAGCTCTAGCCTACAGATCGCAAGTTCACAGGTTCAAATCCTTCCTATGATATACTTATAAAATATGAAAAAATGAAAAAGGTAAACTACAACTAAAGGAAGTCTATTGACAAACTATGAAACCAGATATTAAGTGGAACATAATCCTAAATATGCTAATTTCAACACTAGTGTTGAAATATTTTTTTCACAAATCAAAAGCTTTTTTGATAATTCTTTGTGGTCGTAGGAAAAATAGTGTACATTACTCGTGTGAAAGTGATTATTCTAAAACTCGGAGAATTTCCGCACTCGGCTGACGCCTCGTGCTAAATATCTCCTCGTTTGAATAGTATCATTTTCATCACTTGTTATGTAATATACTATTTACGTACAGTTAACTCTATAAGTAAATTCATTCTTACGCACAACTGTGCGTTGTGATGCCTAATATAACAATAAAGTTAGCCTTAAACCACTCAAATCATGACATTTATCTATCTTGCGTTTTGAATATTTAACAGTGATATTGTCATTATTTCAGATTTGAAGTTCAAATCGATGCTTTATAAACCGAACTTTATTTATGTTCTAAAGCAATTAGGCACTCATGCAATATCGGCACTCGCCGCTACGCGGTTCTTTCTCACTTTTTCCGTTCGTGCGTAATATGCCTTTTACCACACTTAATACGTAATATACTATTACAGTACCTACGTAAAATTAAACTAACTTAGGTAGTAGTATAATTTTTGTTATTTACGGTAGAGAAAATAATAAATTAACCTTTCTTAGGACCAATTCCACCGATATCCAATCTTAGATTAATAAGCAAACTTAGATTATCTATTTATCTACACTCTACACCATAATGCCAACAAAATTTTTAAGATAATCCAAGTTTACTTATTAATCTTAGATTAGGTGTGTCGGTGCAATAATTGGGCCTTAGTTGTTTTTGTAGTATGATGGCAATATATATTAAAATGTTTGATATTACTTCATTTATAGCCATCATATCAGTTTACATCAATGTAAATAAACAAAGTAACAAAGATATTTTATTAAATGTATGCAATAATTGTTAAAATGTTGCATTGATTATGATTACGAGTGTGTATATGATAGTACATTTAAGGAGATCATAAATTATTCCATCAAGTGATTTTCTACTAACCAAACCGTCAAAAAAATATTTTTCATGCATTCGGGAACTCGCTGACCCATTCTGTACTACCTTAATTATTTTATCAGATAACCAGATATTCACATCGGACATATCGACAGTGATCCCGTTATCACTAATAACCAGTGGGCGGACATACATATGGGGGGGAAATCCCCCTGGCGTAGTGGCGTATATGAATTGATTTTGAACAAAAACTAAAATCATATTCAATTTAAAAATTAGCAGATAATAATGATTAACGTATTATCACATATTAAGAAATGATAAAAATACTTTTATCGCCTAAATAGTAGTAACATTTTATTTTATTGTATTGGTAAACAATCTTTTTGTCTCTAAACGATTAAATCCCAAATGCAGTCCATCGTTTTTGCAAACATCTGCGCTATTTTAAACTTAAAAGCATAATTTGTATGGAGTTAAACTTGTACTTGGAATGGATAAATAAGAAGAAAATGCGGTATTGAACAAAAAAATCCTTGACAATGATGACGGCGCCTTAATACTACTTAATTACTCTTATTATTCATGCAATGCATTATGTCATAGAACTATATCAATAATTTGGTCATTAAAATTAAACAATTAATCAACGAATATAAAATTCATAATAATCATTTCATTTATACATATTTATAAGGTTTGTTGTCTCGTGATTTACTCCTAAAAATGTATTTATTATTTTTATCAGAACAACAAACTATGTAGTTCCGACGTATATGATAAATAAAATAAAATAATATATTGCGCCTCTTCTTAGATTTATGATGGTAAAGCTGTAGAAAATGGGGAAAAATACAATTATATATTTCTTTGATTATTTCTTGCATACCTAGTTGTTATTTGTTTATTCTGGGTTACTGATGGCCACTTGTCCTTTCGAACATTCAGCCAGCTTGCTCTTGGACCTAAACGTGGGTTCCGAACCACGATTCACAGTCATGCGATACTCCCCAAGGGCTATCAACCCTCGGTTTATTGCCAATGAATGACCTACCGATAGAGGAGTGTGTACCTTCTTCCGCACCCCACGAGATGTCCGATATCATGCGGCCTGGTTACCGGCGTGCGTTGGAAGATGATGCATTCTACACTCTTCCCTGCATTCTTAAACCTGCCAAATTTCGGACATACTTCTTTTATTGTGCCCACTCCGAGGATCGAACTCGGACCGCCACGGTCGAATGCCAGTAACCTCTGAGCCACTACCGTGGTCATTTCTTGCATAGTTAAGATAGATAGATAGATAGATAGATAATTTATTAATGTCAAGGTACATAGTACTTACACAAGTCATATAAATGAAAATAAAAAAAAATAGTATTGAAAAAGTAACAAAATACACATGTTTTATACTGGCACAAACAATCTAAAATCATTACATATATAACATTCTAAAATCAACACTTACATATTTTGCACATCACAATTTAAAAATTCATCAACCGAATAAAATGCGCCCTTCACAAGAAACGCCTTTACCCTATTTTTAAAAGCTTTAATAGGTAAAAGCTTCAGATCCACGGGAAGCTTGTTATATAACCTGATCCCTAGAAAGTCTGGTCCACTCTGGCATCTTTTTAACCTCCTATAAACAATAGCTAAGTTCTCTTTATTTCGCGTATTGTAGTCATGCAACTCGGAGTGAGATTCAAATTTATCTGCATTGACCTTCATGAAAAGAAGAGTTTCAAGTATGTAGACCGATGGAAAGGTGAGTATTCCATGGACTTTAAAAGCATCCCTGCAGTCCTCCCTGAAAGATAACCCCGCTATCGTTCTGATAGCTCTTCTCTGCATTGCAAAGACCCTGTCAGTATGGCATGAGTGACCCCACACAATAATCGCATAAGTGAGGAAGGAGTGTATCAATGCAATGTGATATGCAGTTTTTAATGTACTGGTGGATACGGAAGTGCTTAGTCCTCTTAATGCAAAGGCTCCTTTTTTTAGTTTATCGCAGACGTAGTCAATGTGATGGTCGAATTTGAGTTTGTTGTCAAGTTGTACGCCAAGAAATTTTATTTTTTCCTGATTATCAGGCATCTCTGACATGTCTCTCAAGGAGAAGACCATTTCATAAGTTTTGTCTTTGTTGAGCAAAAGTTTATTGGCCTTGAACCAGTCCTCAGCTCTCGCCTAGTAATCAGTTATTAGTTACGGCCATTAAATCTTGAGCAGAACCTCATTTTACTATTAGGGAATCCAAACCACGTGATTCAATATGGCGGTTGGATGGCAAAAAGCATTAGGTCACCCGTTAAATGCCACCAGCAATTTTATATTAATGGTCACATGTACCAATTAGAGAGCAATATTTGCCATCCAGCCGTCGTTTGGACACATCGTTGGATTGCCTAATAATAAAACATACCTGTTGAACAAATTACCTATTTAAAATGTCATCATAGAAAAAACAATAATAAATGTCAGTGTTTAAATTTTCTGAAAATGCCAACCTTAACGACCCAGCAAAAAGTCTTAATAAGACCAACCTTTTAAATCCATTGTAAGAGCTAAAATGAAGATATCCGGGATTTATGAGAACAGCTCGATGAAGGGTTAGACAAACATCTATCATCCAGCAGCTAAAAAGCCATTTTTAACTGGGGAAAATAAACAACGGGCCGGTTTTGCATTACAGGTTTACCTTGAACCGCCAGTTTTATGGAGAAAGTAATATTTACAAACGAGGAAGTGTTTCATGCTATAGTATGTTAACTTTATATTTTGTTGTCGACCCTGCCGCCCCTGGCGATCCGTTACTGGTATTTGTATTACACAGGCAACAGGGACAAACATAGGATACAGAAACTAATTTTAAAATAATAAATTATGATAACTTTAGTTTTTGAAATGATGTATGATAATCTTGATATCCTTGACCTAACATGATGGTGATAAAGTTTTATTTGTCATATTTATCAAAAACACTGATTTAAAAATAATGAACTTAACTATTTTTAAAAGTTGCCAGGTTGGATTCAGTAAAATTCAAGGTAAAATTATTCTGTAAATACCTGTATTCATATGTTTATGAAGCATTATCCTTCCACAATAGCCAGTAATACAGCCATTGGAGCAACTAGAGGGAGAGGGACTAAGCCCTCTCAATCTGTTAATTAGCCTTAACAAAATTGCATTATTTATTTTTCATTTTTATTATGGCAAGGAGGCAATTGACAAACAACATACAACTTTTTTTCTTAGAGATAATTTGTTTTTGTACTTTCTTATTTCTGATGAATTTTACACATTATAAATCAGGTACTGTCAATAATTTAATTTAAGACCATAACCAGTGCCTTATAGGTGTATTTACTTTCTCTTTGACTTGCTTAAGGCTACTTTTGGACCTTTAAAATATACCTCAGTAATATAGAGGCAACTGACAAACAACATACAACTTTTTTTCTTAGAGATAATTTGTTTTTGTACTTTCTTATTTCTGATGAAATTTTACACATTATAAATCAGGTGCTGTCAATAATTTAATTTAAGACCATAACCAGTGCCTCATTTTTAGGTGTATTTACTTTCTCTTTGACTTGCTTAAGGCTACTTTTGGACCTTTAAAATATACCTCAGTAATATATATAAGATATATTGCTATTGTGAGCTGTGCAACCAATATATTTCCAAGAGATTAATTTTATACCTATATCTTCTGTACCCTCCTCTCGTAGGCCCTTTAAAAGTAAAGATAATAAATGGAACTTACCTACATACATATATGTATTTTATGTATGTTAAATTGGGTGTCCTTTAAAATACTAAATTTTGTAGTTACCATGAAAACTACTTTTTACATTAAGTGCAATTTTCAGCAAAATTGCCTGAAAGCATGCTTTCTGATGACATTTTAATCATCTGATGCAATTTTTCCCATTTAAAACAACCATTGCAATTGCACCTAATGTGAAAAGCCCTTTAAAATAGCAAAATAGGGGGTTTCCTAGCTCTGAATTAGGCAGAAATGAGTGCCTATTCGTATTCATCTAGAGCAGATGATTACTAATTAATTCAGCTTTAAGAAGTTTGCCTGAAACTTTACTGGAGAAGCAGTATTTTTCTAAATAGTGTACATGGTAAAATGTAAAAAAAGTAGATCCTGGGTAAGTAATTTGTTTAATAGGAAGTTTTTAGTCCCAATAATTATTATTTCTTTAAAAATAATTTGCTTGCATACACAGCTTTCTTTTCAAAAATATTTACTTAAAAAGTACTTACATCCCTCGGCTAAACTTGTACCAAATGCGGCAGGAACATCAGTAAATTCTTCAAAGTAAAATTCTGAGTTCTAGAAAGATAACCAGTATTATTACAAGTTTACTAATTCCTGACTAATAAATAATTGCTTATGTTATAGTGTTAAATGCATTGTACTGCTCTTTGTAAAAAAATTGACAAGTAGTGATCGATCCTCCGATTGACAATATATATTGTTAAAAGTTGTACTTACATATTTTATAGCGTACACCTCAGCGTTACTGTATCTCAAAAGTTGAACACACAACAAAGTCAATATTTGGATAATCATCTTGTTGACTTGTCTCCCTTAATTTGTTTTAAATTACATTACAAATGGAATTTTAGAGTAATTAACTTTTGTTGTAGTTATCAGGTAGAACAACTTTTACATTACAGGGAAGAAAATTGTTGAAAATGTTGAAAAAGTTTAGCACAGGAAATATTTAGTCATCAAATTGTATTATTCATTTGCAAAAAACTTGTCAAACATGGTCAACCTTCAATTTGCTAATTAATTGCGTCTTAATTTGGTAAAAACAATATTTCTAACACCACAAAATTTTTACTCGCACAATGGTTACAATGTTACAAAATCTTAAAACCAGCAAATAATTTTATTATCTCTGTTGTAAATCTAAAACTCTCCTGCATAAAAACAATCGCACTTTTCTTTGCCCTTTGAATGTCAATTTGACATAATATAATATCTTCTTTCTGACAGTCGACACTTATCAGCTGTACTTGTTGCAAATTTCAAAGTAATTGATCAAAATCCATAATACTTCAGACCAGTTGCAACACAAACACTTTTTTATTTTGTGGTTGCAACAGTATGACTTTTAATCATTATGTATGTTGATGAAAAAAAAATTACATTATCAATTTAAGGTTATGTTAGTATTTGTTTTCCTAATCTTTAGCAGATAAAATAAAAATGTAACTTTTTCACAATTTATTATAAAAATGTGTTACAATGAGCCAAATTACTATAAACTATAAGTATGTCTTGATAGCCTGTATAACCATAACAGGTAGGAACATTTTTTTAGTATAGTTTTGTTTTTTTCCATGTGTTTCAAGTACTGAAATCCAAAAATTTTGATTAGAAATAAACAATATTAAAACTAAAATGTTATATAAAGAAGCACTAAAAACCATTTGTTGAGGAAAAGAGAATTTGTACTGCGTGTAAATAAAAAATACAAAAAGTATTTACACTCAATACAAATTCTATTTTCCTCAATCCTACTCAACGTGTAGACAGCCATAGCTGATTTTCTAAAAACATTTGTATTGTGTGCTAAAAACTAAAGAACTTTACAATTGTTTAGTTGCTCTTCCATCGATGAAAGATAGTATTATATATACTTAGTTCTTTATATCTTTATGACAGAACTAATAAAGAAAATAATAATAATAATAATAATGTATTTAGAGTTTTATATATTTTTTTACAGTTTTATTAATAATACTCTTTAACCCACTAACAAATGGGGATAATATACAACCTGACGATTCTAAGAAAGACACATGGAAGTTTCCCGATGACTTGGACCATGCCACTTATTTGCTGAATGAAGCTTATAGGAAAATAGAAGCTTTGGAGGATAAAATTATATCTTTAGAAGGAAGAGTTCCTAAAACATACCCTGATGTAAATTTTTTAAATTATTTGAAAAGAAAAAGGATTTTGGTAAGATGTTATTTATGTATTGTTTTTAAGAAATAAGGTAAGCATGGTCGTATATTTGGCTACTGTAAATAATAGATTGCTTTAGATTTAATATCATTAAAAATGATTTTTCTTTTTAAACAATTTATGTTGAATATAAATGAAAATAAATCCTTGTCCTTGAAAAATTTAGAAAAACATTTTTCTGTCTTTGACCCCACCTTTCCTATTGTGTTTAAAGGTTCTTATTGGCTTACAGTAATTTATTGTATCCGTCATAATATACATATTTATACTAAACTACAATTTAGTACAGACTTATTTATATCTCTTGATAATAATCTTAAGTCTAATCAAATAAAAATTGAAAAATACTATTACTATTTGTAGAATTATTGATAAGTAGTACTTATTTTTGGTTGTAGACATTCAGTTTCTTTTAAACTATTACTTGATGGTAATATTATACTAATAACATATACAATGTACCTACCTACTAGTATTATATTGATTTCCTCTTAAAATACATTTCTTCTTTCTTTAGATTTTGATTTGATTTCGATTCACGAATAACGTAGATAAGTAAAACCACAGACAGTTGTAAATGTACTTTTGAAAACTATACAACCCATGCAGCGACATTATTTGTTGTTTTCTTTTATTTAATGGTTTTTTATTTGTGGCCAGTGAATGTGTATCAGAGACCATAACTTATGTCCCTATTAAACTTACAGATGTGTCCTAGGGACCAGCATATGAGTACCTACCTACTAGTATACAGGGTGCGCCAAACTCAGTGGCCTATTAGAAATATTTAGAAAACGACAAAAGATATGTTTATGAAAATTTGAGTGTGTTCATAAGAGCTAGTGTTCTAGCGTTTAAAAATATTTTGAAAGGGGCGGTGTTGCCAGATCATCTTGAAACTCCTAGCAACTTTGGAATTTTAAATGAGACACCCTGTATATTATTTTACTTTGTGCTTCTGCTTAATAACACAAACATTTTTTGTATATAATAATCTATGCCTATCTCTTATAGTTTTTGAGATATTAATTAATTAGTCATTTTTTGGGGCCAAAACATGCTAACCAGAAAATCAAATATTTTTGTGATTAAGGCACCTAGAAAGTTAAAATTTTTACAGACGGTTCTTTTAGCATGGCCATCTAGGAATTTTGATGATATATGAAAATATTTTTACACAGAGCGTCACAAAAAAACGTAATCTTGGTAATATAAATAAATGCAAAATTCTCAACTTTTTTAAATGGAACACCCTGTATTTTATTTTCTTAACAAAATCTAGTTTATATTTTCTACCAATAAGTATAACATGTTCCTATACCTATCTCTAACCAATTCGAACTTACAAGGGGTTTAAAAAAACTAATAACTTAATAAAAAGGTTTAAACACATTTAATAGTAGGCTTTGGCAGAATTTGTTCGGAAACAAATGAAAAAGCAAAAATGTCAACTTAATTGGTTTTGTCTATAATCTGTGTTTTTAAATTATAGACTAAAATGGCCAATATTTCTTATTCAAATGCAGAAATTTTGAATTTACTTTTTATACATGGAGAGTGTAATAAAATTGTATCAAGAACATGTAGACGATTTAATGAATGGTATCATTATTCATCTCCAATCACAGGAAAAAAGTTTAGAAAAATAGAACGAAATATGTTGCAGTATAATAATGTGAATGTGTGACGTATAAATCCATAGAACGACTAATTTTTTTAAATATAAGATAATATAGGAAATTAAGTTGACATCTCGGTTGACATTTTTTCTCTTTTATTTGTATTCGAACAAATTCTGCCAAAGCCTACTATTAAATGTGTTTAAACCTTTTTATTATGTTATTAATTTTTTTAAACCCCTTGTAAGTTCAAATTGGTTAGAGATAGGTATAGGAACATGTTATACTTATTGGTAGAAAATATAAACTAGATTTTGTTAAGAAAATAAAATACAGGGTGTTCCATTTAAAAAAGTTAAGAATTTTGCATTTATTTATATTACCAAGATTACGTTTTTTTGTGACGCTCTGTGTAAAAATATTTTCATATATCATCAAAATTCCTAGATGGCCATGCTAAAAGAACCGTCTGTAAAAATTTTAACTTTCTAGGTGCCTTAATCACAAAAATATTTGATTTTCTGGTTAGCATGTTTTGGCCCCAAAAAATGACTAATTAATTAATATCTCAAAAACTATAAGAGATAGGCATAGATTATTATATACAAAAAATGTTTGTGTTATTAAGCAGAAACACAAAGTAAAATAATATACAGGGTGTCTCATTTAAAATTCCAAAGTTGCTAGGAGTTTCAAGATGATCTGGCAACACCACCCCTTTCAAAATATTTTTAAACGCTAGAACACTAGCTCTTATGAACACACTCAAATTTTTAAAAACATATCTTTTGTCGTTTTCTAAATATTTCTAATAGGCCACTGAGTTTGGCGCACCCTGTATATTGATTTCCTCTTAAAATACATTTCTTCTTTCTTTAGATTTGATTTTGATTCACGAATAACATAGATAAGTAAAACCACAGACAGTTGTAAATGTACTTTTAAAAACCATACAACCCATACAGCGACATTATTTGTTGTTTTCTTTTATTTAATAGTTTTTTATTTGTGGCCAGTGAATGTGTATCAGAGACCATAACTTATGTCCCTATTAAACTTACAGATGTGTCCTAGGGACCAGCATATGAGAAACTTGCAAAATTTTGAAAATGTTTTGTTTTGAAAAATAGTAGCCATACATTCTGATCAGCTGTTGCAAGTTTTATGTAATGTCTTTTCTATATATTGTATGTTGACTTGTGTAAACACTTATGTGTCTGAACATTAATAAACTATTGACTATTGAGCAAGAACAGGTATAGAAGATTTCATCATCTTCCTACAAAAATAAGGAAACTATTTTTCCCAGCTTAAGTTTTTGATATGAATTTCTAAGGCATGCATTTTAGACATTACCTCAAAAATTGGAATATTACTAAAATTAATTTAAATATTTAAAAATAGTATTTTTTGATGTATTTTAATACTTTAAGTATAGTTTAGTTTCCAAATTATGTTTATATAAATCCTGTTTTTGGTTTTTATAACTACATATTTACTATTTGTATGAACTTTCCCATTTTTGGGAACATTCCTGGGAACGTCTCCGGGAAATTCCCTAAAATTTGGATCAAACCAAACTTATTTCCGTTTTAAACATGACTTTCGGACTTATAGCAAACTTATGCCCTAGAACCCCTTTAGAGCATTTACAAGACAATAAATAAAACTTATTGAGTCATTAAATTTTTAAAAATGAAACCTTTAGTATCGTTAATAATGTTTTTAAACGTTTTATGATGAAATTTAAATCAAATCTCGCGGAATTAAAGGATTTACTGATATGTTTATATATATTTATTTTTCAATTATGTATGTGAACCTTAGTTTAAGAACCTAATGATAAACCATCGAGATAGATGGTAAACCTAGCATGAATAACTGTATATTTCGAAAATGATGAATGAATGAATAAAATTTCTTTACATTAGAAACATAAATATAAAAGATAAGTCTTTCTTTTTTCAACTTTTTCAATATCTTTTAACTGATATTATATTTGAATTTTTTAGTCATTATCATTAAAATTATTTAAAATACTTGATACGAATAAACAAAAATTTAGTTTATAGGTTTTATATTGCTGTGTAAACTCTCGTTTTATAAATTGATTTTTTTTTAGGTTACTGGTGGGGCAGGTTTCGTAGGTTCCCACCTCGTTGACAGATTGATGTTGGACGGACACGAAATCATAGTTGTAGATAATTTCTTTACAGGAAGAAAACGAAACGTGGAACATTGGGTGGGACATGAGAATTTCGAACTGATACATCACGATATTGTCAATCCGTTATTTATCGAAGTCGATGAGATATATCATCTGGCAAGTCCGGCTAGTCCACCGCATTATATGCATAACCCTGTAAAGACTATTAAGACTAATACTTTAGGAACAATTAATATTTTAGGTAAGTCGAACAATATTTTTTTACAAATCTAAAACATATGCATATCGTGGGCGTACAAGCAGAACCCTTTAATTCCACTTTTTACAAAATTCAAAATTTGCCACATATGTATAAACTTCCGCGCACCATGCACTCCACTAGATTTTTCATCATTTGGCGTCCTCAAATAGATACGGACGTAAAATACTTGATTAATATATGATTGTTTGTTTTTTAACCTTTGGTTATTTTAATTTGTTATCCCCCCGGAGTGCTATAATGTACTGCCATCTGACTTAGGAAGCACTGATGATGGCCCAATAAGCCGAAAGCGCTCTGCAATTTCAAACACATAAAGACAACGCACAAAGCTCTTCAATCATTCAAGAAACATCATTGTCTCCAACCTTTAAACAGTAAATTAAATTGAAATTTTCACATAGAATATTTTTAGAAACATTAAAAAAATTTTGAACGTAAAACAACTGGAAATATAATATTATGCATTAGTTAAAACTCATTTAAATTACGGAATTTTAGGTTGGGAAGGAATAAATAAAACTTTAGTTGAAAAAATTAAAAATATTACAGAAAAGGTTTCTAAAAATGATATTTAATAAAGATTATCTTTATCCTTCAATAAAATTATATTCCGAAACAAAAATAATGAATATTAGACAATTTTACATTTATAACATCTTAATATACATATATTTAAAAATAAAAGTCTTGTACAGTGTAAAAACCATAATCATAATATTACACGTCATAAAAATGAAATAACCATAAAATAAATAGGACAAAAAAATTTCAAATATTTATGTTTTTATTTAAACGATTATTTACCAACAAAAATTAAAAAATATATTTCATTAAAAAAATATAAAGTCGAAATAAAAGCATGGATATTGGAAACAGATAACTTAAAAAAAAATTTGGAAACGTTTTAATGAATAATATATTTTTCAAAATTTTATTATCCTATATCTTCAAAAAAACTGCGTTTATATTTATATACATATAGTTTTTTATTTGCAATTTAACTTTTATAATAATATTAACAAATATTTTTAAAAACATATTTTAATATTCCTATATATTTATAATTTAAAATACTAAGATTTGCCTCTAACAAGCACATCTTCGGGGGATCAAAGAAGAAATTTATTGAGGAAGATAAATAAACACATTTAATATGTTATAAATATGTATTGAAAATAAACTTATTATCATTAGATACAAATGGACTTAAAGGGTTGCTTGTACGTCCACGATATTTTCTTTATAGAAATCAAAGTCAGAAATTTCTACAATCCAATTATTATAATACACCAGTATTTTAATTTTGATCTTTTTTAGGTTTAGCAAGAAGGCTGAATGCAAAAATTCTAATAGCAAGTACCTCGGAAGTGTATGGTGACCCAGATATCCATCCTCAACCAGAGACTTATTGGGGCCATGTGAACCCCATAGGTAAATAAAGATAACCAATCCATTTTTTCCTAAAATTTTCTGTGTACCCAGTGACGTAGCCTGGAGAGAGGAGGAGAGGACAATCCCCCCCCCCCACGATTTGCAAATTTAAAAAGAAAAATGATTTCACGCAATGCGGTACTTATTACTTGCTCCTCCCAAGACTTTTCTGACTTACCCTTATTTTTAATGCTAAACAAGTAATACATAGAAAATTTAGGGATTTTCATTTGAAAATCTAGACTTTTGCAGTTTTTTCTATTTCATTTTTAATCTTATTATTAATAGTATCAAAATATTATAAAAAATCTATTAAAGTAGATCATTTTCGGCGAGGAATTCCACTTAAATTACATAATTAAGGCTTGCAAACGTCATTTTTGACATAAATACTTAAATATGTCAAAAACGCTTAGACTTAGGTATAGGACATGATATACAAATTCTGCCTAAAATCTTACCTAGAATCTAAAAATGTAATAGAGTGTTATCTTTAATTAATTTAAAATTAGCAACATTAGCAAAATTTTCCTATGTATAGTTTTTCGTATATAGATCGAGGCGGTTCCCGGTGGGACATCCTGTATTGTCAAGAAACGGAATTTTACATAAGATAAATTTGTAAGCTTTAGCACAAGCACTTTACCTATAAATTGTTAACAAAGAAATTAACACTAACCCTGCAGGTCCTAGAGCATGCTACGACGAAGGAAAAAGAGTCTCCGAAACGCTGACGTACGCGTACGCAAAACAAGAGAATATGCAAGTTAGAGTAGCTAGAATTTTTAATACTTACGGCCCGAGGATGCACATGAACGATGGCAGAGTAGTATCAAATTTTATTTTACAAGCTCTACAGAATGACGTTATCACAGTAAGTATTGTATTGATTGTAAAGTTTTAATCTTAGAGAAGAAATACCGTTATTGGTTGCGTAGCAGTGATGTAAAATAAATAAGGATTCGTTACAAAGTAAGCGTTACTATGTGATCACTAAAAGTAACGAGTCCTCATGTTATAAAAGAATCGTTACTTTGGGCTTTTCGTTACTCTAAATTTAAATATAACTAACTGTTCTACCCAGAATTTTACAACGGACGGCTTCATTCGTGGACTTGATAGCTAATAACGGACGACAGACTTAAACATAATTATTTTTCGTGCAGGATTTTGTTTTTACCTCGTTGAGCGACCGACGGCGTGTCGTTTTGCATGTACGTTGGAGAAATGGCGTATTAATATTTTGTTTAATTTATTGTTGGGAAGCCATTCAGAAAGAACTTTCGATCCGAAGCCGATTTCTATTGTATTATCTACCGTGTTTTAATTATGTTGGGTTTGGGAAACACAGGACTGGAAGTGAAGTTTGAGACGAAAATAATTTTTATTCTTATTTCTTTTTTAATTTTAACACACTTATTTTATAAAAATAATATAAGTTAAGTATTCTATTTCTTATAAGGCCTTTTTACATTGGGTGCAATTGCAAGAAAAATGGCCTGGAAGCACGCGCTTCGACGACGTTTTAATCAGCTGATGCACGTTTTCCCATTTAAAACCTGCATCAGCTGTTTAAAACGTCGACAAAGCGCATGCTTTCAGGCTATTTTTTCTTGCAATTGCACCCAATGTAAAAAGGCCGTTAGACTGTACAGCGTAAACCAATTGTGTTTAGTCAAGTTTACTCTGCACACTGTATTTAGAAAATTATAAAATTATGGAGCCTCGATTCCAAGAATCAGAAGCCCAAAAGCAGAAACGAAGTGTTATTTTTTTATATCTCATTTAAATTGAAAACAAATAAATATTTTCTTTTTTTAATTCAATACGCGATGATCTATTCCTATTTGTTATTATATTGTATGTTTTTATGTGTTTTTAATCATATATTTGAAAATCGACAATCATACCTAGATTAAATATATTTATACTACAAAACACGAGTATTTGGCAATCGATCAAAGCTATAACAATAATACAATTTTTTATTTTTAAATCAACGATTTACATAAAGTGACGCCCTAAGTAACGAGTCCTAATACCCAAAATAACGAATCGGTCCAAGTGCTTAAAAGTAACGAAAATTTACATCACTGTTGCGCAGACAAAAAAAAAGATGTATGGATCAATATCCCCATTTTTTCCAATCAGAAAATAAACATATTACAATTGCGTGCAATATTTCTAAGGCGTAAAGTACATCAAAAATATGACAAAAATGTCCTATAAACATACCCCGAGAAATGCTTTTTTAAGGGGCTAGAGCCTCTGCATGCTAATTTCTGGACACCCTGTATAAGTGTATAACTATTCCCTCATATAAAATTGATCTTTTTTCAAAATTACTCATTACCAAAGAAGTAAAGAATTAGGTTTAGTATGTTCATGTAATAAACTAATATGTGTCAGTGTAATATTTGAATGACTTGCTTATGGAGTGTACTAATGTGTACATTTTAACTTCATACAGATTAATAATATCCATCGAGTTTATACAAATTTTTAATGGGTTCTAGGACAGGTAAATTATCAAATTTTTTTATAGGTTTATGGCTTAGGCGAACAAACTAGATCATTTCAGTATGTATCAGACTTAGTTGAAGGTTTGGTAGCCTTAATGAATTCCAACTATTCACAGCCCGTGAATTTAGGAAACCCAGTGGAACACACAATTAATGGTTAGTAAAAATACAAAAATTAGATGTATTCAATGTTGTGTCTTTTTTTTTCATTGTTAGGAAAACACTATTTTCAGTCAGGTGAAAAAATTATTTTTATTAATTCTGAGATAAAAAGTCAGAACTCTGAGATAAAGAGTCAGAATTCTGAGATAAAAAGTCAATTCTGACATAAAAAATCAGAATTTTGAAATAAAAGAAAGTCATAATTCTGAGATTAAAAAGTTAGAATTCAGAGATAGAAAAAAGTCAGAATTCTGATATAAATAGTCCGAACTCTGATAATAATAGTCAGAACCCTGAGATAAAAAGTGTGAATTCTGAGATAAAAAGTAAGAATTCTGATATTAAAGTAAGAATTCTGAGATAAAAAGTAAGAAATCTGAGATAAAAATCAGAATTCTGAGATAGAAAGTTCGAAATCTGAGATAAAAAGTCAGAATTCGGAGATTAAAAAAAAAGTCACAATTCTGAAATAAGAAGTCAGAATTCTGACTTGTTATCTCAGAATTCTGACTTTTTCGCCAGGATTTCAAAAGTAGGGTTTTAAAATGAGGCGCAGACAACATTTTTTTAAATCTTAAGTTTATTGGCATGAAATGAATAAGTAGTTAGCCATTCGATCAGCGATAAATTTAATTTTTAATTATTAAGTGTGCATTTCTAAATAAAATCACAAAACATTTATTTGGTAATCATCTACATTATGCTAAATTATTTTAATCGAATAAAATATATTAATTTGTATTTCTCGAGATATTAGTCAGTATTTGACAACCAAAAATATCCCGCTAAACGATATTTCAAAGGGATAATTCTCTACAAAAATAATTTGGTAAAATCCTGTTTCATTTGAGCGGCAAGTATCATTCTTTCTCATGAAACAAAATTTGGGTTTTAGGAGTCGGCGGTTGCCGAGATTTTAGCGTCTGAAAAATCGAATAACGGGATTTTGTTGGTTGGCAAAAACTGGCTATTTTAAAAAATGTTAAGGGGCCTAAAATTTTAAACCTAAGAAAGATGTTTTCCTACGACCACCTATGAAAATGAGAAAAAAAGCACGGTTAATTTGGCTATAGAAAGCGCCATATATTACACGCGTGTTGAAAATAAATATTTCAACACTAGTGTTGAATACACTATTTATTTAATTTAACCAGATGATGTCAATTTAACAAACAACCCATATTTATTAAAAAGAACAAATTTTAGAAAACAGTAATTGTAAAGTGTTTAACTTATTTATCATGTATTTGTTGAGTGATTCAGAATTGGAGTCTGAAATTATAAAAAATGTTAATAATATACTGGAAAATCTATTACCAGAAACAACAAATCTTTATCGGTAGCGAGAGCGTAGAGAATAGAGCTCTAGCCCTGCAGATCGCAAGGGCACAGGTTCAAATCAGGAGTATTTGAGTTTTTTTTTATAAAAACATTAAATAATTTATAGAATTATTTTGAATTGAAATCTTCCTTGTTGGGTGATTTTTAAATTTATGTTTAATGCATCTTTCCTTTATTAAATTTAAAATTTTTCATTCTGGTTAATCTAGAAGTCAATCCATATAAAATATGAAAAAGTTAAACTACAAATAAAGGAAAAGCCTATTGACAAACTATGAAACCAGATATTAAGTGGAACATAATTCTAAGTATGTTAATTTCAACACTAGTGTTGATATTATTTGTTTTCAACATTAGTGTTGATTTTATTTGTTTTCAACATTAGTGTTGAAATATTTTTTTACAAATCAAAGGATTTTTAAATAATTCTTTGTGGTCGTAGAAAAAATAGCGTACATTACTCGTGTGAAAGTTATTATTCTAAAACTCGGAAAATTTCCGCACGCCTCGTGCTAAATATCTCCTCGTTTGAAAAGTATCACTTTCATCACTTGTTATGTAATATACTAATTGCCTATTTTCTTGTCCATGAGTGTTTTTATCTTTCAGAATTCGCCTCTATAATTAAAAATCTCGTCGGTGGACACAGCAAAATAGTCCACGTAAGCGAAGTAGAAGACGATCCGCAACGACGAAGGCCCAACATCACCCGAGCCAAGGTCTACCTTAATTGGGAACCGACCGTCGATCTCAACGCGGGTCTACATAAGACTGTAGAATATTTTAGACAAGAACTGAAAAGGTTCAAATATTCTCATAGGAACAAATTTAAGATTAAGAAGCCTAGCTAGGGAAGTGTACATTTGTAGATAGTATTATTTTGTTTTTATTTGCGGGGTCCGGTTTTTGATTCGCTGTGATTTTGTACATTTTTTAACTACACTAAAACTTGATGTTTGTTGCCATCATTTCATCTTTTGGGGCTTTCTTTTTTTGTATTGTCGAGGTTAGTCGTGATAAAACCATTATTAGACATGGATCTGTGATAGTAAATGAAAACTTTTGACTATACTTGACAATGCCTGTCCTGAAAATAACAAAAATTTGTTTATCTTCGACTTTTTTGCCACGTCTTCGACTGGTAAGTGCGACCTACCTCCTTTGTAGTGTAAATAACTATTTATTCCCTCGAATAAACGTATTTTACTCAATGTATCTCAGGCAGCAAGCCACGGTGGAGATCGACGTGCAACGAAACAAACGCTCATTGAAGTTACGTTGATTTTAAGGGCAATCTATCCCTTACATGCCCTCGGGACAGAGCTGAGCAGTAATTGCCTTAAAAGTGCTTGAAAAAGTGTTTCAAGCACAATAGTGCTTCGAGCACAGTGCTTGCGAGCACTATTAAAATACAGTGGTTGGTAATTCCAGTCCTTTATAAAAAGTGCTGGGTAATTGCATTTCAAGCCATTTAAAATTCTTACAAGTAATCAATATTACTTTCCTCGGTAATTAGTAATTTCAAGCAGTGGCGTATTTAGGGGGGGGGGGGGTATGCAGTCCCCCCGAACCTTGGCGCTCGGGTCTAAAAGTCTAATTGCAACCTAATTTTTCGTCTCACGCTTGGTCTCTTAATTTAAATTTTTAAATAACGTATTCTTGGCTTAGATTACAAAGATCTTGTAGGAAACCTTTAGTTTTTAAACTTTTCGGTTTCGGACGCATATCGTTTTAGTTATTGATTTATGATGCAATTTTAAAGGAAAACGAGTAAAAATAATATTTTATAGTATTTTTCTATTATATACTTGTCTGTTCCGTTTTCCCCATTTTTAGAGCTATTTTAAATCAACAAAAATATAACCCAATGCAATAAAATATTTTCACAACAAAAACAAAAAACAATTAGGTATTTATTTTTAAAGAAAAAAATTAAAATAAAAATTTTAATTGAAATATTTTTTATGGAAGAATGAAAGTGATAATTTATAATAAAAAAAAATAGCGCGGGAAGAAACGAGAATGCTTTATTATGAATATATAAAACGGCACTTAAGAAGGAGTATTTCAAAACCTAAGCATTTGCACCAAAAACTACTCTTAGATCTACGCTCCTTAAATACATGATTTTTAAAAAAATCATCAATTTTGGCGTGGTGAGCGATATTTACTTTATTTTTAATCATGAAAACCCGAGCCCTAAAAACGCACGTTAGAATCATACATACGTCTTATGTTAAAATTTTGGATTGACACCAATATTCATATTTTTCACTATAAAAAATGTTTTTTTTTAAATAAAGAGCTAGGAATATCAAAATAAAAGTAAAAAAAACATTTACAATAACAAATTTAATCCAACCATGCAGAGGGAGAGAGGTAATAATTTAATTTTCGCAATTTGATAGTATGTAGTTAGGTGAATTTTAAACGAACTTCGGGCGTGGCTCCGAAAATTTTTCGCCTTCTTCACTAGATACAATATCATGAAATGCATGCAGTCCCGACTGTCCCTTTCTCCAGAAAAAAAAATGTCCTACTGACGTCGTCCATTGAGCCCCCCCCCCCCCCCCCCCCGAGCATATTTTCTGGCTACGCCACTGATTGCAAGCATTTAGAATTTTCAAAGTGCTTTATGCTGGCAATTACTTTTTCAAGGATTGATGTTTGTTGCTCGAAGCACTTTTTTCGAGTGCTTTGCCCAGTTCTACCTCGAAGCATAAAAAATATTTAACAATATTTTTGTTCTAAAATTAAATTTGTCCATCATCAATCACAGGGGATACTAGTTATCGTCGTTTTAGAGATAAGATAAAAAAAAATCCTAAAACAAAATCCTTAAAGAAATAATTTTTAGCAATGTTAATTACTGACTCAGTTTACCTGGCTTTATTACTATGTCGTAATTAGACCGAATATAATCTGCAAAAACATTTTTTTAGTGTCACTTTTTATTAACAGGTAAAGTGGGTTGCACAACCCTACACGATCATTTAGACTCTCAGTTCTGAATGATATCAGTCTTTCATTATTCACGCATCAGTCTTGCTTCTATTGAGAATAGACATACATAGTTAAAGGCACATTTGCGATACAAGTAAGTCTCTCACCCTTAAGAGGATCTTCGGGATGCACGGGATGAAATGGAGGGGATACTACTGAGAAAGTGCTTTGGCCACAGTTCGTTAGGTCATATTCGTGACCCAGTCGTAGGGCACTTTTTGCAGCTATACTTTTTCCTTAGATGTCTAGGGGGGGAACATGACCTGTGAAATGTTATTCCCGGTCTTAAATGGCTTAATTTTTTGCACACTTGAAACTGACATGCCATTTTATCACAATACATGATAAATTTAAAGCAGGAAGAATAACGTAAAACAACGTTACCCTTAATTTACTCAAAACCATCCACTCGTGTCAATTACTACAGTGCGTAAATTCTTATCCTGTGAACATTGGACGTTCTCCAGGAAAAACATAAAGAGTTTTGTCAGTGTAGGGTCTGCCTCTGCAGTAGTTGTAGACTGTAGACTATGTGGTTTTATAGATTCTTTGGTAAAATATAAGGACCCCCAATAACTATTTGTGACTGTTTTTTTTTTGTTTGTAAAGTATTTGTACATAGCCTGTAAGAAATGTTAAGTACTTGTTAAGTATATAAGAAAATAATTATACACTGATTAAACTGCGCAATTTCATTGAAATTAAATTAAAATTTAAAAAAATGTATAATTCAACAGAACTGTGAATTGTCAAAAAGCATTAATAAAATATTTATTTCTTATAAATGCATTTTTTACGGGTAATCGTTAAACACGACCTTTAAAAAAAGTTCTAATTTTCACTTTCATCGCAAAGAAAAGTGTAGTAATTGTGAAAAAAAAAATTGACAAGAAAGATGTCTATGTCTAGTCTATTTCAGAAAGGTGTAGAGTAATAAAACCTCATTAGGTATGCAAAGGGACTACCGAGTGACCCAACGAATATTTAAGCCACTTTCATAATTTGGCATTGATTCATTGCAAAATTCTTTATTTTCATCTAGTGCAGGTAGTACCACCCCGGTTTGGGTCAATTTATGGGTTTTGCCTATTGTTATCCATTCACAAGCACTGAAAATGGTGTCACAAAGGCGTGCATTATGTACATAGTATTAGGTACAATTATTTTTAATTAAACAAAAAAATACATTACAAAAAATCAAAATGTTCTTCGTCATCTGAGGAAATGTCATTTCTTGACGTTATAATAAATGGGTCGACGGTCCGATTGATTAGGTGGTCAAGATCCCACATTTTTTCCTCTTCTTTAATGACATCGATGGACTGCTTTTCGCCAGTTCTCTGGTGTCACTTCCTTGATGGCTTGATCAAACAGTAGCTTAACGTCCTTTCACTTGCGCCGATATAAGTTCTATAGGATTTAGTTCGCAACGATATGGTGGTGTGCGCAGCACAGTTACACTGTTTTTCAGCTATATCTTCCACGGCATATTTTATAAAACGATATTTGTGTAAATTTGCTATAGCTAATAATTCCTTCTTTATCAAATTATATCATTTTTTTTTTCTTTGGTTATAGTTATCATAAATAATTTAATGCACAAAATTTACATGCGCCAATGGACGACACCGAAATTGAACCGAACTGGACAGAATTTCCCACTTTATTACTCTACACCTTTCTGAAATAAACTATAGCATTAGCTTATCAATGAATGGCCGAAAATTGGGTGTAGAGTGCATGTGGGGGAGGGGATTTATGCGTCAGAAATGTATTATAGATAGTTAGGAGGTAAATATACTAAAAGTACCCGCTTCTAGTCCGTCCGCTTTAGGAGGGGATAGAAAGGTCCCTTTTTTCCCCTTATAACTTAAGAATCGTGCTTGCATCAAAAAATGTCTTGTATACATTTTTTGGCCGACACACTGCCTTTGAAATAATATCTGCTCTCAAAAGTCGGTAATTTATAAAAATACTCTTTTTTTCTCAAATGTTCTTTATCATCGTTTTCCGGTAACTCCTCGGCATTTGGTAGGTGGAATAAACGTTGTTCTCTGGTATATGCAGGGTGTCCCAGATAAGGATGCACTCTACAGGAATCTCGTCAACCATATAAGATACAGAGATGATTAAATTAGAAAAAAGTTGCGCCCTACTAAATTCTGCAATATTGTGTTGTCAAATTTAAAAAACTTCGAGTCCTTCCGAAGATATTTGGCAAAACCAAATTTTTGCGTTTTCGTTTTTATTTTTTTCTGGCTCTTTGAAGAGATATGTTAAAATAAAATTTATTTTCTTATTACTACTTTTTCTCCTCTACGAGTTGGTGTAATTAGATTTTTCATCCGACGTTTCGTTTTTTCAAAATCATCATCAACTTTGCTTTTTTAAATAGTTGGGAAATTTTATATTAATATTTCCATCCTTTATATTTCAACGACGTACATATCACACCTAGTATTAATAATACGTTTCGGACTTGAACCCCCATCATCAATTAGAATAGGGGCAAATCTTATATTTTTCTTTGCATAAAAATTAATTTTCAAATCGAAAACGTTTAAATATATAATATAAACGCAGTTTTTTTTTAAATTGGATGGATATCGGGTAGTTACTTTACACAAAATATGTTGGCAGATGATTGGGAAAATGTATTACAACAGCCGGACATCGTAATGAAATTTGAAAAGTAAATTAAGACTTTTATTTTTTAAGGAAAAATAGTATAAATATATAAAACCTATGGCATAACAAAACAACGATATAACTCAACACTAACAGAAAAAACATTTAATCTTAAAATAAATCTTTCAACTTTACAAGTAAGGCCCCCATCCAATGTACATCTGACACAAGTTATCCACGCTCTTGGCTTCATTAATGAGGTAATCCGTCTGACCTTCGACTGACAAACATTGCGACATGGTCCGGCTTCGTGTTTTCACTTTACCTTGCAAACGGAGTTCTATGTTTTTTACATGCTCCAAAGCCTAGAAATGAAAGCAATTTAAGTAATATTTTTGGCCTAAATTGTAGGCCGGGTGGTATTTAAACTCAGCGTTGCACACACTTCGACTGATCACCTGCGCTCCGCCATGCAGTACAAATGTTAAATGACAAAGCGAACTAGTAACTATTATAAAAGTTTTGAGAGCTCACAGACGGTGATTTTTTAACTGAACATTATAAAAAAAAGGTTTCCTTTTCAGACGCCTTACAAAAGACAAAATAATTTGTTAAAAACAAAATTTAAAAACAATGTTTTAATAATAATAATAATAATAATAATAATAAGTTTATTTTCAATATTTATAATATAATAAATGTGTTTCATTATCTTCCTCAATAAACTTCTTCTTTGATCCCCCGAAGACGTGCTTGTTAGGGGCAAATCTTAGTATTTTAAATTATAAATATATAGGAATATTAAAATGTTTTTAAAAAATATTTGTTATTATTATATAAAAGTTAAATTGCAAATAAAAAACATTTAGCTGTATGTATATAAATATAAACGCAGTTTTTTTTTTGAAGATATAGGATATAAAAATTTTGAAAAATATATTATTCATAACAATATTTATTAAAACATTCTTTAAGTTATTTGTTTGCAATATCCATGCTTTTATTTCGACTTTATATTTTTTTAATGAAATAAAATTTTTATTGGTAAATAATCGTTTAAATAAAAACATAAATATTTGAAATTTTTTTGTATTGTTTTTATTACCTGTTCATTTACTCTCTCCGAACTCTGCGCCCCCGCGGGCACATTCCTAGGCCACGATAACAAAGGATCATACACAAAGGGTGTTACTATAGACATCAGAGTGGCTATGTTCGCTCTTAAGACTCTTAGGGTGAATTCACAGGACTTCCTAAAAACTCCCTCGACTCCTAGAGGGCCCATGGCCGAGACCATGTTTTGAGTGAGGCGGAACGGGACTCTTTCGGGCCACTCAAAAGTTTCTCCTGCAAAAACAATATAAATTACAATGTCCATCCTTGTTTCTTTGTGTTTGTGAAGTTTTCGATTTGAAGCGCGAGCGAAATCTCCTAACGATAAGATCCAGAGAGACTGATCGCCCGGCATAAATTTTGCTTAAACTTTACCAGCGTACAAAAAATTCCAAATCTCATTTTTATCTTTGTCACTTAATAATATATT
Source organism: Polydrusus cervinus (assembly GCA_935413205.1). Lineage (NCBI taxonomy): Eukaryota > Metazoa > Arthropoda > Insecta > Coleoptera > Curculionidae > Polydrusus > Polydrusus cervinus. Next base: position 16,083,843 of record OW284511.1, read on the forward strand.
TTAATGAGGTAAGTTATTAAATAAAGTAATCACCAGAAACTTTTTTAAATTTACACACACTTACACCAAGAATGCCTTACCTTTATTGAACAAACAATTAAAATCCACATGAACAACGTCTCCACAAGTAGAATCTAATAGAATGTTTTCACCATGTCTGTCACCTAAACCCAAAATATATCCTGTTATAGATATAACGGCCGTTGTCCTTATATAGCCTGTTCTCGCAGTTAACCATGTCTAAGAAAACAAAATAGTGAATGGTGTTTAAAGAATGCATTACAATAAAAGTAGCCATTGTTACTAATAAATTTCTAAGCTTTCTGGAAGTAAAATATTTTTTTTTACAAATACGTTAAGAGAAAACAGTAGTCTGTGAGTCGTCACGAACAAACCGTGCGTTTGTTGTACCTGTATTTGACGATGGCAATAAAATTTCTATTTTTATATACAAAATATAAAAACGAATTTCACGAGAATTAAGTGGCGCGGTGTCAGTAGAGATTTTGAAGATAATAACGGGGCATCATTTGTAATTTTAATGGAAATTCAGAAATTAACATGAATAGCCGCAATATTTTCTTGTTCTGCATGGCGGATGATATAATTTGAACCTATATAATTAAGATTTTTAAATAAATTTTCAATTTTTTTTGGCAAAAAATAAGCTATTATCCGTCAAACTAGAAGTTCTAATGAATCTCTTAGTAACATTTTTGTATAAAATTTTCAATTAGACAAGCCAGGAAACGATGCCGCTTTTATATGATTTTCTGTCGACACTTTATTTAAGTAAACGTAAAAAAAAGTACTTATTATTAAAGGAATATGTTATTCAAAAAAAGTCCTGTGACTTCTAAAAAAAAGGTCCCTGGCGTGCTAAAACCTCCCCGCCTCACCAAAGTAATATCTAAAAAAAAGCTGGCGTCAAATATTAAAACGAGGTGTCAAACATCGAAGGTTAAACATCGATGCTTTCATCGTTTTTTGTGACCCCGATTATCGATGGCAAAATATCGAACATCGATAACAAAACACCGATGTTTAGAAAAACATCGATGGAGTTCGCCCATCACTACTAAATCAGCGCCATCGCTAGCGGCGTACTTTGTAACTGTAGGTAATTGACAGCTTAAACGTGTTTGTGTTGAGGGAATAACAAAAGGTTTTTGTCCGTTTTATTGCAGAAAAAAGAGAAATATGAACAAAACGAAGTGTTTGCGTAAGGACCCCATATGAAGTAAATAATTAAACAAAGAATTTTCAATGTGGACTTGCTTAAATAACGTGTTGTTTTTGATGTGAAATACGGGTTAATTTTTAAAATTTGAATCGCAGATTGGATTTAAAAGAATTTTTTTATTGTATGATGGGTGTTATGCCAGTTTTTAAGGATTCTTGCTGAGGTATGTTTAATTTTAATTTCCAAAAAGATTGAATATACCTTATGACATAAGGTCAGGGAAATCTTATTTAGTAGGTCACTGTCATGCAACATTGTAAAATCACTGACCTTTCTCTTTTAGTTTGACAGTTCAAAATCAAAACGCACGTGGGTAAAGCAGTGAAGGCGTCGGCTTTAAAACACACAAATGGTAAATTTTCTCACTTATTAAAGCAAAGCGACATTTAAAAATATTTCTTCTTCGAAGGTTATCATATCAGGATTTACGAGTTCAAATATACTAAGGCAATTTCATAACACCCTGTATTGTAGAAATTTTAATAAAAATAGTACAAATTGAAAAATTATGATAAAAAATTTAAATATACATTTTTTACATAATTTGTTTAGTTCGTTAAAAGAAATGCTTTTGAGTAATGTAAATTTCCAAAAAAATGTTGGTTTTAATGATATTAAATTTTAAAACTGTGTATAGGAAGGTATGCTTAGAATTTTTACATACCTGAGCATCTGGGAATGTCTTTCTGAACCAATCTCCCAGCACCGGAGGGTGTCTTTTTAACAATATGTTAGAAAATATATCTCTCTTTTTAACCAAAGAGTCTCTTACGTTGCACTGAACTTCCCTGATTTCTTTGGGTCTCATATACAAACCTAAAAAATATAATTTGAACCACCTTAAAAGACTTTTGAGTCTTTTTTCTTACAAAATATCAAATGTCAAGTCTCTTTGAATAAAAATGGACGAATTCTTCATATCACAATTTTTTTTTAGTTTATGTTTTTGATAATATAAAAATAAAATTGGAAAAAATGTCTTGTTGATGACAAAACATTACCATTTTAAAAACCTTTTGATTCTGTTAAATTTCTAAAGCTTAGAAGTCCCTAACACTGTATTGAAAATTCCAGGTCCGCATTTGAAAAATCTTATAGAACATAGAAAACGGCTACGAAAATGTTTTTTTTAATTATTTTTTTTTAACTCAAAAATAAAGACCAAAACTAAAAATTTCGGTTTTTTGCGGATATCTCCAAATGTTTACAATTTTCTCTTACCAAATTATTAAGCCTTAAAAGACAACTTGGCCTCTTCATATGGTTCACAAAAAACTGTATATTATACTCGCTCCTTCCCTTACCTTTCTGCTTATACAAATTTATCAACACGGGCCTCAACCCCACCAAATCGTCCACCCATTCTATCACGCCGCACTCTTCATTCAACGGCGCCACAGAGTACAATCTAATGTTCAAGCGGCGTTGCCGGGCTTCTGCGTCGCGTAGCAACAAATGATTTACAATATCGTTGAATTCCATCAGCCTAAAGTCTTTGCGCAAGTCATCCTTTGGTTTTAACATGAATGTATAACTAAAAAAAATATAGCAACAAAATAAATTCCAAAAAACGTAATATTGCTATAGTCTATTTCAGGAAGGTGTAGAGTAATAAAAGCTCATTAGGTGTGCAAAGGGACTACAGAGTGACCCAGCGAATATTTAAACCACTTTCACAATTTGGCATTGATTTCATTGCAAAATTCTTTATTTTCAAGTGCAGGTAGTACCACCCGGGTTTGGGTCAATTTATGGGTTTTTCCTATTGTTACCCATTCACAAACACTGAAAATGGTGTGACAAAGGCGTGCATTATGTACATAGTATTAGGTACTTATTTTTTATTAAACATTATAGAAAAAATATATCATACAGAAATTAAATTATAAGAAATCATAATATTCTTCGTCACCTGAGGAACTGTTATCTCCTCTTGACGTTATAATTAACGGGTCGACGGTCTGATCGATCAGGTGGTCAAGATCCCACATTTTCAAATCTTCTTTAATGACATGATGGACTGCTTTTCGCCAGTTCTCTGATGTCACTTCCTTAATGGCTCAATCAAACAGTAGCTTAACGTCTTTCATTTTGAATATTATGTTGTGTCTTGCTACAAATCCTTTCACTTGCGCCCATATAAGTTCTATAGGATTTAGTTCGCAATGATATGGCGGTGTGCGCAGCACAGTTACACTATGTTTTTTAGCTATATCTTCCACGGAATATTTCATAAAGCGATGTTTGTGTAAATTTGATATCGCTAATAGTTCCTTCTTTATCAAATTATCTTCTTTTTTTATTCTTTGGTTAGTTATCATAAATAATTTAATGCACGAAATTTACCTGCGCCTATGACCGACACCGAAATTGAGCCGAATTGGACGGAATTTCCCATTATATTGCTCTACACCTTTCTGAAATAGACTATAACTGTAGACTAAAAAAGGGATTTGCGCTTCCAGCCAATCAATTATGTTTTTTTTTGCCAAAATTATAAACGTATATCTTCATGGAACTATGCCTTTGCAAGTGTAGTATTTTAGCGTCTCAATCAGATATTGCCGGAAAGATTTAAGAGATTGATTATTGTCTGTTTGAAGGTTAGGGTTTTTCTTTTTTTTTCGAATTTTGAAAATATGGTTGTTTGAAATTCAAGTGAGTATTTTTTACATAGGTATTACGGCATTCTATAATTAATGAATTTACGATTTTAAATAATAAAAAATAGAATTATCATTAATGAGGACATTTTCAGTGGATTGAGGAATAAGATTATTAAAGAAGATATTTATTACATTATAAATATTTAAATATACACCTATTATTAATATTATTTTAACTTTTACTTTGAACCGTTAAAACTTTTGATCAACCTACCTTTTGCCATCAGATCCTCTCAATTTAATCTTTCTCGGCCTTTGCAAACTCGCTATGACCGTTATATTATCATCGATCCCTATTATATGCACATAATGATTCGGAAACGGGTTATGTTGTGTATTTTTAAAATCTGGATTCGGTATGACCAGTTTCCTGAATTTATGGGTGGGCATCATAATTTCACTAAATTCGCCTTTAAACATTCTGGAAATAATTTAAAATAAATATACTAGCACGTCACTATGGAACACCATGTATTCTTACCTGGGTAATGCTCTGACCAATAAGTTGACGGAAGCTGTGGTAAGATCAGGCGCTATGTCTTTATTACACAGTTCTATAAGCTTTTCCGCAAAGCCAGTAAAGTCTCGGACCAATCGTGACATCACTTGGGTTTTAAGGCGAGGATCGCTCAGTATTTCGGCGCATCTTTTGGCTCTTATAGGATAGCTCGACTAAAAAAAAAATGTATTTGTAAAAATGCACATCGTAAGGAAATGATTTATTTTAGTGAATAAAAACAATATTTTCCGAAAATCGATAGGAAATATTGACATTTTTGTAAATATTTTTAAAAGAAAAAGTCAATATTTCCTTACACTTAGTCGTTGCTAGGCAACGGAAAATAACTGTTAGGAAATATTTATTATTATACTGTAAGAAAATATTATTTCTGTACGGCTACTTGTAAACTAAAATGTGTTAAGCTTGACAATTCAATATTACTGTGTTTCCATAGTTACAACACAAATATTTAATGGCATCCTTTATTTGTAAACATAGTTGATAATATTTATTTTAAAATTTTAACAAGTTGATTGTAATAAGTTATGTCATTTTAATAATTTCCGATTTACGAAAAAATAATATGTATGCCTCGTAGAAAAAGCCACATTCCCGGACTCTGTATTGCCAGTCACGGCTTGCGCCTCGACATACAATCTTTACGGTCGTGCGGGAATGTTCAGCTTTTCCTACTATGTATACAATATACTATTGTTTTAAATATTATGGCATACAAAATCGGCAAATACCGGCATAGGCGGAAATGCGTCTCTGGCGGTTCTCGCGGCGAGACTGTCCTACTTATGTATTCTCCATCCTCGAAAACCGGGAGAAAGTGGATTGAAATAATATAACGATTTTTGTAATTTAATTTTTTTTTAATTGACACGAACGGCACTGCGCTATAATAGGCACAATAGATACATCACATAAAGCTGTGGTTAAACACTTTTTCGTAGTGTCCATCTTTGAAAACGGAGGGGAGAGTGGGGGTCATAGCAGTGTACTTGGGCACGATTAAGATTTCTGTATTTAATTTTTGCTTCATATTTTAGCCTATACCCGGTATAAAGAAGACATAAAGTTAGGGCGCACCTATTCTTAGTGGTCCAAGAGACAGGCTACCCAATAAACTGAAAATGGACTTTTTTAAGTATTTATTAATAATTAATGGAAGTAAGTAAAAATGTGTGCTATTCTTAGACTAAGTGACCATTCTTACCTTTATAACAGAACTAATCATCCACAAACACTGTTGCGGATAGTGCTGCATTAACTTGATTATAATACACTTCAACTGAACGTAAACTTCTTTCTGTGGATGCGAAATCCTCGATATAATCTGCGAAAAAGACGTTAAAAAAATAAACGCCGGTAACTTATTCAAAAACCCGTCGATTATCTTCGTCATCTTTATCAATATATTTCTCCTTTCTTCTTTCACGGTAGAATTGGTAACATCCAAGAGTTTCGTACCATAGTCGAACCATATGGACAAGAGTCTGGGCATAGATTGGTATATGAAATTGGTCCCGTAGTATAAGGATTTGCCGAAGTTGTGGACGATATGCAGCTGAAGATCGTTGGTTTTGTTGTCTTTTTCTTCTTCGGAGTAATTTTGGAAGATACGGTCTTGGTATTGAGCTAGACATACCTGAAATAGTAGTTTTGTTGTTACAACAAGAGTGGATATGATGTCCATATCGCACGAGGAAGTAAATTGAGCACGACGCCGTAGGCTGACTGCTCAACCTTCCGAGCGCAACAAGGACAATCCACTCGAGTTGTACAGAATATTTTTTCTACGACTCGACTTCCGAACTTCATACTAAAAATTAAAAAAATATATTTAAATCAGGCATTATAAATTGTCTTTACAGTTGGCCGTAAACTTGTGAGTAAGATAATAAAAAAATTTAATTTCGTTGACAAATCCATGGACTAAATTACACTGTAACATATTTGTCGATTTGGGTCATTCCCCATATTTATACATAATCATTATGAATATATTTACCTTTCTCACATTAGGCCTTTTGCATAATAACAGATAAAGAGCAATATATTTATTAATAAAAGTGGACAATTTCTTTTTCTATACCTATTACCTTTGCCTGCTTGCATAATAAACCCAAACACACCATTTTTTTCTGTGCATAACAAAACGAAAAATATACCTAACCTTAAAACCATTAGTTGGAATTATTTTTTTTCTAAATATTTAAATTTCGTCTGCCTTTATTCATTTTCCACTATTTAAGAAAGATTTGCCAGTTATTTTTCTATATCTGTCGCGTATAATAAAAAGTTTGAGGTCGATTGGGGTTGGATCCCCGTTCAAAATTTATCAGAAAATATTGCGGTGGACATATATATTTGCATGACAAAATACCAACTAAGGTTAGTAAAAAACATTAATTTTGTTGGTATATAGTACATTTTATGCAATAAATCTGGTGGTAATTGTCTAGAAATAAGTGTAAAACTGGAGATTTTTGAAAGAAGAAACTGCATTTGTGCAAAAATCTTTAATTAGGTAAGAAAATAACAATATATATCTTCAATTTTCGCACAATTTTGAGGACTTTTTAGGAAAAATTGACTTATGCATATGCTCTGGGATAAATGATTTGTTTTAAATAAAAAAAAATATCTTACAGATTTGCATCTTTTTGAAGTATATTCTTAACCTCACTTCTGTCAAGCATCAGAAAACGACTCGTTAAATTTATAACGTGTAAATTTGGTTTCTTTATAATTCGCCACTGTGATTGGCCAGTTTCATATTATAACTAGGATGAATATTTCCAATCACTTCATTGTAACGGAAACAACAAATTTCGATGTAGGAGTAGAAAAAGATATTTCTAGTTAACAAAAAATAAATATCGATACAGATACTCCAAAATATGAATCGTATCGAACTTCCCTATTATTTTCGGCGTAAATAGGATTCTTCTACTTACAATGCTTTTTTCCCACTCTTTGCACACTTCTACGGACTCTTTGTACTGTTGAAGATTCATTTCCACATCGACACTACAAATGGTATCATTGTAGGTGGCAATCAGCAGCCTGGCTTCAGCACACAACTTTCTATAAAAAAGTAAGACAGTGATATTTAAACTAACTAACTTAAAAAAGTTAGGGCAATCAAATCAATCTCAAACATAAACAAACTAAATAAAATACACTGAAGACACGATGCGGCGGTGTAAGGAAAGAAAAAATCAAATGTTGCAAATCAATGTCGCCCATTTGGTTATTAATTTCTCTTTGTCTAACTCAAATGATTTTTGAAGCTTTTCGAGTGATTGGCGGTTTTAATAAACTACTATCACGCCACCGTAACAGCGATAGGATTGGTCCGGCCGTCGACGAAAGGTCTCATTTTAAGTTCTGGACTCGCTTATATGTTTATCTCTCTCTTAGGTTCCAATTCATTCTCGTCATCTTCTATTAGGTCAATCGTTGGTTAACGTAAAATACGGCCGAGTGCTTCGAACTACATATTGGGAGTTATCGCATGACACTTACACTATAGAACTTGGATTTTGTAAAGGATAATTTTTATTTTAAAAAATAAATTAATAAGGTGGGTCAAATTTGTAGGTGAATAGCACAAAGATGTTCTTACTTTTTTTCTATATCCAACATGGCTATAGCCTGTTGAGTTTCCTGACTATTTGCATTATCAGGAATATAACTATTAAGTCCTCTCTTTAAAGTTATCAATGCTTCCTCGTGTTCCTCTCTTATCCAATGTAGTTTCGCCTTTTCAATGAACAACTTTGGTGGATAATATTTCTCGGCGTCTAGAACGTACGTATAGGCTTGCTGATGTACCTAAGAAAATAATATATCTTGTATAAAACAATAACTTAAATCACAAATTAATTATTTATTAAATACCAAAATGGCATGATAATGTATATTTTACTATACATACAGGTTGTTCCATATGACGTGCTGATAATGCAGGATATTATTCCTCAGGTTAGAGTCTGAATAAAAATGTATATGAAAATATGTCCACAATGGGTTAAATTTTTTTCTAAAGGGATTTGAATTAATTTTTTTTAAAGCGTTATTTTGTAATATCTCCGAAATATTAGTATGTCATTGAGGAACATCCTGTATAGTTGTAGAAAACTATATTTACCCCCGCTGTTCTTGCAGTATTTACGCTTTGCAACCAACACTCCCCCAACAAATTATCGAAGAAAGGCACTGCTTGAGGCGCCTTTTTCTCTACAATCTCTCTACCCCAATTCAAGGCTACCCTCCTCACGCATAGTAAGGGTTCGATAACCCTTACACTTTCTTGAACAACCTAAAAATTATTACCTAAATTAATATCATTAAAAAGTACATTTAAATTACTTTTTCTGCATTATATAACGTACAAACAAGAAATTTTGGCCAACATGCAACGACGCGTCGCGATGTGAGCCGAAGTGGGTTCACAAAAGAGTCCTTGGACAGCGACAACCTATCACTTATCTGTGCCCTGAGGCCTAATTTTCGAAATAGAGGAACAGTCTTCTCATGAGATAATTCGCTTTTCCGTCGGTGTCACATACGATTTTAAAGGTTTCAAACTAACTCTACCCATTTATCTCATGAGAAGGCTGTTCATCGATTTCGAAAATTAGGCCTCTAGGTCTTTTGTGACCGGGTCGTTAATTTTTTGTGATTATTTTCTATTTTTCTGGAATTTTTAAGTGTGGTTGATATAGTGTTTTTACGTGCCGTGTAATTTATAGCCCTTATATACCGATCCTGTTCACTGCTTACATGATCTACAAAATGATGTTAAATGCGAAATTTTGTATCCCTCTTTAGTCCTTCAGCTGGATTACAAATCTTGTACATACCATTAGCAATATATTGGTTTTATATGTGTGGTTTTCTCATTGATTTGTGGCCCATACGGACTGATTTCTAGGGTCAGGGTTGCGACGATTTAAATCAAATTATAAATTTCTGTAAAAACAAGTCGTCGAAGCAAATAACTAATCAGGAAATTCAAAAAAAAAGGAAGATAGTTTATTTAAAACGAAGTGTTTAGATACATAATTAATCGTCATTAGTCCAAAATAAAAATATTCATAAATTACACTGCACGCTGCCGAAAATTTTCATGTCCATAAAAGTTATTTTTTATGTCGCCGAGAAGATTTTCTAACTGTAAATCTAGACAACAAATATTTTTGGGCAAATTAAGACAAAATAATGAAAATAAGTGATTTTAAATATCATTATTGCCATATTTAAGGAAAAAATCAGTATAAATTGATAAAAATCACGATTTAATCGAAAAAATCAGACTTATTGATTTTTTCAAAAAAATCGTGATTTATTGCAGGGGTCATTACCCAACTTTTTAAACTGATTTTAAAAACTATGAGGTGTTTCTTTAGAACATCCAAGGAGTCATTATCACCCTGTATTTTAACAACTATCAAGTTAATACTTGAATTTTAAAAAAGGTAGCGATGGGAAGAAAATGTAACATCAATATTTTGCAAGTTGATCCAAAAGAATTATTTACTTTTAAAGACATTTCTTTGTAAAAACACAAAAAAAACTAACCTTTATTCTTAACTGCCATTCATTTGACAGTTTCTTCATAATGGCTTCAGCGTAGTTTCGATCATTCGGTTTCAAGAACAGTTCGAAAAGCGTTTTTTCGATGTGTTCAAGCTCATTGGCGCAGTGTAGGCGCGTTATGTAACTGTAACCGTGTTGGTAGGCGCCTTCTTCCAAGCTAGCTGCACCGAACGAGTCTACTTGTTGTTTTTTGATTGATTCTAGGACTGATTTGAATTCGTCTCTGTCACCTAACGAATAAATAATAGACCATAAAAAACACCACATTAATAACAATTATTTTAGATAGGGAGAAATAATACTCATAGTCAACCTTCACTAAGATCATCAATCTTAATGAAGGTTGATTTTGAGTATTATTTCTATCTTTTGACCGCGAATGGCAACAAGCGAGTTTATTTTAAATACTACCATAACCTCTAAAATAATTTGAAGAAGTAGTCCATACCTGAAGTGAAGTGGCAAGTTAAATAGGGAGAAATAATACTCAAAGTCAACCTTCACTAAGATTGATGATCTCTGAACCCTATTCTGTAATATTTCTAATGTTTTAACTAAAGTTCTATTTATTCCTCCCCAACCTAAAATTCCGCAATTTAAATGAGTTTTAACTAATGCATAATATATTTCCATGTGTTTTATGTTCAAAATTTTTTTATTGTTTCTAAAAATCGGTAGTAAACTTCATAAATTTTTTAATCAAGTACTTTATGTGAAAATTCCAATTTAATTTACTGTCAAAGATTAGTCCTAAATATTTAACTTGATTAACTTTCAAAATTTGAATGTCATCATTTATTTTAATACTATTCATATTTTGTGGTATGTAATTTGGATTTAAAGTAAAAGGAAGATAATTATTTTTATCAAAATAAATTAGTAATACATTTTTATTAAACCATTTTTTTTTATTATTTTAAAATCTTTTTTAAATTTGTTATTTAAGTTGTCCCAATTTGTATCTGTATAAAAAATTGCAGTATCATCTGCGAAACTATGAATTTCTCTATCGCAATTTACATTAAATAAATCATTATCATATTAAAAATAATGGCCCTAAAATTGTTCCTTGAGAAACGCCATACTTAATTATTTTAGGATAACTTTTTTCCTTATCTATTTGAACATAAGTTGGTCTATCTTTCAGATAATTTTTAATTAATTCAAATGTGTTTTCCTCTAAATCCAATATTTTCAATTTTTTTGAACATTAAATTGTGACTAACTGTTTCAAATGCTCTTGCTAAATCTAGAAAAATACAAATAGGTTTTTTATTATCTAATGCATCATATATTTGTTTAACTTTAAATAGCAAATAGCATTTTGTTAAATGCAAAAACTATCAAATGTGAGAATAGTAAGAGCATATTAAAAAAATTGATTATCCTTATCTGTGGCGAAACACCCAAAAAAATTTCTAATAGGAATCCGTCACAATCGTATAAACATTATTTAAATGTTGTAACCTACATTTATGTACTCTTTTCTATTTAGCAAAGCCAAGCTTCTTACCTTTTCTGATACACAATAAACTTCTTCCCACCTGCACTCCCCAACTCTTATTCTCCATAACATCCGGTTTATTCAGTAGATTCTCTAAATCATCGTACTTTCCCAATCTCCATAGAGGCTCCGCTTGCATCTCTAACAACATGTTGCCGAACTCCGGCTGCAGATCTAGCGCACCTTCGGCAAAGTACAGGGCCGTATTGACTTTGTCTAGATCTAGATAGCATTGTATCAAACCCTAAAGAATATTTATTTTATTTAAGAAAGTTGCGGAGTTAGTGGACCCCCCCACTATAATATTAAATAAATAAAAAGTATATTAGGGCCACGTAAATCTCTTCCGTTTACTGTATACAGGGTGATTAACGACGTTAGAACCACTGAAAATATTTTCTTCAAACTCTGCTATAGTCTATTATTTCAGAAAGGTGTAGAGTAATAAAATGGGAAATTCCCTCCAGTTCGGCTTAATTTCGGTGTCGGCCATAGACGCAGGTAAATTTTGTGCATTAAATGGTTTATGATAACTAATCAAACTATTTTGGTGAAATGATAAAATATCTTCCAGCTGATTTAGTAGTAGTTATGGATAACGCAAGATATCATTCACGACGCACAGAGAAGACTCCAACTTCATCTTGGAGAAAACAAGAAATTATCGACTGGTTATACCACCAAAAGTATTGAATTTGAAGATAATTTGATAAAGAAGGAACTATAAGCTATAGCAAATTTACACAAACATCGTTTTATGATATATGCCGTGGAAGATATAGCTGAAAAACATAGTGTAACTGTGCTGCGCACACCGCCATATCATTGCGAACTGAATCCTATAGAACTTATATGGACGCAAGTAAAAGGATTTGTAGCAAGACACAACACGACATTCAAAATGAAAGACGTTAAGCTACTGTTTGATCAGGTCATTAAGAAAGCGACACCAGAGAACTGGCGAAAATCAGTCCATCATATAATTAAAGAAGAGGATAAAATATGGGATCTTGACTATCTGATCGATCGGACCGTCGACCCGTTAATTATAACATCAAGACGAAAAATATTATGATTTTTTATAATTTAATTTCTGTATAATGTATATTTTGTATTATTTATAATGTTTAATAAAAAAATAAGTGTACCTAATACTATAAACATAATGCACGCCTTTATGACACCATTTTCAGTGTTTGTAAATGGATAACAATAGGCAAAATCCATAAATTGACCCAAACCCGGGTGTTACTACCTGCACTTGATGAAAAGAAAGAATTTTACAATGAAATCAATGCCAAATTATGAAAGTAGCTTAAATATTCGTTGGGTCACTCTGTAGTCCCTTTGCATACCTAATGAGCTTTTATTACTCAACACCTTTCTGAAATAGACTATAGGTTATATTTTTCATGTGAAATCTTTAACTATAATATTGACTTTTTTCTATCACTTCCGTTGATACCGGAAGTAGCTATCAACTTTGTTACTTTGCCCAAGATTCTCAACAAATCTTGTATAACAGGTAATACGTCTAAACTGAATAGTTTTTGAGATATTGGGTTTAAAAAAAGGATATTTACGGGACTATGACAGGCCATAGCATCTTAGAGAAAAACGGCTTGCCCATTTCTGTTTTCGTTTTTTATTTGCTACATTATTATTCAAAACATTTTAACTTCCGGTTTAAGCAGACATACGAAAAGTTAACCGGAAATTAATTCTTTAAGTAGAAAATTTGTGTTAGGAACGTGAAAGCCGTTTTTTTATAAGACCGTTAAGGTGTTACAGCCTGTCAAAGTGCTAAAAAGTCATATTTAAATGCTTGTATCTCAAAAAATATTGAGGTTCGACGTTTGATCTGTTATATAAAAAAAATTAAGAAGCTTTTGTCTACATAATTTTTTTTAGTTTTATTGCAGTCATTAAATCAGAATTTTTTTTCGTTAGAGAACTTTACCTGGATATGTTGTAACTTTAAAGGTCTAGGCATATGCTCATATATAGCGGCTGCATCAGCCAGTTTTCCTGAAACTTCTAGCGAAAGTAACCTCTGTTCTAAAGATGGTTCGCTCTGTTGTAACGGTTCCACGCCCAGCACACCATCTGGCTCATCCAACTGAGCGTAAATCTAAAACAAAAAGTGTCATAGTGTCTATAGGTATGTCTAGTTTGTAAATTATTTCTCTTACTTTTTAAAAGTGTACATAAGAGTATCTTTAAATAAAAAATAAAATAAATAATGATCTGATTGCTGGGATTGGTCAGTTTCATATCCGAACAAACCTTAACAAGGATGGTCTAACCCATTTATCCAGTCCCTTGGTTATAAAGGAAACCGACAAAATCCATATGGAAGTACCACGACCAAGAGATATAAATTCTGTCAGACAGTCAAGAGTCAAGCTGCCCTCAAGGCCCTAAACTCCAATCGACTCAAATCGAGGATCACAATGGAGTGCCTGAACAATCTGAAAGACCTAGCAGCAAGGAACAACAGGGTAGAACTCATATGGGTTCCTGGTCACTCGGGGATAGCAAGCAACGAAAAAGCCGATAAACTGGTTATAGCCGGATCATCTCAAAAACTCAGGGGCCCTGAACCCGCCCTTGGCATATCAAAACAAGCAACCAAAGCAACATCAGACAGGTGGGCGCAACAACAACAGCTATTCCGATGGAACAGGATACCTGGTCAATTGCAAGAAAAAATTGCCTGGAAGCATGCGCTTTGTCGACGTTTTAAACAGCTGATGCAGGTTTTAAATGGGAAAACGTGCATCAGCTGACTAAAGCGTCGTCGAAGCGCATGCTTCCAGACCATTTTTCTTGCAATTGCACCCAATGTAAAACGGCCTTAAAACTAATCAACCAACCTCCCAACATCAAACGTGCTTTTTGTCACTTCTCTCTGATTACTCTTAACCATCGAGATAGAATAAACAAGGAAGCGACATCACGAGACTAAAAGTGACCCTATATTGGTACGACACCTTTGTCATTTGTGTAGTCAGCTGTTCGATCTATTATAATCGAGGTGGTTTTAAATTTTGTTAGAAGTTTTTTTGTGTAAAACTATTGCTACTGTGTGATAGATATCAATTATTTCTTGTGCCGTGCAAAGTTGTTCCAGCAGAAATGCTGTGGATAAGAAGAAAACGGCGAAAATTACGTTTCATAGGTTAGTATAAATAAAGGGCAGGTCCGTATTTATAAACTTTGGGTGCTAATTATTTCGTATGGTTTGTTTAGTAGCAATTTTATTTAAATTATAAGATAACAAAAAAATTTAAAAACAATACATCTACAATTAAGTTAAAGAAGCTTTGGACTTCTTAAGACTAGCCGCCTAACTGCAATTTCACTATTTGGTTATTGATACAGGTAATTATTTTCTATGTGCGAGATAAACACAACTTGTATGTTGGGTTCCACAAAGATTTTTAACCAGAATTAACTAACCAGCCACATAAACTGTGTCATAAATGACATTGGCAGGCATTATTTACTCACAATCTAATTTGCAATATTTATAAATTAAAAATGTAGGTAACTGGGCCACTATGCCACTACTTGTCTTCGTCTGACGACTAGTCACATGGTTCATAAAAAAGTGCAACAAAAATTTTAATTTTTGCTGCTGTCACATGTAAGTCAAATTTTATGGGTAAAATGTATTTATTAAAACATTTACAACTTCTAAATAAAATAATTTTTTATGCCATTGTGCACCTTTGCAATGGAACAATATTTAATTATAATTTCTCAAATTTTTCTATGTCACCAATCAAATTAATGAGCACAAATGGGTTTCACCAGAATTTTTCTAGCTACTAACAAGTACACAATATACAAACATGTGTATAAATAATACCGTTGTCCGTTATTTCCACTACAAAGCTGTTCATTGCTTATAATGAAATTATATTACTCGGGTTGACCCAAGCATTTTTAGAATTGTTCAAAATAAATTTAATCAGGCCCTTATGAATCGGCCATATTGGTATGCCACTTAGCCCCGCCCCCTGATACCGTTTTTAGCAGACAAAATTAAATGATAATAGCGCCTCCTTGTTTATTCTATCTCCATGCTCTTAACCTACTAAAACAGAAAATTAATTTTTAAATTTAAATAATCATTGACCATACCTCAGCTAAAAATTGCAAATTCGCAAAAATTTCATTCGGATTTTCAACCATATAATCTTCAAGATACATGAGTGCTCTTGGATATTCGCCACATTTATAGTTACACTTGGCCAATTCTAATTTGCAAAATTTCCTTAAGAACCTAAAAACCAAAAAAAAACAAGTACACTTAATTATTTGTTAAATTTTAATTAATATTAAAACATTTATTAAAATCCAACTATTTCATCTCTCGACAGTTTAAAATAACTTCCACGTTGGCGTTGGTGTTTTTGCTCGGACCTCAATGGTGTGTACTTTCTGCCTATAATTGTACCTAAGTACAGAATATTTTATTATACCTTTTGACACTCTGGTAGTTCCTGTCAGTGCCAGCGGTCTGTCCCTTAACCCACAGCCATTCCCTTAACCATCTATCCAAAAAGTCCAGCAAAATAAAAACCACTTTGGTACACTGAATTTGTTTTTCTTCTTCCGCTGTCACTTCGCGCGATGTCGGTGTTATGCCAGGAATCGGCAGGGGCCTATTCTAAATTTAAAAAGAAAATCTATTAAAAAAATTATTTAAATACAAAATTTTACATAATATATACTATAATAAAATTGCACAAATAATATATTTTATTGTTCGTTATTATTGAATTGTTACTGTTTTCGGTACTGGCTCTGTCACTGGCGGAAATTTTGGACTCTTGAGCATAAAAGACGATGTCGCAAGAATATAAGATAATTTTATTGTATTATTATAACTATTTTAATACATCCGCCAAATTAGAAATTCTTCCGAACCCCTTAGTAAAATTTTTATATTTAATTTTCAATTAGATAAGCCAGAAAACGATGCCGCGTTTCACGCTGGTATGGCTCTTAAACCGCAAAACTTAGTTGACTTTTACGGACACGTTTTTCGCAGATGATACTGCAATGTTTTATAAAGATAGAAATTGGGACAACTTAAATAACAATATTAAAAAAGGTTTTCGAATAATAAAAAATTGGTTTGATAAAAATTTATTAACAATTAATTTTGATAAAACTAATTATCTTTCTTTTACTTTAAATCCAAATAACATACCACAAAATATGAATAGTATTAAAATAAATGAGGACATTCAAATTAGTTAGTCAAGTAAAATATGTAGGAATAATCTTTGAGGGTAAATTAAATTGGAATTTTTACATAGAATATTTGATTAAAAAAAAAAATTAAGAAGTTTACTACCAATTTTTAGAAACATTGAAAAAATTTTGAACGTAAAACAAATGGAAATATTATATTATGCATTAGTTAATACTCATTTAAATTGCGGAATTTTAGGTTGGGGAAGAATAAATAGAACTTTAGTTAAAAAATCAGAAATATTACAGAAAAGGCTTCTAAAAATTCTATTTAATAAAGATTATCTTTATCCTTTAATAGGATATTCTGAAACAAAAAAATGAATATTAGACAACTTTACATTTTTATAACATCTTAATATACATATTTAAAAATAAAAATTTTATACAGTTTAAAAACCATAATCATAATACACGTCATAAAAATGAAATAACCATAAAACGTAAAATAAATAAGTCCATAGGACCAAAAATTTCAAATATTTGTTTTTATTTAAAAGCGATTATTTACCAACAAAGATTAAAAAACATAAAATTGCCGTCCATCCCACATGCCGACAATTTGTGACATTTCTACGATTTTAGAATTATTCTTCGGTTTAAACCTAGGTTTAATTAAATTTAGATTCAAGAGGAATTTATAAAATTGAGCCTTAGTGAATAATGTATAATAATAGTGTATAATGTTAACTAACTCACATTTAAAATTTTTTCACCAATTGTCCTCTTTCGATTGAAACTATTCAAAATGGTCTTGAATTCTGTATAATTTTTTTCTTCGTTTCCATTATTACCCTCTAGCAATGAGTGCAACAGAATATATGGCAGAAAATGCATCAGCACGCGCTTGTCTAGCTTCATACTGGGGAAACAACTCTGAAGAAGAGATCTTTCATCGTCTTTTAGGGTACTTATCAAACTTGAGGTCCAACTAGGACAAAATGTATATTTAAACTAACTAAATAAAAAATGGTTATTTCATTATATAGGGCACAGTCAAGAGTATGTCATTAATTTAAGTCAAGAAAATGGCTGAAAACAGCAGGTAACTAATGCGAAGCAAGATATATTAAATATTTCTGGAGTTGCTTACGGGTTATGGCTTTCCGTAGAAACGGCCGTTATCGTCTACCTGTGCCCCAGGAAACCCATTGTTTTGGCGTCCCTGTGTACTAACAGCAGGTAAGTAATGCAAAGCACGAAATGTTAAATATTTCTGGAGTTGCTTACGGGTTATGGCTTTCCGTAGAAAGGTATTTATTATCTGGCCTATTTTAAAGAATACTAAAAAAACACTGCTGCCTAGCGGAACTTTTGTAGTTGTAACGAATTGCCGATTCCTCTTAACATTTGGCTGATCTCTATAAGCTTGTTAAAGGTGCAGGCAACATAGCTGCGCATGTCGTCACTGTGAGAGTGCGAGGACAGTTACATAACCTGACTGACGGTTCTAACCTGACATAAAAATCGAGCAAATATCAAAAATAAAAACGATCATTTTCTTGCACCTTATGTAACCCCGCCTTAAGCGTCCTTGCAGTGTCGTCAAAATGTGAGAGATAAAGAATTAATGCGAAATAGCATACCGGTGTTAGTGTATTGTGCAATGGATCATTTTCCTGTCTTTCGTTGAATCCTAGCCGTACTGATGAGCAGTGATGTTACCGATTTTTTGGTAGATCTACTGAAAATACCTTATTTCCTACTACAGATGCCGAAACGATATCGATCGCTGCCGCTCGCTCGTTCTTCTTTGCTATTAATAGTAACATGAACGAGTGAAGATGCTTTTCTATTGCTTTTTGGGTGCCACCATCAGGGGCTGTTCATAAATTCCCAAAAAAAGCACATATTTACCTAAAATACGTCTAAACGCTAAATCTACCGATTTCTATCCAATTTTCACAAAATAATCTACCACATACAAAATTTTCGTAGTGGCAACACTACTAATGAGCCATGGTATGGTGAAACGCGTCAACGGATGGATTTGACGAAGTAAAAAGAAAACATTTATGTTCTTCACAAATATAATAATTTTTAACGGTTAAAAAGGTAACTTTTATACTTACTTATACAACCAGGCATGAAAGCTAGCACCAGCACTGCTTCCGTACAAAGGGCATGGGTAACCTATAAATTTCTCGACACAAATATACTTGGACGATAGAAGCGGTGCCATAACTTCCCTCTGAGCCTCAGAAAACTTTCTCCACATGAAATTCTTCTCGTCTGATTCGTTCGGTGATATTCTATATGTTTTTAGGATCTCTTGAATGGCTAAAGCTACCCGGTCGGTATTCTAAAAAAAAAATTACATTATTAATATTTATCATTAAGGGACAGACTAAGAGGGAAGACTAGTAGACAACAGATATAATATATTCGTGTCATTATCATCCAGAATGGAAACTTTTCACCTGTCAAATTGAAAAAAAAATAAAAACACACCAAAAGTTAAATATTTTGTTGTTTTTGTAATTGTAAGATACTAACCTGCCTTTTAAAACTAATGGATGAGCTTGTGTCATGATCAGTTATGTTAATTTTGCAATTGCAATTTTTTTTTTTACGTTGAACACAGCGTTTTCGTTCTTTTCTTTTATACTCTTTGTCAGGGTTGCGACGATTTAAATCAACTGATTTTTTCAATTCTAATCGTGATTTAAATTAAATTATAAATTTCCGTAAAAACACGTCGCCGAAGCAAATAACTCATCAAGAAATTCAAAAAAAGGAAGATAGTTTATTTAAATTGAAAGTGTTTAGATACATTATGTAAGTGTAAAAACATAACTAATCGTCATCAGTCCAGCGTAAAAAATATTCATAAATTACGCTGCACTCTGCCGAAAATGTTTATGTCAATACAAGTTATTTTGTATGTCGCCGAGGAGACTTTCTAACTGTAAATCTAGACAACAAATATTTTAGAGCGAATAGACAAAATAATGAAAATAAGTTATTTTAAAGTTCATTATTGCCATATTTAAGGAAAAAATCAGTATAAATTGATATAAATCAAAAAAATCACGATTTAATCGAAAAAAAAATTTCAAAAAAATCGTAATTTATTGCAACCCTGTTCTTTGTACTTTGTAGGGTTCGATCTTTTTCTCTCATTCGTTTTACATTTAATCTGACTTATTCGTTTCGTTTTTTTATTCGCCATTTCAGTTCGAAATGATGAAAAAAGTATTGTTTATCGATATAAGATTTATTTCACCTCTTTTATCATCAGCCACTTCCGTTATCAATTGAAAACGGTGGTCGTATAATGGAGGTGACAGAATTACATTATTTTTAGCTTTAAAAATTTAACCTCCAAAAAAGTTAGCGTAAAATTTTTAAAAATACATTTTTTATCTAGTTTCAGTTCGATGCACTTACCCTAGCATTTTTGTCAGTTTGAAAAGCTTTAATCAATTCATTTAAGGCACTTTCAATGAACAAATCGTCGCTAATAAAAAATATAAAGGAATTGTTGTCTCGGGCATACCTAAAAAAGTTCATATTATTTAAAAGATCATTATTGTTTAGGTGAAGCAGCGCTTCCCTAGGCCGCAAAATTATAGCAGATTTCTTGTAAAAAAAAACTATAAAAATTACCTTTAAAATAGGTCAATAAGGACACGGAATAAACCCAAAATATTAACATACCTTCTGGGCAAATGACTTGGCTCAATCGCCCCCAACTCTCCGAAAATCTCTCCACAGGCCAACTTCAGAGTACCATCTTTCTCCCTGCACCCTAGTGTAAGACAATCAATAAGTTCCACTATAACACCATCAATGCCATTATACCCCAAAATCATTTGATCCAATTCCTCCCTATTTTTCTCCAAACACGATTTCAGTTGCTTCAAACTCTGTATTCTCACTTCCAGCGTATCGTGTTTTAGGTAAGTCAAAAACCATTGAATTTGCTCCTTTAACGAGAGATTTTCCATCGATTTTCTATGTTTTCTTATTATATTTGTTACGTTGTTCGATAAAAAGGAATCATCAACAAAAAACAGGTCTTGAATGTGATTTGTTAAGTATTTTTCGTTTTCCATAACCAAATATTGTAGGATTTTGTTAACTTTATTAGGACAGGCTTCTATAAGGGGCAGCATAGATATAAAGATTGTTGCCAAGTGGGGCCCAAGTACATCTAGCTCACAGCTATGCACAAAAGCGTCCCAAACAACGCACGTTAGTTCCGGATGTTTCAAATAATGCGTAGTTTGAAGCATAGCTATAATTTTAAATCTTAACGGCGTTATTTTAATAGGCCCCAAGTATCTGAACAAATCGGCTAAGCTTAGAAGAATTTTTTCCTTTTTTGAGTATTCTGAAGTAAGCTCCAAGTCGAAATATAGTAGAAACGCTAAGAAATAGGGTTGCAGGTAGTCTTCTATGGAGGTGGAAGCGGTAGTGCTGTCTTCTTGGACCAGCAGTTTAAGTGTTGTAAGGACCTTAGCGCGCTTTTCGTGGAAGTTTAGAAGAAGCTCGTTTAAAATTACCTAAAATATTCAGGAAATATAATATAATAAATATTGTGGTTATCGGATCAGTTCATTAAATTTGATTTTGACTCGCATAAAACAAGAAAAAATAAAATTTTCTACGATTTCAGTTTTTTTATTATTGAATTATTTACTAAGAAAATAATTTAACAAAATACGCTCTCTGTCTGAGGTCCTGTTTCTAATCTATTATTTTCTATTTAAAAAAACTATAATTTTGATTTTCTATACATGGTATTTTACTACAAGGATCCCCTAGACCAACGCAGTGACAGTTTCCCCGTGGTGCCATAAAATTATTTACTAAACAAATAATTTTACAAACACACTCACTAATAAAAACATGCGAAACTTCTGACTAAGTACGTCACAACGGTCTTTGGTCACGACAAATCCAAGCAATCGGGCAACTGGGGACGGCTGTTTATTCAACGCGCACTTACCTGACTAATGTCTAGAGTCTGGTGTCATGTTTCTAATCTATTATTTTCTATTTAAAAAAACTATAATTTTGATTTTCTATACATGGTATTTTACTACAAGGATCCCCTAGACCAACGCAGTGACAGTTTCCCCGTGGTGCCATAAAATTATTTACTAAACAAATAATTTTACAAACACACTCTCTAATAAAAACATGCGAAACTTCTGACTAAGTACGTCACAACGGTCTTTGGTCACGACAAATCCAAGCAATCGGCAACTGGGGAGGGCTGTTCAATGCGCACCTACCTGATTAATGTCTAGAGTCTGGTGTCCTGTTACTAATCTATTATTTTCTATTTAAAAAAACTATAATTCTGATTTTCTATAGAGGGTATTTTACTAAAAGGATCCCCCAGACCAACGCTGTGCTGCAGTGACGGTTTCGCCGCGTTGCCACAGAACACAGCGATGAATGGCGCAACTCACACCGCTAATAATTTATTATTAGGTATTACAATGTGATCATTAGGAACCAGTACCAGTATTGTTATTTTTTAAGTAATAATTAATAAATCGTTCAACAAAAGTAACCTGATAATGATCTCTTACAGACGAAACGTCTAATTGTAAATTCAAAAGTGAATTATAATTAAATTTTTTTAATTTTTCGTTATTTCCCTAAATATGACTAGGCGCGTGGCCAGAATGAGGGAGGCATTTCTAAGGCACGTTCTCACACTGATCTCAAAAATAAAAAGATGTTTCTTAGTGTAAAAAAACTTCAGGAAAGGATTTAAGGTTCTGAATAAAATAAACCGTGCCCTTACCCTAATATTTAGTTTTCTCAATTTCGGTCCACTCATTTTGGTCGTCTTTTCCAAATAATCCAAGCATAGCTTAGAGCCGTCTCTGTCCATATTTCCCAAAAACAAATGGAGAAAAATGTTGCCATAATTTCTCGATAACAGATCGGATAAATCGACTTCCATTACGGTTGCCATATCTTCTATTAATTTTTGAACATTGGACTCCGTTACCATCTTGGCCACCAAAAATGGTAACAGTTTTTTTGCTTCCTTGATTATAAAGTCTTTGACACCGTCGAAACCTAAAAGTACAAAATAGTGATTGCCATTTCTGACGCTGAAAATAATCTAACGCGTCTGACAGCTGGTCGTTACAATAATCTCTTTACGGATTTAAGGTGATTGGAGTGTTTGGTGTGTATCTTTGTCGTGTACATGTAAATATACGGTAAGTTATATATCCATCTCTCATAAATTTAGCCAATGATTGTGAGGATAAGCCGTTTTCGGAATTAAGGAATTTTTAAATCACATGTTGGCCAACGCGTTTGACAAAAGAAACGTCGAAACATTAAAAACGTACGTGAAATTTACTATAGTAAATTTGATATGCTCCCGACCTATCGTAATGTTATTTTTCCTACGACCACCTATGAAAATAAAAAAAGCACGGTTAACTTGGCTCGAAAGCGCCGAATATCACGCGTGTTGAAATACAAGGCACACTATTAAATTTAGACATATGGTGTCAATTTGACAGACCACCCCTATTTATTACAAAGAACAAAACTTAGAAAGCAGTAATTGTAAAGTGTTTAACTTATTTATCATGTATTTGTCGATTCGATTCAGAATTAGAGTGTGAAAATACACCATCTGAAATTATAAAAAACATTAATAATATACTGCAAAATACCAGAAAAAACAAATCCCGCTGAAGAGAGTGTCATGTATTAAACAACAAATTCTTATTGGTGCTGATAGTGTAGATAATAGAGCTCTAGTCTACAGATCGCAAGGTCACTGGATCAAATCCCATCAGGAGTATTTGACTTTTCTTATAAAAACATTAAATAATTTAAAGAATTGTTTTAAATTAAGGAATTCCTTGTTGGGTGCATTTTTTAAATTTATGTTTATTGCATCTTTCCTTGATTAAATTTAAATTTTTTCATTCTGGTTAATCTAGATGTCAATCCAGGATTAGTTCTTCCTATGATATAAAATATAAAAAAATGAAAAAGTTAAACTACAAATAAAGGAAAAGCCTATTGACAAACTAAGAAACCAGATATTAAGTGAAACATAACTAAGTATGCTAATTTTAACACTAGTGTTGATATATTTTTTTTAACACTAGTGTTGAAATATTTTTTTCACAAATGAAAGGCTTTTTTAATAATTCTTTGTGGTCATAGGAAAAACAGTGTAGGTACATTACTCGTGTGAAAGTGATTATTCTAAAACTCGGAGAATTTCCTAAATATCTCCTCGTTTGAAAAGCATCAATTTCATCACTTGTTATGTAATATACTATTGCGCTCGTTAAGACAAGTATATCTATGTAGGGTTGATCCTCATTGACCAGAGACTCTCTGTCCGTAACAGTATAATCAAAAATTCATCCTGACCTTACCCAACATCACTGACACTTTACCCAACGAATCTTGCAGTGTGGAATTGTTCAAATATTGATTGACATAACACAAATGAACTATTACTTCACATATTGTTTCAGTGTTGTGTTTATAAATAGTCAACTGCCCAGATCCATCTTTCTTGGATAACTTCGAACACTTGTTGACAGCTATGTAACTTTGACTTGAAGTAGGAACCATTATGAAATACAGCATAATTTTCATGCATTCCAGTTTAGTGTAATTGTCTTCTAAATGACCTATCTCATCGATGGTACAGAGCAACGTTTCTTGTAGTTCATATTCTGAATTCTGCAGCGACTTTTTGCTCAGTCTTTGTAGAACTGAGAATATTTTTTCCAATACCTCTTGTTTTGTTGTTTCTGAGATCACAGTATTGTTCTGTGAAAATATAATATTAATAATAAAATTTTGTGGAGAAGATTGACTTAATCTCAATAATAGAATATTTAAGAGTATTTTAGCTTTATTGAGGTTTATATTTAACTATTACTATTATTTTATTTTCTTAATAATTTATTTTATTGGATTGTGAAAGATGAAGACTAAAAAGATCTTTTTATGAAGAGCTAACCAAAAACAAGTACTGACCCTTAGGCTTAAAAAGGGTAATAAAAATATAGAGTCCTACAATATTTACTCTAAAAATCCTTGGTTTTGTAAATACTTGGTTTTTCATCTATATTTTCAATCAAGACACTTTTTAGCAAGAACTAGTAAGATAAACACTCAGTCCAATTACCACATTGGGGATAAAAGGAAGTCTTCCACCCTAATAAGAGAGACGCGCGGGAGAGTGGATGAAATGAAGGCGATACTACTTTTAAAGTGCTTTGGCCACAGTTTGTCAGGTCATGAATATGGCCGATTTTGTTCTCACCTGTGAAATGTTATTTCTGGGCTTAAGTGACTTAATTTCTTGCACACTTAAAACTGACGTGCCATTTTGTCACAATATACAATATTTTTATTTAAAAAAAAACACTCCAAATAAACTCACAAAAAGCTCAGTTTAAATAATGCAGGCTGAAAATAATCTGACGCGTCTTACAGCTGTAATGAGCGATTGCCACTAGAAAAGGTATAGACATACATCAGATCGCAAATATAACAGACGCGATATTGTCACGTTGACAAACTCCAATAATAATTTTTTATCATACAGTATAACTTTCAAAATATTAACATGTAGTTTGTTAAAAAATGTTAAACGTAAAATAAGGTGTTGCATAAATATATTCATTCTTTTTACAGACGAATATATTTTCTTATTTTTTTGCGGTCGTGCGTTCAGATATTATTGGTACAGCCCGACATCGACTGCTGTTAGCATGTTATCTCTTTCTTACGCTCTTGCTCTCGCACATCTATTTCCGTACTTCATCAATACAATTGTCTTCGCTGCGTTTTTTTGATATCACAGAGCCGGAATTTATTCGTTTACGTATTGAATAACGCATAGTGCAGTATTCTTGTATTTGGTATTTTTAGAGATAATTTTGTTATTACTTTTTGCGTAGACTTTCTAATTATAAACTATCCGACTATGTGTATCTGTGAAGTATTATTTTTTTCATGAAAAAGCAAGTAAATATATTCTTTATTTGGTAATTAACTATTATAGGAACACCAGTCCGGCCTTAACCAAACCTTAAGGTCTGTAAAATAAATGATAATAGAAATGACGTGTGTCATCTACGGCCATTAAAAGCTTGCGTGAAATACACTATAATTACTACAGCACGTAAATTACTATTCTATGAATATCGGACGTCCTTAAGGGGAAACGTAAATAGTTTTGTCTAGTAATTGGTCTGAGGTTAAACGTTAGTATTGGGATCCTAAAAATTATATAACTTTGTACTGTTTACCAGTGTTTTTTTTTTAATATAATACAACTAAAATGTAAATAATTAAAGTATACCTGGCCATTCAGTACTATCTTTCCAACTACCCCAATCAACGCTTTTCTAACTTCAATGCCAGCATCTCCAGCTCTTTCAATCCACATTTTCGTGACATTTGGTGAATAAAACTTTGGAATATGTAGCGATAAACTTTGGATCGATTCTAAAGCCTTTATTTTAACATTTACATTTGCGCCTATCAAATAGTTTAGTACAGTTTTGAGAAAAGCACTCGTCAGTGAAGACAGATCAGCTCTGTTTTTTGAAAAATTGACACTTAT
The DNA here is from genome assembly GCA_935413205.1 of Polydrusus cervinus. Lineage (NCBI taxonomy): Eukaryota > Metazoa > Arthropoda > Insecta > Coleoptera > Curculionidae > Polydrusus > Polydrusus cervinus. The sequence goes on from OW284511.1 coordinate 16,110,228, forward strand.
AGCATTTTCTTTGTCTTTTAAGTATTCTTCCAAACATTTTTCTCTCTCGTTCGGGTGACATTTTAAAACGCATTTTTCGCAAATGATTTTTATTGAATCAGGCGTAATAATTTTATTGAAATCACTACACGACATACACAGGATGATGGGTAGAATTTTTGCAATTTTTTGTTGCACACTGCTGTGCTGGGATGAAAGTAAAGGCAGCAACACGCGACCCAGGATGTCGTCTTTGTTTGAAAAGACACTCAAAAGCTGTGGTATGTTTTCCAGTATCTAAAAAATAATTCTTGGAAGAAAAACATAGCCAGTAGATTACCTTAGAAAATGTAACCTAAAGAAATAGCAAAAAACAATTTTGTGAATACTTATGTATAATAGGTTTGTATAATGTTTATAATCATAGCCAATTTTTTTTAACATAGTATATAGTTGTAAGTACCTGTTTTATCAACTGTATGTGTTCTAGGACACTGCTAAATAAATGCGGGTAAACTATATAACGCTTCAGTGTAAAACTGGTTTCTATTATTATTAAATTCAGTGTTAAATACTTACTAGACAATGAACAGTTAAATCATCTAATTCTCTAAAATGTTTTAAAACTTTCAAGTGTAAAACTTCAATATCATCAACATGAGTTCGGTTCAGGTTAGCCACCAACCCACTAGAAATCCATGTGAAAAAAACATTAAGAACATCAAAAATATCACTGTTTTTCAATCTTCTATCTTTACAAATACCAGAATACATCAATTTCATATCAGCTCTGAACTTTCCTCTGTCTTCAACACTTCCTATGAAGTTGCTTGGTAAAACTTGATCAGATTTATAGCATAAAGGAACTAATATTTGACATGCTACAAAGTGGTATATAATATCAATGTTTCTATTGGTGGATACACTAAGCTGTTTAACCAGAAGTCGTAAAACTACCACAGGATCCAGTAGGTTTCTACATGTCTCGTAGTGCTTACAAACACATGAAACAAGTTTGGGTAAAAGTATAGCTTCATTAAAAAAATTTAAGGTACATTCAGTATTTCTAAATTTTCTACAAAACTTGAGCTTGAGTTCTAATAAATCAGAAGTGATCTTCAATAAAAATTTAACTTTTTCTTGAATCGTACATCGTGTGTTACTACATCCTATTTGGTCTAAATTAATGTATAATTCATTGCAAAAATACTTCCATGTTTCACCACATTCATAGACATCTATATTATGTGGGGCACGAGGATGGGTTTCGAAAAAATCACAAATTTCGTTAAACAATTTTTGTTTAAGTAAGCTAAACATTACAGAGTTGTTTTGATTTATTAGAAAGCAGATGGTCAGAAGGTTTACAGAATATCCTGCTTGGCTACAAATTTCCACACATATATTTTGGAGTTTTTCAGAAGGAAACAACTTTTCTAGACCTTTATCTTCTATGCAATGCTTGACAATAAAAATACAGATACGTTCATGATTATTTCCTATCTCTGTCTTCAGTGTTCTACACAGTTCTAAATATTTCAACAGCAAAGTTTCAAAATGTTCTTTATCAATGTGTTTTGGGTTTTTATTGTTGTAGAAATCATACACAAATTGTTCAAACAGTGAGAAGAAAGCCTTTATTTTAAACAGCATGATACAGATCCATTCATTAATGTTATAGTTTAATCTTCCAAGTATATCAATGAACAGCTCAAAAATATCCAATTCAAAATGGCCTTTGCTTAAAAGAAACAAAAGGTTTTCTAATGCTGTATAAGTAGAAACATCAAAACTATAAAAGCCTATGCTTTCAATCAAAATAAACCTTAAGATTTTCAATATTTTCTTAACAAGACTAAGGCAAGTTTTTTCGCTATTTAGCTCAATAGTGGTTCTCTTTAAATTAAGTTTTTTACTTAAATCCTCATTTTCTTTGGACTCAAACGCTGATACTATTACAGTTTTACTGGGATCCTTTAAATAGGCACAAAAAATATCTAAAGCCTTACAATATTCATTAGCCAAGTCGGCATAAGTATGTACCTGGGTTCTCGATAACTGGTCTATAATACTCAGTTGGGCATCAACTATAATTTCACCATCATCACGGCTTAACAAATAGAAAAACTGTCCCAAAAGCCAAGTAGTAAAAGAATGATACTTATCTACTATGTCCTCATAAGCTTGAAAGGTGATTCCTGGTTCTTTATTGTATAAAAAGGTTCTTGAAAATTCTTTGGACATAACCATATTAGCTAGTATTTGTATGGTCCCTTTATCAATTAAACCTGGTTTCAAGAGTGAGTCCACTAAATCGTCGAATAGTTTCCATGTTTGAAAAACTTCTTCTAGGACTACAGATTCCATTTCTCTCAACAAATTAGCCTAAAACGGTAGTTTAGAATACCCGGTTTTAAAAAATAATTCTGTGATTTGGCTTATTTAACTTTAAAGAATAAATTTAAAGGTGACATCTCAACTTGTGAATAGAAAAAACCACAATTTATGAAAGAAAAACACAAATAAAATCACATAAATCACATGTTTACAAAGAAAACCGCCAAAACTTTATTATTTGAAATTTGTCAGCTGTCAGGATCAGCTCCGCCCAGCTGATTTTGTTTAAGTTGTTTGGGTTTGTCGATCAACTAAACTCGACGTTCTTGTTATCATTGTTCAATTGGTATTAAAAGGAGGATAACAAAGGAGCGAAATATAATAAAGCACTAATAAATCAGGTGGGTGTAGGTTGTAAGTTCCATAAGTTAAGAAAAAGATAATAATGATTTAAATCCATAAACATTATATTCCATATTGCACGGAGGAAAAGTAGGATACATATATCCTACACTTGGGCACAGAGGAATGACAGGTTGACGAGTCATAAGAATCTGGTGCTACTGCGTAAATTAAAATTTAAAGTCTATCTTCACATATAAAATTTTTTTTCCAATTTTGGTTATGTTATTAGTGTGAAACAGTGAAACCGAATTCTGTATGTGAAACTGACAAGTTGAATCACGTTGGTATTTGGGAATATCAGAATTTTCTTTTTTGTAATTTTGTACAATAAGATGGACAAAATAGAAAATGTAGAGGATCAAGAAAAATTGTTGGTTCAAAATTCCATAAAGTATTTAAATAACCTTACTAAAATCAAAGAATTGTGTGTCCCAACATTAAAATCACTATACAGGTAAGGAAATAAAAAATATAATTTTCCATATTACTATTAGAGGGTACATAAATAAATTTTACTTGTAGAACAAAATGCAGATTGATGGAGCTTCGTAGGCATGTTTATCTCCCTCGGGAAAAGCCCAATTACAGATGTCAAAGATGCTTTATGAATTTCTCTGAAGGACCCACCAAATATGAAGTTAAGCCAATGAAATTATCCGATTTTGCTAAAAAAATCCTAAGAAAAGTAAAGAACAATAGGGTTTTAACAACATATCAGAAAATGTACTATAAGAAATTACAGAAAAAGTTCCCAAATGGGTTTGGAAACCAAAACAAAATGGTAATGTACCTATACCTATTGTTGTTTGGAAAGAAAATTTAAAAAATCTTTGTCATCATTAATTTTACTTATTTATAGGCTATCACATGTAATTTCTGTAAAAAAGCATCGGAAATATGGATGACAAAGCCAAAAAAGACATTGATGTGTAAAAGGACTGTTACACCAGCGAAAAGGAAAAAGAAAGCCAAAAAAGACAAACTTTGCGGCCTTAATGAAAATGCAGTTTTTGAGACAGCTTCCAAAATGAGAAATCAGCTTAAACAAGGGAACATTAATGAAACTAACAGTGATTTAACTATTTCTGCAAATAGCAGATATATTACGAAAAATAATAATTTTAATACATCAGTTAGTATGACTAATACAAGGGCCTTTGAAACTGCAGACTTTATTCCCTTAGAAACTGGAACAAAGAAAGGAACTAGAATTAAATTCACAAAGAAAAATTTAGATGGACCTCAACTGCAGACGATTTCTAAGTCAAAGGAAAAATTACAGCAGAGGAATTTAAAAAGTTTAAGTAATATACTGAAAAATGCACGTGAGAATAAAAATATACATTCTTCAAAATTAAAACAGTTTTTGGCAGGTTTGTAATTATTAAGTAAGTTTAAGTAGAGAATATCAGATTTTTGTTAGGTTCTTTTTTTATTGGAAGCTATGGCTGTGCTAATTATAAACTTTTGATTATTGAAATAAAACTACTAGATTTAAAGGTATATATTTTTAATTCTTATTTAACTCCTAGGTAACAATCTTTGGTCTTATTAGGTAAATAAATTGATAATACAAAATATGGCGAAATTGGGCTAAAAAATATATGTAAATGGTGGGTTCAGTGGCTTCTTGAAAAGAGTATTTACTTCTAATGGGGATAATCTTTGCTGGCATTATTATTGTAAAAAAATTAAGTAGATATATATATGCTTTAACATAATTTTTTAATAAAATTGTGGGATTATTATGTTCCCAAAATTATAGAGTAGGCCCGGCCTTTCCTACCTACCCACCTTTAAACGCTGCCACTGGTCTTATAAGTTTTGTTGAAGTATTTAAATATTTATTTTATCTACAAATTGTTGATCTCAAGCCACTGACTAAACCACCATTACTTTAAAATATTCTAGTGAATATTTCTCTGGTAAAAAACGTAGTAATTAAATATTTCTATTCTTCTATCATCTTCTCTCCTACAAACTTGTGGCTGTTTTGCAAATGGAAAAATCACAAAATTAAGGCTGCTTTGGGTGTCACTCCAAGGGGATTTGCTCCATTACAATCTATAAAATAAATTTGTTTTTTAATATTATTGATAAAAATCAAATAATATAGGTATTAAAAAAAATACATTTACCTGTTTATTATTTAAAAATGCAAAATAATTGTGAAGTTTACATTTTAAAACATCGAAAGGTATATATTGTACAGGGTCGTCCAACCAGCACTAAAGTGAGTCTATTTTCGAGTTTGCCTGTATTTTTGTTAAAACTGTGGCGTAAAGGCGTATAATTATGAAAACTATTTCTTTCCTGATTTCAAAAATATATAGTTTGTTTATACAGGGTGATTCTTAAGTTGATACTTCTTTTTAGCTGTGTATAAAAAGCAATACCTTTTTTCAAAAAAACTTAAAAGTAGGCGAGATAAAGAAGTAAAAAATCTAAGTGCGGGCCTGGTCATCAAAAGTAGCCCGATATACTTTATGTTGTTTTTCTTATCTCTTATTAGTCATGCAATTTACGGGTGGTGTTAAGCAATCCGCTGCGATGTGTTTTTTCTGAGGCAAGTTAATTTTAAATTGGTGCCAGGTGAAAATGGTAAAATTTGAAAACGATGAACTAGTAGATATGGTGCTAATTTAGGGTGAGTGTCGTCAAAGTGCGGCTGCTGCTTCGATACTATACGCAGAACGCTTTCCCTTGCGGGCTCATCCTACACCCAGAAGTGTTCTTAATGTTATTCAACAGGCAAGTTAGGCAGAACCGTATTTGATCCATAAAAAATGAATAATAAATGAATGTAAGTATGTACTTTATTTTTGAGTTTTTTGAAAAAAGGTATTTGAAAATGTTGTTTATTTTAATGCCTTCTATACACAGCTAACAAAGCAGTATCAACTTGGGAATCACCCTGTATTAGCTTAAACCGTTTTTGAGCGATCAAATTTTTAAAAAGTTATATTCATTCTAGTTTAATACGTCTAGAATGTTCTTGAAAACATATATCCCTATTTAGTCCTGGTTGGATGACTCTGTACCTTTCTAATTTGACATTTCCCTCACTACACTTGAAGTTTCTATTTGTATATTATTTTTGACAGAAAATTATTTGTTATAAGTTTTATAAAAACGGTAATAGGTGTTTGGTCTTTTTTATATACAAAACCCATAATAATGTAAAAATAAATTTAACATAGTTTTACGTCTATGGATGTCGAATAATGTTAGTCATAGCAACACAAACATCTAGCAGCACTACTTAAGCGTTAATTTAGTCATACTTAGTGGGCACATTGACAGCTGAGTCTCAGTATGACCTACGTTATTTTTACTCCCTCTAAAGTAATGAATGTGTATAAATTACATATGAGAGGTCGGCGTGATAATGAGTATAATAATGATTTGCTACTTTCTGTAAGTCTTCGTAAGAGGAAGCACGGTGGTAAAATGTATACACAACGGTCTTTCAACAATTTTTTTAAAAATGAATAGTACAGAAGTTTGTGCCCCTCTTATACGTGTAGTGTCATTCTTCTGTAGCCCCAGACACGTGAGATAAACTTTACCTTAGCACACATGTCCCTGTACTTCTTGTCATCATCCCAAGGACCCCTTTCTGGTAGCTCTTTGCCTCTTCTACGCAATTCCTGACTAACTTCAACCAAGTCCAAAATAGACAGGGGGTCCAATTTGTATCGGAAAATTAGCCCCACTAAGTATTCGGTGTAGTGCTGCCTACCACGCACAAACAAACAAAAAAGGGTGTTAGTTTTGTTGACAAACAAGTAAAATCTGGTGTCGGTAGGAAGAGAGGAAAGTTTACCAGTTCTTTATATACAGGGTGTCAAAAAGTCAAGGCAAATATTTCAAAACCTACTAACCTATAATTTTTTGAAATTTGGCACGTCCATATTTGTTACGAATAATTAGTTTTGAGAGGTCAAAAGTTATTCAAAAACTTTTAAAAAATTCAAGTCCATATTTTTATTTTTTGAATTTAAAGAAATAAAAGCACTTTGTTTATCTACACTTTTGTACAATAGTGTAGATGTGCCAATTTTAAAAATAGTATCGGTAGTTTTCGAAATATTTGCAATATTCTTGATACCCTGTATTTTAACACAAAGCCAGGTTCAAATTTGTTTCTGTTATTGTCATATTCAAGTTGAAAATAAGTCCTGGAATAAGGAGGCGATTTTTCACATAACTTTGTAAAAATTCTCTGCTTTCACCTCAATAACCCCGAAAATAACATGGACACAGCTCAACATTTTTGACAAGGAAATGTTTGCCGCTACTAAATCTTTTTACTGGATTTCCCTTTTAAAAACCCTCGAATGCAACGAACTTGTACGAAGTTTTTACATCAATAGGCATTTGGGAAAATCGTTTTTTTTTTCAACAAGTAGACACAAAAAAGTACTGCTTTTATTAGGGTTGGAAAAACCTACGCTTAATAAAAAAAAAGTCCTGTTTCTCTGGATACTATCACCGTCTCTCCCATCACCGCACCCTCAGGATAAAAATCGTACCGCTGTTTTACAATCTCAATATCTATTAAGCGATTTTTTCAGACACTGCTTAGATTGCAAACGCTTTGTTCGATATTTTTCCACATATCCTTACCACAGAAATAATACCTTTTTAAGCATAAAATTATACATATCCTTTGGCGTTCCCCAAACGTGAGGAGGCAAGCGTTTACCTGCTCGCCTTACTAGTGTTTCTAGGTCGTCTTCTTTTAGAATACCTAAAGTTTCTAACCGGTGCTTTCTTATAAGAAAACTTAGGTATTCGATGTAGTGCATTCTGCAAGTATGTTTATTTGTTAAAAGATAGAAACAATGAGATATTCAGATGGTTTTTTAAAGAGCCATCACAGGCTAGAGAAATAATCGTATTGATGATTTTTGGCCTTCTATTTTTAAAGGCTTTTAAATTTTTTATTTTTTTATTTTTGCAAAGTTGAGTTTTAGATTTTTTTGTGCTTCCTGTATTTTTTACTTAACGTTTAGTTTTTCAGATTGTCTATAAAATATTTACCTGCAAAGCCCAGCTTGTCCTGCCAACACTTCATTGTTACAAACACTATCTACAAATCCTGTTGGGGTTTCTTTCTGTAGGGAAACAGGGCATTTGATTATAGTGCTTGCGTTTTCCTTGCTGTGCGTAGGTAGTTCGGTGTCAAATTTTATTTTATGGTCCTAAAAAATTTTTTAAATCATTAAGAAGTTGGTTTCCCAGAAATATGATTTTTTAAATTTGTAACTTTTTAGAAAACCCATAATAAATAATTTACGATGGATACATACTTGTAACAGTTTCTGCAATTCAGGCAATTCCTTGTCCCTCAGATAAAATAAACAATTTCTAGGGTGATGAGCGTGTAGCCCTAATTTAGCACAGTACTGACTTAGCCCGCACTTGGCCCCCATTGTGAAGGGTTTTCCACAACCGCAGCAGAATTCGTGCTTGCACTGGGTGCAAGTGAAGTGCATGCAACCCCCTTTAGCCAAGGAATATCTAAAAATACATCTTCCATTATGCTACTAGTAATGGTTGCGTTTTTCGCACACTATTAATAATGTAGGCCCAGTGGAGTACCGACTCCACTGTCACCAACATCAATAAATGGGAAGTTCTACGCATCATGGTCGATGGATCAACGAACACACTCGAAAATGAATGATAGAAAACGTACTATTGTCCTTACAATTACTGGCTGGATGCACGTCACAACTCGAAAATACATAATCATAACAGAAACAACAAATAAGGTAGGTCTGTTATTAATTAAAGAGTCCTGTCAATTGACATAAAATTCGTTTTATCAACCTTTGTCATTTCGAAAAACAGAATTTTATGTGTTAAAAGTTATTTGAAAACCGAAAAATATGTCTCATTCCGCAAAAAAAAACTTATTTTGAAGCTTATTACGTCCAAAGTACGTAAAAAATTTACCCCTCAACTACTATCAAATTTCGAAAATTAAATTATTACCTCTACCCCCCCCCCCCCCCCTAACTAACCCATAGCTGGATTAAAGTTGGTTTTGTGAATTTTTTTTCACTTTTTTCTTGATATTCCTAGCTATAATTTAAAAAAGAAAAAATATTTTTTACGTTTTGTGGAAAATATGAATGTTGTGTTTCAATCCAAAATCTTCACATATGTATGACTTTAATCAGGGGTTTACAGGCCTGGTTTTTTATGTTTAAAAATAAAATAAGTATATCTTTTATAAGCTTACCACGGCAAAATTGATTTTTTCAAAAATTATATCTTTTTGGAGGGTAGATTACGAATCTGACAGCAGTTTTTGTTGCAAATGCTCAGGTTTTGAACAATTCCTTCTTAATTTTTTTTTATAAAGGTTAGGTTTTAGATTCATAATGAAGCAGTCTCGTTTCTATTTTTTTAGTGGAAATTATCACACTTCTTTAATAAAAATGTAGAAAAAAACTATTTTTCTGTTTTTTCGATTGAAATATTTACTTTAATTTTTGTCTTTAAAAACAAATAAAGGAGATGATGGATGGTTGTCGTTTGTTTTTGTTGTAAAAATATTTTATTGCATTTGGTTATATTTTTGTTGATTTAAATTATCTTTAAAAAAGGGGAATGGGACAGAAAAGTATACAATAGAAAAATACAAAAAAATGTAATATTATTATTTTACTCGTTTTTTTTTTTGACTAAAACATATTATGGTAAATTTGTGATAGAGAAAGATGTAATAGGACACATGTAAGATCAATATTGAATACATACAGGCTTTTTAAGTTAATTTTTAACAGTTGTGACCAATATCATGAATGGACCGTGCTACGGAGAACTGCCCAAATATCTTTATTATTTACCTAAATTTACACTGAGGACAATCTATACCATTTTCTGCCAAGTGTTTTGCTACTGCTGTTGCCTGGTTTTCAGGATCGTTAGCGTCCTTCCACTCCGCAAACGCTTCACAGGAAATCCCTTCATGTTGTTTCTCCCACTAAAATAAAGGAAAACATGAAGTTTCAAAAAATTCTTGAAAGATTAAGAATTAAAATACACAATGGACAACAAAAATATTTAAAAAACAGCTTTAAATATTTTCTTCTTTAAAAGAAGTTGTATACTTACAGGTCGTCTACAAAGTGCACACGTAACAGACTTGCAATCAGGACAAATAAGCCGTTTTTGTCTTGGATGAGCTATGAATCCAGATGAACACTAAAAATATATTACTTCAAATAATTCCAAACCTAATTAGTGTGCAAAAACAACAATACTCATCCAATTCTGTAAAATAAATTATACATTTACAGTTTAAAAAATCAAAGAAATAATTAATGTTAAACATGTAGATATACAGGGTGTTCCTTAATGACGTGCTAATATTTTAGGGTGTGATTCCTCAAGTCATTTTATGAAGAAAAGTTCATATAAACATAATGTCCTAAACGGCTTAAATTTTTTGCTACAGGGTGTTAAATTCTTTTTTTTTAATACGTTTTTTGTATTATCTCCGAAAGTACTTTAAATAATATTTTCAATTTTGGCATGTGCTAATAGGATATAAAATCACATGTTTTAGTTATAAAAGTTATTTTATTGTCCCAACAGTGGCGTCTCTGCATACCTTCATTTCCTCTGATATTTTTTAGAAAAAAAGTGGTACGCCACTGGCATTTTTCCATGTGGATATCATTTCTAATTAGCCTGGTCAATTCTGCATAAAAATAGTCTCTTGCGTTTTTCTCCTCAGGCCCACCGTTCTTAATTAAAATAATTAAATCAGCTCTAGTATTTATTATTATTAACATTGATAATGCAAAATTTTGTTTTATAAAAATTGTTAGAAATGACCACCTTCATTTAATAGGGATGCTTTCGCCGTTCTAATTTAATTATTTTAGTTAAAAACGGTGTGCCTGAGGAGAAAAACGCAAAAAAAACGTTTTTATGCAGAATTGACCAGGCTAATCAGAAATAGTATCCACATGGAAAAATGTCAGTGGCGTACCCCTTTTTTTCTAAAAAATATCAGAGGAAATGTTTGCAGGGACGCCACTGGTGGGACAAGAAAATAACTTTTTTAACTAAAACATGTGGTTTTATGTCCTATTAACACATGCCAAAATTGAAAATATTATCTAAAGTACTTTCGGAGATATTACAAAAAACGTATTAAAAAAAAATAATTCAACACCCTGTAGCAAAAAATTTAAGCCGTTTAGGACATATGTTTATATGAACTTTTCTTCATAAAATAATTTTTGGAATCACACCCTAAAATATTAGCACGTCATTAAGGAACACTCTGTATAATATATTTCTCTACCTACCTGTACACACCACTTGAAATTTGGATCTTGCATAAGCGTTCTGTCTCTCAACTTTTGTTGAAATAACTCATGAACTGGCGGATCTAAAATTCCTTTCAGTAAAATGTCTAGGTTGCCAAAATAATCTGATATTTCGTCTTCTGTGGCTGTAGAGTGACTAAAAAACGGAAGTATGTTTCTCGATAAAATCATACATGTTGAAGAACACTTATCTACAACTCCAAAAGTAATTTAAGATTTTATAAAATTACTAATTCCAAAATAATAACTAATTTTTTATTAATATAGTAATGTCCGTACAATTACTGGCTGGATGAACGACACATCAGCTTCTTACGTAATGTTTGATTCGAGTCATGTCGTTGATTGTATACTTTTTCAATTCTGCCAGGATTTCATTAAACTTTTAAATAAGCATTTTTTCTTTTGCTGAATAATGAGACATATTTTCAGAATATGTTAAAATTAATTATTTTTCACTTTTAAATTACTTTTAACACGTAAAATTAAAGTTCCTCGATATGGCAAAGGTTGTCAAAACGAATTTTACGTCAATTGACAGGACCCTTTATATAAATAATAACAGACCTACCTTATTTTATGTTTCTGTTATTATTATATATTTGCGAGTTGTGACGTGCATCCAGTCAGAAATTGAATAAACTATACCTATATTTTAGGTCCAAAATTACTGTCAGTGACTCATAGCTGTCATATCGAGAATAGCGGGTTTTATGAAGTCGGAGGAAAAAATTCCATGAAAATAAATATTATGTCCTATTAAGATTTCAAAAATACATTGAAATTGTTTCCTCTAACATCGTATTAACCGTTGCACTCAGTATATCGGGTGTTTCAGAATAAGATGCTGATCCTTAACGGTGTGAATCCTTAGGTGATTTTAAGAAAAAAAGTTATCTTGAGAAAAAGCAGTGGCGTACATAATATTTTTCCAAAATGTCTATTCCAAACCCTTTCAGAACACCACTGGTTAAAAAAATTTATAATTTTTCTACATCAAAAAATTGCTTAGAGGGCATGTGTGAAAAATTCATAAAAATATCTAGAAAGTTGTTAAAGTTATGATAGAAAAACGATTTTTTTCTTAAAACTTTAACGCCCTGTAGTTCGAAAGTTGATAGGTTAAGGGTATATGTTAATTTGAACTTTTCTTCTTAAAATCACCCAAGGATTCACACCGTTAAGGATCAGCATCTTATTCTGAAACACCCGATATATATGTTGGAATTATAGTATATTTTATATAATTTTACCTTAATTCGGGGGCCTTACAAAATGGACAATTACAGTCCATAATACTCCTGTCTGTAATCTGTACTGTAAAGTAGTTTTTGGCACATTCTAAACAGCAACGGTGCGTACATTTTAACATAGAAATAATCTACAAAGAAACATATTGGTAGTTCATGAAAGTCTGCTAACTTATAACTTAGAATGAATTTATTTCTTTGGTAATTACGTATAGGTACCTTATTGATAGGAAATTTTCCTGCACACAGCTCACAGTCCTGCTGTAAGTAGGCTATTGCAGTGTCTAAACTGTTGCAGTCCTGCACTACTGCCAATGCTTCTTCGGCAGAATATTTAAGAGACATAAGGCTTACTGCTAGTTCAGCTTGTTGGTAATTCTTCACTTGGCCTTCGGCTAAAAATCTTCTTGCTTGCCTCTAAGAATTTTGGAATACGAAAATTATCATATGCTAATTTTTATATTCCATATATAAAAATTACTCTACGTATGTATATTTAACACCTAATTATTAGTTTGTTTAACCTACTCTTTAGAATAAACATTTCTAAAATCTAATTTAAAGTGAATACTCTCACCTCCATAACTTCTATCTCTGTAGGCTCCTTTCTTCCAACCTTATTATTATTTTCTCCGAAATCATCAGTTCCCAATTCATCCTCAATATACTCTCCTTGATCTCCCATACTACTTTCAGTTTCGTCTAATTCTATTTCATCTTCCTCTACAGAATCATATTCATCAGATTCACAAGTCTCCTCTATAGAATAGCTATTATTTATATTTGTAGGTGCGCTAGTTTTGTGTTTTGAATCAAGGTTTGACGTTAGTTGTGTTACTCTTTCACTTATTTCGTTTAAATTAATATTTAATTCTTCAGCCATCTTTATTTTACGGTCTTCAAAGATCTGGTACTCTTCTGAATCACTTCTTAGCATTTCTCCATTTACTTCATCAAAGTCATCTTGGAAATCATCAAAGTCATCATCCGTACTAGGATCTAGTAGCTCGTCAATATTACTATCAGATACAGAACTATCACTATCATGATCCAAACTCTTCGTATAAGACATTTTCTTGGAACTAGCATTAGAATCAAATGAGCTTTTAAATGATGGCTGCGAAATCTTGCTATTTAAATTTTTATTTATGTTCTTCACAGCTTGAACTGAAGTAGTCATTTCATGAGCTATTTCATCGCTTTGATTAGATTGAAATGAAGATTTCCTAGAGAGGCTTCTTCTTTGTTCAAAGGATCTAGAGGTACTTGGCTTTTCCTTTTCTATGGGCTTGGGGGAGAGGCTTTTTGATTGTTTTACATGTATTCTGTTTCTAATGTGTCCGGAATCGTGCTTTTGTTCATTATCACAAGATTTCAACATTTCTGTTTCGTCATTAACAGATTTAGTTGCAACAGCTGCATCTATGACTTCTTCTTTGTGTTCACCTATTTCTTCCCTGACGCCTTTAGCTACAGGATCACACTTTTTAGGTTCCTTCACGGACTCGTTTTCCATGATCTTTTTCTTCTTTTCCTTTGGCGGACTAGGCATCCGAACAGGTATTTTACTTCCATTAGTATTAGGCGACTTTGGTTCTTTTGAAATTGAGCTTTGCCGTGAAATAATTGGTATTTTGGACGGTTTTTTCCTAGCTCCGGAAATAGTGCTTTGATTATTTTGAGCCATCTGAATCTTAGTTGAAGTTACGGGCTTAACTTCTTGGTTTTCGGTTTCCAAAACTTCTACTTGCACTTCGTTTTCTGAAGGTTTATCACATTCTAATGCGTTAATGTCCTTAACTTGCAATGCGATTTCGTTCTCAATATCTTCACGTTTAATATTGTCACCGTCTGTTTCATTTGTACTGTTAATAGCAATTACAATTTCAGGTTTCTCCTCAATTGGCGAATCTATCACTTCCTTTACAGGCATATTCTTATACTTGGTATACTTTTTGCTATCTGATTTTTTTAGAGGTCTCGTCCTTTCGATCTTGTGAATACCCAAAGCGCTTTTAGCAAGTTCTGCATCTTCTGAATATAAAGTTTCCAGTTTATCTACTAAATTTTCATCATTTCCATTAGAAACATCTATTTTTTTGTCACTATCGTCCATATTTTCAGGTAATTCACTACTGGACTCGGTGGTGCTGGAAGAACTTTGTTTTCTTAAAGCAGCTTGTTTTTCCGCTCTCTGGCGTGCTTTTTTCTTTGATTTTTTTTGCCTTTTACTTAGATTTTTTGACTTGGCACCACTGGGTGGCAAGTTTTCTTTTGATACAATATTTTGTAACATTTTTGAGTTTTCTAGCAACAATTTTTCGTCCATATTCTCTTCTACATTATTGATTCTATCAGTCTGATTATTTTCAAGAATATTGTGATCTCCAAGAATTAAAATCTCTAAATTATCATGCGAATTGAAATCCGTTATTTTATTTTCTTCGACTGTTGAAATTGCATCGATTTCTTCAACTACAACATCACGTATAGGCGTTGGCGACTTATCCTTATTAGAAACTCTTTCTATTCGAGCTTCATCCAATGTTTTGGTATCATCTTTATCATGATTTTCAGAGAATTTCTTTTCAATACTTGTTTCTTCAATTATGTTAATTTCCTCTTGTTCTTTAGAAACTTCTATATTTTTTTCGCTATCTATATTGCTTAAACCATTCTTAGTATTTATATTATGTTTATTATTAGTTGATAGGACTTTAATGTCACTTACCACTTTTTCTAAATTACTAACCTGTTGGTTTCCAAATCTCTTATTTTCTGGAATAGCATCTTCTAAAGCATTTCCATTTTTGCGATTAACTACGACAGTTTTCTCCAGATCAATTTGCATGGAATTTTTAATGTTTTGATGTTTACTTGTAACTTCGGAATCCAAATCTTGCCCCCCTTGTAAATTTTCTTTAATGTTAACGCAGCCAGCCACATTTTTTTGATCCACATTATCATGTTTACCTTTTTCTTTCTTGTTGTTAATAAAATCTGTAGAATTTATATTTACCTGGTCATCCTGTGGATTCTCTCCATTTGTGTGTATATTATTGGATTTCAGGATAATTTGTGCAGTACTTTCTTGTATTTCCTCATTTTCAAACTCTGACGTTTGACTGGCATCTTCAAAATTTTTAGTTTCAGTTTCTGACAGTGGTTGAATTTCCACTAACTGTATATTGAGTTTGCTAACGCTTACTTTCCTTACAGGAGTTTTTTTCTCAGGTTTATGCTGTTCAGGAGAATTAATTTTACTAGAACTGGGAGTGGACTCCATTATTTCAATACAACTGGAAATATTTACAATCGCGTCAGTTTCAGAGATATTACTGGACATTTTCTTAATACTTTCTTTATTACTTCTTAATTCGTATTCGTTTTGACAATTATTGCTACTAATCCGATCATTTAAGGTATTATTATCTATCGTTTCAATCATTTCACTAGTTCCTAATGCTGCATCATTAGAAAGAGGAATATTTTTATTACTTTTTTTAATACCACCTGCGTTTGGGTTATTAATTTCTAAATCAGTCTCTAAATTTTGAACTATTACCACTACTTTAGAGTCTTTATTTTGAGGGTTGATATTTATCTTGAGACTAGCATTTTCACTAATACTGGTACTCTGATTTATAATCTGACCAGTATCTTCAACAGCATCGACAAACTGTTCATCTCCTAAACCATTTTCTTCACTAGAACTAGATGATTCAGACTCGGGACTTTCATTTTTCTCTATGGTTACCCTATCCAAGCCTACAGTATCTACGACTTGTATGACAGTACTACTTTTTTCTATATAAACTTTTGGACTTTGAGCAATTTGCGGATCAGTAAAAATCGGTGCCTTGGGATAGTTTTTGATCTCTACAGTGTGAAGTGTAGTTTTTGTTAAGTCTTTAGGATTGGAATTATGAGTTGTTGATTCATTGGTTTGTTTTAGGTTTGTATCATTTGACTTAGATCGAGTCTGAGTATTATTAGTATTTTCTTGATAATTTTCTAAAATTTCTGGATTATCTTTGTTACGTAGAATTAATTCCCGATCTAACTGGTTAATATCTTGAATATTTCTTAAAATTTCATTTTCTAAAGCATCTAGGGTAAGCATACTATGTCTACTATCTTCTACAGTACTTTGTTGTGTAGGCGCGTTAAAATATTGGGCTTTTTTTAAATCTCGGGGGCTAGAAGGAGTACTTACTTGTTTAGGGGGAGATTTTTCAGTGTTTAGGCTTAAGTCTAATGTGTCGGAACTTACCGCTTCGGATTCTTTTTTTAATTGTTTTTCCTCCTCCGTTAAGACATCTAGGAAGTAAAAGAAGTGCGTTAGGTATTTAATTATTATTTGATTTAAATAATAAGATAAACCTTTTAACATATTTAAAAAGGTATAACAGATGAGAGAGAAAAATGACGACAAAAAGAAGCTTTGAAGGAGCGAGAGTAGAGAAACACAATGATATGACATACTAATCAATGATTGTAGAACAGACATATCAAACAAAAAAAGATACATATATAGGATTGGCAGAGTGAATTAAAACAAAAAATAAGATAAGCATAGGTGTGTGTAGGTGTTATTCTAACCGTATACGTACCTTCCCCCCTAAACCTCTGCAAGGTAGCCCCCTCGTTACCTGCCTCATTCTCAATACCCGACGGTGGTCCCCATATCCTCATTAAAAAAGGTTTTATTTGTGTTTTGCTTAGCTCGCTGTAAGCAGCCTCTAATTCACCATGATTGGTTGTTAGTACTGTTACTATGTCTTCTCTAGAGAAGTCGCCACGGCTTGCTAGTTCAGCGTACTAAAACACACAAAATAATATACAGATGGACAGATAAATTCTCTGAAATGGATAGACATTAAAGAGGGGCGCCTCACTGACCAGTAGCGAAGCCTAATCATAAATAGCTTCACCTATTTCAAGAGATTGTTTAATTTTACCGAAATTAAAATCAAAGTTTCTTATATGACTATTTAGATCTTTTCGAGAATTTACATATCCTTGTGGAGCACCCTGAATACTATTTAAAAAATACTCTTACTTTTCTTTGTCTTTGTTCCACGCACTCCTGAACAGCAGGCCATAGATCACCCTTGTGTGTTCTTAATGAGTCTTTTGCTTCCTTTTCTGATACAGTACCGACTATGTTCATCGGTCCTTCTCTACCCATTTGAGTAGCTAGAGTTTGGACGCTGGCTATCATTGCATCCCAGTGCTCCTTTAGCCAATCAATTGGGTTCATGTCCTAGAAAAATATAGTTTATAATTTATACCCAGTGACGACCAAGAAGAACGTTTTCTGATTGAACTTGATAATTTGATATTTAAAATAAT
This sequence comes from Polydrusus cervinus, assembly GCA_935413205.1. Classification (NCBI taxonomy): domain Eukaryota; kingdom Metazoa; phylum Arthropoda; class Insecta; order Coleoptera; family Curculionidae; genus Polydrusus; species Polydrusus cervinus. Next base: position 16,127,911 of record OW284511.1, read on the forward strand.
TGGGTGGTATGTTTTTTTAATTAAGAAATTAATACATACTTTACAATGCAAAATGGCGGCTTGCACCTCGTCTGCAGTGTATTTGTACTGTTCAGCTTCCTGAAAAGAAACACTATTAATTAAAGCATTTGTAAATAGGAAAATCGGTGTGTACACATCGACAATTATGTCGTTCTTAAAGAATCAATAACTACTGTATTTTGGCGTTCTCCTGTTCTTAAGCTTGAGTTATTAACAATAATTCCTATACGGGACCCAGGAATACCTACTCTCAATAGCTTAACCAATTCCATTCCTTGATTTTTATACGAATCTCGTCGTTCGAAACCGGTGTCAAAATATTCAGGGTGTAAAGACTCACTTCGGTGACGGTGACTCAGAGGCTCTAGATGAGGATCCATCTAAAATATAAAGATTATATTAAAATTTATAAAATGCTAGTAGACGCCAAATAAGCAGTGTTGGATATAATATATCTAGATATTGTTTCAAGTCACTTTCATTCCAATTGTATGCATGCATTCGTTCGTGCTCAAGTTATCTAATTACCAATATTCTACTTAGTACTTTCGTCTAACGAGAACTAAAAACACTCCATAAGTACTACTAGGACAAACTACTGACCACAACAATACATACATTATATTATGACGTGTATCTCTAAATTCAAAGCCTTTTTGTGTAGTGAAATTTAATAATGTTGCATTTACTAGTGTTAATTATAGTGCAAGGAGTGACATGTATTCATCCTAAAAGCGGTTGTCTTTTTTTGATTAATCGAACGTCTTCTAGGAAATAGTTTTAAGGTTTTCACCCTATAATATCCAAAATCTTGGTTACTCGGTCTTCTATGGTAGAGTTCAGGTCTTCTAAGGTCCATGATACTGTTTGTTAACCGTGGATTGTTCTGAGGTTTTCTATGCCTTGGAGAGTGCTTTTCAAAGTAGGGTTCTTCATAGTCAAAGGGCAATGGGCTTGGTTCTCTACTACCAGGCAGACTCTAAAAAAGAGTTCAATATTGAAATTCCATTTTTTCATAATAACATCTAAAAAATCTGAACCGTTCTGAATATCTATACTCACTTGTGAATCAGTAGTGAAACTCTGACGACTCGATGACCTGTGCAACGACCATTCCGAACCTCTTTTTGATGATGTGGCATGCATAGATTGTGATCTCTTCAAATCCTTTTGTCTACTTGCTCTATTGGCAGACTCAGCTCGGCCAGATCTTGGGCTTTTTGGTGTAGAATTTTGTGGTGGTTCCTCTCGTCGTATCTCTTCATATGTCTATAAATAAAAACATTAAACGGTGTATTTTGGAATATTCTTACAACATCAAAAATTACAAACGATGCCCCGATATTACCTTCAAAATTTGCACTGACGCCGCGATACTTAATTCTCGTAAAATTTGTTTTTATAATATTTTGTATATGAAAAAAAAACAATAAAATATAATAGGTCCATACTATTAATTTTTTTTTAATATAAAATAATTTCTTCACGTTTTATTATTTATTGATGCAGTTAAATTTTTTCTCCATTTCTTTAAATTAACATGGTCCAGCATGGGTTTATGTCTTTGAATTGAATAAAAAAAATAAAAGACTTGTTTGAAGAAGGCTTACGCTCAATAAGACTAAAAGAGGAAGAATTTTTAGAAGACTTCCAAAAATTGTTCCAAATTTGTACTGACCTGTGTTGATATATGCTGAGGAGGTGGTGACGTTCCTGTACTCGCAGTGGCTAGTTTTTTTTCATTATGAACATTTTTCTCGCGATTTTCATTTGTCATATCTCTTGGTGGAGATGGACCACATCCTGTAGACACTTTAGAAGTATACATTTCTTCCTTATTTTGATCCAAACACACATTCTTGTTATTCACCGAATTTTGACTAGCACTATTTTGTAAAGAGTTAATTTTCTCTGGAGACAAAACACTATTTCCATTATCAGTCTTTTCGTTTGGAGTTTGCACAAACAAATCTTCCTCATCTGCAAATTAAGCCCTTTTTAATTTATTTTCTATAACAACTACAAATCATAAGACACTACAGTTACACTACAGACACCATGCACTAAAACGGATTAGTAAAAGCGACACATCACAAAACACTAACAAAAATACGGCACCACTAAGTTTTTGTTAACATAACTATTTGCCTTTGTAAAATGAAGCCGTAAATTTAGTTCCAGGCCAAAAACTGATCTTTCTTAGAGGCCTACCTTTACTTTTTAACTCCGGGCTCTTTTTTTCTTCACCCGAGCTGCTCACATTCAGTTTTTCAAGTCTGTTTTGAAGAGATTCAGTTTCACTGTAGTCTTTGCTGTAATCGTCAGAGCTTAAACTTTGCAGGACCTTGTCTTTGTCTTTTTCTTTGTCGTTCTTTACTTTCGAAACAGTGTTATTGATGTCTCGGCCAACAGGAGGTTTTTTGGAAGATACAGAGCTTGTTATAGCATTTCTCTTTGTAGAAGCGTTAGTATGTTTTACCAGCAGTGCTTTAGCAGTAGGAGTTTTGCAGCAGACTGAACATACTCGAGTTCCAGGGTCATTAACAAACGTGCAATGCTCGCAGCTCCATGATGCAGTTGGCACCTGTTTATCAACGTCTTCTTTATTTGAGGAAGAGAATTCGTCTTCTTCCTCGACATCCTTAAGGTCATCCTTAGGACTATCAGATTGTTCATCATCCGTCTCTCCACTAGATGATTCTGCTATACTAACTCTACTCCGACCTCCAGTAGAACCTCTTTCAAGTCTTTCACTGGTCTTATTGCTAATATTTCTCCTCACAATCTCTTTTGGCATGGAAGAGGTGTCTCGTAGTGGTCTCTCTCTTACAACATATCGGCCGAGAGATCGTCTTTCGCTTTTACTATCGGTGTGACTGAAAACAGAACGTCTGTCGTCAAGGTCCTCGTCGGAAGTTTCATCTCTATACTTTCTGCGAGATTTTTTGCTGAGAGTAGATTTGCGAGATTTGACGCTGTGCGTTGGTGATGCTGGTCGTGAGTGGGAACAAGGCCTAAAAAAATAAGATAAATACGTAAAATAGATGCAGGCGGTATATTAAGAAACACATTGAGCAAGTAATGATGAGAAATTTAAAGAACTTTCGCAAGATAGAAATAGGTGAAGTGCTTAAATTTACCTTCCGTGTGGTGGTGGCATTCCATAAGGATACCCCCCAGGTGACGGTCCATGCCATGTACCCATCCACATCGGGTTTCCTGGGTACCCTCCAGGTACCATATTAAGACTCATGTTGCTACCGTGAGCTGGGTCACAGCAAAATGGCTGCTGTTGTTGTTCCATCCATGCGTTTTGGCAACAGGGCATTGGGTAGTTAAGTTGAGCCATTGAATGTGTCTGAAATAAACGAATGTTTAAATGGAGGATCAATATAAAGTCTGTTTTTAACGTTTGTATTTAATAGTTCATTAATTATATCTTGAAATTTATTATATGCCTTACTTGTGAAACAGGCATAAACCCATGATGGTGGTGATGTGGCACCGTATTATTTAAATCAAAAACTGAAGTGCTGTGTGGCAATCCGCGGCTGGGCGGTGGGCAAGATGTATTGCTCAACTTTCTAGTTAACCTGGATCCTGTATCAGACCCTGATACACTACCAGCACGGTTTCGATAGGCCCACTGATCTTGCTCCCAATCAGGATATCTCGGATCTCTTGGTGGCTAGTATTAGAAAAAAAATTAATGTAGCATATGTAATTGAAAAGTATGCATTATTTTTTGCGTGTATCTTAGAGCTATCTAAATTATTTATTTCGAAAGTTAAGTATTTTTCAAATTGTTTCATTTTATTTATCTAGAATAAATTTAACTTCGAATCACATGTACCTGTTCGAATTCAGCCACTGTGCTTGGTAAATTGGGCGTGGTGCCTCTCATAGCTAACTGATGCTGTCTGTATCTTTGCTGTAGAGATGGGCTGGGACTGGGTGGTTGAAACTGCATAAAATCATTTTGGGAGACTTGAGAATTGGACCGCGAAGCTGCAAAGTCAAAAAATAAATAATAGAATACCTAATAAAAATAGGTACTTATATTTTGTTTGCCGAAAACATCCAAGGTTTATTGATGGCAGGCGAAAATAGGCGGAGCTCATTTAGCTAAAGTACCTCATATGTTTGTAACTAATAACTCGTTGATATAAACAAAACTGGTTTGGTATTGAGCTTACAGTTTATTCAAATATAAATATCATATCACCAGAGGTGAATCCAGGATTTTTTGAGGGATTTTAAATTCTAAGTATTTAGGTATATGTATCTAGGTGTTCATTTTAAAAATAGTGACAATAAAAATAAATCTTACAAATTACAAAAAGCTCTGCTTAAACCTAAAAACTTTATTCTTGTGAAAAACGCACGTTGTTTTTATTCTGTCATGCTTTCCCTTTTTACCATTAAGACAATAATTGTATGTTTATATACTTACTTGGATAATTTGGTATGCCACTGCTACTACCTGGGGGTGTTGGTGGTAAAGGTCTATTCCCCAAAGTGAGGCCTCTTCTAAGACTGTTCATCTTCTCTTTTAGGCTAAAAGTACTGTCCTTCCTCGGCATTGTAAACGCTGATGCGCCCTAAAAAAAGAGTATGTTATCGCCTCCCGCTTCTAAAAATAAACACAAAAATACATAAAATCCTAATGACAATATTAGATTTAAAATAATATTGGTTCCAACATTTAAATTATAAGGAGATATAATTCAACTTCTGTTTTTTTACAATTTTACCCAAATCAACACCGTACAATTCACCATAATATTGTCCATTGAATTTTGATTGTATTTCTATTTTAAAATAATTTTTGGACATCATAAAAAAGATTGCCAGACCAGGATAAATAAAATTATTTGCTATTTACAGTAAAAATCTCGAAAGCATAATGATCTAAATAGGCTTACCAAATCAAATTAGTAAGAAGTGCTCTGGAATAGGCAAGGTTTTGAATTTAGAGACACACTGTATGTTATACAAATAATACTACATGTAAGCTTTAAGAAACGGCTTTTGAATTAAGCATGCTAAGAAAACATCTATGTAGAACATGCTTATATAAATTCTGTCAAGCTTGAAATGCAGATAAAATACATACTCAGAATTTTTAAATTTAGATGTTTTGGTTTTGATATTAGAAGCTTTTTTTAAATAAAACGCTTATAATATTACTTAAAAGTAACCAACACAAAAATTAATAATATTAAATATTTATTTATAATAATAATAATGTGTAACGTTGGCAACGATGTTAACACCCTTAAAATTTGTAATACAGAGCCATCTGGGGAACAATAGCACCATTTCCAAACAGTCAACGTCGACTTATACTTTTTCGCTTATCGGAGACTCCAAAACAACATCTAATTTAAAAATAACTGTGTAATCTACGGTTAGATAGTTTAAAGACATTAGAATTATAATAAAATATTTTATAAATGCTCTAATAAATAAAATTAACGTTTCTCATACCTGATTATGTCTGCTAGGTGTAGGGGAGGGGCACGGAGAGGGTCCTACTGAACCAGATCGTCGTCTGCGTGGGGGAGGGACGGGTACTTGAGGGGTTTCTCCTTTGGGGGGTAATGGGGGTCTAATGGGCTGAAAACCTTTTTCTTCTATTCTCTACAAAACGACGTACGTTTTAAATTACCTAACTAACTAATAACTTAATTTTTTTTCTCAAATGGAGGTTTTATTCTTACCCTTCTTATATGACTCTGCCTTTTTGGATGTCTGTGATACATATCATCACAGGATAGGCAGAAATTTTGCTTGCATTGTTCGCAGTGAACACTTACGATCGGTGACGACGATCCACATAGTTGGCAATGTATATCGGGTTTTAAAGCTAAAATAAAAAATTATCTTCATATAACTTATCTCACTCATAACCTTTTCGATTTAAAGGAGAGTGAGTAGAACAAAAAAATCCAGGTGCGAGGATGTCATTGAAGGGGAGCCTGACGTGGAAGTGGTGACCCCCCCTTGCAGCTATTATTTGGTTTGTATCTTTACAGGCCGTAGAAGAAGGCCGATGAGTCAGCCCTGCATGGCAAACGTCAAATTTTCACTTTTTTATGAACAGAGGCCTGTGCATTTGTGTCTTTCTCACTCTTCATATCGCAGAAGGTATTTTAATGTCAGTAATAAGACTGCGACGGGGGGGAATGAATGGAATGGAATCTCTAAATATTAACTGGATAGGAATAAAGTAATCACAAATCCTAGAATATTGGTATCGTAAGATATTGGAACCCGATATTCGCTAAAAATGATTTAATTCTTTCTTAAAATTTGCTTTAACAAATAATCCTATATTTTATCTTTTTTAATACAAAATTTTGCAGGCTTTATGTCATGTTCTGGTGATAGGATAAAAAGGAGGCGCCGATAAATGGTCGCAATATTGCTTTACACCAAATTATGTATTCTCTAATATCGCTTATTGTGTGTGAAAATGGCTCATTAGAAAACACATAATTTGGTGTAAAAGCAATATTGCGACCATTTGTCGCGCGCGATATAGTGTGAAAACGCTCTTAGAGGATTTCAACCTGGAGACTCCAAACCATCAAACCTGGAGAGGTGGCAACCCTATGCATGTCCTAGACTCTTTAAGTGTAAGACGGACATAACCAGTGTTGCAGATCTTAAGGATCTGTTACGCCTTTAAGCAATCTGTTACGTTTTCTTGATTTCTTGAGCTGTGTTTTTTTGGGTATAGGAGGACTTGTTTTTTTTAGTCATCACTTTTGTTCGGGTTCGCCCTTTGCGTAGCTTGGGTAGGGGTGTTAACCCTTTTTTTTAGAAGTCACTTTAGATTGGAAGAAGAGATGCTGTAGAAGAAGTCGATTGGCAGAAGAGATATTCTATAATGCTAGTTGTTACTATTTTAGTAAATTTGTTACGATTAAAAAAAATGTTGTGGCAACACGGGCATAACCATTGCCGTCTTTGATATTCGTCGGAGGCTACGGCATAACCATTGAGATAGAATCTCTACCTCAATGGGCATATAATAAACTTTGGGCGTTATACTCCGAAATTTTTTCCCCTGCGGCGCTTCTCCGATACATTGGCGGAATTTCTAAAATTAACGCATAACCCCCCCCCCCCCCTTCCACCTGAAACGACCTTCGCTGTTAATTAATTTAAATTATTTTAAAACCGCTTTTGTGTAAAAGTTAACTTACCTTTTCCTGTATTCATGGTATGTACAAGTGGCGCATTTGAATACTGACCAAACTCGATAACTTCATAATCAGGCTCTTGTTTTGAATGTTTTCCCTTATTGTTGCCATCATCACGTGGTACTGGTGGTGGGGGAACGCCATTGGCACCGCTTTTATTCTAAAAAAAAGTAAGTTAGAGATGGTATCAATCGCACAACTGCATGAATTTTCCAGCGCATTCGCCAAAAATGAAGATTATTAAGTACACACATTTTATTTTTATGGTATTATTTTATAAAAAAAACAACTTATTTTTAAAATAACAAGTATCATCAACATCATTCATGTTTTTATAAGCGTAATGTTTAACGTGTTATTTATACTATTTTTTAATAAATTTATCTATTTATTTTAGCATTATCTAATTTTTTTTCATGTGTTGTAATGACTAAGACGATTATATATTTTAAAGACGTGGATAAAAACATAATATTTTAATAAAAGCTCTACGTAAATTGCTTTTGCACCCAAAAATATATTTCAAGAGACTGCTAAAAATAAATTTAAAGGAAAAAATTCGCGGTTAATTTTAAATTTAGCTTCGTTTAGGAATGTTTGATATCACCGATTGGTAGTAAATGACAGCAACTGGGGAACTATCTGCGCATTTTCAATGCAAGGAGTTACTCGTGCAACTCTATAAAGTAGGATTACTAATTTGTTAAATAGAGATAGCAAATGTTCGGACGGGCCTAATTTTATGTTTTAAGGTTATATTCCGGTTGTTTTTTATTTATTGTAGTCAAATATGGCGCATCGGTTGACAAAGCTTTGACAGTTTAAGTTTTTTAACAAAAATTTCGTTGAACCTCATGATTTATTTTATATAAAATGTTTTCGTTACCAAATTTTTGTCGTGTCTGTCTCAAATATGATAAAAATCTCATCGATCTGGCCCATATCGAGAATGAGCCAAGTGAAACGTTGATGAGCAAACTGCAACTTTGTGTTTCTGAAGTGGTAAGTTTTTATTGTTGTTATAAACCGGAACCGGGCACTATTTTTGTTTGTTTGTAGGAATGGACCACTTTCAAGCCTTTGTTGTGCCACCCTTGTATTAAACGGCTGAATATAGCGTACAGCTTTAAAAAACAATGTGTCCAATCGGCAGGTGTCTTAAAAAATTACGTCGAATTGGTTAGAGAATCTCAAAAGAAAAATGAATCTCAAAGTACCGTTAAATCCGAAACTCCTATATCCCAAGGGGGCGCCTACATGCTCCTCCCAAACCAAAAGTATGTCAAAATTGTGGTGGGATCCCAAAACCAAGGAACAACAGGTAACACTAACACTTTTCAAAATGTATTCTTGAACCTCATTCCTACCACAACTCTCAGTACTATTCCTAAGAGTATAGGCACCAATTCTCAAAAAAACAAAGATACAAACCAAAATGTATTTTTAAATCTAAATAATACCTTCCAAAAGTTTATTCCCATAACTTCGGTGGAACCTCCACCACTGAAAAAGAGCGAAGCAACGAAAAAGGCAAGGGAATTTGCAGCTAACGCAAATGTAAACGTTAATCAACTGTTGACAGAGTCTAAAGCAGAAGAAATGAGTGTAGAAATTGACCCTACATCATTTTTGTCGGTAGAACATGATGACCCATCAAGTAGTGAGGATGAGTCGAAGAATGACTGGGATGAAGTGATAACAAAGCAAAAGATTGATCCAAAGCAGGCTAAAATAAATGGAGCTGCTTTAAGTACTCCCAATGGCAAGGGAAAAGCAGCTGAAAACAACTTTGTTCCTATACTTCCAAAAGAAGATTTTTATTCAGGAGGCCATTTTCTATCCAACTCCTTTGACCAATCAGAGATAAACTGCGAGGCATGCCAAAGAACGTTCCCTACTATAAGGCTTCTAAAGCAACATCTGAAACAATTCCATTTGGGAAAATTACCGTTTAAATGTGAATATTGTTATGTGGAGCATGTCATGCGTTCCGATTATCAAGCATGCCTAAAAAGGCACAAAACAGAAACAGAGCCCCTACACACTTCACTAACTTTAAAAGACTTCACTGGAAATTCTTCATTTGACAATGATGCTCTAAGTATCTCACTGATCACTGAAACCCCTGCAGATCAGAATTTAGAGCCCAATGAGCATGGTGATTATGTTTGCGATGTTTGTAGTAGACTTTTCAATAGTTCTGCAGGATTATTGCGCCACCGTGTAAGGAAGCACAACCAAAAGAACCGTAAAAAGTACTTTATCAAGGGCATGAAGAATGCTAAATGTGACATTTGTAATAGAGAGTTTTCCACACAATCATACATGCAACTTCACAAAAAACTGCATCTTAGGGATGACATTGGCTACAAATACAAGGTTCAAGGAAAGAGCAAGTACAAGGAGGTCCCAGAGGATGATAAGGAAGGGGAGAAAAAGGAAGATAATGAAGAAGAGGGCGATGGGGAGGATTCAAAAAATGAACCTTCTGAGAGTATTGATGTAACACCGGACATATCTACACTACAAGAACGAGAATACAGTGACTCTGACAGTGACAATGAGACAGAACACGAAAACAAAAAGAGGAAAATGGATGATGGGGGTACAAGTGACTCGCAAGAAGCAAAGGAAGAAGTCTCTGAGGGTTTCTTAAGAGAGTCAAAGTCAGAAGGCAATAGTATAAGCTCAAATGATGTAGACATGGACCAAGAACAAATGGATGATCAAGATGAGGATCAACAAGAAGACCACGATGAGGATCAACAAGAAGACCAAGATGAGGATCAACATGAAGACCAAGATGAAGATCAACATGAAGACCAAGATGAAGATCAACAGGAAGATCAAGATGAGTCAGACTCTAGTGATGAAGAGAGTCAGGACACTGAGGATCAAGAGAGCAATGATAAGAAATAGAAGTATGGTATGGTATCTACCTACTTACAAGGATTCCATGTTGATTGACCTATAATATACTGTTTACATACTAGTAACTAGCTCAGCACTAGATACCCAGTTGTTAGAGTATACAAATCAAGACTAAAGTTTTATTTTTAGTTAAGAGTATAGAGTAATGTTATGGATGCCATTTTTGAAACATATTTTTTTAATGCATCAAAAAAGGTCTTCAAATGTGATTTAGAGGACACCCTTGTTTGTTTTTGCTAAAAAGGGTATTCTAAAAGATATTTAATATTTTTAGAAATTTGTGTGCAGAAACCAAGAATCCCTAGATTTAGGATAAAACTTTTTATTCTTTTACTACAAATAATAATTTTTAATTTTTTAAAGATAGTTTGTGTATCAAAAATGATTTTTACTAGCACTGACTTAACTTACCTACGTATTGAATATTTGAAAATGCAATATACAGTGTTCACAAAAAGTTGGTATCTCATGTTGATTTTTTTTTGCGGACATTGTGTATAAGTAAATGTTAATTTACAAAAACCGTTTACATATACATACCTATAAACGTTTTATTAGCCCTCCGAACTGAATATTATACAAGTTAATTTTTTACGTTACGCAACTTTAAGTATGTAAGGAAATATTAGTATTTTAGGTGTTATACGCTCCTACAGACATCTTTTACTTTACTAAGGCCCGTTTTACCGGTTGCGGTTAAGCTTTAGGTAATTTAACTGACACCATCAAATGGGGAATAATTTAATACCTACCTTGGTTTACCATGGCTGGTAAAATGAGGTACATTTTTTTATTTAGAGCTAGAATATTTTTATTATCCGTAACATTTAGGTTTTATATACATCTATAGCCCCTAAGATTTTTGATTAATTAAGTTTATTTCTGATATTTACTGATATGGCTTGTAAATATTTTGATTCCTATATATTTCTAATACTAGTTGTCACTAATATACTTTGATATTTTTTATTCAGTTTAAGTATATAACTAAAAATTGAATTTTTAAGAATTGGGGACAAGTATTTTCAAACTTTCCATTTTGTTATTTGGGCAAAAAGATTGCTTTAAAATGTGATTTAAAAAATATATATTTTTGTTCTGTACCAGAATCCATCTGTAATTTCGCATAATTTGGTAAAAGTCTCATAATTTTATCCATATTCTTAAAAATCCTTTTTTTTCTAATTCAGAACAATATTATTCAGGATCTGTATTTGTTTCTATGAACTTTTTTGACTGCTCGATTTTTGACATTTATTTTTTAAGACTATTTGCCGGAAATATATTGTTTCTCTTTTTGGGTAACTTTTCTCTCAGTGTTTATATTCATTTTTGGAGAAAGAGTTGATAAATTATATATAGTAAGAATATATTTTACAATCAAGGAAAAATGTGATATTTTCTGTATATTGGGTATATTGTTGTAAAAAATTGTTATTGAGGTAAAGACGTCTCAAAGTTCTGTATGTTATCAAAAAACTAGCGCCTACTTTTGTATTTTTTCAGAATATATTGACCAGCTAAATTTTACTGGACAAGACTGTAATTACAAATTTAAGGCACTAGTGGGCAATAATACAGACTTATAATAAGGATTTTTATGGGTGATTTTGTAGAGAAACTGACAATTTTACGGTAATAGCTTGTTTATCAACCTCACACTATTATTTTTAATTTTACGTATTATTTTTCCATGGTATAAAAGGACATTTTTTTGTGATAAATAATATCTTTATTCCATTAACCTACTACTCTTAGCTGTTTTTTCCGGCGTTTAGTTTGTTTCCTTACATGTTTATATGTTGAAATTTGATACTTATTGCATTATTCTTATTTAAAGCCGGCCACAGAGATATGTACGCGTGCATCAACGCGCAGTCAAGGAAATCAATACAATAATTTACTTTGTGCTTTAACACGCGTCGAGTAAGCCCAACAAATATAGCATATTATTGTTTACATTTCTACATGATCATTCAGACTGATAGTTTTGATAAAGGAATGCCAGTAAATTTTAAGGATTGATAGTCGGACTGATGTAAATTCCCATTAGAAAAAAGACTGATGCGAGAATGACCAAGGATTGACATCATTCATTCAGGACTGTCAGTATCTAAGACTGATAGTGCTATAGATAAGAGCGGAGCAAAGCCGTATGGGCGCTTCGGCTACAAGCGATCGAACATACTGTCTTCTAACTGATTAAGCCAATAAGAAGCAGAAAATGGGCTTGTAACTGCTATTATTTGCAGATACGTATTTTTTAAATTCATACTGGAATATTTTACCTTTTGAAGTGGTAATTTCTGTAGGAGAGGCAGAAATGGAATAATAAACTAATCTATTCTATTATAAAAGGTAGGATATAATTTGAACCAATATAAAATATATATAATATGTATTAATTTATTGAGTACACCTTTTTGCAATATCAACAGGTGGTATTGTCGCTTAATTTTTTTACAAAAATGTTATATTTGTGGCACTTACCACAGTGCTCTTATTCTACATCTCTTTGTGTCTATGGCTGGCTTTACACTCACCCATAAAAAACCTAGTGTGTATTTTCAACTGACAGCCACAGTAAACAAAAACCCAGCCACGGAACGATCGGCACAGGACTGCGTTCAGCTTTCGCATTTGAATAAACACGTTCTCCGATTATATTGTAGCTTTATAGGGCATAACATACTCTTCTATAATTTTAAAACTTATTTAGATTTTGGTATTTTGGATTTGCATAGTCCAGTGCTTGTCTTATTGGATTTTGTTTAAAATCGTGGTATTATAAACTTTTTAACATCAGGATCGAGTGTCCACCATGTGTATTTGTTTACATTTCCTGCCAGTTGGAAATAAATAGATTATACATAATCTTTAGAAATTTTACTCAAAAAGCGAATTCATTTGTCGTGATTAACGATTTTTACAATAACTGTTATAAAATGTTTTACAAATAGTTACATATATTTGGCTAGTAAGACCTCGCCTATCTTTTAGGTAATTCGTCATTATCACAGAGGGCAGTGGCGTAGCCAGAAAATATGCTCGGGGGGGGGGGGGGGGGGGGGGTCAGTGGGCGTAAGTAGGACATTTTTTGTCTGAAGAAAGGGTCAGTCGGGACTACATATATTTCATGGTATTGTGCCTAGTGAAGAAGGCGGAAAAGCGCCGCAGGCCTAACTACTATCAAATTTCGAAAATTAAATTATTACCTCTCTCCCTCTGCATGATTGGATGAAATTTGTTTTTGTAAATGTTTTAATATTCTTAGCTGGCTCTTATTTAAAAAAAAAACATTTTTTATATTTGTGAAAAATATGAATATTGGTGTCAATCCAAAATTTTAACATAAGACGTATGTATGACTCTAACCAGCGTTTTCGGGGCTCGGTTTTTCATGATTAAAAATAAAGTAAATATCGCTCACCACGCCAAAATTGATGATTTTTTCAGAAATCATGTATTTTAGGAGCGTAGATCTAAGAACAGTTTTTGGTGCTTGGGTTTTGAAAAACTTCTTAAGTGCCGTTTTGTATATTGATAATAAAGCATTCTCGTTTCCTCCCGCACTATTTTTTTTTGATTATAAATTCTTCCATAAAAAATGTTTCAATTAAAATGTTTACTTTAATTTTTCTCTTTAAAAATAAATACCTAATTGTTTTTTGTTTTTGTTGAAAAAATATTTTATTGCATTGGGTTATAGTTTTGTTGATTGAAATTAAATATTATTCCTTTTACTCGTTTTCCTTTAAAATTGCATCATAAATCAATAACCAAAACGATATGCGTCGGAAACCTTAATCTTTATATAAAACAGGACTTTTATAGAAGGAAAAGTTTAAAAATTAAACGTTTCCTACAAGACCTTTGTAATCTAAGCCAAGAATACATTATTTAAAAATTTAAATTAAGAGTCCAAGCGTGAGACGAAATATTAGGTTGCAATTAGACTTTAAGACCCGAGCTCCGAGGGGGGGGGGGGGGGTGTGCCAATAAGCTCAGTAGCCGCAGCGCGATATTGTTTTGACGCGCTCCATTGCTTGAATGGATTTATTTGCACCAAACATTTCATAAACATGGCTGTTTAAATTTAAAATCTATGTCTCTCGAATGATGTAAGTACAGTTTCTTTCGACGGATCCATCATTCGTTAATAGGGAGAGCGAACACTCGGTATATTACTATTGTCACTAATAAGAGAGTTTACCTAAAGCATATGTTTGGTCTTTCTGGCTTAAATAACAATGAAAAATAATGTATTTTATTTTAATAACTTTTAGGATTAATATATACCCCTAAAAGGCGCGAATTTAGTATTTGATAGATATTTTTTTATTTTAAGATATCGTATACAATCTTAAGTGTCGTTTAAGAATTGTTATTTTCGAAATGCTGGTGTTCTTGTGAACACACCATGCTATAATAAAGTGTTTCAGTAGTTTTAAAAATGATATTTACTGTTTATTCAAAAAATCGAACTGCATCAATTTATTTGAAGTATGCTTTGACGACCTATTTTTGTTTATCGAATCAAGGAAATATTTCAAAAACATCCTACGAATAAAAAAAAAGGAAATTTTGCCCGGCGGTTCCCTCGCTTATTTGTTTTTTAATTTTTTTTCCTTGTACCAAATAAGCTCGAATTTGTGAAAAATAAATAATAATGTATAACGAGAGTTGGTTCTTTTTTAGCTTTAAGGTCCAATTTTTTAAAGTCCTATTAAAAATCTAAGTTTAAACCTAGGTTTAAAATGAAGAATACTCCTAAAATCGTAGAAATGTCAGAAATGGTCGAATTATAATGTGGGATTGACAGCAAAGATCAATTTAAGAGTAATCAATCTGCTCATATCTTGTTATGTTACAATGTAAATGACTTTTAACTCGAACTTGGCTGTCAATCCAACATTATAAAATTACCATTTTTGACATTTCTTTGATTTAAACTGGACATCGGTTTAAATTGTAGATGTTCTTTTGCCCAATTTTATAAAGTTGATTTAAAATGGTCATTTTATAATGTGGGATTGACAGCAAATTTCGAGTTAAAAGTGATTTACTTGGTCATAACCTAATATAATGTAACATAACATAAGTTATAATCAGGTTGATCACTCTTAAATTGAACTTTGTTGTTAATCCCACATTATAAATAGACCATTTCTGACATTTCTATGGTTTTAGAATTATTCTTCGGTTTAAACCTATATTTAAACTTATGTGTAAGAGGACATTTTGTTTCCGCGCTAAAGAAAATAATATTTTAAAAATATTTTAATTAATTAATAAATAATAGAAATTGGTAGAAGCTCAAAAATATGTTTGATAAGCCAACCAAGGCAATTTTGGGCGTGGATTTTTGTTTTTCCTGCATTCATGTTGCGAGTTAAAATTGTGTGATTTTACACGTTCGTCAGAAAGCAGCTGCCGCAGAGAATTCCGTACCGAGCTACAAACGAGCGCATTACATGAGGACGCGTGGATTAGTAGGTAACGAAGGCGGTAAGAGAGTTGCAGGCAGTGTTGCAAATCTTCCTTAATTATCGTATTCTTGGCGGGCGGTCTCAAGGAGGAGCCGCCACTGCGTGCAACACATTGGCTGTTGTCGGCCGCCATATTTGTTTTTCTTACACTTCACTTATCTTATGTTACTCTTGGGATAAAGATAATTTACCGACGACTTATAGATATGCATAGATCAGGTTAGTATTTTAGTTATACTTTATTTTGTCTGTGTTGTGATGCGGCAGACTTTAGAACGCCACTGGATGGGCTAAAAAGGAACCACCTCTACCGCACTATTATAAAACAAGCTAATCGTTTATTTTTCGAACCTTGACCACTCTGTATCTTTAGTTCAAAACATATTGGAATTTATTAACGGCTCTTTACATGTATTTTAAATATCCTATTGATTTTGACATTTCTGTAAGGTTTTCGAACTTTATGACGAGGGAGATTGGAATAAAACATTTTCAAAGCGCTATTTTATATATTGCGATTTCGGCGAAATCTCTAATGGATTTAGGTTGAAATATGGGGATTTCGACTAAATCGGTAGTGATTTTGGTCAAAAAAGAAATTCAAAATTTTGCTTAGTTTTTTTGTAATTCGGTTAAAAGAAACCACAATAGAACATGGGAAATTGTAACGCGTTTGGATCCACTTAAGTAGTAAAAATAAAATTCACAAAAGATGTTTACTGGGCGAATACAAAAATAAGCCTTCAGAAATATGTGGTAATAATTTAGTATATTACTTTAAAGAAGAAATATCATCTTTAAATTGTACTTTTGTGTATATAGAATTTACAGTACGGTACTGTGAATTATCGGTGTTTGTGTAAAACAAATAAGGCTGTGTAAAATTATCTGTTGTTAAAATAAATATATTTCCAATATTTTTAACACAAAAATAACTATTTTAAGGTATTAACGTAAAAAATATGTTCTGAGTTTTTAGCAGGGTACTTCTAAAAGGTTTTTAGATAGATATTCGTGATTTTGTGATCCCCAAACGTTATCATTTGAACTGCGCATGCGGATAGTCCCGAATCGGTTCATGATCCTTATCGGAAACAGAGCTAATGTGTTTTACGATAGAGAAAAATTTTAGTATTAAGGTACGTCGTTACGGCATGCCTTGACTGATTATTACTAATCGTGTTGAGTCCCCCCATAAGACAGGTCATAAAAGATTATTGAAAATGTATTACAAATTTTCTATAAACAGTAAATATCATCTGTACAAGTAAATCACTTCTTCCCTTAAACTTAGACAAAAACAAAGCTTTAAAACTCATAAAAAAAGTAGACTAAAGCCCATATATTATTCCAAGTAGCGGCTCCTGATGCAGATTTACTTATGCCAACAAAGAAAATTTTGTATTATTTCTGATTAAAACGGTCTCGGGTACAGTCCTCTTTCTAGCGTGCAAGTTGTTGTCCAATCCTGCACGGAAGCTTTTTCGAAAAACGTAATTTTTCTATCTATATGCAGGGTAAGTCAACGATAGAGTAAAGTTTATTTTCTCCTTTATCTTAAGAATTAGATAAACCTATTAAATATACAAGTTGTGGAAATCGTTGAGGTGCACATTTTGAAATATAACTTTTTTTTTTAATGGAATACTCTATAGGCTATAGGGTACCTACTGGGTCTCCCAAAAGTGCCGCATAAAATTAATATCAATTAAAGAAAAAAGATCTAGGAAAAACGCTCGGACCCGTAAATTTTTATTTTTAATTGTGCATTTTTTGACAAAAAAATATTATACAGTGTGTCTCATAGAACTGTGGTCACGTCTTTGAAATTTTTTTTTAATGGAACACCCTATATTTTGTATTATTTTCTGATTCCCCACAAAATTCTACGCTTATGTTGTAAATTTCATGTGTCTAAATTCAATAGTTTTTGAGATATTGACGTTTAAAATATGTGATTTATTGACTTTGACAGGCTGTAACATTTTAACGGTTCATCTTAGAGAAAGATAGTTTTCACCTCCCTATCTTAGTTTTTTATTCTCTATCCAATGAAAACAACCTTCGATTTACCATGTTAAATCAAAAAACCTGTTTTAACGGTATAACATGGTAAATCGGGGGTTGGTTTCTTTGGATAGAGAATAAAAAACCCAGATAGGGAGGTAAAAACCATTTTTCTCTAAGATGAACCGTTCCACTGTTTGCCTGTCAAAGTCAAAAATGCAATATTTTAAAAGTCAATATCTCAAAAACTATTGAATTTAGACATATGACATTTACAACATAAGCGTAGAATTTTGTGGGGAATCAGAAAATAATACAATATATAGGGTGTTCCATTAAAAAAAATTGTCAAAGACGTGACGACAGTTCTATGAGACACCCTGTATAATATTTTTTAAGTCAAAAAATTCACAATTAAAATAAATATTTACGAGTCCGAGCGTTTTTCCTAGATCTCTTTCCTTTAATTGATATTAATTTTTTGCGGGACTTTTGGGAGATCCAGTATACAATATATCTATATTGCATTATTTTCTAATTCCCCACTAAATTCTACGCTTATTTTATATCAAATGGTATGTCTAAATTTAATAGTTTTTGAGATATTGACGTTTAAAATATGGCATTTTCAGAGTTTGAGAGACTGTAACTTTGGAACGGTTCATCTTAGAGAAAAATGGTTTTCATTCATTTTTCTCTAAGATGAACCGTTTCAACGTTACAGTTTGTCCAAGTCTAAAAATGCCATATTTTAAACGTTAATATCTCAAAAACTATTGAATTTAGACATATGACATTTACAAAATAGGCATAGAATTTTACGGGAAATCAAAAAATAATACAATATATACGGTGTTTCATTTTAAAAATATCAAGTTATATTCGCCACCTTTTTTGGCCCACCTCGTAAACTATAGCATAATTTTAAGACCTGAATGTTCTCTACAACTTTTGTATTTCAAATTTTTATCTTAATTCTTAAGATAAAGGAGAAAATGAACTTTACTCTGTCGTTGACTCACCCTGTACAAGGCTTCTGGTTATATTTTATTTAAAATGTTCTCTATTTTGTTCATATAAACAAGAAAATAAGTTTATATATGAAATAGGAGTTAGTTACAAATATTTTTACTATTACTATCATTGTGTATTTTTGGTTGCCGGTACTAAAATATGTAATGAGGTTTGATCCCAAGGTAGGTTGTCTGGTAACTTTGGACCAATCAGATGTTCGCATTTAATGCGCGGGAATGCGTCATTTAGAGGAACTTTTTAAAATCTCTTGATATACGAATGCAAGCTAAGGAGTTTGGAAATGTAATTTAAAACGTGTTTTTTTAAAAATCATTTGTCGACAAATTGTGTGTAGGTGTGCCATAAATCTCTCAGCCAATATTGAGATATTGTGACTCTTTTACATAGCTTAAATTTAAAAAATATAACTTCTGGCACATGATCACGAATCACGTAGTTACCGCAACTTTAAAGAGGCAAGTGTAAATCATACATATATAGAAATGAAGAAATATAGTCCCGATGGACGAACCCTATTTAAGAGGGGAAATAAACTGAATCTAGCCCTTAAAACGCTTTTTACAAATCATTACTATTATCGTAACAAAATATTTTTTTGTTTGATTTTCTTTTTTTGAAGAATTTATGATTGCGGTAATATATAAAAAAATCTTTTAATAAATACCTTAATATTGTGATTAAATAGGTCTATCAAAAAATAGCCCCAGAAACATTATAGGTCCAAGTGCTAAAATTATTAAAAGAATTGGACTTGATAGTGTCAAAAAATGTATATTTAAAAAAAACACGTTTTATCATAAATAGGAATTGTGGAAATTGCGAGAAATAAAACTACACTTATACCATAAATTTAAAAATACTTTTAGTGATGTACTCCATGTAAAGGGTGTAAAGGGGATGTAGTAATGATACACCAGAGTGATCTTTAAGAACTGAATTTATTCTCTTTTAAATTGTTTGTGAAGGCATGGATTTGCAAGTCTATAAAAACATTGTTTATTTTATTTTAATACCTGTTTGTTGGGTATTTCTAGTTCAGGTTAACTTAGAGATAACTATACTAAGTTAACCAACCACACCCCACCACACTTTCATTTTAAATCACTATCAAAATGTATTGGTGGTATAAAAATATTTCTGAAAATATGGTTTAATAGATTGTTTGATATTTGACAAATATATTTTTTTAAATGCATTGGTTGGAAATTCATTATCCTAGCTTGAACTTCGTCATCGTAATCGGTTAAAAGAAAATGCTTACTGCATAATCGTTTGTGTTGAGGCGTCCAATTGTCTTTTCGGCAACATTTTCTAATCCAATCTTTCAAAATATTGTGGTTTTTTGGAAATGTAAAAAAAATTATCTTTTTTCCATCTGGATCTGGCCTCTTGGAGTTACTTTTGCATGTAGCTATGCTACAAACATTGCCACCACCCATTATCTAAATAAATAATCACAGAATTCGTTTGAAACTAACGATTTAGCGTGAGAATCTAGTTTAATAAACTAACCTTAAAATACACAAAATTAAAACTTTGACCACTAAGGCCACCCAAACGAAATAGAAAAAGAAGAAGAAGAAAACTTTGATGAAAATTCAGTATTTTTAATAGTTTTTCCACTAAATGTTATTATCAGTTCAAAAACAAATATATTCACACTTAAGAATTTAACGTTAAACACACAAATAACACTGAAAACCGCTTTTTTGCGTTGTATCTAGCTTAAAACACATACAAATCAGATGTAAACAAATGTATTAGTTCCTCGTGATGACGCGGACACCCCGCTCATCGTCGCTTCCGCCTCCATGTTACCAGACAACCTATCTAACTAAGGACCTTGGTTTGATCCTGCGTTGCCCCGTTTTGTATATGATCAAGCGATTATGGCATTTTTTATTAGATGACAGGCAGATCTTTAATGTGTTATCTGTCATCTTGATTTGTACCATCCATTATTGCGTTTTTGGGTAATTATTTTCAGTTGAAAAGTATATTCTTGACAAGCCATGGGCACAATACAACTCGTAATACACTAATAGGAAATGTTCTAATATTTTCTGCCGTGAGTAAATCTGCCAGTACTATCGTATACACATCCAAAAACTTAAGTTAATTTTGTTTCCTACGAACGAAATGCTTCGACTGAACTATCGAACATGTAAGTAATGCGCGGTAATTTCTGATCAGTAATGCGACTGGACAAAACCACTCGAGATTTGATAACTCTCTCCAAATCTCTCTTAACTTTTTGGATTATTACGGTAGACTAGCCCCAATAAAAAAAATACTTACCACCCATTGAGGCATATTTCTGGCTAACCTCAACCTGGTCGATGGGTTAGAGATGGCCATCGGTCTCCATTTGTTGTCGTTTTTATTCTAAAAAGTATACATAGTGAGTAAGATTAATTCACACAATCTTTTTTATTTATATATCATCATTTGTATTTTATATTGTATCCACAATAAAATATTTTTTGACAAAATGAGAACCGATTTTTTTTTGCTTGGTAACCTTACTACAGACCTGAGCTGTGGTGACTATAGGGGACACCTAGGTAAAATGATTTTTAGTCTACATTTGAAATAAATATCTAGTAGTAATAATAGTGGTTTGTACAACAAGAGTGAATATGATGTCTATATCTCCCGACGGAGTAAACTTTCGAGTGCGATATGGACAATCCACTCGAGTTGAATAGTATATTTTTTCTACGACCAAACTTACGAACCTATGATAAAAAGTATTTAAAAAGTTTGCAGGTAACCGCAATCCTATTCAAATAAGTTAAGATCGGTTTATCCAAAATTTTTCAAACTCCGCATGTGCACTCACCACACAGAGACTCTAAAAAAGTCTCCCTACAACCCAGTGGCGGCGCCAGTTTTTTTTGGATGGGTGAGCACTACCCAAATCAAATATGATTTCCTAAAAAAGAAGGTTGCCGCCCCTACGCTCTATAACGCCATAAGCGGGATAAACAAAACTCCCCTCTTGTCCATGACGTCTAAAAAAAAGGCCGTCGTCCTTCTCTATATTATATTTTTTATTAGTATAGGTATAGAAGAAAAAGTCATTCTTTATAAAAACGTCTGCTTGTGCTGAAACTCCAATTTCGAATATCGTGGGTGGCACTGGGGTGGGCACCCATGTTTTTCGGGTGGGCCAGTGCCCACCCTGCCCCACCCCTGGCGCCGCCGCTGCTACAACCCCGTTCTAAACTTAACAGAGGAGGAAATATTTGGACAGTTTAAAACTTGCTTGGGATTTCCTATGTTTTCAACCACGATGCACCATTTCTTATTAATAACTTAAAACAAGGGTTATATAATATTAAAATAATGGGTTTGGGTACCACCTAAAAATAACAATTTTTTGCTTTATTAGTCACTTGCTGACCAATCTTTTAGTTGCTTACGCATTAAAAGAAAAAGCGCCGAGACACGTCAAAAGATGTGCCAAAGGGGACAACTTATTATTATTATGCTTATTAACAAATCCATTTAGATAAAATGTACATTCATCACTGAAGCAGATATTCTTTACATGAATGGTATTATCATTAATCGCTGCAGTCATTTGTTCACAAAACTCAACTCGCCTATCGAAATCATCTTCGGTTAACGCTTGCAATATTTTCATTTTGAATGGATGAAATTTATGTAATTTAGTAACTATGTGTACAGAGCCTATTGAAATACCAGTCGCATCAACAATTTTGCGTAATGATTAGGATTTATGCCAAAATGAAACTCTACGATGATTACGTTTTTATTTGCAACAGATCCAGTTTGAGTAAATTTAGTAACAAGG
The DNA here is from genome assembly GCA_935413205.1 of Polydrusus cervinus. Lineage (NCBI taxonomy): Eukaryota > Metazoa > Arthropoda > Insecta > Coleoptera > Curculionidae > Polydrusus > Polydrusus cervinus. The sequence goes on from OW284511.1 coordinate 16,150,425, forward strand.
TCCAAAACATACCTATGCGAAGTTATCTTTTCCGGATGTCTGGCGTTAAATGTGACGTTAGTTTGCCGAGCACATTGATTTTGGGCACCATAAATTAGAATCATTTCCACTCTTTCGGCTAGTGTGTAAACCATTTTGGAAGTAAAATGTGAATCAATAAATTAATTTTCACAATCCCGAGATTGTCACAAAGGTAACTGACAGCAGGACAGCAAATTAAATTATTTCTTTTCCTTAGCAACTATAAAAAACTAAACAGGTATAAGAATAAATACAGTTCGCCCATGTTATCTGTTTGATAAAAAGAAGGCTGAAAAAAAGTCTGGTTATTTAGTCGCTGCCACGTATAATCTTCCGAGTTGCTGTTTATGTTGGTTTTTGAACACTTATTGAAATAAAAAGTGATATTTTCGTGTGTTTTTTTTTCTATCTGAACAAATTAAGATAAAAAAAGATTTTTATAATTTTTTCCTAATTTTTTCGAAAATGAATCGACCGATTTTAAAAAATCTAACGTAAAAATAAAGCACTTTGAAAGACCTTTCAAACAAGCTATTACTGATACCCCTTGTCATTTAAAATTTTTAAGGGGATGACCCCGGGGGGCAGAGGGTAAAAGGGGGTGAAGTAGTTTTTGGTTAAAAAGTTGTCCCCTTGGGCACATCTTTTGACGTGTCTTGGTGTTTTTCCTTTTAATCAGTGGTTTTCGATAAATCTGTGGTGGGAAGTTTTCAAATGAACACCCTGTATTTTTATTACATAGTTTTGACCGGGACCGCCACTGGCAGCAGGCACACCAATGTTTTTTTTTATCACAGCTAAATATGCGTACAGAATAATAATAGCTCAAAAATCTCATTTTATTTTCAGATCCCGTTTAGTTTATTGTATAAAACTCTTACTTTTTCAAACTCAATTACACATACTATTTCTATTTTTGCACGGCCTCTCCTCTTAACTCTCGAATAATAGTAATAATACCAGAGTTTATTTTCTGTACTCTGATAATAATTTAAATAATACTCGCAGTGGCGTAGTCAGGGAAGGGCCGGGCCCCTCTCGAAATCCAAAAAACCAGAAAACTTAAAATATAGTTGGGAAACGAAATTGCGGCAACCCTATCAATAACACACCAAATGAAATAACACATTATCTTACATAATATCTTTGAATTTCAATATTTAAAGAACGACGGATCAGTGCAAAAATGTGGCAATTGTTTTTGGAGACAAACTAATGTTTGTCTCCATTTTCGATCGATTTCAGACACAAGATATTGTATTATTTTACGCAATAAAAGACGGCGTGCTCCGACGTCACGTCGGTTCTAACGTAGAGAATGAATCATAGTACGTCTTTCCATTCGGCTTTCTTTAAATGTGGAAATTCAAAGATAATATACAAAATTCTTACAAGACAAACTGATATCCAGGCAAATCTTAAAACTTTTAAATACACCCGCGGCGCGCGACACCCTCTTCGGTTTTATTTATTAATTTAAAAAGTTTAATTGGTGTTTGCATGCATAATATTTACATGACTATTGTCGGGTTGCACAAAGAATTTTAATAAAAATTATTTAACCGAAAAGTTTGACTGTGACAGACGTAACATTGACAGAAATAATTTTCTCACAATCATACTGGCTCGGTTACCTTAATTTTTAATTTACTAATCACGCACCTTTGAATGTGAGTATATAATGCCTGTCAAAGTCATTTATGTCACAGTCAAACTTGCCGGTTAAATAATTATTATTAATAGTAATTTAACCAACAAGTACATTAATAATGGCGATTAATGATCGAAATATTTTAACGCGTGAGCGTAGCGAACGCGTTAATGTTCGAGATCAATAATCGCATTTTAATGTAAGAGTTGGTTACAATGTTTTTTCGTCGACCTTATTTTTTACTAAAGTGAAGAAAAACAGTTAACAACTTTTATTTTACAATCCACATTTCACAATTCTACAAATACTAATGACAGCGGACGACGTTTTGAATTGACGTTTTATTATTTTGTTGATTTGTTTGCATGGCTGCCTTTAATTTTAATTACCAAAATCGTGCATTTTCAGAAAACCATGCATTAATAGGGTCGTTAATGAATGATTTTGGGAAATCGTGCATTTACAGAAAATCATGCATTAATAGGGGTCATTAATGAATGATTTTGGGAAATCGTGCATTTACAGAAAATCATGCATTAATAGGGGTCATTAATGAATGATTTTGGGAACGTTAATATCGGATGTAAATACACGGTCGACGGAAAAATTCTTTGTGCAACCCGACATATGGCTTCTAATAATTATTGATAAGAGTTAATATATTTTTTTGGTTTTCAATAAATAAAAAATAAACCTTATTTTTAATACTTTTTTGCTTAGTTATGCTTATTTCATAAAGTTTTAAATTATTTATATTAGTATAACTTCCTACAAGTTTCTATAAAAATATATATTTTTTCTAATTTGAAATTTATTTATCGTCCAAAAAAGAGTTTTTTGGGCGCGGCAGCGAAAAAAATTTTACTCTGCGGCGCTAGTCACTCGGTTTCAGATCCTTTTGGGCCAACTAAACTAAATTTCCGGCTACGCCACTGAATACTTGTAAAGAAAACATTAAATTTTATTCATAAACCACCAAAAACCGAAACTATTATTAAGTAAACAAATTGAAAGAAACATGCAAAAACAGTATCGTGAAATTGGAAATTTTCTTTCATTATCCCATTAACCCAAATGGTGCGTGTATATCAATAAACGCGAATTTTTAATAAGTGTAACTAGGAAGTTATCTCCGCTAAAAATATCACTAACTTGGCGGTCAGAGATCGTTGAGGGAATTTTGGTTATTTATACTTTTTCGAATGTAGACCAGCCATACAGAGTACAGGCGAGCGAGATAGGCCAATTAAAAGTATTAGGGTTCGATTAAGATTTTGGTAATATTTTTCATGTAATACACAAATTTTTTCCGTAATTTTAAAAGAAAAGATTTGAAAATGTGAGGAGTTAATAAGTCAGTAAATTGCCATTTTTCGACCAATTTAAACTCATTTCTGGTTTAACCGAAAGTGAAGTCAACTTTTAAATGGAAACCCCACGTTTTTAGTCGATAGTTAAATTCTGTAGATAATTTACCTCACATATATAGAACCAATCAGAATGCAAATTTTCATAGCAACCACCTTGGTAACGTGGTCTTACCCGATAAGACCTACGACTAGCTCGGTAAGACCACAGTAGCTTTTTGTCAAACAAACAGTAATTTATTTTAAGAAATCAAGTTTAATAAATAAATATTATAATCCCTACAAAATAAAAGTGACACACAACACTATTTGAGGTGATTTTGGGGCATAAACTTTACTTAATTTTGACATTTTTAAAGAAATGTTTTTGACAAAATGTATGCAAGATTAAACCCAGTGTGCTTTGCTTTGACGTGAGCTTAAGAAATCTTGGCGTTTTCATGGCAACCGTGATGAAAATAAGCGAATTTGATTTTTGACGTTCCACGCGTCTAATTTAGTCTTGGATTTTTAATTAATTGTAAGTTGTGGCACATTTATAAACTTAAAAGTAAATCATCATGATGTGTTTGCATATTTTCCTTTATCACAAACGGCTTTTATTTGGGGTTCAGTAAATTATCCAATAAAATATACCTCTAGAAGCGGCGTCTTATCTTCATACCGTTGTTTTTCACTCGAAACTAGATTTTCTAAGAAAATTTTCACTCAATATAATTTTTACTTATAATCAAAGATAAGACCCTCGAGCTAAAGCTCTCGGGATCTTATCAGATTATAAGTAAAAATTATATTTCGTGAAAATTATCAGAAAATCGATTTCTTGTGAAAAACAGCGGTATTACCGATAAGACGCCTCCTCTATCGTTATATTACTGTTGAAAATTTTCTTTTTAATGACATATCACACTTTATCATTTGCTTTAAAAATGGCCGCCTAGATCAATTTTTCTTTGTTTTCTAAAATGTCCATACCTTTGATAAAACGAGGTATGAGTGGTAAATAATAGGCCATGAAAACGTTAAACTGGTTCATTTCAATCTGCTTTTTAATATAAAGTTGACTTCCTTGAAAAAAATGTATTCGTTAAGCTTTTTTATTTACAACCTGTTTAAAAAAAAACGAAGCAGAATTTTTCGATTTTTGCAAATGGCAACCCATCTATATTTTATTCTAATAAAATTCTTCATTTAATGTTCTTTCTAACGGTGTATCACAAGTTAATAATTATTTATTAGGTAATAGTAATAGTAATATGATAAATGAATGTAATTTCTATAGTCATGTCAAGTGTGCCGTGGAAAACAATTCATTTCAATCTACATAATTTTATTTAATACCATTTGACGTTTTGGTCGAATAAAACCCGAAATAATATTTTTGTTTTGCACGGCATACTAGACTGATGTTGACATGTGTTACATTTATGATATTTCTTATTAATTTCTACTATTACCTAATAAATAATAATAAACTCATCGTTAAAAAGAAAATTAAATGAAGTATATTATAATAAAACATGGGTTGCCATTTGAAAAAATAGAAAATTCCGTTTTGTTTTTTAAAAAAATAGGTTGTAAATAAAATACCCTCAATGGATACATTTTGCTCAAGTACGTCAAACTTATATTATAAAGTAGGTTAAAATAAACCATTTAAACGTTTCCACGGCCTACTACTTACCCAGCTTACCCTGTTTTACCAAAGTTATGGACATTTTAGAAAACAAAGAAATTTTGGGCTAGAAATATTCTGTTTGAATCTGGTACGTCGTATCGTATGGCATCTACTTATTTTTAAGAAAAACGTCAACCAAGTAATTCAAGACTTGTTGCATTAAGTTGTTGTGTAAAATTAACGTCAACCATTTCTAACAAATAGCTTAAAATTTTATTGACGTAATTTTAAAATGGAACATACTTTATGATTTGGCAACAATCTTAACGATGTCATTAATTCCTTTGACTGCAGAATTTTACGTTTTCCTGCTTTTATTTTTCCAGTTAGTTTGTATCATATTGAGGAAACGGCCGATACAAATCGTCCCCTTCGATTTTTATGAAATAAACAAGTAAAACGTAAAAAAAATATACTTATCTTTTTTGACTACCCATATTCACATTAACAGAATAAATTAATGATAGAATAGTTTTGAACTTGTATTGTCTTTATTTGTTTTACATAACAACGTTTCAACTGGTAATTATCCCCAGTCATCTTCAGGTGAATACTAAATAAGAAGTAAAGTAACTACAGCTCTATTTATACTAGCTTAGATGCACTGGAGCATAACTAAGATGGGTGCAGTCATGCGTTTAGTTCGTGTGCGGTATTTTAAGTTTACATCTACTTAACAAAGATATCCAGATATTTCTTATATGAGGGCTTACTAAAACAATCTGGGTTCTGGTATATGGTAGCAGCTTCCTTAAACTTCCTCTTCCTCCAATGTGGTTCTTTATGCAGGATTTGAGCTTCTGTCCACTTGACTTTGATCCTTCGACGTCGACTCTTCCTATCATTGCGAAGCATGGCGAACCTGATTTTTCGGTTTCTCCTTTAAGCGTGTTGTTTCTGTGTTCCTTGACCCTAGTTTCAAGTGGACACACGATCATCACATCAAGTGGACAGAAACTCAAATCCTGCATAAAGAACCACATTGGAGGAAGAGGAAGTTCAAGGAAGCTGCTAGCCCTTTCATTAGATGTAAGAAATATCTGGAAACCTTTGTTAACTGTTCGGATCGTAGCGGATTATTTCGTGGTGGTAAGTTGAGTCTGATTGGGCCAATTTTAATATTGCACACCAGTCGTACCGTTCCTGTCTCCAGGTCTTCATCATATTTAGTCAGGGTTGATTTAAATCAACTGATTTTTTCGATTTTAATCGTGATTTAGCTCAGGAGGAAATTAAAAAAAAAAAGAAAGATAGTTTATTTAAAACAAAGTGTTTAGATACATTATGTAAGTGTAAAAACAACTAGTCATCAGCGTAAAAAATATTCATAAATTACGCTGCACGCTGCCGAAAATTTTCATCTCAATGAAAGTTATTTTCTATGTCGCCGAGAAGATTGTAAATCTAGACAACAAATATTTTTGGGCATTATTGCTTTATTTAAGGAAAAAATCAGTATAAATTGATAAAAATCAAAAAAATTACGATTTAATCGAAAAGATCAGATTTATTGATTTTTTTTAAATCGTGATTTATTGTAACCCTGTTTTAAGTCAAGCCTTGACAGATATTTACAGAATCGTTTCTTCATAAAGTAAAATCTGCGCATCGGTATGGTATGAAAGGTTCTTAAAGGTAGGGAAACCGAAACAATAAAATGTTTGACAACGATTTTGAATTCGTAATTTTTTTACGATGAATTTTTTGTATGTTTCACTAAAAAAAATCTTGTTTAACCAAAAAACAAGATTGTTGACCTACTTACAAAATTTTATATTACAATGTTTTGATTTTATAGCTATTAAAAGTTCAGGTTGGTGTGATGCATCTAAAAATATTCGCCTATTTTCGCAAGTCGCGAGCGTTAATCATAGTTAATTTTATATCGGGACAGTAATACCAAAATGTTTTGTTTAAATTTTTTTTAAAGGAACCTCTTGTTTTATCGAATGTGGGCGTAGTTAATAATGGCCTTTTTGCAGGAAATGACCTATTTTTGTGTCAAGTGAATAGCCAACTTGAATATAGGATAGTATAGGCAATAACTACGTTTCGGGAACGAATCCGAGAGAGAAAACAATGGGCTTTTTTCACTAAATTTTTATTTTGGCCCTATCGTATAGACCAGGGGTCGGCAACCTTTTAACATAGAGGTGCCCATGTGCAATTTCGAATAACGCCAAAGTAAAAATTTTGACTTCTAAAAAAAAAAAAGGTCCCCAGCTAAGCAAGGGACAACAAACCCGAACCAAAGTGTAATGGGAATAGAAAACAAAAAGGTCATGTGTCATACCCAAAAAATTCCAGCTCACGGAAACGTAACAGATTGCTTAAAGGCGTAACAGATCCATTACAAACGTTACAATTATTGTAACAGATCGGCAACACTGGTCACTATACAAAACTGTATAATTTTTATACAAATAAATAATGTATAAAATTGTTAAAAGTAATAAGGCGTGCCATTGTAAACTACTAGGCGTGCCAAGTCTGGCACGCGTGCCGTAGGTTGCCGACCCCTGGTATAGACTATAGACCATAAAAAAAAATTACGGTTTCAATTTTTAAATTGTTCAATGATGGGCTCTTTCACTATTCTCATATTTGATAGTTTTGGCATTTAAATTGTTAAATCGGTGCTATAATAAGAGTTTATCATCAAAAAAACTATTGCTAGGTCATACCATGCATTTTTTGCAGCTCATTGAAAACATGCACAATTTCCAAAAATTTTAAAAACGCAAAACTGGCGCGATTACTCGATAACGTCGATCCAATAAAAATTTACAGTGAGCATCTTTACCGATCTTTCACTTGTCATGCCGGTGTTTTTGTTTACATCCCACTTACATCCAGAGGCGTATTAACACTTGTAAGCGCCCAAAGCCCTGGGATATTTTTGCGCCCCCTTCTACAGTGGCGGATTTAGGATTTGTTTTAGAGGGGAGGGGGGGCGCGAAAGGGAATTGCGCGAAATTTTTTTGGGTGCCACACCCTTTTTTGGGTTTAAATAACCGTAAAGCTTAATCTGCGGAAATATGCCAGACTTTAAAAAACGAGTTTTGACTACAGGGGTGGCAAGAAGGGGCAAGGAATTTTTTTTGGAGGGGGGGGGCAAAATAGGTTCGTTAATAAAGCACAAAAATTGACTTTGTATATTACAACTACCTATATTATGTATTGGTAACATAAAGTAAGTGAATAACTTTTTCAAGAGCTTCTTAAGATTAAATTTATTTTAGGGGGTCCGAAAAAACTTTGGGGGTGGCCCGGACCACCTCTAGCCCTTCTAGCGTAGCCACTGAGCCGCCCGCTGCCAAAGAGATGCCTATGTCGCGATGCGAAGCGTATTAGTCTGGGAAAATAAGCTACAATAATTATTACAGAATAATATACATGGCGTGTGGTGTTGCCAGTTGTGAAACCTTTTACCTTATTTAGGGTGGGTATTATACAGATGTTCACTTAAATTTTATCAGCGAGGTTAACTTCGTTAGAAAAAATGGCGGTTTTTTTTTCTCATTAACCTTCGAAAACAAAAAGGAGTAAAGAAGAATTTTTAACAACCCAACCTGTTACTGGTCAATATTTTATTAAAACAGTCATGAAGAGAAGAAGAATTTTTTTGTTTATGAAATTAATATTCTTATTTCCAGCGTAGAAGAATATAAAAACTTTAAATGGGGGAAGTAAAGTCCTGTCTACCTTCATTAATCATATTAAATTTTATTATTAAAAATTAAAGAAGGTATATAGGATGTTACTTCCTCCATTTCCCCTTAATAATGTTGAAAAGGTTACCTAGTCCTAGAAAAAAATATTCGCAGCGCAAAAATTTTTCTATTATTATTGATATTAAATTACTTAATTTTTTTATTTAATAATTTATTTTCACCCCTTCCCCCTTATTTATAAGCTGTATACGCCACTGGACCTGCACTTTATCAGTTTTTCGTTTCCCTAAACAAGCTTAATTTTACGAATTTTCCGTTGATTGCTTAAAAACATATAAACAGTTACAAATTCTTCCATATATTTACGGGGGTTATTGACCTGTGCGTGGCTTGACGTTTTACACCCATTATTATTTTTATTGCGTAAAATTAACACCATTGAAGAAACTGTATAAAAGCGATATTATGAGACCAATATTTCTAAATTTTAATATAATACTTATTATAAACTGCGATATGGACAATTCACTCGAGTTGAACAGTGTCTACATTTTTTCAACGACCAAACTTATGAACCTTATGTTAAAATGTTTTTAAAAAGTTTGCAGGCGCTGGGCTTGGACTCACAACCATTGGATCCAAAGTTCGACGTTTTCCCGTTAAAGCCACAGGATCATGCAGCCCCCCCCCCCCCCCCCCCCCCCTATATACCTAGAGATTAACATTCCCGACGCATATCGTTTTAGTTATTGATTTATGATGCAATTTTAAAGGAAAATGAGTAAAAAGCTTTATTATGAATATACAAAACGACATTTAAGAAGGAGTATTTCAAAACCTACGCATTTGCACCAAAAACTGCTCTTAGATCTACGCTCCTAAAATACATGATTTTTGAAAAAATCATAAATTTTGGCGTGGTGAGCGATATTTACTTTGATTTTAATCATGAAAAACTGAGCCTGAAAAACGCTGGTTGAAGTCAAAATAGAATGAGATAAATGACAATCAAGATAGAATCAGCTTTTCATAATTTTTTTTGTAATGTGTAAAAATGTATTTTGGATGCATGAGGTGTGAGGAAGCACCTCGCCATAATTTGGCAACTTTTTCGTTTCCTACCGATGATAGATGTCATCATTTTCAGTATTTGGTTTTTAAACAATCTGAAAAATAAAACGGGGGTCACATAAATATAGATGGTTTTTAAAGGCTGTCTATTTTTGAAGCCATCGATATGGATAAGGACAACTATTTTAATACCAATATATTGCACTTGCAAATTTTGTCTGCTATTTTTTTTTCTTATTTTGATTTTAGTAGGGCGGTAAGAAAGCGTTAGCCCTTGATACAAATTTAAAAAATATTACAAAAGAATTATTAAAAACTCATTACCTTAACGATAGAAGAGTTTTGGACTTGCATTGTCTTTATTTGTTTTACATCACAACGTTTCAACTGGTAAGTATATCCAGTCGTCTTCAGGTAAATACTTGAATCATTACTTTATTTGATAGCTGTACAAAATATATAGATCCGACAATCTATAGGGAACCCTACACCAATGGCGTAGCCAGAAAATATGGTCGGGGGGGCTCAGTGGGCGTAAGAGGACATTTTTTTCTGGAAAGAAGGACAGTCGGGACTACATGTATTTTATGACATTGCAGCTAGGGAAGGAGGAAAAGCACCGGCGAAAAATTTTCGGGGTCACGCCCAAAGTTCGATTAAAATTCACCTAACTACTAGCAAATTTCGATAATTAAATTATTACCTTTCCCTCTCTACATGATTGGATTAAATTTGTTTTTGTAAATGTTTTTTTTCTCTTTTTTTTAATATTCTTAGCTGGCTCTATATTGAAAAAAAAAACATTTTTTATATTTGTGAAAAATATGAATATTGGTGTCGATCCAAAATTTTAACATAACACGTATGTATGACTCTAACCAGCGTTTTTCGGGCTTGGTTTTTCACGATTAAAAATAAAGTAAATATCGTTCACCACCCCAAAATTGATGATTTTTTCAGAAATCATGTATTTTAGGAGTGTAGATCTAAGAACAGTGTTTGATGCAAATGCTTAGGTTTTTAAATACTCCTTCTTCAGTGCCCCTTTGTATATTCATAATAAAGCATTCTCGTTTCTTCCCGCACTATTTTTTTTTATTATAAATTATCACACTTCTTCCATAAAAAATGTTTCAATTCGAATTTTTACTTTAATTTTTTTTAAATAAATACCTAATTGTTTTCTGTTTTTGTTGTAAAAATATTTTATTGCAGTGGGTTATATTTTTGTTAATTTAAAATAGCTCTAACAAAGGAAAAACTTAACAGACAAGTACATAATAGAAAAATACTATAAATATTATTTGTTTTAATAATTTTTCTTTAAAATTGCATCATAAATCAATAACTAAAACGATATGCGTCTGAAATCTTAATATCTATATAAAACAGGACTTTTAGAAGAAAACGTTTAAAAACTAAACGTTTCCTACAAGACCTTTGTAATCTAAGCCGATAATACATGGTTAAAAGATTTAAATTAAAAGTCCAAGCATAAGACAAAAAGTTAGGTTGCAATTAGACTTTTAGACCCGAGCTTCAAGGCGGGGGGGGGGGGCTGCATCCCAGCAGCCCCTCCCCCCCATGAATACGCCACTGTCCTACACGATCAGTACCACTGACAGTCTGAAAATTTGTTAATACCAGAACTTCAAAGAATATTTCCTAATTATGTAAATCTAGACCAAAAGAAATTTTTCCAGCAGGATGGAGCCCATCCTTACTTTGCAAGAAATGTAAGAGAATTATTAAATGTTACATTTCCAAATAGGTAGAATGGGTACTGCGAGGTTTTATAGAGTGGCCTCTCAAATCTCCGGATATTACACCCTTAGATTTTTATTTATGAGGATATTTAAAAAAAAGGTATATGTCCCCACACCTAGAAATCTGGAAGAATTGAAGGCAAGGATTCGGACAGAGATAAGTTTAATCACTACAAAAGTTTTGGAAAGAGTAAGGAAGTAGTCCTACTATCAGTTTGGTCTGTGCTAACAGATTCATAGGGCACATTTTTACCAATTGCTATGCTAAAAAAGTGACTTTATGTTAATGTATGTAATTGTTCCTTAAATAAGTTTTTATTAAATTTCTGACACATAGTTTGACACAAGTAAAAAAAATATATGGACAAATTCCTTTTTCAATCAACTTTTCAACAAGGTGCCAAAAGTGGTATCCTCTAATTAAAAAAAAAAAGTTGATTCTTTTGACAAAATCTTTGGGGACGTACTTTCCTAGAGCCGCTATAAGCAGCGTCCCATTTAAAAATCCTCACCTTGTAATTCCTTTCTTCATTTACCAAATTCATTTTCAAAGAAAACCAGCATAAAATATAAAAATAAATTTGTGTTTCCTCAAATTCTAAAAACGTATTATTCAACACTTGTTAGTATTTTACATGCGCAACAGTGTTTTTTCTCTCAAAAATACTTCAAAAACAGCTGATTTTTGTTCAGCAATGAAAAGTATTAAGTAACTTTTGAGTCCAAAAAAAGCGTTGAGAAAAATTAGTTGTTTTAACGTCAAAAAATAATTAACAAAGGATGAGTTATTCCATATTCGACTTACATTCATTGTGTAAGGGTTAGCAGCCCTATAAGTCAATTAGACACTTGTATACATTGCCAAAAAGGATGGAAACACTACTGATCGGGCTGAAGACGCTCCTACTCGTAGTCTGGATAGTGTTCTAATATTAGGTGCACATTTGACACATTGCCAAAATTTTGAAGGTATTAATACAACGAAGCTCGAATCGTCGAACAGTGGTATTTTTCAGTTTTCAAAAAGAACAGGAGTTTTGATTGCAGGATTACCTAATAGTTTTGTAGCAGGATATATGTATATTTTTTAAAGTTTTCTTTACTCAGCTAGCCAGGTTTTGTCAGCCACCAAAATTCCGCTAAACGATATTTTGAACGAAAATTATTTTGAAACTACACGAGCAATTTGGTAAAAATCGGTTTCATATTCAGCTGCAAGTATCATTCTTTCTAGCGAACCGAAATTCAATTTTCAGGAGTTCGTGATTACCGAGATATTAGCGTTTGGCAATTTAAATAAACTGCCGGACAATTGCTTTCGAGCAAGAAAAATTTCGCCTAAATTTAACAGTTAATATTTTCTGAACCAGATATGATATCGACCTACGGTTTTTAATGGTTGATAGATTCATCCCTTGGGAAACAATTGTCAATGTTGGATTTTCTTTAACTGTCAGAAAATTTTATATACAGGATATTAAAGAATACGAATAATTTGTGCTATAATTTTAATGGCGTGTAACTTTCACAAAAATATTTTAAAATTTTATCACTCTACGTCAATTGAATCACTGGTTCATAGCAAAGAAAGTAATTTGTCAAATTTTTGATGACTGCTATATTTTAAGAAATACCGATTTTTTTGGAAAACCTTGCTTTATTTTAACTTATTGGTAGCTAGATCTCACTGTGCGTTGTATCGTGCAAACTTTGCGAGTGATTATTATACCTTATGAGAAGCTTGATTATGTTCAGTAACAATAGTTGTACCTAAATGTTATGATATACAGTGGCGTACTTATAAACACCTATATGTCTATGATTAGAAAGTTAGAAATTAATAAATACATTTTTTCCAAAAATTAAATTAAAAAAATTATCTTTGTAAAAATTTTGTACACATACTGTATAATATACCTGTAGTGCAATATGAAAAACTAAAAAAAAAGAAGAAATTTACCTAATCTAGGGGCGAGTACTTTCCAATATTATAAAACAATTTTTGGAAAAAATGTATTTATTAATTTTAATTAACTTTCTAACCATAGACATATAGGTGTTTATAAGTACGCCACTGTACATCATAACATTTAGGTACAACTATTGTTACTGAACATAATCAAGCTTTTCATAAGGTGTAATAATCACTCGCAAAGTTTGCACGATACAACGCACAGTGAGATCTAACTACCAATAAGTTGAAATAAAGCAAGGTTTTCCAAAAAAATCACTATTTCCTAAGATAAAGCAGATATCAAAAATTTGACATATTACTTTCTTTGTTATGAACCAGTGATTCAACTGACGTAGAGTGGTAAAATTTAAAAATATTATTGTGAAAGTTACACGCCATTAAAATTGGAGCAAAAATCATCGTCTTCTTTAACACCCTGTATATAAATTTTTTTCAGTTTTGTAGGATTTTATCGTTTGCAAACACTGGCTAATGTTAACATACGAAGGACGATTGAAAAGCGCTCAAAAGACATATTGCAGATGATAGACAATTTAAAAATATTTGACTTTTGATGCGTATGGCGCCCGAAGGGGGATGAGCCCCACCCCCGGGGGGTGGAGGGCAAAAAATGATAACCTTCTCACTTTACTTGATTTTATTTTTTTTTAACTTTTTGCTTGCGGCGTATTTTTCTAGAGGCGTCAATTTTTTTTATATACAGGGTGACGCATCGAAAACGAAACGGAGACATTTACTGGCAGCTTAGTTCTTTTTTAGAAAAACGCTCAGACCCGTCGATTTTGTTTTCGAGGGGGACACAAAATTGGCAAAAAATCGCGTTAACACGTACAGCCTCTTGGGCGACGGTGGCACCATCCCTAAAATCTTAAATGCAAAGGGGGGTCGAGTGATACCTTATTTTACCGGTCTTTCAATTCCCTTTATAATAATGTAAAATTCAGTTACTTCAGTTCAGGAGTAAAGGGAATTGAAAGACCTTTAAAGTAAGGTATCACTCGACCCCCCTTTCCATTTAAGATTTTAGGGGTGATGCCACCCCCGCCCAGGGAGCTGCACGTTTTAACGCGAATTTTGTATCCCCCTTGAAAACAAAATCGACGGGTCTGAGCGTTTTTCCAAAAAAGAACTGAGCTGCCAGTAAATGTCTCTGTTTCATTTTCGATGCACCACCCTGTATAGTGTCCGCGGAAAAGTTTACACCATCCGGAAACTTTTTTGTCCATTTATTTTCGGCATTAGGAAAAAGCTAAACATTTTTGACTTGTAAAAGTGTAATTCTTTTAGATACATACTATATGAAAACTATTACAAGGCGATATTGTTTCTCATTATATTTTGAGTCTGAATGAGTTTTTTTGGAAATTTAAACGTATTGTAATTTTTTAAAGCTTTTTTTATGGCAGTTTATTGAAAATACTTTTTTTGAATCGGACTAACGACATTTTAAAATTTAATTATGAAATAAACCGATTCCATAAGGATAAATAAGTGTATTTTTTTCGAAAAATTTGAAGAAGCTTTTGGACTATTTTAAATTGTATTTGTATTGATTTGTTTTTAAAGAAACTATGTAATAGATAAATACTGCCATGTATTAAGAGGAAAAAGTATTTTTCTAAACTTGCATGTTTCGTATAAATATTAGATAATTGTCTGTTTGAAGGTTGGAGACAATGATGTTTCTTGAATGATAGAATAGTTTTGGACTTGCATTGTCTTTAATTTGTTTTACATCACAACGTTTCAACTGGTAAGTATCTCCAGTCGTCTTCAGGTGAATACTAAATAAGTAAAGTAACTACAGCTCTATTTATACTAGCTAGATGTACTGGAGCATGACTGAGATGGGTGCAGTCATGCGTTTAATTCTTGTGCGGTATTTTAAGTTTACATCTACTTAACAAAGGTTTCCAGATATTTCTTATATCTAGTGAGGGCTTACTAAAACAATCTGGGTTCTGGTATATGATAGCAGCTTCCTTGAACTTCCTCTTCCTCCAATGTGGTTCTTTGTGCAGGATTCGAGCTTCTGTCCACTTAATGTGATGACCGTGTGTCCAGGCATGGTCAGCTGCCCCTGATTTTTCGGTTTCTCCTTTAAGCGTGTTGTTTCTGTGTTCCTTGACCCTAGTTTCAAGTGGCCTTAGAGTCTCACCAATGTAGGATCTGCCACATTCGCAGGGAATCTGAATCCTATCTTTTTGACTTGTTGGTTTCGTCTTCGTCAGGTGGCTTCTTAAAGTGTCTTTTGAGCTGAATACCGTATTAATGTTGTATCGTTGTCCTAGTCTTCTAATTCTCTCAGATACTCCTTTGATATACGGAATGTTGAGTGTTGATTGTGACTCTACTGGCTTCTTTTGTGTATTTGACCGATTCTTGCGATTTTCCATTAGTTTATCAACTAGATGCCCGGGGTAGCCATTTTTGTTGAGGTCGGTCTTGATGTAGTTAGTTTCCTGTTTGAGGGCTTCATTTGAATTACAGATGGTAATTGCTCTATCCACAAGCGTTCTTACTATGCCATGTTTTGTGCTGTTTGAGTGATTTGAGGTGTAATTCAAATATTGACCTGTATGCGTGGGTTTTCTGTACACTGAAGTATGGATGGTGTTGCCATTTTTCTTTACGTTTACATCCAGGAAAGGTAATTGACTGTTTTCTTCTCTCTCCATGGTAAATTTGATTGTCGGCGCCAGGCTGTTAATGTGGTATAGGAATTCCTTGAGTTCGTCATCGTTTCCATTCCAAATAATGAAGGTGTCGTCCACATATCTCAGCCATGTTTTTGGTTTCTTTTTTGCTTGTTTTATTGCTTCGGATTCAAACCATTCCATGTAAATGTTGGCGATTATTGGTGAGAGAGATGAGCCCATCGGTAGTCCGTCCACTTGGCTGAAAAACCTATCTTTTTCCGATAATTATTTATCAATATTTAAAAAATAAAAATTTAAATTTTTGAACGAAAATTTAGTTTTATGTTCAAAATATGATGAATAACAATATTCTCTGATAACTTTTGTTCGTATCTCTTAAAAAATTACCCTTTTGCCAGTTTGAACTTGGTGCAAACTTTTCGGGGAACATTGTATACTTATCTTTGTTTTAAATAGATAGATATTTTTAGGGATGCTGTTAAGGAGGGGGGCAAAGGGTTCAGTCCCTATTCCTAGCAAAAAGTTGAAGAAAATTGAAAAACACTTTAGGGGAAACACGTTAAGAGTGAAGTCTAGTGATGCATTCGCCATTTTATTTTTTGATCAATACTTCTTATCCTTTTCGCTTTATTTAAAAAGGGGCCAAATACTCGTCCTTGAGTAGCAATTACCGACAGTTTTAAACTAAAGAAATTTTGATTAATTAATTAATAAAAGCAAAAAACTAAAAATTGTAAAATTTGTCCATTTTTCTTTTTCTTTCTTTATTGCTTTATAAATTCAAACTTTTTAACTTTAAAATATAGTTAATTATGCTTTTTCGATAAAAGAAAAAAGTAACAAAATATTGATTAATGTTTCGAAAATATCATTTTACTATTTTAAATAAAATTTCGCCTTCGGCTCTATTTTTATGGTGGTCTTGGTCGCGACACTGATTTTTCTTTCCCCCAAACTCTTTTTGTATCTGCGCTATTGGATGTTATAAGTAAAAGTTCATCCCATTATAAAGTTTTTAGTATAGTGTTTTAATGTACGATCAGTAATACTATCATTCCATTATCAAGATTCTCAAGTCTTAATGATCATGTGGGGTCTCCATCAGTGGCGGCTCGTCAGGTGAAGTAGGTAAGGGGGCTCTTCACCAAAAAAAAAATAAAACCAGGAGGAAAGGTTTTCGACAATATTAAATATTAATGTACCAATACAGCTACCATTTTAGCCCTTAAAAAATAATTATGTTCGAATTAATAATATTAATTAAATGTAGCTATGCATAATAGGGCTACGGCTAACTCTGACGGACAATAATTATAAACACTCGTGCATTTTGGCGCGCCCGCTCAAAGAAAGTGAAGACCCAACGCCCAACATGGCTTTGATATTCACCGTTGCTATGGTTACGTGACGTCAGTCACTCAAACAGCATGTAACATTGTGCATTGATGAAGGGTAATTTAAAAATAGATCGGTCGTATGTACCATTGTTTTAGCATTGGTTCGCCTAACCTTAAGGTATTTATTTTGAGGCTTCGCGAAACTTACGGTTATAGATATCGTTTTTACGTGATTTACTGTCTAATTAAAAAGTTTTGTTTTTATTTTTCAGTTAACTCAGTAGTGTACGTACCTACTTAGTTGTGTGTTTTAAAAATGAACCCAATTAATGACATAGTTTGTAATTTGTTGGAAACTCCATTCAGTCGTTGGATAGATGAGGATAAGAGAGGCGTTTTGTTACACGGGTTTTTAGTTTGTTTAAGTACCCGCACTATACCTAGCTCTTCACCATTTTTTAAGACCGCGAGCCGCCACTGGGCTCCATTACAAAACAATTACATTATTATAATGATTTATCTAGTAACGAATGATTTCACTTTAGTCATTTTATGATTGACATCAGTAAGACTGATCGTGTAGAGTCGCCTTGTGTCTAAAACATTATTTTTTTAAATAAATTCACATGGTTGATTTTTTCATCAAGACAGATTTCCTAAAAGGTATTTAAATAGATGATAATTGAAATTTTATTTTTCTATTCCTGGTTTAACAAAACAATATAATATCTATGTGGAACAACTAATATTGTTTTTCGATAGTATAAGAAATATGCTTATTTTGGCGAGATTGAAAACCAAGGCTAAAGGCGAAAATACTTTTAACAAAAACAAGGCGTGGACCAATGACCAGTTATTTTCCGCGAATTCGCGCAGGTAGACGCCGCAGGTATGTAAAATATACCGGGTGTTGCATCGTGGTTGGAAACATAGGAAATCCCATGCAAATTTTGGACTGTCGAAATATTTGCTCCCTGTTGACTTTAGAGCGGGAGTTGTAGGGAGACTTTTTTAGGGTCTCGGTGTGGTGAGTGCACATGCGGGGTTTGAACAATACAAAAAGGTATTACTAAGTTTGAGGTGAAAGGCACTGTAATAAACAACTGCAAATGCGCAGCACAGAATCATGAAAGAGCTGAAAAAAACTATGATAGAGATCTTAATATTTTACTTTACGTCGAAGAAAATAAAAATATCAGCACCAGTGGCGTTGCCAGAAAATATGCTTAAGGGGGGCTCGATGGGAGTAAGTGGGAATTTTTTTTTCTGGAGAAAGGGACAGTCGGGACTACATGTATTTCATGATATCGTACCTAATGAAGAAGGTGGAAAAGCGCCATTTTTAGGGCCACGCCCAAAGTTCGTTTACAATTCACCTAACTACTATCAAATTTCGAGAATTAAATTATTAAAATTTGTTTTTATATGTAAATGTTTTTTTTTACTTTTTTTTGATATTCCTAGCTGGCTCTTTATTAAAAAAAAAAAACATTTTTTATATTTGTAAAAATATGAATATTGGTGTCAATCCAAAATTTTAACATAAGACGTATGTATGACTCTAACCAACGTTTTTCGGGCTCGGTTTTTCACGATTAAAAATAAAGTAAATATCGCTCATCACGCCAAAATTGATGATTTTTCAGAAATCATGTATTTTAGGAGCGTAGATCTAAGAGCAGATTTTGATGCAAATAATGCTTAGGTTTTGAAATACTTCTTCCTAAGTGCCGTTTTGTATATTCATAATAAAGTATTCTCGTTTCTTCCCGCACTATTTTTTTTTATTATAAATTATCACACTTCTTTAATAAAAATATTTTAATTAACATTTTTGATTTAATTTTTCTCTTTAAAAATAAATACCTAAGTGTTTTTTGTTTTTGTTGTAAAAATATTTTATTGCATTGGGTTATATTTTTCTTTGATTTAAAATAGCTCTAAAAAAGGGAAAACGGAACAGACAAGTATATAATAGAAAACTCTACTCCTCTACCTATATATTATTATTTTTACTTGTTTTCCTATAAAATTACATCATAAATCAATAACTAAAACGATATGCGTCCGAAACCTTAATCTCTATATAAAACAGGACTTTTAGATGGAAAAGTTTAAAAACTAAACATTTCGTACAAGGCCTTTGTAATCTAAGTAGAGGGAGATGATTCGTTCTGCGCCAGATTCCGGAGGTCCCTTCTGCGCATGCCCAGGCAGTGCGCAGGCGGGTGTCATATGTCATACGTCATCTGTCATGTCACACTCTTGGGCGTGAGCTACTTGGGCATTAACTACTTGGGCGCTAGCTACTTTGGCCTTAGCTACTTGGGCGTTAGCTACTTGGGCAAAAGTATTTTGGGCGTGCCACGTGTTTAGGATGACGTCATATTATGTTTAGGGAAAGATGGCGGCTGTCACCTGTCAATTAAGATATGTCAAGACCACCTGTCACTTGTCAAATGCTAAAATTAAAATCTAACACGTGAAATGTATTCAGGGTGACGTCATAAGTCGTTTAGAGAAAACCCAAAGTCGATCGGTCAACTGGTTCAGAAGATATAGTTTATTGCGATTAGTGCCCTTATACCTCGAGACGAAGCGCTGAAATTCTGGTTATAGGTAGAGGTATATAGGGTCTATCAAACAGTGAAGGAATTTTTTAAATATCTCAATTAATAACAGAGCTAGATGCATTAAACCATTAGGGCCTTAACACGATAAAGTCGTACAAAGCACTGGCAATGCTTATTTCTTAGTAGGAATATACTTCGTATAATACGGTATCGTTAAGATTGCGTCATCTCCATTTCCTATATGAGACCAAGGTCAACTGCAGATCAGCTAAATGAACAGTGGAACAGCTAAATGAACAGCTAAATGAACAGTGGAACAGCTAAATGAACAGCTAAATGAACAGTGGAACAGCTAAATGAACAGTGGAACAGTTAAATGAACAGCAGTTAAACGGATCAACAGCACATCGGGTCAAGGCGCGTTCTTAATATGATAGCAGGAAAGGGGGGAAGAGGAGGAGGAGGAAAATCAATGATAGACGATAATTTCAGTAAAAACCTTTATTTCCCACTAATATTACAATAACTAATATATAACCTAATTAATATCTAACCTAATTAATATCTAAACTACTTATTTAAGAATAATCGGTCATATTTAATCACTGTCCTCGTCCGAATTATCAATGCCATTTTTACTGTATTCACCAAAATTCTCAATGCTACATTCTGCTAAACGAATTAGCTCCAACGCATCCGTTTGATCCTCAGGCACAAATTTTTTTAAATATATCATCTGCTTAAAAAACTCATTATCTAAAAGTCCTTCTAATAATTTGAGCAAATCTTTTCCTTCGTAATAATCTTTACACAACTTTGCACCTTGTGTATAATACATTATTTCTTCATTATAATATATAGCCCAAGATGAGCTAATTGCCATAACAGACTTTGTATTTAAATTAATTTCTTTATTAAAATCATTTTCAATTTTTCTAACAGCTCGTAATAAACTGTTCTGCCAATTTTCTGTCGTTAGTTTTAATGCCATGATTGTTAGGCGTTTCTAATAAAAGTGAACGTTAATGAATCGCTATCAGTCACTTTTAAACCCTATTCCTCCCCTCTACAATAGTTAAGTGGTGAGAGGAAGAGGAAGTAAATAAGAATTATTATACTAACTAATAATATTTTTAATTATTCAATTGGATACTTTATTGAAAATTCTACAAACAGCACGGTAGAATTTGGTTTGGTTGAAAATGATATTTTATCAGAAAATTTGAGTTTCTTAAGCAGTAACATCGTATATGGTTGCTTGTTGATTGTAGTGCGTACATCTTGAGGATGAACATTTACATATTCAATAGTTCCACTTTTGAGAGGAAATTTGTAAAATGGCTGACCATGAATCATACAATTACCCGATGAATCGACGCTACCAGACAGAGTCATATGCATAAAACCATACAACTGCTTTGTTTGTACTTCTCGTACCACTTCTGGACTCTTCTTTAGCTTCCTAGACAAGTGATACGGATGGGCCAGATTACGACCGAATTTATCGATAGTCATCTTGAAACTAATAACATTTTCATACATCCAATATATTTATTCTATTATTCCAGCCTCTCTCAACTCTTCCTCTATACCGATTATTTCGTTAATGTGTGAATTATTACCTACTTCAGAACTTGCTAATATTTTTCTAAGCCGATCAACTAGTTCATTTGAATCGTCCCAATACACGTAATCAGTTTTATTATTGGAATATTCTTTAAAAGTATCAGAAGTGTTGTTATTGGAACGACTCGGGGACTGTTGAACCCATGTCCTTGATATTGCTGTTTCCTAACAATTCGCAACTGCTTATCTCTTTCCTTTTGACTAGCATCGCTGTCTTCTCGAACCTTTTCAAGGAGAGGCTTTATTATATGCGTATATTTCGCACCCTTATTTCCTGCTACTTGCATATCAGGATTGAAATTTCTTTTATGAGCATTTGTTAGTAAAATTATTTTTGCAAAGACTCGCTCGTCTAAAGCAGTAAATTTATTCCTTAAAGGAACAGTTTTAAACATAAGCTCATAAAGACCAGGAGTTCCTTTGAAATTTTGTCCCTTGATAACAATATCTGGTCCTTTAAATTCAAGTTCGGAATCACCAAAATACAAATGATCCGTCTCATAATCATGCCTCAGATAAGTACGATCATACTGATTATCCGTATCACGTATCAGCCCTCTCATATATTCTCGAGGTAGTTCATCATACTGTTCCATGTATTCTTCAAACGATTCTTCAGGAATTGCATCGGCTTGAATTGGCTGGGTATTAGGATCAAGTCTAAAGTCATCGTCGTAAAAAAAGCTTTCGCGAGGATTATACTCAAACATGGTAGTGTTTGCATCGTCATTATCAAAGTTAATTGTTTGATTAAATGATTCATTATCTGGTATCTCAATAGTTTCTATCTCCATATTATCATCATGATCTTCTTCTTCTTCCTGTCTTTGTTCATCGTGGCGATCTTTTTTCTTATTAGGAGTATTAAAATTTAAAGGATATCGAGGTTTCTTAACCAATGTTGAAGAGTGTTTGATTTCACTCTTTGGTCTTTTTAGTGAAGCATGGGTTTTGAAAGGCGTGAACAGCTTGCCTGAAGTAGATTTTTCAATTGTCTTGGTTAACATTTTAGCCAGAGGACGATATGAAGTTTCCAATGCACGAGCACTTTCGTAACGGTTTTCTTTTAGTGATTTATATAAATCTTTAACGGTTTGAGAATGCTTATCAATAAGTTTAATGATTTTAGGATCAGTTTGAACCGTACGTGCATTCTTAAGCTCCTCCTCATCTTCCATCTGCTGATTATCATTTTCTCCCTCTCGTTCTGCTTTAAGTTGCAGATATTTCTTTCTAATACTTTTAGCAGCGTCCTTTATTCTTTTTTGAACATCAGGGTCCAAACCGGCAAGACTTGATGGCATTATAACAGCAAAATGATTCAATGAACAGTAAAAATAGCTGTTGATTCCACAACTGCTACTAGATAACTGAACAGTATACCTAACTAACGTTCATATATACATTCGCATTAATACCACAGCATTAGTGTTACTAAGGTTGTTGTACTGACTGGTCTACAATGCAGAAGTTTAAGAATAAAGTTGTAAAAAAACGGATTACTAAAAGGGGCAAGGGGATTCCCTTTATATCCGCTCTAAACAGAGCGCGAGATGCTATTATTAAGGAAAAACCCCAAGATCTTTTGTCGGCAGCACAAGTGGCTTTAAAATCATTCGCAGGAGTTGAAAAAGTACTTCCTACAGGAGTAATTCCTATCCCAAAAACAGGAGGATTCCTACCTTTGATTCCTCTTTTTGCCGGCCTTAGCGCATTGGGAGCATTAAGTGGTGGTGCTGCTGGTATTGCAAAAGCTGTTAACGATGCAAAAAGTGCTCAACAAAAGTTAGAGGAAGACAAAAGGCACAACGAAACTATGGAGTCTATAGCTTTGGGAAAAAGTGGCAGTGGTCTGTATTTAAAGAAATATAAGAGTGGATTGGGGCTTTACATCACACCTTGTAAATATCATAACAACTAAGTTAATGAATTAGTTGTCTCTAAAATCCTTCGAGATGAGTACCTTTTGCTTAAGTGGTAATAGTTCTGTCTTAAAAGCTTATTATTCCCCTCCGTTGGATCTGAGAAATAATGATAGTGATTATGTGATGGGACTTATTAGTTTGGAGACTTTTAACGCCATTCCCAATATAGGCGAAAATAACAATAAATTTTATGTGGGTGATGTTGTACTTGAAATTCCAGTCGGATCGTATGAAATATCAGCTCTAAATGACTACCTACAAGAAGCAATTGAGCAGCAGAATAATATCGACCCAGATTTTAATTGCGGTCTAATCCTTAATGGAAATACGAGCACGCTAAAATGTGAGCTTAAATGTACTCATACCGTAGATTTCTCCAAGAAGGGTTCAATTGGAGACTTGTTAGGATTCCGCAATATGAAACTGCAGGCTGGTACTAAACATGTATCTCCTACACCTGTAAATATCCTTAAAGTAAATGTTATTAAAGTAGAGTGTAATATTGTTACTGGAGCATATCACAATAGTAATCTAGTTCATACAATCCATGAATTTTCGCCCTCTGTCCCCGCAGGATTTAAAATAATCGAAATTCCTCAAAACGTAATTTATATGCCAATTAACACCAGATTAATAAGTAATATTGAATTAAAGCTTGTTGATCAGGATGGTGATGCAATAAACCTTAGAGGTGAAGTCATTACGATCAGGCTTCATTTAAAGAAAGTTATATAAGACTTGTTACAAGCACATGTTTTTAGTAGTTAAGTATACGTTGTAGAGAATGGTTGTGAAATATAATTGTCACAAACTTATTAATTTCGAACAGCTTTTGAAGTCCTCTAAGGAAGTTAAAAAATTGTCAGCTGATAATAGCAAGTATCTCAAATCATTAGGATATACTCTAAAGGGAATACATAATGAGTATACTAAACGTATCTGAATCTCTTGTCTTTGACAATTCAATAGTAAAAATTGAAAGACACAGTCATCTGCCTTATTCCAACTCGTTTAACAACAATGATGAAATAAGAATTCCTGTTCAGCAAACTGATATATACACATTGCCTTATGCTAGTCATATATATCTGGAAGGAAGACTCTTAAAACAAGACGATTCAACTGTTTCAACTACAGCAAAATTTGTAAACAATTTCTTTTGTCACTTGTTTGAAGAAATCCGATTTGAGCTTGGGGGTAGAATCCTGGATTCAGTACGTAATCCTGGAATAGCCACCTCAATGAAGGGATATGTTTCGTATAATGCAAACGAACTTAAGAAATACAAGAACGCCGGATGGAGCATTGATGATAATTTTACTTGCGATGTGGTTGATAGAACTACTGTCGAGAATTGAAAATCCTCTTCTTTTTATTTTTATTATTATTATTTTTCTTCTAAAGAAATATGGATTAAAAATGTTAAACAAATATTTTAAAGCAGTAGACAGGAAGGTGAAAATTCTGTCGACGGTCGCCTGCCCGATTAATACTAGTTAGCTGCATCTTTTCTATCAGTGGGCGTTAACCTTTTAAAATAAGGTGGTTTTCAAGATTAAGAGCACAAAAAACAGGCGTCTCTAGACGTTCTCGCGCAACGCTATCTGAAAGAATTAAAAGCTTTTCTTTAACAAATTTTTATGGTAATTAACGTTAAAAGCTTTTAGGCAATAAAATTTTATTACAAAAAGCACTCTAGCAGCATCCGGCGCAAGATGGCCGCTTGACCACTGCCCGAAGGTTCTGCGGGAACCCAATAAAATACATTATCGATATTTTTCTGTTCACTCCCACAATGACCAAGAGGGTGGGCCTTGACCACTACTCTATTTGCAAAAATCTATAAAAAAACGCGCCTATTGCTAAAAAGTCAGTTCTTGGTAGTTCTCAGCGAGAAGTCCTCTGACCAGTCCGAAATGGTCACTCGGTCCAGTCTCCAGGGCTAGCCACTATGCCCAAAATTAAGTACGCGAGACGTGAAAAAGTATCTAAATTCTAATAAAAGTAAAGTTGCTAAATTCTGAAATACTTAACATTCAGAGATACAGTGTTCTCATTATCGAAAACTAGTGCTCAGCGAAAACCAGTGAAAATTGTTGTTACTCTAAAGCCCGAACTATGGAAAAGATGCGGACAATTTTAGTTGTACTATGTAAGTTTCCAACTTGTAGAACATTTAGACTCTGTAAGCAAGTGTAAGATAAGGACAGACGAATATATGCGAAAATTCTCCATATTATAAAAGTTAAATATGCTAATATACGCAGTTCATACTGATGAAGCTATGAAGAGTTGTATTCGTAAAGGGGATTAGGCTATGTATTATTTATCTATGTAGACGCGAGTTAACATAACGGGGCACAAGACTTTTTAGATATGAAAGAACAATAGTGACATTAATTTAACTAAGGCAACGCGCCAGTGAGTAAAGGACAGTACGCAGTACATGTATAGACATTTAAGAAACATGAAAATTTGAACTTTACATTAGATGGAATTCAATGAACTTCACCGCTTGATTTATATAACTAGTGATTATGATTTAGTAACAATAAACGTATTTATAAATGATCCGTGGGTTATTATTTTCTTCGGCCATACAGCAGATTATTAAGAATAAATTTCTCAGGCAAAATATTTAAAACCCTAAAAAATCGAACCCTCACTTCTAATCTGTCGCAGCCACTTCGCTCCCTTTCAATTAAAAATCTAAGATAACATTCCAGACCTAGAACACCTGAAACCACGTCTGTGAATATGCTAAAATCTTTATTAACCAGTGGCGGCGCGACAATGGTGTCAGTTGAGTAGGGTTTTTATCCTGTTGATATCGGGATTACAATAAAATATTTTCCTGAATTTTATGTATGAAGAGAGCTGGTTTTGAAAAATTGTATTGGATGTTAGTGAACGAACCCTAAAGAAAAAATAGGATATCCTTATTCTGGTGGTCGAGAAAATATACTCACGTGTTTATTCTAAACCATTAACTTGCAAATTTAATAAAATAAATAATTAAAATGGCTGAAGAAAAAGCTAGTACTTCAACTAGCACTGTAATAAATATAAAGATGTTCTTCCTTGCTCTAATACATTATATTGGGTGACGTCAATAAAACAAGTTACTAGTTTAATGTTCAAACTAAATCTATTGAATCCTCCATCAATATAAGCGTTGCAGCAATCCCCTTGATTGTGCTATATCAACACTTATATTGAATTGCATACAAAGCATACACATTACAAATAATTGAACTAATTCGGTCAACTTATTATTTCGTCATTTCCTAATGTTAATTAGGAAACATATCTATTTGTATACACTTAATATTATATTACAATTTTCTTAGCTATACTTATATCACACCTCCTACGAAAATTTAAAAAAAATAGAGAAAAAAAATGTTTGATGTACTATGTATCAAAATACATTTTTGTCCTATTTTTATGTATCTCAACTAACCTATTTCCTATTTTAATTAAAACATTTGGAGCCTTATCCTCAACTACCAGATAAGGACCGTTATAAATAGCATCTTTTTTGTTTCCAGCATCATTTTTTACCAAAATCTTGTCACCAGGTTTGTAAATAATTAATTTTGTTTTTTGGTCAAAATAGGTTTTCCTTTTCTCTTTTGACTTTACTAAATTTTCTCTTGCATCAGCCCATGCATTTTGCAATCGATATTTTAGTTCAGTCGGATAATTATCAAAATTATAGAGTGGATCTACCTTATTGACAATGTTAGAGGGTAAATTACAAGTTTTCCCAAAAACTAACTCATACGGAGTATAACATGTTTCAGTATGAACACTGTTATTGTATGAAAAACTCCAAAATTGAAGCCAAGTGCTCCAAGTTTCTGGATTTTTGGTTGTCTGTATCCGTAAATAAGCATTTAAATGTTTGTGTGTGTTTTCAAGAGAACCTAAGGTTTCATGATGATATGCTGTAGAAAATAACTGTTTAATTTTTAAAATTTTGCATGTATCTTTTAAAGTAGAACACAGAAATTCAGAACCTCTATCTGAAATTATACACTTTGGTATACCATATCGCAAAATAAAATTATTTACAAACTTGTTGCTATGGTTGTTGATTCTTTATTTGGCAAGGGATAACATTCAACAAATTTTGAAAGCTCACACTGTAAAGTAAGTATGTAGCGGTTTCCTTCTTTATCTTGTTCTAAAGGTCCTACTAAATCTAAATAAACATTTTGGAATGCTGAAGATGCAGTCGTAGTGATGGACATAGGTTGTACATTAGGCCTAGAATGCTTATACCTTTGACAGGCATCACAACGCTTGACAATCTCCTCAACATCCAAATGTAAGTTTGGCCAAAAGTAATATTTCTTAATATTGTTGTACATCCGGTTTATTCCTGCATGACCTCCGGTGGGCAGGATGTGAAAATCATTAAGAATAATTCTTTGACGTTCTAAATCAGTTACCTTTTCTACGTCTTTAATAATCGAAATTTTAAAATATTTATTTGACATGTCTTTTATTTCATTATTCATTATACTAGTTATCAAACGCGCGTTCTGTTTATTTTTTAAAATAATTAATTCCGGAATATTATATTTTATACATATTGAATCCAAGTCCCTCGACGAAGTACCTAGTACGAACGCCGATCGAGTATCCTGTTTCATGTAAATTATTTTTTGATTTTCGACGTAAAGAAAATCACCTAAATGAAAATTAAATTTGTTTTCTTTAATTAACTTTTCAAAATCTTTTCTAGAGAGTGAACTAAGTTCATAAGAATTTTTTTGGTCTTTTTAATAATTCAACAACGCCAGGGTGATCAATCCTGTCGCTCAGTGAGTCATTAAAGCTTACCTTATTTTTTTCTTGCTCTCTAAGGACTTTACTCTGTTGTCTAGTTATAGCAAACAATGTTTCTTCAACCGTTTTAGACATATTTTTTAATTCATCGGAAGAAATTGGTATTCGTGATAAGGCGTCAGCAGTTACATTATCCTTACCTTTTATATACCTTATGTCAAAATCGTATTCTTCTATAAGTAGTCTAAACTTTGTTAACCTACTTGAAGGATTTGTCATACCAAACAAATAAACTAAAGGTTTATGATCAGTATAAATAATAAACTTTTTACCATATAAATAACAAGAAAAATGTTTAATACCAAAGACAATAGCTAAAAGTTCCTTTTCAAGGGTAGAATATCGTCTTTCCGCTCTATTTAATGCTCTACTGGCATAAGCTATTGGCCTATCATCAAAATTTGACAACACAGCACCTACACTATCACGTGCTGCATCAGTCTTTAAAATAAAAGTATTTTCAGGTGAAAAATCGGGATATTGCAAGACGGGATGGCTAACGAGAGCTGTTTTTAACGATTCAAAAGCTTTTTGACATTCGGAAGTCCAATGAAATTGAACATTTTTCCTTGATAAGTAATTTAGTGGCGCCGCAATTTCCGCAAAATTCTTAATATATTTTCTATAGTAATTTGCGAATGCAACGAACCTTTTTACTTCATTAGCATCCTTTGGTGCAGGATAATCCTGAACCGCCCTAATTTTCTCAGGATCTGGTAACACCCCCTCGCTTGATACAACATGTCCTAAATATAAAAGTCCTTTTTTAAAAATTCGCATTTGTTAGGGTTCAATTTTAAATTTACTTCCCTTAATCTTTGAAAAACTTTGACCAGATTTTTATTATGATTAATTAAATTATTACCAAACACAATAAGATCATCTAAATAAACAAAGCAATTTTCATAATTAAGACCTGACATTGCAACTGTCATTGCTCGGCAAAACGAATTTGGCGATAGTTTTAAGCCCATCGGCATCCGAGTCATCTGAAATTGCCCTTTACTACCTACCGTAAAGGCCGTAATAGGTCTGCTAGACTTTTCCAGTTCTATTTGATAGTAACCCTGCGATAAATCTAAATGTGAAAAAAGAGTCGCGCCGCCTAACGAATCTAAAATTTCATTGATACACGGTAAAGGCCATCGATCGTCTGAAATAATCCTAGAATTCAAAAGTCTGTAATCTAGTACAATCCTAAATTTTTTATTACCATTATTATCAACTCTCTTTGGAACAATTAAAAGTGGCGAAGACCATTCAGATCTGGCCTCCTCAATTATTCCTTCTTGTAGCATTTTATCAATTTGTTTATTTATTTCTTCTTTTTGAGAATGAGGTAATCGATATTGTTTAACGTAAACAGGTGATGCGTCGGGTTTTAAGTGAATTTTTTGTTTATAAACATTGGTTGTTGTTAAAGGGTCGTTTTCTAAGAAAAAAATATCAGAATACTTGGCACATATTTTCTGTATAGAAAACATTTCTTTATCGTTCATATGTTTAAATTCTAATAAGTTTAGTAACCTTTCAACTCTATTAACTGAATTATTGTTAGTAGAGCCGAAATGACAAAATTCATAATTTTCAAGTAAATCAATTTTTGGCTGAAAATTTTTTAATTTAACATCCTGATCACGTACATTAAGAAATTTTATAGGTATCATATTTGAGGTAGGTCGGACTACTGCTCCGGCTGTGAAAATACCTTCACCTACTTCGTCAGCAAAAATGACACATTCTTTATCTGTTTCTACATGAAAATATTTAATTATTTCGCTGCGTTTAGGAATTAACGTAAATAATTCTCGTTTAGCATGCAAAGGTGTTAATATTCTTTCATTGTTAAAATAAAATGAAAAACAAAACTTTTCAAAGTCTATTGTTGCTAAATATTTATAGAAAAAATCCGATCCTATTACACCGTGACAACTATCCTCAAAACTGTCAATCAGCAAAAATTTATGAGTTATATTTACATTGTTTACATTTAATTTTAAGTTTACTGAACCTTGTGAAACTATTGACCCAGATATTCCATTAATTTTTATATTTTCCGAAAAATTAATTTTTTCAAACTTACTTACATATTTTTTAAAAATTACACTAACAGATGCCCCTGTATCTAATAAAAGATTAATATATTTTTCCCCATATTTTACAGTAATAAAATTTAAGCCATTTGAATTTAAAAAAAATTGTGCATTAAAAGCCTCGAAAAAACGTTCTATTCGGTTGTGATTGAGTAGAAGTACTTGCATTATCCGTACTTATATTTCTTTGATTTGTGT
Source organism: Polydrusus cervinus (assembly GCA_935413205.1). Classification (NCBI taxonomy): domain Eukaryota; kingdom Metazoa; phylum Arthropoda; class Insecta; order Coleoptera; family Curculionidae; genus Polydrusus; species Polydrusus cervinus. The sequence goes on from OW284511.1 coordinate 16,180,897, forward strand.
TTTGCATGAAATATCCTCTTTGCGCATAACGATTATTGCTCCCCCTGTTATTAAATGAATGTGGGTTTGAAAAACGTGGAGTTTGCCTATAAGTGGGTTGCGATATATTGTTGCTAAAATTATACTGTCTATTATTACTGTTTCCTCGAATTGAATTTCTAAAAGAGCCCCTTGTAAAATTATTATTAAAATTTCGTCTATGGTTTGAGCCTCTATTATTCGCGTTATGGCCGTTTGAACGCATAGAAAAAATTGGTGTCGAATTGTTTTGTGATAACTCTTCGTCCTTAGCACCCCTAATCGCTTCATTAAGACTTAAGTAGTTCCGTGCTTTTATAATCGTTCTTAAGTCATGATTATTAAGCCCGTTTGCAAATGAATTCACCGCGATTTTTTCATTTATTGGTCTCAAAATCGTCACGTTTTGCTCATTTCCGTCCGCTTGCGTCAAAGTAAGATCAACTAGTAATTTTTCTAACGACCTTCCAAAGTCATCGATTGATTTCGAATTTTGTTTTGCGTTATTTAATTTTAATGAGAGCGCTGAAACTGATTTTTTCGAAATAAAATAAGATTTTAAATCGGCCACTAAAAGTGCATTTGTTGCATAAGCTTGTTTAAGCCTAATTTTTGCGCTTTCCGTCAGTCTAGTTTTTAGAACATAGATAGTTAAAAGTTTTTTGCCATCATTATCCAATAAAGAATCATACAACTCTATAGCATCAATAAGTTTTTTCGTGGAAGCCTCAGAGCCATCCATTGCTGGAATTAAACCCGCTGCGGTTTTTAATTCGAATTTTTCAGACATTTTTACTTCCGTTTCACTATCTGAAGAATTAGAATCAAGGTTTTCCACAGATGGTAATTTCAGCAATTGGGTTTCTGTAAGCCTTTCTTGCAAAGTTTTATCTAAATATTCCAAATATCTATTTATATCGGTTACATATAATTTAGCTTTTTCTAATAAATCTCCTACATACGATTTACTTTTAAATGTATCCCTAATTTCATTAAATTGTAATTTTAAATTGTCCAATTTCCTACAATAATATTCTAGTACCTTTGAACTATTTCTTCGATCTTGATTGTCCTTGCCAATGTTTCTAGAGAATACTCTTAATTCTTCCAGTAAATATTTAAATTCATCAACTTCTTTCGACATTCCATAATATTTTTTCCTTACTTATAATTTTTATATCCAGCTTATCCATATAACCATGTAACCATATACCATTTAACCATATAATTATAACCCCTTTTTATACATACATTAACCATATAACCATATCCATATTTATTTTTACCATATTTGTACATACATTAACCATATACCCATATCCATATTTATTTTTACCATATACCCATATCCAATTTATTTTTACAACTCTGGTTGGCTCTGGGTTGCTATTACTGTCCTTCTAATTTTTCTTTCTAATGCTTTTTTGCATCTCCTATAGCCAAGCCATAAAAGTACTGTAATGGCTAGGATAATCAATACCATAGTTAAAATGTCCTGGATGGAACCAAAATGTGCAGAAGTGGTTTGTCCCCCACTGTTTCCTGCTTGGGCAATAATTATTTCCTCCTTGCTTTGAGTTTTACCCATTTTCCTTTAATTTAATATATTGCCATCCATTATTCCATACCAATATTGCCTAAATTTCCATTATTTGTTCTTTTTTAGGCAGGATCGCCATGTAATAAATATAAAGATGTTCTTCCTTGCTCTAATACATTATATTGGGTGACGTCAATAAAACAAGTTACTAGTTTAATGTTCAAACTAAATCTATTGAATCCTCCATCAATATAAGCGTTGCAGCAATCCCCTTGATTGTGCTATATCAACACTTATATTGAATTGCATACAAAGCATACACATTACAAATAATTGAACTAATTCGGTCAACTTATTATTTCGTCATTTCCTAATGTTAATTAGGAAACATATCTATTTGTATACACTTAATATTATATTACAATTTTCTTAGCTATACTTATATCACAGCACTGGGACAATATTTGTCGGAATAGACGGGGTACCCAATTTCGACGGCACTACCAAAGTAGAAGATTTTATTGAATATGTAGATACGACAGGGTTAATCGCAAAATGGTCGGATGATCAAAAAGTAGCTGTAGCTCGTTTAAAACTTAGGGGACTAGCTAAGCAATTCCTAAACGCTGACAATAATATTAAAACAACACAAGATTGGACCAATTTTTCTACCATTTTACGGGAACAATTTAAAGAAAAAACCTTACCCGGGCAAGAATTAAAAAATTTCGTGGAATGTCGACAAAGACAGGGCGAATCATGTAGGTAATTTTTAACCAGAATGAAATTAATAGGAAATAAAATTAAGGTGACTTCTAGTGATAAAACAGCCGCTGCTGCTTTAGAAAAACAATTTGATAAGGACTTACTACGACATTTCGTATTAGGGTTACTACCACACATAAGAGATAAAGTTTTGTCTGCCCAGGCAAAAAATATTTCAGACGCCTTAGATAGAGCGGAAATAGAAGAAATGATTGATAATCTCAACAAAGTAAAAGTCAAAAATGTTTATGAAATTTCGCAATGCACTTATTGCAAAAATAAGGGACATGAAATCGCCGACTGTAGAAAATTTAAAAATTCTAGTAGCGTAAAGAATTGCTATGAATGCAAACAGCCCGGCCACTTTAAAAGAAATTGTCCAAAATTAAGGCACCTGTATAACCGTTCACAAAAATGGAACACGAGTCGGCCCAACGAGTTTCATCAGCGAGAGAGGCCCGAAAGTTTTCATAGGAATAATTCACGAAATATAGATAGGCGAGACAGGAATTATAATTCTAGCCCCCGCTTCCCCAATAATTCAGCGAATAGGCGTCCGCAAAATAGCTATGGAACAAGGCGACCACAAAACAACTATGATAATAGGCGTCCGCAACAAAGTTATTCAAATACTAGAGATAACGCAGACCAAAGGGTTAACCAAACAGGGTTAAACGAACAAGCAGCCCACTTCACACCCCGCGGTGGGACTGCAGAAACAAATCAATGGTAAATTTAAATAATAAGAGGAGGATACGGAATTTTAATAAGAAAAATGACCCACCCCGTAATATAATTTTTGTAGAAATTAGAAATAAGCCGATAAGAGCCCTTATTGACTCAGGGGCTGCCGTATCCTTGATCTTACCTGAGATTACCCAGGGGTTCGAAATTAACACAGATAAGACGTATTGTTTAAGAGATATACAGGGCGAATACATCCCTCAACATGGGAGTGTTAATATTAGGATAGGAGAGCACCTCACGTTGACCCAAAATTTTGTTGTGACAGATGTGGCAAGTTTTGACGCCGACATTTTATTAGGAATCGACTTTTTATCTACCCACAGTGCAAAAGTGGACTGGGGAGAAAATTTGATGTTCATTGGGGATGAAGTGATACCCTTACAGGAGGAAGACAAAAGAATAAATACAGTAACCACTCAGAAGATCACGCGCAAAAGTGCGATGAAAAATGACAAGGGCGAAAATGAATGCAAGAGAGAATTGGAAAAAATGCAGGCGGAAATAAAAGATTTAAAAGGTGTAATTAGCTCACTTATGGAGAAAGTGGAGAGTTCCTTAGGAGAAGATAAGAAAACCTTAAAGGAAAATATTTGTACTGAAAGTTCTTCGTTACTACCGATAGCGACGAACTTAAAAACTCTGGTGGTCGGTAGCCACCCTGGGTTTTGCTATCAACCAAATCAGTATGAGGAAATTCCGGACAAGGAAAGGAAGGCTGCAGCTTCCAATTGTATACAGAAGGAACAAATGAAGGAAAATACGTTCTCGAGAAAAAGAGAAGTATACAGAGAAAGGCCTGAAAGAAGAGAAAACTCTAGTAATAAGAATTCGTTGGCAGAAACGCCAGAAAGTACGGCGCCTAACGAAACGATAGAATGCGTTAGGGTGCAATTACAAGGCAGTGTACGTCTGCCGCCAAGAAGTCAAATAAATTGCAAAGGATCCCTTAGTAAAAATAGTGGCTTACAAGCCCCGACTATTGTGATCGAACAAAATGAAGATAATCAGGCAGGTATATTAGTAGCCAGGATTTTATGTAAAAACGAGGGAAAGGTCCCTGTCAGAATTATAAATGTTAACCCCTACGAAGTATTTATTCCTAAAAATACAGTAATTGCTTATGCTTTTGAAGCAGAAACGGACTCGCCCCCATGCGAACTGGATGCTCAAACAGTAGCACAAATAAGTAAGGACGATTTTAATGAGATTTTAGAAAAGCTGAATTTAAGTAAGCCATCTACAGAAGCGGAATGGCAGCTAAGAAAATTGATCGAAGAATACATTGACATTTTTAAGGCCCCAAGTCAAAAATTGACTTGCGCGTCCCAAGTAAAACATCGCATTATAACCGAAGATGTGCCGCCCATTCGTAAGAAGCCCTACAGAGTTCCTTACCACCGTCAAAAGATTTTACGACAGGAAATCCAAAAACTTTTAGCCGACGAGGTGATCGAGAGGTCCCACGGCCCATGGGGGGCCCCTGCGATATTAGTTGAAAAGAAATTACACCCCGGAGAAGAACCCCAATTCCGGCTCTGCATAGATTACAGAGCGCTTAATGAAATAACAGTAAGCGACGCGTACCCCCTGCCTAACCTTCAAGAAACTTTAGACAGCCTTACAGGGAATACCTTGTTTTCTACTATGGATATGGCTAGTGGATATTTTCAAATAGAATTAGACGAAAGGGACAGGGAGAAGAGCGCCTTTGTGACGCCAGACGGTACATACCAATTCAACAGAATGGCAATGGGACTTAAATGCGCAGGCGTGACGTACCAACGATTTGTTAACAGTATTTTCTCAGGATTAATTGGCACAGAAGTATTAGCATTCTTAGATGACGTAATAGTATTTTCAAGAGACTCTATACCTGAACACCTCTCCAGATTGAGAAAGGTTTTCGATATAATGCGCAGAAGCAACTTAAAGTTTAAACCAACTAAGTGTCATTTCTTACAAAAAGAAGCGAAATATTTAGGACACGTAATATCGGGCAATGGATGTGCCACTGACCCCGATAAGACTAAAATAGTCGAATCCTACCCTGTACCAAGAAAAGTAAAAGAAATTCGAGCATTTTTAGGCTTATGTGGATTCTATCGACGTTTCGTACCACGATTTTCTGAAATAGCACAACCTCTTACAACTTTAACTAAGAAAAATACGCCATTTATCTGGACAGAGAAGCAAGAAGAAGCCTTTCAAACTTTAAAATCTGCATTGATAAGTCCACCTGTATTAAGGTACCCAAATTTCGCTAAGCCATTTATTCTCTCAACTGACGCTAGCAACAGAAGCATCTCGGCGATTTTAAGTCAAAAATACGATAATATAGAACACCCTATATATTGTCACGCCCAGATTTTAGGGTGTGACGAGGGACGTAAGGTAGCGCGGGACCTTGGCGGCTATTAGAAAAACAAAACGTTTTTGAAAACAAATTTATTGAAACGATAAAAATAACAATCACCTGAAGGGCTTATAAGGAAATCAAAATGACAAACTTGGATTTAGACCTTTATGAATCAGTTGGCAATAAATTATACTTACTTAAATTTTATGCTCATCTCTGGCGTCTGGGGGACCAACAAAAATTCACATATTTCGACGTGGATGCGTCACCGACCCGAGCACTAGTGCCGTCCGATATTTTTCTAGCGCGATGTGTAGTTTCATCAAGTCAGCGATTTTTCCCACTTTAGGGAGACAATGGACTTAGGTCATGTACCTTGTTTCTATACCGACTTGATGACGCCACAATAATCTAACATTTCATAATTGCAACTGTTTTGATTTATTTAATAAACTCGGCGTCGGTTTCATGTTGCGTTGAACGGCCGGCGATAAACGCGAATAATGATTAGAATATTAAAATGGAAAATATATTGATTTATGAAATGTTATGATCTTATGATTCCCTATCGTGACACATCCCCCGGTCTTAAAAGAGCTGGCCCCCAGCGATGGCCGAAAGGAAGTAGAGGTTACATTATTTACTTTAAAAAATTGAAGTGTATGAAAAAAAAATTTTAATATTGACTCAAAAGTTGGCTCCACTTCCCTTCTTTTATGAATAAATGTATTAAATTTATAAAGAAAAAAATATCATTGAATATCAAACAACAACAAAACAAACAAACTTTATATAAAATGAAACATCTTAATTGTCCCTAAACACTTTTCGCTTGCACTTGGTCACTACACCAAAATAAAGTCCATGCCTGGGTACGGTCCTGTCGTGTCGTCAATGGTTAGATGGTGGGCCAACGCGCGGTTGGGTCCATTGGCCGAATGGTTGAAGCACGCCGTAGCTGTGGGTGCTCTATCGACGGAATGCATCGTCGATGTTGGTGCCAAGGCCTACTGCGTAGACAGCCGATGCCATACTGGGTCCTTCCTCTGTGGTTGTTGCCCTATAAAGCCCTTTTTTCTTCTGTGATCCTTAGTTGTTGATAGACGCGACAGCGATCACCTATCCTTCCTCTGTGCTGGACGTCTGTTCTGTTGCTACAAGAGTCGTTTTTTGTAAGCTAACCTCAAATTGGAAGATTGTTGGATGATTTGAAATTTGCAAATGTTGCAAATTCCAGTGTTGCGGTGCAAGGCTTCGGGAAACGGCGCGATTGATGGCTTTTCTTGAAGAAAATCGTCTAAATTGGCAACCAATAGTGTTTGTTCGCAGCCTTGCTTTCTCTTCTCGGACGTAATACGTAGTTAGTGTTGATGAATGGCGGTTTTAGTGTTTCATCTGCTTGATTATGGATTGATGAAGACTTCATTGATCTTGTTCCATATCGAGATGAGGCTGATGGGTTGGGCTATGTGGCTTAGTCAGCAGGCATCGATGTGTCTTGGCAGTAAAGGCTGGACACCAACAATACTGAGTCATGGTTGCAATGGCTGTTCTGTCTCTAGTGTTGGGGCCGACAGCAATACTGATTGAGGATGGAACAGGTGTCCGACCAGGTGACTTCGTGGTAGTGCAGCAGTGTTTACATGAAAAGAATGAAACAAAGAGTAAGTATATGCTCCTATTTTTTTGCTTAATATTTTATTTAAAATCTCTGAATGTTTTCAATTATTTTTTTTTTTATATTTTTTTTTATTTATTAATGCCAGAGTATTGCACTTTCTAGCGCTAAAATGCTTAGATAATTAAAATCTTATTTACATTTGCATTTGGGTTTTTTGATATTTTGAATATCATATACTTTTGTTAAGAGAAAATTCAGAATTAAAACTTGTAGCATTCGTTGAATGACTTTATTATTTGAAAATTTACATTAGACTATCTTAATTCAGCTATCAATAGAAAATTAAAGAAATAGCAGGCAATGCAGAGTTTGAGGTTTATTTATTGTATTTGGATTATTAAATCAAGTACTTAAATTGATAATTTGCTAATTAAATTTTTGATTGATAAATTCTTTTGTATTCTATCTCGTCTGCTACTGAATTTTTTGTAGAAATAATATTATTTATTAGCATTGCATTTTGAGTTGCTGTAAAATTGAAATGTCAAAGGTTTGGTACTTATACCTAAAGATTTGAGGTTAGATTGATCTACCTATAAAATTGTGTCCTCGATTGTATCATTTTCTTAAATTACTATTTATAAATGCATTTATTTTTCATTGCTATTTTTCCTTTTTTCCTTTTTTCCTTTTTTTTTCCTTGCGTAGGATTTTGGATAATACTTGAAAAAGCTTTCTACCGATTTGTAAGCCCCTATCTTCCACCTACGCAGTAACCTTACTTCTGCCTTTTGCAGGATTCATATTTTCTTTATATAACATAAACATACATAATAAAAGTACCTACTTATAACAATAGCTTATTTCAGCTTTTCATATATATTTCATAATTGCAAGCTTTATTTAGCTGCCACATTTAAAATCATTATTTCATATTCAATCTATATCCATTATCAACTTTTCATAATGTCAAAATTTCTTCTTGTGAAATTTTGATGTCCCCGAGACTAAGTCATTGTGAATTACGATGATATTTATCCAAAACCTTTACGCATAGTCTTGGCGTAAATAACAAAGTGAAACACCGACTAATGTATTAAATATTTGCAATATGGGTCGGGCCTACTAACCCTTATTGGAAAAATTTAATTGAAATATCTTATATTTCGATGCACTAAATCTGTGCCATATTTATTTTCGGAAGATAGTAGTAGAAGGTTTTATGCTCAAGTATTTCCAGTGTATATTTTTTATTACAATTTGTATTTAAATTTTAGTTTAAAGCTTGGGATGTGTGAAAGAGAAATGTAAAAATGAAAGTTTTTTTAAAAAAATTTCAAAATTTCTGTGACAGGGATGGCTAGCTCCTGACCAGAGTTTCTTATTTCTTTCGTATAATTGTCAACTCTAAATTATTAGTAACACACATCTGCTGCTAAAAAAAATATTTTTGTAGGATCAATCTGCAAATGGAATTTTAAATTATTTAAAAATTTCTGTGACAGGGATGGCTAACTCCTGACCACAGTTTTTTTTCTTACTTTCTTGGTTTAACCGCATTCCTCAAACTATTGGTAACACAAATCTGTTGAAGAAGATATTTTTATATGGGATAATATTGAGATTGTTTGTATCTTTTCTCTGTATTCTATACCTAATTATAATGGTATTGTTTATGATGCTGCTATGATTATAATAAAAGTATTTTTTATATTTTTTAGTTTCATGATAGCCTAACGATACGTATGTCATTATTATTTTATTTAAAACTTATTGAAATCAAATTGTTTTAACATTAAATTGAAAAATTGTTGTTTTAAATTATTTATTTAAGTAAACCCATTTTGAGTAATTGGAAGAACTCTTGTACCTTTAAAGTGCTTGTTTACTAATATACTGTGCATTTTATTTATACTTATATGAATTTTTTTTTTTTTTTTTTTTTTTTTGTTTTTTGTTTATATTTTTATATTTTTTATATTTAATATGTACCCTATGTCTTTTTTATTTTATTTTACTTGATCGTAATGTTGATCTATATTTTATCTATATAATATATTTTTATTACTTTTCTGTCGTCTGTTTTATTGAATTTTATACCAGGGTATTTGTATTAGTAATAACAAAGTTTTTTGGCAATTAAATCAAAAATGAATTTCTGCCCTGTCTGAGTAGGCAGGACTGGTTAAGTGTCTATGAGGTTGTAAGAAGTTATGTTAATGGACAGTGGCGTGTATTTATGAATAATTTTATTAATATATTTTTCAACAGTATTTCCATCTAAAGTTCAAAAAAAGTTCAGGACAGTAGCAGAGAAATCAAAGTTAAAGAAAGCGGTATTGGTATACCTCAGGGGAGTATACTGGTTTTCACAAAATAAATTAATTTTAAATGATGAGAAAACTAAATTAATTCTTTTCAGGACTAAACAAAATAAATTAAGTGAACCCGGCACTGTCAGTGTATGTGACAAAATTGTAATTTGAAATAATACAAAATTCTTAGCTATTTTTTATTTCTTGGTAATACCCAAGAATTTTTATCATGGAGCAACCTTATAAATGGTTTGTGTTTGAAACTGAGTAGTATAGGTTATGGAATGAAATTATTGGCTAACTATATGAACTTAAACACCTTAGAAATTCTATACCATGAAAATTTTGAATCTGTCCTGCGATATGACATACTCTTTTGAGGAAGTAGCTTTGAGCTACAAAAGGTTTTTGTAATACAAAAGAAAAGTAAGGTTAATTAAAATGAGCTTTCTAGATTCTTGCATTTAAATAAATGAATATACCTATTAACAGTATGTGGTCTTTATATTTTTGCGTATTTAATGTTTTTGTTTAGAAATAATAAATTGAAATTTGAAACTGTAAATGTATATAGTAATTATACAAGGACGAATTACTTATTACATTTTCGTCACCGTTTCATTGTCACAGAAGAAAAATCCCTATTACATGTGCATCAAACTTTACAACAAATTGCCAAATAATATTTATTCAATTACTAGTGTGTCAGAGTAAAAAAACATTTAAAAAAGTGTTAATAGACATTGAGTCCTATTCATTAGTGGACTTCTTGGTAAATCTATTCCATTCTGTGACGTCATTTTATTTTATCGTTTTTTGTAATCAGTATATAATTTGAAATAAAGAAGTATTATTATTATCACGTCATTATTACATCATCAAAATTATAAAGACCAATATAAGGAAAAGAAAAAAGAGTATGATGAACTGTTAAAATAGTCTTGAACAAAACAATATGCCAGTAAAGTAGAGTAAACGCTTAACGAGTATCTAATATCAGTCATGCGTGATCTCATGAAAAATGTATCAAGTATTCTGTTTGACTGTGATAACATATATTTACTTATACCACAATATAATAACATAATATAGTTCCGGTTTTGCTGAAATTCCTATCAGCATTGTAAAATTTTCTGTTAGTGTATGTAAAAACATTATTTGTTATATAATGTATAACTCTTTTAAGTATGGTATATTCCGTGAAAATTTAAAAGTTGCACTAATAAAACAAGTAAAAAGGTCTGTATCACCATTAAATGGATAATTATTGACAGGTTTTTTCAAAATTATTTGAAATGGCAATGTATTCAAGATTAATAAATTTTCTAACAAGCCGTAATATATTTTAAAAAAAAAATTTAAAGTTGAGGAAGTTTGAATTTATAAAGTAATAGGCACACACATGCTTTTATTAATTCATTAATCAAAATTTCTTAAGTTCAAAACTGTAGGTAATGGCTACGCGAGCACGATTATTTGCATAATGGGCGAAACCTGGCCTAAGTGCATCCGACGCACAGACGTGTCCTCGAAAAAAAAGCGATTATTTGTCCGCTCTTAAATGAAGCGAAAAGGATAAGAAATACTGAACAAAATGAATTGGTGAATGCATCACTAGACTTCACTCTTAAGCAAAATTCGTTTAACTAGATTTAAGTTAGCAATGTTGTCGATTCTGTAATGATTATTATTTTAATTATTTTCTTTCAAACGGTAAATTTTAAGAAAAAGATGACAGAGAACTTTTTGTTTAAAATTATATATTAAGTAATGATACAGTAATTGTTTGGAACATTCAATGGCGTAACATATTTTTTGGTTAAAATTGTATTGAGGCGCGACTGTACCGACGCCACTGCTTTGAGAAAGAAAAAAAATTTTTTGGATTAGAAATATGTGTTTTCATATCGTAGTAGTTTACATATACCAAAATGTATTATAATATCTTAGGTGGTTTTCGAGATTTTTGATAAAAATCCATCAGAAATCGACCCAAAGTACAAAATTTTTAGGGGTACGAATTAATGAATATTTAGACTGGGCTTTCCATATCAAAGGTCTTTCACAAAAGTTAACTGCTATTTTACGATATTCTTTTAACAAAATGTTTGGAAATGTTTTAGTAAATATTTTAATTAATGTTGTTATAAATAATCTATTTTTCGAAATTTCGTTATCCCACATCTTCAAAAAAAACTTCGCTAATATTTACATAGATATACTTAAACGCTTTCTTTATTTGTAATTTAACTCTTCTATTATTTTAACAAATACCTACTAGGTATATTATTATTAAATACACGAAAAACTCTAAAAATATTGTAATTTGCTAACTTTGAATCCTGTATGTAATCATTTTTTTGGGGAAAGGATTGTCAAATTCAAAATATTTTTGTAATTCAAAATCGATTAGTTAGAATAATTAAAAAATTAGATTGTAATGAAAGATACCGATCTGTCTTTAGAATTCACTTTGTGTTTGTAATTAATTGAAATTAAAATATGTAAAATTCACTGAATAAAAGAAATTAAGTAAATAAGTTTAAATTTGATGACTTGGTCTTAAATTTTGATAAAAAAACTTCCTGGAAATACAAAATTTTTTGGTGGTAGGTCCGTGATTGACAGTAATGATAGGTGGTGATTGACTAGTGCTCTTATTTTGCTTAATTTCAAGACCAAGGGTTTTTAAAGATAAGTAATTAAGTAATATATTTCGTAATATGCTAAAAGAAGGCGAATATGCGAAACAATAAGTAAATAAGTATTTCCCTGAAAAAAAACTAAATCTTCACCACAAATAAATATTTCAAAGGCCTAAATCCTTGTTATGCTCTTATATTATGTTTAATAATAGTGTAAGGTCCTGGCTTATTGTATAAAAATAAATTTGCTAAAATTTTGAAAAAAAAAATTGCATTAACGTATGAACAAAATTGTGTTTATCGCGAAGTGTTACAGAAGAAAAATGAATTTATTTTTTAAAGATAAGGAGTGCTGCGCCTCTATCTTTCAATGGTTAAAAAAGAAACTAAAATTTCGTAAAAAAGGAAGACCGTATGTCAATGGTTAAAAAAGAAAATACAATTTCTTAAAAGAGACCGGCGTATGTCATTCTTTCGACTAGTGCTCTTTCTCTAATTTCACTCAATTTTAAAATCAAGGTTTTTAGTTCTTCGAATCCCATGTTCGCTGTGCTCATTAAATAATATGTTTCATAATAAGACGAATGTGAGCCGTTTTCAAAATGGTCTCTAAACGTTTCGAAATTTATTGTGGGATCAATTTCCCGTGCTAGGGTTAGCAAATCATAATAATATTTTTTAATATCCTCGTTGTCGTTCTGTTTTCGCGTGTTAAATCTAAATTTTAATTTACGCATGGGTTGTTATGGTTAGAAAAGAAATAAAAGTTCGTAAAAAAAGTAGAACCGGCGCGCGTCCATTGTATGTCAATGATGAAAAAAGAAATTAACGGACCGGCGATTTCTTAAAAACCGGCGATTTCTTAAAAAAAAAAAGGACCGAGCGCCTCCATTATATATCAATATATATGGTTAAAAAAATTAAAATTTTGTGAAAAAAAAAGGAGAACCGGCGATTTCTTAGAAAAAAGACCGAGCGCCTCCACCATATGTCAATGGTGAAAAGAGAAAATATGGTTAAAAAAGAAATACCGAGAAAAAAGCGGCGCCTCCACCATGTGTCACGCCCAGATTTTAGGGTGTGACGAGGGACGTAAGGTAGCGCGGGACCTTGGCGGCTATTAGAAAAACAAAACGTTTTTGAAAACAAATTTATTGAAACGATAAAAATAACAATCACCTGAAGGGCTTATAAGGAAATCAAAATGACAAACTTGGATTTAGACCTTTATGAATCAGTTGGCAATAAATTATACTTACTTAAATTTTATGCTCATCTCTGGCGTCTGGGGGACCAACAAAAATTCACATATTTCGACGTGGATGCGTCACCGACCCGAGCACTAGTGCCGTCCGATATTTTTCTAGCGCGATGTGTAGTTTCATCAAGTCAGCGATTTTTCCCACTTTAGGGAGACAATGGACTTAGGTCATGTACCTTGTTTCTATACCGACTTGATGACGCCACAATAATCTAACATTTCATAATTGCAACTGTTTTGATTTATTTAATAAACTCGGCGTCGGTTTCATGTTGCGTTGAACGGCCGGCGATAAACGCGAATAATGATTAGAATATTAAAATGGAAAATATATTGATTTATGAAATGTTATGATCTTATGATTCCCTATCGTGACAATATTATCACAGCCGTTCACTTTTAGATGCAGAAACTCGCTACTCTACAATAGAACGAGAAGCTTTAGCAGTAGTGGAGGGAGTAAAAAAGTTTAAGTACTATTTAACAGGAACGCATTTTTATATATTTAGCGATCATAAACCATTAAAATATATTTTAAACCTAAAAGACAGTAGTTCACGATTAGCTAAATGGGCAATGTTCCTTATGGAATACAGTTTCACGATCGAGTACCGACCTGGACATAAAAATGCGAACGCCGATGCCTTAACTAGACTACGAGAAGTAACCAATGACGAACAAAATAAACCCGAAAGTACCCAGAAAATTTCAAGAGTGCAAATCCACAACGAAGGTAGTCCGATGACAAGCGTAATATGGACGCGTGAAGACATAAAAAGAAAACAACGAGAAGATGAAAAGTTGCAGAATATAATTAAAGCATTACCTGACGATACAGGATTTTATTATTTAGATAGGGACGATATCCTTTACGCTACACGTAAAGAACCTGAACGATACGATAAAATAGTAGCTCCTAAAGGTATGATTCCTGAAATACTGAATTTATATCATGACTCTCCAATGACGTGCCATGGAGGCCAAAAGAAAACCTTAGACCTAATAAAAAGAGATTTTATTTGGGAAGGAATGACCAGCGATGTAAAACGTTATTGTCAAAAATGTCATTCTTGCAGTATTAATAAAAATACATACCAGCCACCGGCCCAATTACAGAAATTACCGGTTCCCCATTTAGTTTTTGGGAGAATAAGTATCGATATCGTTGGCCCATTAAACAGGACGAGAACTGGAAATAAATATATTCTTACATGCATGGATTACCTGACAAGATTCGCGGAAGCTATATCTTTACCTGATATAACCGCCAGGACCGTAGCCAAAGCTTTTGTTGAAAATATAATTACTAGATACGGCGTTCCCAGGCAGTTGTTAACAGACCGAGGCCAGCAGTTTATTGGAGGCCTATTCACGGAAATATGCAAAATTTTACAAATTGACAAACTGCAAACTACCCCTTATCACGCAGCATGCAATGGTATGTTAGAACGTGAACATGGAAGTTTAAAAGGCATGATAAAGCATTACGTAACTAACGCTAATGACTCTTGGGACGATTTTCTACCATTTGCTCTTATGGCTTATCGCAATAATATTCACGATCCTACCAAGGAGAGCCCATTTTTCCTTATGTTCGGTAGGGACATGGAACTACCACAACATTTAAGTATTAAACCTAGGGAATGCAAGTATGACCTAGATGAAAATTACGCCACTGAAATGCTGCAACGCATGAAATATGCATTGAATCAGGCAAAAGAAAAATTAGAAAACTCTGCTGAATTACAGTGCAAAAGGTACAACGTGAAAGCCAAAAATAAAACTTTTAAGGAGGGCGACCGAGTTTACCTTTATACTCCTGCAATACCTGGAAAATCTACGTTAGCTAGGAAATTCCAACCTAAGTACTCAGGACCGTACCGAATAATTGAAGTTAAGGGCCCAGTAACGTATAAAATTAAAGAAGTCAACGGGCGAAAGGAACAAATAGTGCACGCAAATCGCTTGAAAACATGCCACGGCCCGGAAACCCATCAGAGAGAGGAAATTTTGCAGGAAAATAGAGAAGAAGACACTTCCCAACCAAAGGACGAGATGGGAGAGGCGGAAACAACCCCTATGATGTATTATGTTCCAGACCCGGAACCAGCCGTCGAAGAAGCCCAGTCAGAAGACGAAATTGATTTACACGAGGAAGATTTTTATGACGCCGAATTAGAGAGGACCATGGATCAAATGGAAAATGATGTACCTCCTACGGACTCGGAATCAGAAAGCGAATTAGACGAAAATATTACTTACCCGGTCCTTGAACCACTTGATAATATTCAAGAAGACCCAGCACAAGTAACTACCCGTAGCGGCCGCACTGTGCGCAGGCCCGACTTTTATGGAGATTACGAATCTTAAGAAAACTTTTATGTTCATATTTATACACTAATAGGCTAGTAAATTAGAAATAAGATGAATTTTAAGAATAAATAAATAATTAAAGTAGCAAAAAAATCGTCGCGGGAACCGTTTTTCCTGACTACACGAGTTAAAACGATGTACGCGCGTTTTAAGCACCGCGCCCTTAGGACGACTAACATTTTAAGTTATTAAAATTAAGGGAGACGACGGTCGTACCCGTGGACGCGACGGCGCCCCGGCTGGAGTCTCCAGACGAGAGGGTGAAAGGAACATTGAACCCAGAAAAGCGAAGACAGTGCCGTGCTGACGATAGTGTAAAAACTCAGTATTATTTAAATATTAAATAATAAAACTTTATTTTTATGGATATATGTACCGAGGTTATTTAGTTTAATAAATATTTATAAAAAAAAAAGAAGGGGGAAAATAGCAAAACGCGCGCCTCAAATCGCAGAGCACTATAAACTAAAGACGGTCAGTCTCAACGTCAAAATAATGTTAAGAGCTTATTCCCTGCTCTTGATCCCGCCCCTGCCACCTGCAGTGAATACCCAGATGACCAAACCAACAGCAAAGCCAGTGAAGGACTTCCATCAACAAATCACCATAGACCACTACCTGCAGACAACGTAACATCCGAAGGGTCTCCAAAAGAGGCTATGATAGTAAATTTAAAACCTAAGGAGGGTGCGGAAAATCCTTAGACCGTGAGTGCGTGAGTGACCAATTAACGCGAATTTATGTACGTTATTTTTGTTCTAAGATTAGCATTTCACTAGTATACTAAGGATCATTTGTGATGAAAAGAAGCCAAAAATTAGCTGGTCAAATTAAATTATAATATTAACTTGGAATTTAAATAGAAATTTTCTTTTGTAAAAATTATTATGCACTTGGCTATTTTCAATAGGTATGTAGTATTGTATTTTGTAAATTTGTTTACCCGAGTTCCATACTAGTCACACATTCCCTTTATCATATATACCTAGATTAGATGTGTATGCTATATACACGGAAACTATATTTGTAATAATAATCTGATATCTCTTGTATTGAACTAAACTTCTTACTAGTATTCAAATCGGAGTAATAATATCTTGGTTCGAATTAAATAAAAGGAAAATTTTACTTTCGACCAAAAACAAAATTAGTTGTTACTATTTTGTTTTTTTCGAGGGGTAGGACGATTGTCGAGAATTGAAAATCCTCTTCTTTTTATTTTTATTATTATTATTTTTCTTCTAAAGAAATATGGATTAAAAATGTTAAACAAATATTTTAAAGCAGTAGACAGGAAGGTGAAAATTCTGTCGACGGTCGCCTGCCCGATTAATACTAGTTAGCTGCATCTTTTCTATCAGTGGGCGTTAACCTTTTAAAATAAGGTGGTTTTCAAGATTAAGAGCACAAAAAACAGGCGTCTCTAGACGTTCTCGCGCAACGCTATCTGAAAGAATTAAAAGCTTTTCTTTAACAAATTTTTATGGTAATTAACGTTAAAAGCTTTTAGGCAATAAAATTTTATTACAAAAAGCACTCTAGCAGCATCCGGCGCAAGATGGCCGCTTGACCACTGCCCGAAGGTTCTGCGGGAACCCAATAAAATACATTATCGATATTTTTCTGTTCACTCCCACAATGACCAAGAGGGTGGGCCTTGACCACTACTCTATTTGCAAAAATCTATAAAAAAACGCGCCTATTGCTAAAAAGTCAGTTCTTGGTAGTTCTCAGCGAGAAGTCCTCTGACCAGTCCGAAATGGTCACTCGGTCCAGTCTCCAGGGCTAGCCACTATGCCCAAAATTAAGTACGCGAGACGTGAAAAAGTATCTAAATTCTAATAAAAGTAAAGTTGCTAAATTCTGAAATACTTAACATTCAGAGATACAGTGTTCTCATTATCGAAAACTAGTGCTCAGCGAAAACCAGTGAAAATTGTTGTTACTCTAAAGCCCGAACTATGGAAAAGATGCGGACAATTTGAGTTGTACTATGTAAGTTTCCAACTTGTAGAACATTTAGACTCTGTAAGCAAGTGTAAGATAAGGACAGACGAATATATGCGAAAATTCTCCATATTATAAAAGTTAAATATGCTAATATACGCAGTTCATACTGATGAAGCTATGAAGAGTTGTATTCGTAAAGGGGATTAGGCTATGTATTATTTATCTATGTAGACGCGAGTTAACATAACGGGGCACAAGACTTTTTAGATATGAAAGAACAATAGTGACATTAATTTAACTAAGGCAACGCGCCAGTGAGTAAAGGACAGTACGCAGTACATGTATAGACATTTAAGAAACATGAAAATTTGAACTTTACATTAGATGGAATTCAATGAACTTCACCGCTTGATTTATATAACTAGTGATTATGATTTAGTAACAATAAACGTATTTATAAATGATCCGTGGGTTATTATTTTCTTCGGCCATACAGCAGATTATTAAGAATAAATTTCTCAGGCAAAATATTTAAAACCCTAAAAAATCGAACCCTCACTTCTAATCTGTCGCAGCCACTTCGCTCCCTTTCAATTAAAAATCTAAGATAACATTCCAGACCTAGAACACCTGAAACCACGTCTGTGAATATGCTAAAATCTTTATTAACCAGTGGCGGCGCGACACTACCGGCTCATTTAATGTTTGTGTACCGCTACGCACGATTTTGGGATTTGCAGAGGATTTTCAGAAGATATTAATAAATGTGAAGCATGAATTGGTCTTATTAAGAAGTCATACTGATAAAAATGCAATTATCAACTCTAACGCAGCCGAGAATATGGGGGTTACAATAGATAAAATTGTTTGGAAGCTGCCTCATATTTCGGTATCTGATATGGAACGATTGGATCTACTAAAGATTATTGAAACTGGCACCGAATTAGATGTCGGCTTTAGAAGTTGGGAGCTAGCTGAATATCCTACATTACAAACGGCTAAACAGCATACCTGGACTATAAAGAATGCTATTCAAGTAGAACGTCCCAGATGGGTAATTTTAGGATTTTCAACCGACAGAAAGGATAAGATAGCTAAAAACTGTAGTTTGTTTGATCATTGTAATGTATTTAATGTTAAACTTTATTTAAATTCTGAAATGTATCTGTATGATAATTTAAATTTAGATGTTTCTAAAGGTCAAATTGCTTCTTTGTATGAAATGTACTCAGAGTTCCAAGAATGTTTTTACGAAAAAGAAAATGAACCACTGTTCTCTCCAAAAGACTTTTTAACAAATGCTCCTCTAATTGTGATTGATTGTTCCCGACAAAATGAAATATTAAATTCGGGGATTATTGATGTCAGGTTGGAGTTTGAAACGAAAGAAAATGTTCCAGCAAATACTACCGCATACTGTCTTATTATTCATGATAAGCTTATAAAGTACTCACCATTAGTGGGAACTGTTCGAAAATATAAAATATACTTTAATCAATCTTTTGTGACGTCCCTGTTCTTAAATAATTAGTTTAGATATTAAATAGGTTAGATATTAATTAGGTTATATATTAGTTATTGTAATATTAGTGGGAAATAAAGGTTTTTACTGAAATTATCGTCTATCATTGATTTTCCTCCTCCTCCTCTTCCCCCCTTTCCTGCTATCATATTAAGAACGCGCCTTGACCCGATGTGCTGTTGATCCGTTTAACTGCTGTTCATTTAACTGTTCCACTGTTCATTTAGCTGTTCCACTGTTCATTTAGCTGTTCCACTGTTCATTTAGCTGTTCCACTGTACATTTAACTGTTCATTTAGCTGATCTGCAGTTGACCTTGGTCTCATATAGGAAATGGAGATGACGCAATCTTAACGATACCGTATTATACGAAGTATATTCCTACTAAGAAATAAGCATTGCCAGTGCTTTGCACGACTTTATCGTGTTAAGGCCCTAATGGTTTAATGCATCTAGCTCTGTTATTAATTGAGATATTTGAAAAAATCTTTCACTTCTAGATAGGTCCTATATACCTCTGTCTACAACCAGAATTTCAGCGCTTCGTCTCGAGGTATAAGGGCACTAATCGCAATAAACTATATCTTCTGAACCAGTTGACCGATCGACTTTGGGTTTTCTCTAAACGACTTATGACGTCACCCTGAATACATTTCACGTGTTAGATTTTAATTTTAGCATTTGACAAGTGACAGGTGGTCTTGACATATCTTAATTGACAGGTGACAGCCGCCATCTTTTCCTAAACATAATATGACGTCATCCTAAACACGTGGCACGCCCAAAATACTTTTGCTCAAGTAGCTAACGCCCAAGTAGCTAAGGCCAAAGTAGCTAGCGCCCAAGTAGTTAATGCCCAAGTAGCTCACGCCCAAGAGTGTGACATGACAGATGACGTATGACATATGACACACGCCTGCGCACTGCCTGGGCATGCGCAGAAGGGACCTTCGGAATCTGGCGCAGAACGAATCATCTCCCTCTACTAATCTAAGCTAAGAGAGTCCAAGCGTGAGACGAAAAATTAGGTTGCAATTAGACTTTTAGACCCCGAGCTACAAGGCTCGGGGGTGCTGCAGCCCCCCCTAACTAGAACTCTTGGGCAAGGAATAGAGAAACATCACACCACAGTAACCGCGAACTTTAAAAAAACATAGGTACATATCATGATATAAGTATAAAAACCATCAAGAATTGCTAGAAGGAATGAAGAGCGAAGATCTTCGGCCACTTTACTGGCAGACTCTGGTGCGAACCTGAAAACTATTAAAAGATACGATGGATGGAAGTCCTCAACAGTGGTAGAAGAATATATTGAAAACTTGACGTCGTCGTCCGATACTATTGTTTCCACTAGAACTACTGTGAACACTAGAACTTAAAAAGATCCTTGTATTTATTTTTAACACTTCTGGTATAAAATTACATTTTAGACACTGACAACAAGCGTTAAGAAGTCTACCGTTGGTTGGTTGGTTTAAGGCGGGGGTCGGGCGTTCGGCTCAAGCTTCCTGCACTGCAGCCTAGTGTCTTATTGTGCTCCCCTATCTTGCTAGAACAGATTTGTTCCTTTTATAAGGTCCAGTAAATTCCTACCAAGTTTGTCATGCGGGAGGTTATCCCTACTTTGGATTCCTTCGAAGATCCTTCTTCGGGTCAGCCAGTTTATCGGCTTGTTCGTTGCCCGCTATCCCCGACTCACCAGGAACCCATATGAGTTCTACCCTCTTGTTCCTTCCTTGCTGCTAGGTCTTTCAGGTTGTTTAGGCACTCCATCGAATATCACGATTTGAGTAGGTTGGAGTTTAGGGCCTTAGCTTGATTGTCTGATAGAATGTATATCTCCTGGTCGTGGTAGCCCTTTTCGATATTTTTCTGTACACATGCTTGTATAGCACGTATTTCCGCTTGGTATACTGTGGCATAGTTTCCCAGGGGAATGCTGATTTCCATTTTGGGTATTTCTCCAAAACCAGGCCCTTGTCTAATGAAGGAGGTTTCCTTTTTCACCATATGTAACCTGATGTTGAAAGGTCTGGTGAAGTTATAGACTTCTTTTATGTTTGCATCTCCAAGAGCTCGTCATTGATTATATTCGCGGCTCTTGTGTGCCCTATTCTTACGGGGTGTTGTCTCCATTCCCCATTTATTTTCATCCTATAGAGGCGCTGCACAGGTGGCCTCCTTTCTGATGTAAATGTCTAGGGGTAGGGGTGTTAATCCTAGTATTACTTCCATTGCTGCGGTGGGGGGGGGGGGGGGGGGGTGCTTTCCATTGCACCGCTGATACACAGGCAAGCCAGTCTCTGTATGCTGTTTAGCTTAGTGAATGTCGTAGTTTGCTATGTTTTTGTCCACCATATTACAGACCCATATGTCATTATGGGTCTGATGCCTGTGACATATAACCACAACACCATTTGCGGTCTGAGTCCTCAGGTTGTTCCAAACAAGTTTCTGCATCTCATTAGGCACATTTTTGCTTTGTTTTAATTTTTGATTATTTGTTGGTTCCAGGTTAGTTTGGCGTCCAGGATTAGCCCTAAGTATTTCACCCCACTGACTGTTTTTATCGACTAACCGAAGATGTTTAGGTTGTTGTAGTTTCCTGCTTGTCTGTCTACCATTAGAAGTGTTTATAGATAAATGCATTCATTTTTAATTTTGACGCAGAACACTTAAAAAAGACTACGGTTAGATAGGTACTTGAAAATATTTTATTTCAAAAATTGTACTTATTAATTATGCTAGACTGTATAGTTCTTACAAAAACAAAAAATTGTATAAAGACTAGATTCTTGCAATAGAAACGGTATTAAGAGTTCATTATTGCATGTAATAAATCCATATTTGTATATAATATTATTATTAAATATCTCGAAAACTGAGTGCTAACTATGCTTTAACCACTTCTATGCTGCTGTACCGCAGTGGATAACTTGGAAACGGATTAGACAGAAATGATTAATAGGAGTTTTTAATATGACATTGACAACTCTGACCTTGATCCAATATAGTGGGCACTGGTCTATTTTGAAGAAATATAAGCCTGATGTAGGTACTATAATGGCCACTAAGGGTTATAGAAAAAAAATTATGTGTGTCATATCATAAAACAAGAATGAATGCATAAATCTGGATTTTCATCGCACTTGGGGCATTGATATCTGGTTCTTTTTCGTATGTAATTTTTAGAAACGTCTAATGTAAGTACTACATGGCCAATATAGTGGCCATGGTGGGCGGGGCGTTTCCCAATTCTTTCTGTGTTCCACAAGACTAAACCAAATCTTCTATTATGTCCTGCAGAAATTCAGTACTCCTTTAAAATGCTGGCCACTATAGTGCCAGCGATACATTTTTACAACATGTTGTGGCCATTATAGTGGCCGGTCGTATTCAACGTGTTAAAGATTTACAAAATGGCTGTTTATGTTTATACCAAGAAACACATATTAATTTAACCTTTTTTTTATAGAAACGGGTTATAGAAATTACAAAATTCTTTAAAATAAGTGTTTTATGCTTTAACATTATATTACATAACACCATCCATTTGCCCTTCACTGTCACTGAGAATTTCTCCAAACTGGATCATATGATTTACTTCAGTTTAAAGAAATTAATGGTATAATGGAATTTCAGATTTAACTTTCATTTTTAAAATATACATTAATTTGTGCTTGTATTAATAAGTCAAATTTAAGAAGTATATCCTCCTAATGAAAGCTCTCATTTAGAAATCTAGTATAGAAGACAAGCAACATTTGAACCTTTAGCTTTCCAGTGATACCAGATTTATACTTGTTTCATTACATTTTGTTGGTGCTATGTAGTGATAGCCGAACGCCTGTAACTATTTTTGGAAGATTTATCTTGGCGTTCGTTAATATCAAAAAAGTCAATAACTGAGTAAAAGGCATAACTGCAAGGAGATAAATGCCAAAGAGCAATGGCAGACCCTTAAAATTACGTATCAAATAATCTTAATTATTTTAAACATTTTTTTAAAATTATGTAGCCTCTTAGGCTCCAAACCTAACACAAAACCTAACAACAAAATAGGCGACTAGCAGTATTATGGCGATTAAACCAAAAATGGTGACGTATTCTGTCATTGATACTTCTTGGTTCTTTGGACGACAGTGGACAGTTAGACCAGCCTAAAAATAAAAAAACCCATTTAAAAAAAAAATTGAAAACTGACCACAAAATTAAAAATCTACCCTTTCCCGAGGGGGGGGGGGAGGAATGAGCGTGATGTTGTAGGAGTAATGACCAAAGATACCTAAAATTTTCCCTAATTGTATTAAAAATGTTCGCCTGAGACTCTATTTTTTATATGGCGTGACACGCGGCATCGTTTCCTGGCTTGTCTACTTGAAAGTTTAATACAAAAATATTACTAATGGGTTCACAAGAACTTCTAGTTTGGCGGATGATATATATTTTGTCAAATAAAAATAAAGATTTATTGTAAAGTTTTAATTAATAGGTTCAAATTATATCATCCGCCATGCAGAACGTATAAATATAAATATTGCGGCTATTCACGTAAATTTCTTATTTTCCGTTAAAATTACAAACGATGCCCCGATATTATCTTCAAAATCTCCACTGACGCCGCGCCACTTAATTCTCGTAAAATTATTTTTAAAAGTTTATTGCCATCGTCCGACACAGATACAACATGGGGTGGAAACGGTAAAAAACGAAACGACAGACTGAAAAACTGTATGTATGATTTTGTAATACTCAAAGTCAACCTTCACTAAGATATATTTAGTAAGAAATTTTTTTAGTTACTTAGTTCTATATGTTTCGAACGTAGAAACGTTCATCTTCAGGAGAAGTATAGTTGTATAGTATGGGAAATTGTGAGTGACGTCCTCATAGAGCATTTAAGGAAGTTAAATAATTGGAGAAAATAATGCTTACATAGAAGTAGCGGCGAAAAATTGTACTACCAGGTTCTGAAGATAAATATGGGGGTTAAATGGGTGAAAAATTGAGAAACTTTATGTGAGAATGATCTAAAAAAATAACTGTAACTTAAGTGGTGAAGTATATTGAAAAGAAATTGTGGTTATTAAGGAAAGATAAAAAACTACGTGTGTTGGCAAGACAGAAGCACCATTGTTGTCGTAACAGTATGAACTGTGATGTTCGAAGATATTCTAGGGTATGACTACCTTAATTGACATGGGCAGTTTATATTGTGGTAACTAGTAGAAAAAACTTAACAAGAACATATTTTAGGGAAGTGAAGGTTTTATGTTGATTTTATTGTGAAATTTAGTTTTAAACAATGTATATAATAGGTACTTAGTTAGGTAGTTTTTCAAAACTTATATTTAACTTGCCACGTCACTTCAAGTATGGACTACTTCTTCAAATTTCTCTATCTGTTATAGTTTCGGAGATCCCAATGCTCGTATGAATGAAGTTTGTAACACATCTAGGCATGTATAATTTCATTACAATTAAAAAATACAAAAATATCCGTCCGAAACAAAAAATCATGTATTGCTACACAACTAATTAAAAAAATATATTCTGTATTCCTTGCCCCATCCCCTCACAGAGGGGTAGCAGGTGCTAGCTGTCTGTTATCATAATAAAATTCGAATTGAAATTAAAAACTCTTTTTATGATACTGACCCAGCCTCCATTAACATGGACCCATTGAGCCATTCTTTCTTCCATCAATTCCGTCATATCCTCAAGAATAACATGAAGTTGTTCGCTTTGTCCTTGTCTTACACTGTCCACTGCTAGTCCTCCTGCTATACAGTAAATTGCAATAACCTACAAAGAAAAATAGTATTGCTTACTTTGTATTTTTTTAAATTCTACAGTCATAATTATTTTCAGTAGAGCCCGGCACGATCCGGAATTTTACTGCTAGATTAGTTTAATTTTTCATTTAGTTATGAGGCAACTTTGCTTGTGAGTAAATAATGCCCGCCAATGTTATTTATTGCATTGTCACAGTTGTTGCTTAGTTAATTATCGTCAAATAGGTACCTTTATGGAAACCAACATTAGGTGAACACACGGTAGGGGGGGTGAAGGTTATAACTTTGCAGTGGGGAAAATTCAAAAATTGGAAAATCTTTAACTCTGAGACGAATTATAGTATAAATGAATAATTCCATAACATATTTCTTGGCAAAATGGCGAATGTTCTCATCTCAACAGTCTTATTTAAAGCTTTAACTGTTTTGTTATATGCAATATCTGTTATTTAAGACTTATTTATTTAAATTGAAATGATATATATTTTTATGACCTGCTATAATGTGCTATATGTACAATACGTAGTTAAATAAACTTTCTATCTGTCTATCAACTGATAACTATCTCCAATCGTATTCACCTGAAGACTACTGGAGAAACTTACCCGTTGAAACGTTGTCATTCAAAACAAAGAACGACAATGAACGTCCAAAATTCTACTACCGTTTAAGAAACATAACTGTTTCCAACCTTTAAACAAATCATCTATTTGTTGAAAACACAGTTTCCTTTTGAGTTTTATTAGAAGCCCTGAAATCATAAATTTAAAAAAATATATATTATTGAACTTCACCTTTCCCCAAGTTGGTTCAGATCTCATAATGTGATGTCCTATGGCTAGGAGCAAGCCAACGTTTCCAACAACCGGCGGGGGCCCTGTATGCCTTGATATTTTTGTAAAAAGTTTTGGGTGCATTCGTTCCAGTTCCTGACATGCACATGCTAAACCTAAAATTCCAAAAAAAAAAACGAATTTAAAATTGGAAAAACTATTTTTTAAAAACTCCCGAGAATTCGTTTAGTTAAACTCAAGTGGGGGAGGGGGAAGGGGTATTAGATAAAGAACTTATCCATTTTGTCTGTTATTATCCAAAAGGTCCAATGTGAGAAAGATAAATACATTTAAGGTAATTTTGTATAAATATAAGAAATCATCCGTGTAATGTGGTCAATAGATTTGGGAACAAAATGAATTTTTTTTCATATGTTTTTTATTATCTTTTTCATAAGTTCACGGCCAACTAAAAAGACAATTTATACGCCTGATTTAAATATTTAAAAAAAAATGTTAGTATGAAGTTGAGTCGTAGAAAAAATATATACAACTCGAGTGGATTGTCCATATTGCGCTCGGAAGTTTGAGCACTCCGCCTACGGCGTCGTGCTCAATTTACTTCCTCGTACGATATGGACATCATTTCCACTCTTGTTAATTTACCTGGAAAAACATCTCGGACCATATTACTGCAACCAATTAACGTTCCAATAGCGCTTCTTACTCTTGTGAGTCCCAGTTTTTTATTGAAAAGTCCAGCTTTTTTAAGTCTCGTCCTTATGTATAACGTACATAGAGCTCTTCCTACCGCCACAACTTCTTCTGGTGGACCAGCTGGAAAAAGGAAAAACTTGACAAGTGTTGTTATACATGAAAACTTACGGTTACACATGAGAATTTATCTAAAAACTAGAAAAAAAATTATATAGTGTAAATTAAACTATTATTTAAAGATTAGATTGCGGTCTAATAAGTGGATAAATGCTTGTGAGCAGTTGGGGACAGTTTTAAAAATAAAATTGGAATGGCAGGTGCGGATATGGCGAGTTAAAAGGAAGGATGAGTAGAAGTTACTGATTCTTTACGCTTGCTATTCGTTCTGAAACAAAAAGGAAACCATCCATTTCTATTAACTTCATCATTACATATAATTTTTAAGGGAAACTTTATTTTCTTTAAAAACCGTGTTGCCGACAAGCCTCAAATCTTGCAATTCGTGTTTTTTTATAGAGGATCAGGAATCTTTCGGATAATTCCATATTTAATGTTTCACCCCTGAGGAATTAAGAGTAACCTTGTCCTTTGTAATCCTAAAAAAATCATGTTTCCCATTTCCGATGACTCGATAGCTTAAAAACTACTTGAAGGGGAATGACGAAATTTTGTATGTAAATCAGGCATTTAAAAACCAACGAAAATTACACTTAAAATTTTAAAACAACGACAAATTGAGAGTTCTTTGGTTTCCTATTCCAAATCTTTAAATTTTTAAGTAAAAAATTTAACCAACCACTGACGCCTGTCCTCCATCCTATCGTAGTCGATAATTTTCTGGATACAGCATCTCCAACATTGCTAAAGCGTCTTCTAAAAGCTGCATGAGGTTCTCCAACACCTGATGGGAACAAAAAAAAATTAATACTCTTTTAAACTTAAACGTATTAATGCTTAATAGTATTTTATGTTACAAGGCCGGTAGGTGAATTATTACAGTACGAGTTGGTTTACGGACGAGGCGACGTAGGAGCCGAGTCTGGAATATAAACGAGTGCTGTAATAACATCTAACGAACGTCCATCGTATGATATTTTATTTATTTTGTTATTATAATCCTTTTTAAAAAGATTTAATAGAAATGTTTATTACAAATTTTAAAATATAAATGAGACTATCGTTTATTGCTTGTCGTCAAATAGATAAAATTATAATATTTGAGTAAAGAATATAAATATAGTTTAAATAAAATAAAAATTACTAAGTTTAGTTAAGCAAAATATTTAAAAAACTATAAAAGAGAGTCTATTCTATAGTTGCGTAATATTTTTCATTTACTAAAGTTTGTAGAAAATTTTTGTTTACAAGGTAAAGCATCTAAACAGAGTTACTTGGTATCGATAAATATATAGTCAAAACAAAATAAAAATTACTAACTTTAATTAAGCAAAATATTTAAAAAAATTGTAAAAGAGTATATTCTGTAGTTGCGTAATATTTTTCATTTACTAAAGTTGGTAGAAAAAATACTTTTACAAGTTAAAACATCTACACAAAGTTATTTGGTATCGATAGATATATATTGAAAACAAAATAAAAATTACTAACTTTAGTTAAGTAAACTATTTTAAAAATTGTAAAAGAGAGTCTATTCTGTAGTTGCGTAATATTTTTCATTTACTAAAGTTGGTAGTTGGTACAATATGTGTACTTGAACATTTTGTTTCCTATAATTTTAAGTGACAACTTGTCAAAAATCCAAAGTAAAAAGTCATTATTTCTAAAAACAAAAGATGGTTGCTAGGCAATACATTACAGTACCTGGCACTGTAATGTTCCACTTACCGGCCGCAAATGAGTACATGGTAAGTTGATTTACTGGACAAAATGAAATAAAGAAAATATACACAATTAGCTTTCGTTAGAACTTTTGGAAGAATAATTTCTTTCACTTTGAGAACTGCTTCCCCGTTCCTATCTTAAATTTTTGGCAGAAAATAATTCTTAAAGTTGGTTCAATTATACTTACACAAATTATGGTATATATTTGAAATGAAAGGTATGCATATCTTAAAATCCGCTACTGAAGAAGAGATAAGTGTTTCGGTAAATTTAAATTGAAACAAATCGTATGTCTAGTTTCGGAAAAATTCGAAAATAAAATGTGAGTTTATTTTACATGCAGTGATGAACTCTTAAGTCGGGTAGGGGATACAACACAGAAAACCACCTTACTCTTAACCCGTAGAACAAGTGTCTTTGCACTTACTCGAGTATCAGCGAAAAAAGAAAAAAAACTTCATTACAGGACACTGTCTTTGCAGCTGCTGATGGGAATATACGAGTACAGAATGAGAGAGTATAATATCAGAGCTGGGCCAAGCACTCGAAAAAAGTACTTCGAGCACTAAGCATCAAGTCCTTTGAAAAAGTAATTGCCAGCGTCAATAAGCACCAAGCACTTTGGAAATTCTAAGTGCCTGCAATTACCAATTATCGAGGAAAGTAATTTTGAGTGCTTGCAAGCAATTTAAATAAAGCACTTTTTATAAAGGGCTTAAATTACCAATTACCGAGCAATGACAGTGGCGTAGCCAGAAAATATTCTCGGGGGGGCTCAGTGGGCGTAAGTAGGACATTTTTTTTTTCTGGAGAGAGACAGTCGGGACTACATGTATTTTATGATATTGCACACAGTGAAGAAGGGGGAAAAGCGCCACAGGCGAAAAAATTTCTGGGCCACGCCCAAAGTTCGTTTAAAATTCACCTAACTATCAAATTTCGAAAATTAAATTATTACCTCTCCCCCTTTGCATGGTTGGATTAAATTTGTTTTTGTAAATGTTTTTTTTTTCTTTTTTTTGATATTTCTAGCTGGCTCTTTATTTAAAATTTTTTTTTATATTTGTGAAAATTATCAATATTGGCGTCAATCCAGAATTTTAACATAAGACGTATGTATGACTCTAGCCAGCATTTTTCGGGCTCGGTTTTTTATGATAATAAATAAAGTAAATATCGCTCACCACGCCAAAATTGATGATTTTTTCAGAAATCATGTATTTTAGAAGCGTATATCAAAGAGAAGTTTTTTGTGCAAATGCTTAGGTTTTAAAATACTCCTTCTTAAATGCCGTTTTGTATATTCATAATAAAGCATTCTCGTTTCGTCCCGCACTATTTTTTGTATTATAAATTATACACTTCTTTCATAAAAAATGTTTCAATTAAAATTTTTACTTTAATTTTTCTCTTTAAAAATAAATACCTAATTATTTTTTGTTTTCACTGTAAAAATATTTTATTTATTCCATTGGGTTATAGGTATTTTTGTTGATTTAAAATAGCTCTAAAAAAGGGAAAACGGAACAGACAAGTATATAATAGAAAAATACTATAAAATATTATTATTTTTACTCGTTTTTCATTAAAATTGCATTATAAATCAATAACTAAAACGATATGCGTCCGAAACCTTAATCTCTATATAAAACAGGACTTTTAGAAGGAAAAGTTTAAAAATTAAACGTTTCCTACAACACCTTTGTAATAACCAAGTTGCAACTTTTAGACCCGAGCTCACAGGCTCGGAGGGGACGCAGCCCCCCCCCTAAATACGCCACTGAGCACTGATGTATTTTAAACGTTGTGCTGTGTGCTCGAAGCACTATTGTGCTTGAAGCAGTTTTCCAAACACTTTCGAGGCAATGAATGCACAGCTCTGTACATTATACAGGTCGGCCAAGCGATCCGTTTGTTGAATGCAGATGGTTGCAGATAGGTATGCTAAATAAAGGTATAGAACTGGACAAAAAAATGACCGCCCTTTAATTTTTCATTGCTTACCCGAAACTCCTAGAGGCAACGCTACTGGAATGCTTAATTTCCTTCTTGTCCTTAAAGGCGTTAGAGGTTTCCTTTGAATTTCGACACCTCCGGAATTTGGTAGGTCCATAGCAGTGGAATTTTTCTCGTCTTAGGGTAGGCATTTAATTATCTTTAAAAAAAGATAATAACTATAAAAATATTCTTATAGGTATTAGAAAAAAAATCAATTGCATAACAATAGTTTTCTTTTATAAAATAACTGTGTGAATACAGTGTGTTTTATCTTAAGGATGGATGTCAAATTACACAGACCTACATTCTTTAACACTTTGAAATTTGATTTAAAAATTTTATCTGTTTTCTGGTAATTGGGTAGTACTGATTTCAAATAATAATAATAATAATAATAATAATATTAATAATAATAATAATAATAATAATAATAATAATAATAAGGTCTCATTAATATATATAACTTGTGCAAGTCACAAGAGACCTCTATGAGAAAATACTTCCAAGAATCGAATGGGGAAATTCTTAAAAAAGTGGTAGCAGCAGACGCTGGATATACAGCCCTTAACTTAAAGCAAAACGGATTACCTAACATCATCCGGGCGCCGCCAAGTCAACAGCTTGTAACTTGGCAAGAGAAAGCTCTACACGGCAAATACTCTACTGCACTCCAAAATCCACTCATAGATAGAGAAATGTCACTGAATTGGTTAGAGAAAAGGCAGCTTCACGCTGAAACAGAAGGTTTTATAATCTCTATCCAAGACCGTGTCATTCGAACTCGAAACTATGAAAAGGTCATCTTGAAGAGAAATGTGGAAGATGTGTGCAGAAAATGCAATTGCCCCGGAGAAACGATAGAACATATCACGGCGGGTTGTGGTGCTATGGCCCCCAACGCCTACCTGGGGAGACATAATCAGGTGGCTAAGATCATCCACAAGGAACTGGCCCATAAACTAGGGCTAAGGGAAAACCTCCCACCATACTATCAATACTCACCCGAGCCAGTCCTTGAATCCCCTGAATATCTCTTATACTGGGACAGGCCAATAATAACCGATAGAACAGTGGACCACAACCGTCCGGATATTCTTCTCATCGAAAAAACCACCAAGAAAGCTTTCATAATCGATATAGGTTGCCCACTAACACACAACCTCTCTAAAACCGAATCGGAGAAGAAGACCAAGTACTCGAATTTGGCTATAGAGATAAAAAATATATGGAAGCTAGATAAAATCGACATAATTCCGATCATAATATCGGTGGAGGGAGCTATGACGAAAAATTTCAAGCCCAACTTGGAAAAACTGGGCCTATCAGGTTATTTATACCAACTAATCCAGAAAAGCGTCATCCTCCAAACTTGCCATAAAGTACGGAAGTTTCTAAACAGTACAGGTTAAGATGAATTTCTTCTCTGTACTGTAAATAATACCAGCAATACCAACAAAAAGCTGTGAAAACTAACATTAAGAAAAATAATAATACATTTATTATTTCCACAAGAAAGAAAGATAAATTACACAATGTAAGTAAAAAAATAACCTAGGAAATAATAGGCCATATTCGCAGCATCCCATGCAAGCATAGGTGCTGTTGAGGCCTAGATAATGTAGTAAATAAACTTAATTATAATGAATAAAAATAATATGAATATAAATTTAAACATAGAGAGGCTAAAGGTGGTCTGGTAAGAGACAAACAGAAACAGAAACGTTAGAGAGAAAGAAGAAGAGATACGCAGGGAAGAATGAAAAAGGTAATATAGCAGGTTTAAAGAGAAATGAGTAACGGCACGAAGAGATCATTTTTATATTAAAAAAAAATAATTATGTAACCTAATGATGAAAAAATCTTGATTTTATTTTCTTTTTAAATGTAATAATGCTTGCAGAAAAGTCATTTATTTTATATTTGTTAATAAGGGAAGCTATATTGTAACTAAATGAATTTTTTTAAAATTGTTTATTATGTGAGGGAATTGTTAGAATAAGTTGTCGACGAATATATAAATCTGCTTTTAGGTTTTTTGTATCACGTAAGGTTATTTTTCAAACTAGCAAAATCAGGAAATTAAGAAAAACACGATTTATTTTATTTATAAGCTAGTTTTATAACATATTAAAGAGAAAAATACAAAAACATACAAGATATAGACATTGAAACTATTTGGAATAGTTGTTTATTCTTTACGTTTCTTAAAAAAGTCGTTTTCTTTTTTAGAAACTTATTTTTGTTGTTTTTCTGTTATATGCAGCTAAAGGAAGATCTCTCCTCAATGTCCAACAGTAATCGTCCATCATTTTTGTGTCCCAGTGTCCCTGGTATCTTTTTTTCCATCTCTTTAATATCTTGATGAAATCTTTCACCTTGCTCTTCACTCACGTCCCCAAGATTTTCCGGGAAATAGTCCAAATGGGAATGAAAAAAATTCTGTGTCTTTATAATTCCCTAGAAATTTATGTACAACTTCTTTAAAAGCATTCCATCCTTATCGTCCATTACATTTTCAAATTCTGTGTCTTTCATCAAGCTCCTAATCTGCGGCCCTTCAAAGATTTCCTTATTTAATTTTGACTCTGACAGAGCCATAAATGTGTTACAAAAAAATATTTAAAACAATTTACTTCTTTGTTTAATGCTTTAACAAATTGTTTCATAAGTCCAAGTTTTATGTGAAGTGGTGGAAGCAAAACTTTTTTAGGGTCAATTAGACTTTCGCAAATTACATTTTTGGTTCCAGGAGTTAAAGCCTCTCTTTGTGGCCAGTCTCTTTTTATCCAATGCTGTTCTCGGTTCCTGCTATCCCACTCGCACATGAAACATGAAAATTTCGTAAATTCAGACTGCTGTCCCAAGAGAAGGCCTAAAATTTTTAGATCTCCACACAATTTTATTCTCAGTTGTGGTCTTTATATTGTATTCTTAAAAGTAATTCCTTTAAATTTTCATAGTTTTCCTTTAACTGAACTGAATGGCCGACAGGAACAGAAAAAAAAATATTGCCATATGTAAAAGAACTTTTAGAATTTCAGGGGGGGTGACACCTGTTCTTCATTTAAATTCATATTTGTATCTGTGTAGAGCAGGGGTCGGCAACCTTTTGACAAAGAGGTGCCCATGTGCAATTTTGAACAAAGCCAAAGTGCCACTATCAGTATTGCCACAAAAATGTTTTCAATCGTAACAGATTTACTTAAAAACCGTAACAGATTAACTAAAATAGTAACAGCATATGTATATATCTGTTCTGCTAATCTCTTCCAATTCAAAGTGACTTCTTAAAAAAAAAGATCCCCAGCTACACAAAAGACAAACCGAAGCTACGCAAAGAGCGAACCCGAACAAAAGTAATGAGACTAGAAAACAAAAAGGTCCTCTGTCCTACCCAAGAAATCACAGCTCACGGAAACGTAACAGATTCCTTAAAGGCTTAACAGATCCTTTAAAAACGTAACAGATCTGTTACAGTTGTAACAGATCACTATACAAAACTGTATAATTTTTATACGACTAAATAATGTATAAAATTGTTAAAAGTAATAAGGCGTGCCATTTTAAACTGCCAGGCGTGCCAAGTCTGGCACGCGTGCCGTAGGTTGCCGACTCCTGGTATAGAGTATATACGTTCTTTGTCGTGATCCTTCGAAAACAAAAAACGGGATTTACCCTCTGAAAGGGTGGTTTCACAACTCAATTAACCTAATGGGGTGAAACGGAGGTCGGATTTTGAATCAGCTACCTCGATAACATATAATCATGAGTCTAGTCCAGTGGACATAATTTTTTTTTCGTGGGGCTGTGTTATTGTTAAAAATCTTAATACAACAACAGCAACAGCAACAAGGCCCATCTTTCAGTTCTATTTTATAATATTTAAAGGTGTTTAATAAAGTACAATTTTAATTCTTTGTGTATAAAACTGGTAACAATTAATGACGTAAGTAGTAGCCTCGCTTATATTCTAACGTTACAAAAAAATATAATAAATCAAAAAATCCGGACCATATTTACCTGTTTGCCCCGCATTCGACCAATTTGATATGTCAATCATAATCATTGACTAATCGAGAAGCGTCTTTAATAGTCAATTAACCCATATGTTCTTCGGAATCGAGACCACACATTAAATTTCGCTGATCAAAACAAAAGCTTAATACCGATATCCTCAATAAAAACAATTACCTAAAGATGATTAATTTGGCACTTTACACCAAATTCAACATAATCTAAAACAAGAACTGAACCTGTTTTTGGACAGAATTTTAATTTTATTGAAAATACAATAGGAAGTCGAAAAGTTAGTTCACTTTGAGTAGTATATTTTTGACGACAAATACTTTCCATTGGGCTTGTAAAGGTTATTGGCTTGCTATGACTTCTCTTCTTTTTGACAACATTCAAAAATGAGAAGGTACTCGCTACGTTTTTTCTTATATATTATGTTTGAACACAAGCAGACGTGTTGCAATTTGCCACTCCGTTACCCGAACCAAATTGTGCAACCTTGATGCTATTATTTAATCTTAGATGTATCTCAACCCGTTTAAGAAGATGACGATTCAATACATCGAAACGTTGGTATTTGATTAAACCAAGTATTGCGGTATTGTTTTATTGGACACAAGATCTACGATTGCATAATAAAATACAGGTCCCTTATTTAAAAAACATACACGATGATGGTAGACAAAGAGACAAAAAGTCGGAATCAATATCTAATAATAAATGATGAAAATAAAAAGTAGCATATCTGTAAATAACGTTAGAAAAAATAAAAAGATCTAAGAAATTTTAATTTTTTACAAATAGTAGTCGGAATTCTATTTCAGAAAGGGGAAGAATAATAAAATGGGAAATTCCGTCCAGTTCGGCTCAATTTCGGTGTCGGCCATGGGCACAGGTAAATTTTGTGCATTAAATCATTTATGATAACTAACCAAAGAAAAAGAAATGAAGATAATTTGATAAAGAAGCTATAGCAAATTTACACAAACATCGTTTTATGAAATATGCCGTGGAAGATATAGCTGAAAAACATAGTGTAACTGTACTGCGCACACCGCCATATCATTACGAACTAAATCCTATAGAACTTATATGGGCGCAAGTGAAAGGATTTGTAGCAAGACACAACACGACATTCAAAATTAAAGACGTTAAGCTACTGTTTGATCAAGCCATTAAGGAAGTGACACCAGAAAACTGGCGAAAAGCAGTCCATCATGCCATTTTCAATGTGGGATATTGATCACCTGATCGATCGGACCGTCGACCCGTTAATTAATAACGTCCAAAGGAGATGACAGTTCCTCAGATGACGAAGAATATTAAGATATTTAATAATTTAATTTTTGTATAATGTATTTTTTGTATTTTTTAGTTTTTTTATAATGTTTACTAAAAAAATAAGTGTGTACCTAATATTATGTACACCATGTATACTATGCTTGCATTTGTCACACCATTTTCAGTGCTTGTGAATGGATAACAATAGGCAAAACCCATAAATTGACCCAAACCCGGGTGGTACTACCTGCACTTGATGAAAATAAAGAATTTTGCAATGAAATCAATACCAAATTATGAAAGTGGCTTAAATATTCGTTGGGTCACTCTGTAGTCCCTTTGCATACCTCATGAGGTTTCATTACTCTACACCTTTCTGAAATAGACTATAATTTAGCCCAATTTAACTTCAGCTGTATCTCATAATGTTAACGGGATAAATTCTACGACCGACGTAAAAATACATAAAATTGTATTTATTTTTTACGTAACCCCTGTATTTTCCTAAAAATTTTACTTGTCGCAAAGTACATGATTTGGGCCGAACATCACTTCTTGTCACGATATTCGTATTATTTAAAGCTTATAAATAGTGTCCCATATAAATCCATTATCACTACAACAAAATGTCTTTTTCCGATTAGTGCCACGGTCCAAAAAACAACTACCTACAAACAAAGAATGTCATCCAAGTTAAAACTCAATGCTATATTTTTTATGATAATTTTTCTAATAATTTCAGTGTTTTTAAGTGTTCAGTGTGACGTAGGCGATGTTGACCGAACCTTTTTAAGTCCTCATCCCTCCGGGTATATTTACCCCCAACCCCCTGTTCAGTTCGATGAAGAACCCACTCATATTTACTTGCCTCCACCAATATTTGCCGATGAAATTCCCATTCTCCCTGCACTTTATCCACCCCCAGAAGATTATCTGCCTCCAAGTTCATTTCCCATATATTTACCTCCTCCCAGTAACGACGTGTTTCCTCCGGTAGGGTTGCCATTGCCCCCATCACCTCCAGGTGATGATACAGTGGTTATACCAGCATTACCACCCCAAAATCTCGGCGTTTACCCACCGAATCCAGCTTTGTTGCCCCCTCAATTTAAGATTGAAAACATGTCCTGCATCCAAGGGTTCAACTTCAGGGTTACTTTTAAAATGGGCGGTGACGTGCCCCAGTTCCCAGTGGTAGATGATGCTGCTGAGGGGTGCATTACCCCAATAACCAATGGAATGTTTAGGATCGACTTAGAGAACTTTAACAGCATGCTTAAGTGTGGAGTAAGACGGTGTAAAAGTAGTAGTGCACCTCAAGCGAGAGGTGGAGCAAGTTTAGGGGGTAACAAAGGGGCTGTTCAAGCGAGTGAAAATATGTGCGTTATGCTGAGAATGCCTATGGTTAGAGGAGTGAGATTGCCAGAAGATCAGACGGTGACTTTGATGTGTAACCCTCAGGATAGGGTGGTGACTCGGACAAGACATATCAAGCTAGGAAGCAATAAGATTTTGTAAGTTTTTGTTTTGTTCAGTTATGCATGCATAGGCTAACTTCTGAATTTAGTAGTTTTAAATTTTTATATTTGGAATTTTCTTCATAAAAATTAAGTAAAGTATGTTATTTGGCTTATTATTTAAACACACTTTCACCCTTAAGGAGTAAAAGTACACCCCTGTCACTGATTTATTGATGCCCAGCCTTAAATAGCAATGATAGTAACATACAAATCGGTATACGGCTTTAGTTCTCGGTGCCAGGCATTCATTAAGAAAGGATTTTGAAAACTCGCCCCTAAAAAAAGTAAAACTCACCCCTAAATGTATAAAGAGATTCATTTAGTTATCGTGCTAGAATAACCCCTTCTTCCTCCCCCCTCCAGACCTCAAAAAATCTGCTCAGTCGGGAAAATTAGAAATTTGACATGCAGTTTTGTTTCGCAATCTTGGTGGTACATAGTAAATGATATGAGAATCTATTGATAAGGGACTAAAATCATCAAAAAAAAAGCACGGTTTCAGATGCTTGAGCCGCATGATCACGTGATCTAGCCATCTTTAAGAAATTTCTTTGGTGCCTTCCAACCCTTCAATTTTTTTAAAAATAAACAAGATGTCTTTAACTTCTAGCTTTGTTGATAAAGTAACATGGATATATGGTTCCAATTGGATAGTAGTCTGGCATCCGAGTCTGAGTCTTTGTGCATTTGCGAGTTGATAATGATAAGAATTGAATTAAATTAATAAATATATTTTTTTTATTGAGATGTTGCATATTATACAAGAAAGTATACAGGGTGTCCCAGATAAGGATGCACTTTACAGGGATCTCGTAAATCATATAAGATACAAAGATGGTCAAATTAGAAAGAAGTTGCGCCTACTAAATCCTGCAACATTGGGTGTTCAAATCAAAAAAATTCCAGTTCCTTCCAAGGATATTTTGCAAAAAAAAGCAAAAAATTTTCGCGATTTCATTTTTATTTTTTTCCAACTCTATTTGAAGAGATATATGTTAAAATAAAGTTTACATTCTCATTACCATTTTTCTCCTCTACAAGCTGGTGTGATTAGATTTTTAATCCGACGTTTTTTTTTTTAACTATCATCATCTTTGCTTTTTCAAATAGTCGGGAAACTTTATTTTATTATTTTTTAAGTCCCCCTCCTCTTTTATAATAACAACATATTATATTTAAAATTTTGATACGTTTAAAAACAAAAATAATAATTTAATGTTTTTAGTCAAAATTCCCGAGCTAGATCTTCAAACGCCTTTTTCGCTACAGGAGGTACACAAAAAGAACTCAAGAGCAGAATAAATATTTTTAGAAAACGACCAGGAAGCAACATTTTCGATCAGAATATACAGCCCGAAAGTGCCATACAGTTGGGAGAAGAATTGCTCTTGAGAGCTGTAATAAGTGATGAAGATGGTAAGACTTTTTTCTATAGTGTGTGAAAAACTTTTTAACTGCGTAGTTTCTAAAAGAAATTACAAAAATACTAGTCACATCAGATGTTATATAAAAATATAGAGGTACCAACCCTTATAATCATAAATTTTTTTAAATGATATTAGCTTGAAATATAGACTCAAATTCAAGTTTTCAAAATGCCTGGTGTGCAGGGTGCTACAAATTGATGTGCGTACAAGGGAATCTCGAAAACGGTAAGAGATATGAAGATTGTTAAATTGAGGCAAATTTTTGGAACTTAATACTTTGGTGAAAGAAAACTGTAAATATTCCGAATGTTTTCGGAGTTATTCGAAAAAATCCGGTTTGGTTTTTAATATTTTGCGCCCTTATTTTTGACTTGGGAAAAAAAACAATTTTTTTTTACGTTCTACAAGATGGCATTATTGTTTTTCAAATTCGACGTTTTGAACTTTAGGTACCAACCTCAAAAAAAACGGTTTTAACGGTTTAACATGTTAAACCGGAAGTTGTAACTTTTAGATAAGGAATAAAATATGAAGATGTAAAAACCATTTTTCTTTAAGATGAACCGTTCCAATGTTACAGCCAGTCAAAATCTGAAAATGCCATATTTTAAATGTCAATATCTCAAAAACAATTGAATTTAGACATATACAGTGTGTCCAAAAAAGTATGCAACATATGTAAAACATTTTTATTACCGATTTCTCAGAAAATGTTATTCTTGATAAAAGTTGGTGCATGTCTTGAAACTATAAATGCATATTTCACATTTCACCTGCGGCTAATAGTAAGGGACCAAATGCCATTTTTTCGAAATTGCATTAAGAGTAAAGTACCTTAGTTATTAGAAATACAGCAAAATTTTATATGGAAATGTTATTGCAAATTAAAAACATAGCCCAAATATGAAATTTGAGTTACGTGTCTCATTTTTTTTTTATATTTTATATGCATTCTTTTAAAGTAGGTTTTTGGACTCTAGCGTACTGGGTGAAAATGACAAATAAATTAGTAGTTATTTCCAGTACTATGAATAGGGTTGAATTTTATTATAATTTAGTTTCGAACAGAAGTTGGCTAAAATGTGTTTAAGTAGGCGTGCAACACGCTTATATCTAAACCGACCAGGTTGATTGAAAAGTTTTTAAAAGTTTGCAACTACTTAATGCATTTTTATTATAAACCCACGTTTAAGTTATTTGATAAATATAGTAAAATTGCGTAAACGAAAAATCGACCAGAGGCGTACCGTTTAGGGGAAATTAAAGATTATAAAAAATAAAATAAAAATTGAGACACGTAACTCAAATTTCGTATTTGGGCTATGTTTTTAATTTGCAATAACATTTCCATATAAGATTTTGCTGTGTTTCTAATAACTAAGGTACTTTACCCTTAATGCAATTTCGAAAAAATGGCATTTGCTCCCTTACTATTAGCCGCAGGTGAAATGTGAAATATGCATTCATAGTTTCAAGGCATGCACCAAATCGGTAATAAAAAACTTTTACATATGTTGCATACTTTTTTGGACACACTGTATATATAACATTTGCAAAATAAGCGTAGAATTTTATGGGGAATCAGAAAATAATACAATATATTAGGTGTTCCATTTAAAAAAATAAGTTATATTCGCTACGTTTTTTTTTTGGGCAACCCCGTATACTTCTGCATTATTTTAAAATGAGCACCTAAATGGCCTCTACAACTTTTGTATTTCGAATTTTAATCTAATTCTTAAGATAAAGGCAAAAATAAACGTATTTAAAAAAAATAAGTTTTTAAAAATAGCAGTAAAAAAATAAGTAAAAGAGAATAAAATGTTTCTTGCAATGGCTTCTCAGGTTGCATAAAACAGTTAACAGTTACTAAAATACATATAAATAAACCTTTTTTACCTTACCCTGATATTTTTGAATTGTTTTACGTAAGTCCATGAGCAAAGTTTAACTTTTTGTTGATAAAAGATATTCTTTCTGGCAATAACGCATATTTTGACTTTTATACTAAAAAATTAGCGACCAAATCAACCCATGTTGATGTTTGACCCCTTCTTCAGTTTTTTTTTATGTTTTAGGATGGCAAAGCAGTCATGTAGGACCTGTCCTGATAACAGGTCTAAAATCAAAAAAGTCAGCACTTCTTGTCAACCAGAATGGTTGTGTAAATTCAGTGATGAAAAGCATATGTCCTCAACAGCCACAAAAAATTAGCCCTCTCAGTACCGAACTTCGCTTTAGGTAAAGTTGTATAATAGTTATTTGTATAATCAGTTAATGAGTTAATATTTATGTAACGAGTAATTTTACAGTACGATTCGAGCACTCGAGAAGTACCATGAGTCCTTTTTTTAAATAACCTACAAGTTTTACTAAATTTATTACAAAAGCACTCCATCATAATATAAGAAAAAAAGTTAATGAATTATTAAACACACTTTTAGCAACTGGTTATGAAAAATGTTATTTCTCTCTGTTAAGTGGATCTGAACGGGCTAGAATTTTCCATGTCAAATTGCGTTTTTTTTAACCAAATTACAAACAAAAATGTAGGTGTGAAAAGTTAGTTTCATGCAGAAAAAAAAACAAAGAAAAAGATATAAGCCAATGAAAATCATTTCATTGGTTTATATATCAATTTTCATCTCAATAATATTTTTTATATTTTTAGAGCATTCTTGTTTCAAGAATCACCACAAGGTGATGAAATGATCATTTCCGTAAGGACGCAGGGTTGCTTACACTCGCAGGATTGTATAAGGGTGAGTCCAGTAAAACTCTATACTCTATATACAGTGTTAGCGAAAAAGTTTGCACCATGCATTAGATTCTGCATGACCCAAATCAAAAAAAGCTTAAAACATATGGCTTTCAAAAAACAAATACATAAAAGCGTTTCCCATATATGGTGTGAATTTTCCCGTGGACACTGTACGTATATATACGTACGTATAAACTGGCTGTTATGCAAATTATATATTTAAATAGGTGACTTCTTGTGTGTCTTAATGAAATACTTAATACTTTTTACAATGAAAATTCCTATACATAATACTATGAACTAAGGACTGTAAGCGGTTTAAAGCAGTTTTTTATTTCTTCAAACTGTACATTGGCCTAAACCGGTAAAATGTCGAAGGTCAAACTAATAACGATTTATATATGTAAGGCACGTAACTACGATTTGGCATCGGTGGGCACAGGACAACCCGAAAAATATCAGAAATGTATTTATTGTAAATATTGAATTTCTATCACGTATCTGTATCAAATAGAAAGAACTACAAAAAAATCACTAGTTATTTGTAAATATTATATTTTTAATAATAATAATACCATGTTTTTTTTTTAATTTAGAAAAAATCGAGAAACTTGCAAAGCAATATAATAAAATAGATACGAAATTAATGCAATCAGAATGTTTTTGAAAGCGGAAGGAAATGCTTGCGTATATTCTTGGATTTGGGTAAGGCATTCGATACTGTATAACATCAAATTCTAATATCTAAATTAGAAAACATTGGAATACGTGGGGATGTACAAAACTTGCATAGCTATCTAGTGGATACAACCCAAAATGTAAAGATAAATGGCTGCATAAGTAATCCGCGAAATGCGGAGTTTGGTGTGCCACAGGGTACGGTGCGAGGGACAGTCCTTTTCACCACATACGTCAATGGGGCTGTTGGTAGATGTTGACGTGATTTGTTTTACAGATGACACGATCATAATAGTAAAAGGAAATAACTGAAAAGCGGAAATAGATAGGGCGGACTGACCAGACCGTAAAAACATGATTTGATCACAGCTTTTTGACTCTAAACACTGAAAAAAAGGTGCATGCCTGTGGTAAAAATTAATAAAGTTAGTGAAACTAAATATTTGGGAGCGTATTTCGATATTTGGTATCTAAAGAACGAAACGTCGAATTTGAAAACTAATAACCCCATCTTGTAGAACATAAAAAACAGCTATGAAAAAGTGTTTTTTTCTCGAGTCAAAAATAAAGTTGCAAAAAATTGAAAACCGAAACTAAAAATTTCGTTTTTTTCGGATATCTCCGAAAGTATTCGGAATATTTACAATTTTCTTTAACAAAATTAATAAGCCCCAAAATACGCAATTTCGCCTTAATTTAACCATCTTCGTATCTCTTCTTTCCTCGATTTTTTTCTGCATGAAAATAATTTTCCCACACCCACATAGATATCAACTTATTAGTGGAAAAAAAATCAATAATTTGTTTATTATAGTTCCTTTTTGTAATTCAATTCAAGAAACCCGCAATTTAATATGAGAAATTTTAGTGCGGTCGAATCCACTTAAAAGGTATATGAGAAACAAATTGGGGCAAGATCATGTAAGTGATTTGGCGATAACAAGCATTAAAAAAAAATTGATAAATCTTTAGATACAAATCTTGTAATTAACTGTTTTGATGCTGCTCACAACAATCGAAGATTAATACTTTAGTAATTGGGTAAGCGTGGGTACTTTTTTTGTAGTTAAGTACCTGTACAGTATCAGGGCCTAATTTTGGATATAGGGGGCCCTAGGCCCGTTACGCACTCCGAGGCCCCTAATCATAGGCGCCCATGGAGCCTATTTTAGGCTGGAAGGGTAACTAGCAAAAAAAAACGCGGTATGAGCTTTGAAAAACTTAACTTCTAAAAAACACAGGATCCAGGGGATGCCCCCCCCCCCTCTTGGTATACAAGGAAACCGACATAGATCAAAGAGCTTTCCGCTTTGATCCGTTCGAATTCCTTTGTGCGGTAATTTTTATTTAATAATATTATTAATTTAATAAGATTATTTTGAATACATACATTGAATTTTTATTCTTAAATCGAAATAAAAACTCTCTAAAATAATTATTTTTATAAATAAAATATTTTGATGAGGCGTGTGATTGAATGAATATCTACAAGTGTACGTCGGTCGTGGCTTCGTTATAGTTCTCATAAACGAATAATATTAATATTTCTTAAAATATAAAAATTCAAAATTTGTATTTATACAGTGTGTCTACTACTTAAGTTGGAAACTTTTTTTATTATTAACTTTACGAAAAAACGTTATTCTTCATAAAAAGTTCTGCATGGTTTAAAACCTAAAATGCAATCATCATATTATGTTAAATTTTTTCAGTCGTATACGAGGTTTGTCAAAAAATATGAATTTTGCCCAAGAGTAAAGTACCTTTTTTTTGACAATTGTAATTATGAAAAGTTGTTCGGAATGTAAAACTATATTTTAATATGCAATTACATCCTTCTACCTAAATTTTTTTTTATTTTTACAATTTTTTCTCAAATTACTTACGCACACCCAACATTTATCTTTTTTATTTATTTATTGACTGACACTGAGCCCGGGGCCCGTTATAGGCTTGATCTGGCTCTGTGTATCGGAATTGGTCATAAACAAACTAATTTTCGAAACGAATGAGTATTGAAAAACACTTTACATCGACTTAACTGTTTAATTGGGAGAAATTAACTTTAATAAATTTTTAACAATGTTGTTTCACAATAAACAATACATAAGTGGTTTGAAATAATGTAAAACATGCCACTTGTTCGTTTCGGAAAGCTACCAATTGTATTTATAGCAAGTTTTTTACAAAAATGTTCATTTGTGCATTTGTGGAGTATCTATTGAATTTTTCATTACTTTGTATTCTGCATAAGTATTTTTCATCTGCGATCTCTCTTTTTTTACTTGCGCCTAGCATTTTTTTTTAGATTTATATTTATTTAAGAGTGTCTAACAACTGAGATGTCGCTCTGTGTAACATCTTGCTGGTGCGCTCTACCAAATACTGCTTAAAGCAGTTTTAAGATACTCCTTTCTTTATCTTTAGTCGGATCCTAGCTCAACTGATGAACCATGATATGGCGAAACGCGTCTAGGGATGAATCTAACGAAATGAAGGGAAA
This sequence comes from Polydrusus cervinus, assembly GCA_935413205.1. Classification (NCBI taxonomy): domain Eukaryota; kingdom Metazoa; phylum Arthropoda; class Insecta; order Coleoptera; family Curculionidae; genus Polydrusus; species Polydrusus cervinus. The sequence continues at coordinate 16,225,322 of OW284511.1, forward strand.
CTCTTCTTCTGCACTTATTGTTTTTAGTTTGAAACCCCGATGCGAGTTAGCACTGCCTAGCGGGACTCCTGTAATTGTGTCGAATGTCTTTACAGGTGATTTCCTTTTAACATTTTTCCTTATCTCCATAAGTTTATTAGGGGTACTGGTATGCTCAAGAGTGTCTAACAACGTCACAGATGTCGGTCTGTGCAACATCTTGCTGGTGTGCTCCACCAAATACTACTTAAAGCATCTTTGAATTACTCCTTTTTTTAGCGGATCTTATGAGCCATGATATGGCAAAATGTATCTAGGGATGGATCTGACGAAATAAAGGGAAACTTTTCTTCTGTATATATTTATTTGTTCAGAAACACTGAAATAACTTTTATAAGTACAGGGTGAATAAACACCATCAGCGTTCATTTTCTCCTTTATCTCAAGAATTAGATAAAAATTCGAAATACAAAAGTTGTAGAGACCATTGGGGGTGCAAATTTTAAAATTATGCTGGAGTAGTTTTCTGATTCCCCACAAAATTCTACGCTTATTTTGTAAATATCATATGCCTAAATTCAATAGTTCTTGAGATATGAACGTTTAAAATATGGCATTTTCAGCCTTTTACTGTAACATTTAAACGGTTCATCTTAGAAAAAATGGTGTTCACCTCCCTATCTTCATTTTTTATTCTCGATCCAAAAGTTACAACTTCCGGTTTAACATGTTAAACCGTTAAAACCGGTTTTTTCGACTTTAAAGAATATTTTTATTATAAACTCAATAAAATCATATTTGAAAAAAACTCCTTTTACTCCCACTTGACTATTTGTTTTTAAATTTTGTTCCAGACTGATCCATGCAGGGAGGATATCACTACTTCCAGATCTAAAAGAGAACTTAAAAGGACCTCTCATGAACACACCAAAAGAAACGATAATTCGACAGAAGTAAAAAATTGGGAGTCGCAGTTGGTATTTAGAGTAGTACCTTTATTAACTCAAGAAAAAAACACCACTTTTGCCAATCCCAAAGGACGAGAGTACTTGTATTTATTTCTTCTATATTTGACTATATTGATTTTTCTAAGCATGATGATAGTTTTGTTGTTGTGGAAATTATGTGGTAAAAAAAGGAAAATTTAAAAAATTTGTAAATATCTAGCGATACAGTTAGGATATAAATATTGGGTTTCCATAGATTATTTTTTGAATGTGTGACCAATATTATCAAAATTTATCTAAAAAAATCCCCTGGACTCAGGGGTCATTTATTTACAACAAACCATATGAAACTGTAAGGAAAAACATAAATAAAAATATACTAACGCTGATTTAAAATGCGATTTTTTTTGTTGTGTAATTTTTTCCTCTTCGGTCGCTGCCAGGGTCATTCCCGAGAGGACCTACAGCTTAACGTGGGTTCCGAACCACGATCCTCAGTCATGCGACATCCTCTAAGGGCTAACCTTGGTTTCATTCCATTGCATGGGGAGTGTGTACCTTCTTCCGCACCCCATAAGATGTCCGATCTCATCCGGCCTGGTAACCGGCGTGAATGGGGTGGGTTGGGAGATGATACATTTTACACTCTTCCCTGCATTCCTGAACCTTCGGACATACTTTTTGTATTATGCGTATGCGCATTCCGAGGATCGAACTCGGAACGCCACGGTCGAATGCCAGTAACTCACCGCTGAGCACCGCCGCTTTTTATTTGTATAAAATGACAAACGCCGCAAGATGTCAGGTTTTTTTTACGATTGTTTTTGTTTTGCATACAGTAGTAAATTAAATAAGTATTTTTGTTCAATAAAAAAGTTCATGGCCCCTCTGATAGTGGTGCCTACCGGGTATTGGAAAAATAGGCCCTGGAAAATTTTCTAAATATAAAACATGGAACAAGGTTTTGAAGCAAGTAAATTATTGTTAAAAATCTTTGTTCCGTACAGGAAACCTAAAATTCTCTACAACATAAGTCAACCTCCACTAAGAATCTTAGTGGTCAAGAATATAAACGATTTCTTCAAAATAAAATATTGTGTTTTTTGTCCATATTAATTTTTAATAATGCCTTTGGGAATTATTGTAACATCGATCATATAAGGTATAACCTTTGTTCTTTGTTACTGGCAAATTATAATATAATAAAAATTTATTGCCTAAACACGTACTTGCGCCTTATTGCGATAGTCAAACATTAGTATTCACTTTGGCATTTTTAATTGTTTAAAATTACATCATTTTTACAATGTGTGACTATTATCATTCGTAAATATGTATGTAAGTAATTATAAAATAAGACTTTATGTAATATAAAAATAGAAGTTAAAGAAAAAAAATACAAGTATTTTTTGAGACTTCATGAAATTAAAAAAAAAAATATTCTAATAAATAAAGGAATTCCTATCAAAGCTGGGCAGTAATTGCCTCGAAATGCTCGGTAATTGAATATAAAAAGTGCGTTGTAATTGGTAATTGAATTTCACAATTCAAGCCATTAAAAGGGTATATGTCACCAGACCTAGAAATCTGGAAGAGTTGAAAGCAAGGATTCGGGCAGAGATACGTTTAGTTACGCCAGCAGTTTTGAAAAGAGTAAGGGAAGAGTTCTACCATCGGTTTGGTCTGTGCTAACAGATTCACGGGGCACATTTTTAACGATTGCTATGCTAAAAAGTGACATTACAGTTTTAAAATTGTTATTGTAATTGTTTCTTAAATAAGTTTTTATTAAATTTCTGACACATGGTTTAACCGATGTAAAAAAATATATGGACAAATTTCTTTTTCGATAAGCTTTGAGCTAATTTAAAAAAAGTTGGTTAGGGGTGCGCCATGGGTGCGCCCTCTCCTTATAGTCCTAATTTTTTTACAGGACAAAAGCGAGGCCCATAAAAAATCTTTGATGACGTATTTTTGGATTTAAAAAAAATCTTATTCCCAGACCCGCTATAATCAACGTTCTATTTTTCAAAAAACAGTAAACTTTATTTTGAGGGTTTTTATTGACTTTTATATCGTTTTCTTTAAAAGTTTTTCTGCATGACACAACTTTCCCACACCTACGAAAGCATATTTGAAGAAAAAACTCAATAATTTTGCTTAGTTTTTTTTGTAATTCGGGCCAAGAAGAACCTTAGCTAGAACCAATAGCAGCACTTAAATACTATACAGGTTGCTACAAATTGGTGTGCGTACAAGGGGATCTCGAGAACGGTAAGAGATACGAGGATGGTTAAATTAAGGCGAAGTTGCGTATTTTGGGGCCTAAAAATTTGGTAAAAAAAAATTGTAAATATTCCGAATGCTTTCAGATATATTCGAAAAAAAACCAAAATTTCTATTTTTGTATTTTAATTTTTTGCACCTTCATTTTTCTCTATGTTCTACAAGATGGCGTTATTAGTGTTCAAATTTGACATTTCGTTCTTTAAATACCAAACTCAAGTCAATTTTTTTTAAATACGAACCTGGAATTTTAAATACAGTTTAAGAGCCTTTTAAGCTTTAGAAATTAATACAATTACGTTTTTTGAAATTTTAACGTTTTGTCATCTAATAACCCATCTTTTCAAGTTATCTTTTTATGTCATTACGGTCCTGAACATTTAGAGGCAAACCAAAAAAAAATCCGTCCATATATTATTATAAGAAGGAATAATTTGAAATACTATAATGAGGTGATATTTGATGACAAAACGTTAAAATTTTAAAACCCTTTAAATTGTATTAAATTTTCAATGCGTAGCAGTCTCTAAAAATATTTAAAAAATTCTAGGTCTGTATTTAAAACAATTGATTTGAGGTTGGTATCTAAAGAACGAAACGTCGAATTTGAAAACTAATAAGGCCATCTTGTAAAAGATAAAAAACGGCTATGAGAGAGTATTTTTTGTTTTTTCCCAAGTCAAAATTGAAAGCGAAAAAATTAAAAAATAAAACTAAAAATTTCGGTTTTTTTTTCGGATATCTCCGAAGGTATTAGAAATATTTAGAGTTTTCTTTCACCAAATTGTTAAGCCCCAAAATACGCAAGTTTACCTCAATTTAAACATCTTCGTATCTCTTACCGTTTTCGAGATCCCTTTGTACGCACACGAATTTGTGGCACTCTGTATAGGTATCACTATTAAGCGGCTTGTCCAACTCTAAATCCTACTAAAATGTTTGCTGTAAATTAAATAAATATCACGTTATGAAAAATGTAATACCTTTGTAGCTGATGTATCATTTTTCAGTAAAAGATTGTAATTGCACTGATAACCCTATCACAGGAGCATTACTTTTTATTGATATCACAAACCATTGTCTGTAATTTTAATGTTTATGTATAAAAAGAATTTTTAAATGAAAAACTATTAAACTTAATATTTTCTTTACTCTTTTTATCACTGAAATTTGATTACAAAAATGTGTCGTTTTATAGCTGGAGAATTAATAATTGTTCGTTGAACTAAACCATGGCTGTTATTGTATGTGCGCCGAAAGCAAACTATAATAAAAATTTGATATTAACTTTACATTATCGGAGACACAACTGAACAGGAACCTTGGGTTTTTAATTTAACAAACACCAATATTGAACCGAACAAACGTTTGAGGAAAGTGTATATATATGCACATGCATAGAGTATAACAATTTACGATACTTGAATTACTTATTTATCTTTTGCCATTTTTTACATATACGGGTGTTATAGAAATGACTTATATTTAAACCCGTAAATCCTGAAAAAAAAAACACATTGCAAAAAATATTTTTAAATATCGCTTAAGTACCTGTATTTACCATAAAAAATGAGAAAATTCGCATTTTGTCTTTTTAAATTTGACACGCGGCGCAGCTGTTGTCTTAACGCGCACCCAGGGTTTTCTCTTGGCGGGGGCTGGTCATTTCCGATTAAAAGTCACTTCTAAAAAGTAAATTAAAATAAAAATGTCTGCCTCTCGAAACTGCTCTTTCGACCAGAGTGAAGTCGTCCTGGCCACCAAAATTCTGTGTCAATATCGGTGGTTTGTTTGGACCGAGTATGGGGGGAGGTTGCAGTGCTCCCTGGGTTCTGAATGATATGATATCAATCACATCAATTTTTGAAATTTTCCCCACATAATTCGTATTACTGTCATTATCCCTTTACAAGACTGTTAATCTTATGATCATAATATGGTGCCTCCATACTCTCCATTACATGGGTTGCCAATCGGCAACCTCCAGCGGCGGCGCCAGGGTGGGCACCGGCCCACCCTAGAAACATCACCCTGGTGCCCCCCCAAAATTGATGGAATCGGTTTTGTAATTGAATTTCCGGAGGGAAGGGGGACATGGCTATGAAAGCTTTGATAAGAAAAGAGTGATGTTGTATGTTATTTTCAAGAGAACGATATGACTTTGACTTTTTTTTTAGAAGTCTCATATTTAATTTGGGTAGTGCCACTCAAAAATCATCGGGCCCATCTCAAAAATCCTGGCGCTGGCTTAATATTAAGGAACCAGCTAGGAATATTTTTCGCCTTCCTAAACAAAATCATGAAAAACATGTAGGTAGTCCCGAGTCCCGACTGCCCCTCCTTCCAGAAGAAAATTTTCTAGTTAGTATAGTAGCTAAGGGGGGATCTCTTTCGGGGGAGCAGCACTGCTCTTACGGAAGAATTTGTACAAAACCAAAATAAAAATACCGAAGGAACACTGTTTTGTATGCATTTCCTCAATTTAATTTTAATATTATTTTAATTGCAATTAAAAAAAATGGCTGAAATTATAATTAAAATAAACCTTTATTAAAAAAGAAATTATAATTAAAATAAACCTTTTTTGGCGCCCATCCAATTTAAGGGCTAATTTGATTGGTCAAGTTCCCTGATTCTGTTAAGTTAAATATTGACGTACGTCCTATTCTATCTTTGTCTCACAAAGATATATAGTGAGCCAAAACATAAGCGATGTTAGCTATAATCAATGATCGAAATTAAGTTTGTCGAGATAATAAGTTAAAAAAGGCATGTTTAAAAATAGGTTAGTTTTATCTGCAGTACTCCTAAGTAATGCGATTTTCCCAAAGATTCTACAATTATAATTATTGTATTTATTTTTTTGTGTCGGAAGTTAATAATAATAATACATTTTTTGTTTTATAATTTCAAATTAAAAATAAACATAAGAAACTCAAGAATTAATATTAAAATAAATCATAGGTATTGTGATATTTTAGTTGTTTTGTCCAAATTACACTATTTTAAAACTAAAATAAGGCGATCAAGCATAAGAGATAAGTTACATCATTTGTATAAGAAAAAGATAACATGAGAGCATGAGCCCCAATGCAATGTTTTAAATGGTTCCTGATTAGAATCAAGGTGGGTTTTAAAATTAATAGAAAAAAAACTAGAATTTTTACTGACATTTTAAAGTACAAAAATAAAATAAGTAATATATATTTTCTTCTCTACACGAAATTAAATTTGCCCTGCCCAGAGCGCCTGCCACTTGCTTTAAAAATGTTTAAGCCACTTTGTACTTCTACTCTCGTATGTCGTAGATCATCTGAAATTATCCGATTGAACCCGAACACGGTGTTCGTAAACTAGTCAATGAACAACCTAAATCAAGATGGAGCCGGAACATTTATTATCAAATTCCAAATATTGCAGACTTTGTTGTGAAGAAAATAAAAATGGAATACATTTATTTACTGAAGAGGATAATTCTGAAGATCTGAGCACTTTGGTCAATAGGTATTTGCCGATAAAGGTAGGTTTTCTTGGTACTTATTGTTCAGTTCGATACTTGATTTCCTCGGTTGTCATCAAATATGGCGATTTAAATTGTTTTGTATTCAAACAGAAATATTTTTAAGTTGGTCTCTATCTGTTTTTATTTTATATGGAAGTTAGAAAAAGATGGAAGCATGGTCGTACTAGAAAATGTTTTTCTCAAAGCCCATTTGGCGGAAAATTTAAAATTAAGTATTAATTCCAGAAATATTTTTTTAAAGGGCTTTTGGCTCAATTTATTTTTAGGTAGATGTTGATGATCCCTATCCAAAACTAATATGCCCTGGTTGCCACATTCAACTGGAAGCCTCAAAACTGTTTATGGACCTTATTCTCGAAGGACAAGCCAAGTTACGGAAACTATTAAAAACACAGCAGGATCGTGTCGAAAGAGAAGAAAAAGAAAGAAAAAAATTGGAAGAAGCATTAAAGAACCATAATCCGAATGCCAGTGTTGAGACATATACCATTCAGACGGATGAAAATGGGGAAAAATTTATTATACAAAGTAAGAGTAGGTTTTAATTTCTAGAATAATTGAGCTAAAATTAATAGAATTCTGGATTGAAAGTAGCCTATCTACCTACTAAAAATACAGTAGTTTTTGGTGTTAATAGTACCTACTAAAAATTAATTTAAATCATTATTGTTATGTATCGAATAAAATTAAGCATGTGTACCGACAACATAATGTAGTATGTACCTACACTTCTTGCTTACAGGTAATAGTTACTCAATTCAGAGGGCAGGTGTATTAGTTTTGATCTGTTAAATAACTAAATGTGAAAAGAAAAAGAAAATTAATTGAACACTTCAAATTTTTATACCTTAAATGTAGGTATTATAGTCAGTACCATTTATATAAACATGTATATATAGTTTACAGCGAGGGTCCACTCTTTTTACCAGAACATGAATTGGCTTGGAAAGCTGAGGGGCTCAAAAAACCAAAGAGAAAGAGGGGCCGACCACCAAAAGTTGTACCAAATCCAGATTCTGAGCAATTGGATAATGGTTCCGAGGAGCAAGGTTCGTTAAATTTTACCTTTAACAATAAATCTGTATTATAGCAATGGGTAAATTATGTTATAAAAACAATGTGATCTGAAAGAAGGTGACTTTTAATCATAAATAATTATTCCTGTTGGCTTTTAAAATAGGTTCCTATCAATATTCTCTTTCAGTTTTACTTATCATCTTTTTATTTAAAATGATATTTTGTAGGTGAAATAAAAGAAGTTGTATCGACTACGTCAGAAACTGAACAGAATGAAGTACCTGTGAAAGAAGAAACAACAACAGATGATTTTGATACAAGAAGGAAAAGAAGAATTAAGGCTCCTGCTAGATATGCAGGAGTAGTGCAAGTAGGTTCATTCACATATTTTTAATACCTATAATAATTATGTATTAATTACCATGAGGAAATCAATCAAAGTTTTGTAGATGCTACTGGTATTTTTTTGTAATATTCATGTTTCTTTTACCAATAGAAATTTAAAATATATCTATGTAAAATTAAAATTTATCATTGGATATTAAAAACAAAAGGCTTAGAACTATTTTTGGAAATGCTTTAATAAATATTAATTAATAGGTAGGTATTGTTGTGAATATTTATTTATAAGAACTTTATTGATTGCTCAATATGAGCAATTCAGCCTAGTTGTGAATCATTTAAATAATTATTTCATTTTTTAACACAAACGGTATGTTCCTCATACCAGCAATTAGATAACCACAAGGCAGCCTTTTTTCTTCCTTTAATTTTGTAAACTTAAAAATTTAATAATAGCAGCGGCAAGGCCATCTAAGCCCAAGTTCACATGAAGCGCAAACGGCGTACATATGACAGCGATTGGTCGAAAGTCAACTGATTGACATTGATTCTGTCAGTCAGCTGACTTTCGATCAATCCCGTCTGACTTGCGCTGTCATATTTACGCCGTTTGCGCCCCATGTGACCTCAGCCTTATGTCAGATTTAGCTTAAAGTAGAAGTTTATATTTTTTACAATAAGCTTACATTTTTGACTGAGCAAGGCCGATGCAGTTAATCCTGATATCCTTCTAGACTCTTCTTTGCTCTTAATTTTTATACAATAACAATAATGAACATTTAATAAAAATGTATTATATTTATATTTTAAAAAACTAATTAAACAAGAATTCTTCAGGGGATTGATATATTTTAGATTGTATTATTAGTATAATCTAACATTACTAGTACCTACCTTCGAAATAAAGTTGTAATATCGATTTTTTCGATCATAAACACTTACTCAGACACTATGGACCATAACAACTGTTTTTATTTGATCTTTTAGATGTATTAATTAGTAAAAGAAATAATTGTTACTTCGTGAAAGGAACTTGATGGACTAAAGAATGTTGTTTTAATGAAAATACATTTATGTTTGCTTATGATGGGAAAAATAGATATTAACAATAGTATACAATTTTGTTTTGAAGAGAGGTTGTAGTAACAGAATCATTACATTGTACCAGTGGCGTAGCCAGGGGAGCTCCCCCCCCCCCCCCCCCCCGTATTAAAAAAAAGGAGAAGATATAAAATATAATTGGGCAACATAAAAAATCTTTGACGGCAACGCTATCAATAATGCGCCAAATAAACTACAACTTCAGCAGAAAGAAGTTTTTCCACTTTAAAAAGATTAAAAACATATCTGAGAAACCATTCAGGCGAAGAGCGTACAACAAGTTTAGCTTTAATAAGTATTCATTAAAGAATCCACATTGATATATGAAATAATCAATATATTTTGTCAAAACAAGCGACGAATTATGGTTTAGTTTTAGGCAAAAAAAATATTTCTTTGCTCAATTAAGCTTATTTCATGAAGAAGTTTTTGTTTAACAAGTATATTATCTGTTTTATATTACCTATATTAGTGTATTTGTATAACTCACTACAAGTTTCTTTAAATAAGTATAGGTAATTTTTTATTTTGAAATTTTTTTTGATTGTCCAAAAAGGGTTTTTTGGGCTTGGCACCCAAAAAAAATTTCGTGCCTGTGGCGCTGGTTTGTCGCTTTTCCTCCCCCGAACTAAAATTCTGACTACGTCACTGCATTGTACTGATACTATCTAAAAGCAAATTAAAAACAAACAATTATATTATTGTTATTTAATTATGGTTTTTTTCTAAGCTACTCCAAAGAATCAGCTGATATAAACAAATGTGACACCCACTCTCATAAATAATACTAAACATTTAAAAATCTTTAACAGGGCAGGGAGTTAGATAAAATCTTGAAAAAGGAGGGAGTGATAGATGAAGACATCGAAGACGTTATGGAAGAAGGAAAAAACACTGTAGGAGATTCGGAGCAGGAGAGTGGAAAGCCAATAGGAAGACTCGTAACAAATGACGGTGCATTGGAAGAGCCTGTGTATCCAAATAGGAGACGCGTTAAATTAAAAAAATATAGAGGTTAGTATTTTTGTTAGTTTTCATACTTAAATCGATGTATTTTGGGGTGTAGATTTCATTTTCGGCGGCCAAGCTTAGTTTTTAGGTGCCGTTTTACAGAGATTATTTCGAACGCATTAAAAAAGTCAGCAAAAAAACTGAACCCTTAAAAATATCAATTTTTGTTACCTAAATAACATTTTTTCAAATGCAAAATTTTTTACTTTGCTTTTATTTTGAAGATTCCTGATATAGGATGTTACAAATTCTACGCTCACCAATGAAATTTCTTAAACTGTAAGAGATACAGCGATGATTAATTTGGGGCAAAATTACGCAATTTAGAAAGTTCCTAATACTCCCGAAGATATTCGGAAAAATCGTAAATTTTTGTTTCTGTTTTTATTTTTTCCTAGCTTTATTTAAAGACATGTTAAAAAAAGAATATTCCATTGCCACTTTATTTTCTATAACTTGTTATGAGAAATTGGTTATGACGTCTTTCGAGTACCATCGTCAGGTTTGTTCTTTTCATTTATTTGCTCATAGAGCAGAAAAATCAACAAATAACTTAGGTTACACTTTTTCAACTGTCATTTCATTGCTTGGTCTTCTGTCAATAATTTTGGTGTTTCCACATGTGAACCGTTTTATACTAGTTAAATAATATATTTTGTTTCTAGAACCTTAATAACTTATTTTAAGACAAAATATAGATATCGTTTTGGAAATAATATGATTTATTTTTTATTTTTCCGCATAAGTCCGTTTTGGACAATTATTTCTATTGGATTACTTTTCAGACTTTGTCATTGTGTTATAATATAAAAATTTTAGAGAATATTGGCAATATTGTGTAATGATTCAAAATGAAATCTTCTGATTGATTAGAAAAAGTGGGTGCGAAATTTTCACGTTTATTATAGTGATGCGACATTTAAAAATATTTTTCCCTCCAATGTTGTCATATTATTATCAAGGTTTACGGGTATAAATATAATGTTGTCATTCATGATGTGTATGTTTTGACCAGTTATTTATTTAGGCCATAAGCAAAAGCATAGATACACGTGCGGTATATGCAACAAGGAATTCCAGCACAGTGGCAGATATGAGTTACACAAAAAGAGTCATAAGATTAAGTTTGCCTGCCAAGAACGAGGTTGTCAGTTTCAAGATGAGAACAGGAGTATCGTTGAACAACATCAGATTGACACAGAGCATGATGGGATCTCAAAAATTGAACACATAGAGGCATATGTAAGTTTATTCATTGTTCATTCAAGTCATTGTCATCCCTTAAAATATTATATTGAGCAATATTAAAATATTCTTAAATTTAAAATATCTTAAAATTTCTTTTTTATTGTACATTAAAATTTCTAAAAGCCTTGTCGATGAAGATGTTTCTTTTTGACATTAAAGCATATTTTGATTTTGACTTTGACGAATTGTATTATCTACTTTATTAGAATATAACATAACAACCTGAAGCTATTTTTTTGTATATCAAAACGATTAGCAAAAATGATTAATACGTCAAATATTAGTATTGCGAGTCAATTCCAATATCCTTAAAATATTTATAAAAAGTTTTTTATCTGACTAGAATGGAACGGTTATTCTACCCGATTCCAGTTCTTTAAACACTACAGGACAGCTTGAGGACCCACCAGAAGTTTCAGAAGATAAACCGATAACGTGTCCGATTTGTGAAAAAAGTTTCGCCTGTAAACAAAACTACGAGGTTCACCTTAAAGCTATACATGACAGGGAGAAGCCATTTAGGTGCGGTAAATGTACAAAGTAAGTTAATTATTAATGTATATAATTGGGTTGATAAAAATTTATTGACAATTAATTTTGATAAAACTAATTAGCTTCCTTTTACTTTAAATCCAAATAACATACCACAAAATATGAATAGTATTAAAATAAATGATGACATTCAAATTTTGAAAGTTAATCAAGTAAAATATTTAAGAATAATCTTTGAGAGTAAATTAAATTGGAATTTTCACTTTATATTTATAATATTTGATTAAAAAATTAATTTAATTTTTAGAAACATTAAAACAATTTTGAACATAAAACATATGGAAATATTATATTATGCATTGAAAACATCATACCATTAGTAAACATGACATGTCCGAACAATTTTTAGAAAAAGAACACAACATGAAATATAAATGAATTTGTTCCAACTTTTACATTCTTTCTCTAAACTCATCTAACAATGTTACCAGCGTTACATTTTTACCTACGTTATTCTATACTTAAAAAGGTAATTTTTTATTTATGCCGAAGGACTAGACCAAACTACATTTTTGACTAATACTGGTCATATTTTTTATCTAGATCGTTTGCTTACGCCTGCAGTCTTAAAGCCCATGTCATGTCCCACAACAACAAAGATAATGGCATCATGGAACAGTTCGGTTGTGAAAAGTGTGAGAAGATTTTCAACCATCCCAGCAGCTTGATATATCACAAAGAGACAGAACATGGGACTCAGAGGTATTTACGCGTTATTTTAACCCGGAAAAATATGTACCTTTGTTTATTAAAACAGTAAAAAATTATTTCCCTTGCTTCAAATCTCACTTTACGTCCCTGGTTTTAAATAACACGGGAGAACAATGAGATGAATTTGTTTATATCTAAAATTTCCTTCTCCGAATAACTAATTGCTTTATACAGGGTGATTCCTAAGTTGATAATTCTTTTTTAGCTTTGTATAGAAGGCATTAAAATAAACAACCTTTTTCAAAAAACTCAATTATAAGGTACTGCCAATAATGCCAAATAACTGACCACCAACCGTAAATTGCATGACTAATAAGACAAACAACATTAAGTATAGCAGGCTACGTTTTGATGACCAGGCCCGCACTTAAGTTTTTTACTTCTGTATCGCCTATTTTTGAGTTTTTGAAAAAAGGTATTTGAAAATGTTTATTTTAATGCCTTCTATACACAGCTAAAAAAGAAGTATCAACTTAGAAATCACCCTGTATTATTATTTGTAGGTTTATTTGCAATAAATGCGACAGATCCTTCAAACATCGTCAGCTGTTGCAACGTCATCAAACCGTTCACACGGAAGAGCGACCATTCCACTGTTCAGCGTGTTCGCAGACGTTCAAAACCAAAACTAACTTGATCAACCACGAAAATTGCCATACGGGATTGAAGAAATTCACTTGTTCTATCTGTGGGCAGTCCTTTATGCATAAAACGTCGTTATCTGCTCATTTAAGGTAAATGGTGGCGTCATATTTGATAAACTCCTGGACAAAATTAACGTAATATAAATTTTTTACGTCATATTTAATACTACGATCGGATTTGAATAATTTTTTATACAAGGTGTCCTTGAAATGACTGTATAAAGCTTCACCACAAATTTCTTAACCAAAAATAAAGCGATCTAGGCAAACTTACCTATATGCAATGTTGCTTCGTTTTGTCGCTACAGGGCGCTAAAGTTTTCAAATCAATATTGTTTTTTCGGAATAATTTCTAAACGCCTTTATCGATTTCCGCTAATTTTTGAACTAAGAATTTTTGATAACTACAAATTTAAAAATGGCGTGTGATTAGTAATTAAAAGTTTGTCTTTTTATTACCCCCGTATAAATGACTTTAATTATTTCTCTGACACTAGCTGACTTCACGTTGAAACTTTTTTGTCTCTTGTAAAAATTTAGCCAGACATGCAGTTTCTCTACAATTAAATTATTTACGATGCAAAACATGAAAAAGTTTCGAACAATTATTGTTATAAAAATCAAACTAGTTGGTAGTTTAGAATTTAAAAAAATTTCATGTTTTCTCGTTCTGAATAAACTGCAATGAAGAATTGCAAGGTATGGTAAATATTTTTTTTTGTAAAGAAACTGCATGTCTGGATAAATTTTTACAAGAGACAAAAAGTTTCAACGTGAAGTCAGCTAGTGTCAGAGAAATAATTAAAGTCATTTATACGGGGGATAAAAACGAGGAACTTTTCATTACCAATCATACGCCTTAAATTTGCAGGTATTAAAAAAAGATCAAAACACGCTATTAATATTGGTCATTCTTAGTTCCAAAATTAGTGGAAATCGATAAAGGCGTTTAGAAATTATTCAGAAAAAAATATAATAATTTGAAAACTTTAGCGCCCTGTAGCGGCTAAACGAAGCAACATTGCATATAGGTAAGTTTGCCTAGATCCCCTTATTTTTGGTTAAGGAATTTGTGGTGAAGCGTTGAACAGTTATTTCAAGGACACCCTGTATATCGAATATCGAAATTTCAGATGGCACGAAGGTCACAAACCTTACGAATGTGACGTGTGCAAAAAAGCATTCTCTCAAAAAGGGAATTTGATCGAACACAAGCGGATTCACACTGGAGAAAAACCGTATACCTGTGATTTGTGTGGAAGGAGCTTTACCACTTCTTCACAGTGGAAGTTGCACAGCAAACGTCATACAGGTAAAGCAATCTTTCGGTCGATTAAAAACCATATAACGCTGTTGGCTACCTGCTAATCAAAACCTTTCTAAACATTTGATTCTCTCGTAATTAAGTTAATGTGACTAGTCAAATTTGGAATTCATACAAAAAGTCATTAAAACGTAAACAAATGATAATATTTTCTAATCTCAAACTATTAAATCGAATGTGACAAAAATTCCCAGGAAATTTCTCATTGGTTGGTAGCCAAGAGTGGTTTTAAGACTGCCCACCAGAGGTCGTATTCCTTATCGTAATTTGCCAATATGCTAAGTTGTTGATCTTTATTCAGGAGAGAAACCTTATAGTTGTGAATATTGCCAGAAACGGTTTCTACACAAGGATACATTAGTAACCCATATACGAAGACATCTGGATATACGTCCCTTTGGGTGTTCGTTTTGCGAGAAAAAGTTTGCGGAAGCATGGGCTTGCTCTAGACACCAAAGACTACATTTGGGAGAAAAACCGTATCATTGTGATGTTTGCGACAAGTGAGTTTTATTCAAATAATATTTTGACAGCTACTTTAAAAATAGAAATTGATAATTCGAATCGTATTGTATATTTTTAAGTTTGTTTGTCAAATTGTGGCAAGGCGTTGAACTCCGTTCACTGGAAACTCCGTTTGGGCTGGTACTATTTTAGGGTTAGTGTTATGACAAGATGTTGACATCGGTTTGTTTACTACACAATTCAAATAATTATTCGTTTATTCTCCATTTCACTCTGCAAATAACAGTTTAGAAGAGTAGCGGTTATGTGCACAGAACACTATGAAATGTAGTCAAAGACTTTCTTCTTCAATTTTTTTGCGAAGTACATCCAGCGTCTGGTCCAGTAACTGCGGGAGTGCAGATCGGATAGCGCTGTTTTGCAACGACTGTTTTGTATGTTTTGGAAGCAAAATAGAACGGTATGGGTGTCTTTCAAAGCCAGTAAACGTTTTTTTTTCTGCTGTTAAAATTTTCGAAGAAAAAAAAAACGAGGAAACCTCGGATGAAACGATTTAGGCTACGCCCAAAGTTCGTTAAAAATTAACTCGACCATTATAAAATGTCAAAAATTAATTATTACCTACCTCATCCCTCTAACTAACCCATGGTTGGATTAAATTTGGTTTTTTGAATTCCTAGCTGGCTCTTTAATAAAAAAAAAAACTTTTTTACATTTGTGATTTGAATGTTGTGTTTCAATTCAATATTTTCACTTAAGATTGTATGACTCCGACCAGGATTTTTCGGGCTCGGTTGTTCATGTTTAAAAATAAATTAAATATCCTTTATACGATCACCATGCCAAAATTGATGATTTTTCAGAAATTATATATTATCTGAGGGTCGTTTTTATTGTAAATGCTTGGGTTTTGAAATAATCCTTCTTAAAGTGCCGTTTTGTATAAAGATTAGGTTTTGGATTCATAATGAAGCATTCTCGTTTCTTCCCGCAATATTTTGTTTATTGTAAATTAACACACTTTTTCACTATTTTTCTGTTTTTTTTTAAATTATTATTAATCATTTCAGTTCATTACCGCCTGTAAAATAATCATATTTTTTCTTCTTTGCTAACACTGAATTTCTCCAAATTGAAACATACATTTAGTTTAATTTAAAATTACCCTAAATTAGTAATCTATTACGGGACAAACAACGTTTGAACTTTTAGCCATCTAGTAATACCAAATTTAAACTTGTTTAATTATATTTTACTGGTGAACGTCTGCAACTAATTTTCAAATATTTATTCCAGCGTTCGATACTAACATAAACGTTAAATGTACAAAAATCACTTAATTATCTTTCATCATAAACAAACATCTAATCAACTTTTTCTTTTAGAGCGTTTTCCGACGCGTCAAACTTCAACAAACATTCAAAAATTCATCAGAGAAATGGCATAAAACCAAGTAATTTGGATACACAAGCTCGGAATAGTAAAGATACCCAGTTTCAGTCAGATTCAATTGATGTGGAGATCATTATTCCCTATGAACCCGAACCCACGACGCAGAAGGAAAGTGACACAGAGGTAAATGTCGAAAAGCTAGGCTTTATCCTAAGAATGATGATAACACAATACTATGTACACTTATTATGACAAAGCACACACACACACACACCCTCACCAGGGTTAAAGGTATCTTTTAACATACTTTTGTATTTCCAACTGGAGATGCAAGCCTTTCAATGAGCTCTTTCACTATAATCGAATTTATCATATTTAGCACTAACATCCTGAACCAGAACCTATTGAAAACATATCCCAATAATAAAAATCTTCCTAGAGTAGAGTCAAAATTAATCATTAAAAGTGCAATGACGTAGAGGTGTCTACGGAGATATTGTTGCAATTATTGATGGCGTCACTCCCTAAACCCAGTAAAAGAATATTATTTAAATGTAACTTACACATAAAATATTAATTATTTTAAGTTATATAGCAGCTTTTTAAAGTTTTATCTCAGCCGTCGCCTACGTCGTTATACTTTACATGATTAATTTTTACTCTATCACAAACCTTTTCTAGAAACAATTAAAAACACTGCGAGAAAGCTGCAAGTTTAAAAACATGCGGCGAGAAGGCATGTATGTCATCCTATTAACCGTGCAATTCTTTTATTTGCGACTTGTTACCAGTTATATTGTTATCTTTGTTTCCATAACTTAAATAGAAAAGAACAGATTAGAAATAGAACACCAGTATCGAGAGATTAGTCAGGTCGGATCGGAGCGCGTCGAATGAAGGCTGTCCCGCGTTGCCCTTTTGCCAGTTTTGTTGTGACGTTGGTACCTTCTACCGCGTGTTTTTATTAGAGAGTGTATTGTTTAATTTTTTTCTCAGTAAATAATTGAAGAATTTAAAAACGGGAACCATTGAAAATCAAATTTTTTCGTGCTCTATACGGTAGTCAAAATCAAAATTGAGTGTAGTATCATATTATTATACAGGGTGTCCATGAAATGACTATACAACGCTTCACCATATATTATACAGGGTGTCCATGAAATGACTGTACAACGCTTCACCATAAATTCTTTAATTTCTTTTTGCCGCTACGGGGCGCTAAAGTGTTCAAATTAATATTATTTTTTTTTGAATAATTTCTAAACGCCTTTATTGATTTCCACTAATTTTTGAACTAAGAATGACCACTATTAATAGCGTGTTTTGACGTATGCGCCATCTTTTTTTTGTACCTGCAAATTTAAAAAAGGGCGTGTGATTGGTAATTAAAAAGTTCCTCTTTTTGTTACCCCCCGTATAAATGGCTTTTATTATTTCTCTGACACTAGCTGACTTCATGTTGAAGCTTTTTTGTCTCTCGTAAAATTTTAGCCAGACTTACAGTTTCTCTACAAAAAAATTATTTACGATGCAAAACACGAAAAAGTTTCGAACAATTGTTATAAAAATCAAACTAGTTGGTAGTTATTTAGAATTTAAAAAATTTTCATGTTTCTCGTTCTGAATAAATAGCAATGATGAATTACACGGTATGGTAGATAATTTTTTTGCACAGAAACTGCATGTCTGGCTAAAATTTTACAAGAGACAAAAAAGTTTTAACATGAAGTCAGCTAGTGTCAGAGAAATAATTAGTCATTTATACGGGGGGAACAAAAAGAGGAACTTTTAATTACCAATCACACGCCCTTTTTAAATTTGCAGGTATAAAAAAAAGCTGGCGCATACGTCAAAACACGCTATTAATAGTGGTCATTCTTAGTTCCAAAATTAGTGGAAATCGATAGAAGCGTTTAGAAATTATTCAGAAAAAACAATATTAATTTGAAAGCTTTAGCGCCCTGTAGCGGCAAAACGAAGCAACATTGCATATAGGTAAGTTTGCCTATTTGTCGCCTTATTTTTGGTTAAAAGATTTATGGTAAAACGTATGACTGCATTTCATGGACACTCTGTATAATAATATGATATATTAATGATACTTTCTCAAAAAACAGAACTGTTTTTATATTATATTAAAAATAATCTTTCCTGGCTTATCTAATTGAAAATTTAATACAAAAATTTGACTAAGTGGTTCACAAGAAGTTCTAATTTGGCGGATGATACCTTTTTATGTAAAAAAAAAATTAAAATATATTTTAAAATTTCAATTTTATAGGTTTAAATCTGGCATACAGAACATAAAAATAGAAATATTGCGGCTATTCATGTTAGTTCCATTAAAATTACAAACGATGCCCCGATATTATCTTCAAAATCGCCACCGACGCCGCGCCATTTAATTATCGTGATATTCGTTTTTATATTTTGTATAAAAAAATTGAATTTTATTTCCTTTGCCCGACGCAGGTACAACATGCACGATGTGGTAGAAATACACGGTTTGTTTGTAATGACTCATAGACTACTGTTTGCTTTTAATACAAAATAAATTATTTCATAGGGCTTTTTGAAATACATGGATACGCAGCAAAACGTCACTAAACGATTCCTGAATCATTTTTTCATGTAGAAAAAATAATTAACAAAGTTTCTTCTTTCATTGTTAGGAAGAAACATTTTTTTGTGCCCTCGTAGTTATTGCCGATTATGTGACAAGTTGATTATTTTATTTCTAGGTTATCTCGTCAAACAGTCTTCAGTTCCAGGAACTTTTAGACGCCGACGGGAACATAATCAGTTTGACCACCGCCGACGGTCAACCCATCCCTATAGTTTCGTCGGACAACGAAAAAATCCAAGGTTTGATGCCTGACGGGACTCTGGTCAGTTTCGATATATTGAATGAGGAACAGAGCAATAAATCGCAAAGTCAACCGGCAAAGGTATGTTTTATTTATTTATAGTTATTATTGAAAAGCACAGAATATAAACATATTTTTTAATAGAGGGTTTTAACGGCAGGCGGATAAGGTCTCGGATAAGGTAGTGCATCTATTTTTTGTATTAAAGTACACAGGGACGCCAAAGGTAAACTCGCGGCTATTTCCCAACACTATTGCAGGCACACTGCGCATGCCAGGCGGATAACTTGATGACGGGATATTTAAAATATAGGTAAAAAGGGTCATACTCGAGGTTCTAGTCCCAATTAAGTTTTTTTTACAAGAATATTTTTGTTATTCGCAGTTTGTTAATTTATGGGCCATAATTATAAAATAGAGGGGCAGACTATTACTCATTAATCAGTAAGTTTTGTCGTCGAGGCTACCTGTAAATTAAAACCTCATCTCCACTTTTTTAAATTGTATAACAATTTATTTGCGCACAGACTGTGGGATAAATTGAATGTCATACAAAAATATATTTACTATTGAAAAAAAACAATATGCTGGTCCATATGTCTACATTATTTTCTTCAATGGAGCAAATATATTTTTGTACCGCATACAACTCATCTCACAGTCTGTGCATACATTTATTGTTTTACAGTTAAAAAATTGGAGGTTAGGTTTTTACTTTACAGGTGCTTTACAGCCTTGTTGAATAGCCTGCCCCTCCATTTTAATTATGGCCCATAAATTAGCAAACTGGCAAGCTATGAATAACAACAATATTCTTGCAAAAAAATGTAATAGACTAGAACCTAAACTATGACACACCGTGACGTAATAAAACATTAAAAAATAATTAAACCCTTTTCTACATATATTTTAAATATCCCGCCATCAGGTTATTCGCCTGACATGCGCAGTGTGTCTGCAATAGTGTTGGGACATAGACGCGAGTCCAAAGGTAATGGGTGCCTTGGGGCACAGGTAGACAATGACAAGCTGTTTCGTCCTTGGTAGGACTCATCAGAAAGCCATAACCTATAAGCAATTCCTAATACAGCGAAAAAATATATGATGAAAACCTAGTATCGCCATCTGTAGGAATCAACTCAATGCAAAAGATAGCCATCAGACGTGAAAAGAAATCTGTGTACTTTAATGCAAAAGATAGATGCGCTACTTTGTCCGCCTGCCGCTAAAACTTTATTTCTATTTTACTTATACGGACACTAAACTCTATTTTATATTTTTTAATAATTTTCTAAAGATAATATTTAATTTTATGGTTAATTTGACCAAATTATACAATAGACCCAGTAGAAAAATATAATTTTTGACCAATGTTTCAACCTGATATATTATTATACGCGGTCGACCTTTTTTTAGAAGACATCTTCAGGAGGTGTAGTAGGATTGTGTAAGATTTCTACACGCTTAAGCCCCTTTAAATTTAGGTGTCTATAGTTGCGCCCCTGAACAAAACTATTTTGATTTATTTCAGGAGGTCGCCAACCAAGAAATTAATCTCATTAACACAGATATCCAGTTCCTAGAAGAAAATTCCATGTCAAGTACCGTCGGTGTGGATAAGCCCGCTTTTCTATTAGAGGACGGGAAAGTTTGTTTAATATCCTCTTTCGATGAAAATTCGTTCTTAACTATGAGCTAACGTTAACTAAATCTAAAGTTTTGATTAGGTATATTCGTGATAAATCTATCAGCGTTTAGTGATTCTGTTTCGTTTTTTTTTACTTGTTTAATTTATGGTTATGGACGTTGTGCAAACAATTTGCTTGTATTATTGTTTTTGACCTCTTCTCAAAGCTGGTCTAAACACCGTTAAAATATTAAACAAGTTTTACCAGTATTTAAAAAATATATATTTTGTTTGACAAAAACACTGTACTGACTTTGTTATCTTTATTTTGTTTGAAAAATATATTTAAATAAAAAATGTTTTTCAAGAAGCTTAGATATTTTATTTACCATTATTCCTTAAAAAAACGGCGGTTCCAAATCCACAAAAATTGTTTCCATTAAGTGTTAATCGAATCTGCAAAACGTTACAACGCTGGGCGCTTGTCTTCTCGCTCTGGCAACCAAAATACACAATAACTGATGTTAGGCCAGTGGCGGATTTAGAGGGGGGCGCCCCCCCCCCCCCCCCCCCTAGGGAAGATTGATTATATTATCTAAATATTCTAAATGATAAAACGACGATACTTTTTCCGATTATAAAAGTATGTCGCCTGCTGAATATTGGAATAGGGTGATATATATTCAAATTTTGGACAAACTAATAGTCGATTTAAAAGCTCGTTTCAATGAAAAAACTATTGAAAATTTTAGTTTAAATACTTTAATTTCCAACACTCTGAAAATGACGACAGTCTTATTAATTCTTTAACAACAATAACGGAACGGTTTGGAGATCTTCTAGGAAACCCTCTGGTAACACAATTAATGGGTGAAGTACAGTTATACAAACAAAACTCTCTTCCAACTGATAACGCGCTAGAAGCTCTTGAAAACTGTGATGCCCATATATTTTCCGAAAATTAACGCCTGTTCTAAACTTCTTTGTACGTTTTTAATTTCTGTTGCCACCGCAGAAAGAAGTTTTTCCACTCTAAGAATTTTAAAAACTTACCTGAGGTCTACCATGCTAGAAGACCGCCTTAACGGCTTAGCTTTACTATATATCAATCGAAGTATGGATTTAGACATAGATGAAATTATCAACCGGTTTGCAAGCAAATCGATTTTTAAATTTTTTGATACTTACAAAATGGTATAAAAAACTTTAAAGATAATTTTTAGTTTCGTCTGTTATTTTTTGTCTACTCTTAATAGAGCATTGTTTTGCTTATTTCAGTATTTTATTTTTTTAATTATGTCTTAGTATTATTTTTTTTGTATTTACCTTTTTTCGGCACAAAAGAGTTCTTTGTACTAAATAAATATTACCGAAAAAACCTACCTCTCGTTTTAAATTTTATTCCACATTAAAGTTCCGTAAATAATAGGAATGTAAAGGTTGTGTCTACAAATACTGAAATTGCGGTTATAAAATAAAAAAGTTTTGTTTTTCCTGTTACTACTAAATTTGGTTAATTTTTGGCAAAATTAGGGCGTGGCACCCAAAAAATTTTCGCCTGCGGCGCTTTGACTTTCTTCTTACACTTTTCTTTTGCGCCCCCCCCCCCCCCTAGACCAGATCCTAAATCCGCCACTGTGTTAGGCTCGATAAAATGGTGAGCTGTTATGGTTAAGACAGTGGTGAAAAAAAACTTGACGTTTCGATTTCAATTTTCTTTTTATTGTAAATAAGCTTATCGTTTGTCTTTTACTAGAAAATGGCTAATGTGTCTCACTTAAACATAATTACAGTAAGTTTTTTTTAAAGAAAACTTCGGCCTGTTTGTATTTTAAATTTTTAAAAAGTATTAATTGGGGTGATTTACGACGAGCATTTTTAAACTTAAGAGCAAACAGTAGGTAGTCTACCCGCATCGCGCATGTTGTACCTGTATCGGACGATGGCAATAAAAAAATTTTATATACAAAATATAAAAATGAATTTTAAAATAAGATATTGTGTCTTGTGAACCCCTTAGTAAAATTTTTGTATTACATTTTCAACTAAAGTAAGGAAACTATGCCGCGTTTTACGCTGGTATGGAAGGCTCTTAAGTTTAAATATATTTTTCGATGTGCTTTCCTTAACTAAAATATTCCGTAAAATCGTAAATATAAAACAACATTATTCTAATTTACTGTTCAAAAAATAAATAAATAAAACTTATATGAAATTTAAAAAAGGTTAGTTTTTTTACTGTTTTTATGTATCAGGGTAAATTATTATATAATAAGTCGTTTGTTTCCAAAATTCAAAAAATGGGTAATAATTTTTTTTGGATTTTCATGATTCTTAAATATTATTAGTTATTTAATCCGTCTACAAATTATTCAACATCCTGTACATATTTCATTTCAATATGTGTGGTCTAGTGGCGCATTTGCCATTTCGTTTTTTTTAAATATTTCATTCGTTTTTCCTTTTATCCAAAAATCGGCCAAATGCCCATATTTGAAGCATATTAACTTACAATTTAAAGTTAAACAAGTTTGAAATTATAAAGTAATCAAAGCAGAAAAATGGACAAACTTCACAAGTATTTGTTTTTTGCTTTTATTAATTCATAAATTAAAAAAATTTTAGTTCAAAACTGTAGGTAATTGCTACTCAAGGACGGGTTTTGGCCCCGTTTTGAATAAAGCGAAAAGGATAACAAATATTGATCAAAAAATGAAATGGCGAATGCAACACTAGACTTCACTCTTAAGGCCCAATTTTCCACCAATAAAGAAAAGTTAATAGTTTTTAAGAAACAAGTAAGAAGTTGCCAACTCAAAAACTAATCATAGGATTGGATTACGGCCATGAACACTTTTAATCAGGATGTCAAGATCTACAAATTAAAATTAAAATTAGCCCAAAGCCATAGCTTTGTGAATGGTCCTTTAATGTTGGTTCTAACTGCGGAAGTTTATAAATACATTTAATAATATTAAATTTTTTAAAGGCTGTACCACTATCGAATTTGCTGAAACCCAAATTGTAATCAAGATACTGATTTTTTGAATACACTAACATATTTTTTAAATAATATAAAGATATAGTATGTATAATGCGAATTTTAACGAAATGAAGAAATGCAATAGATAGGAAAACGCTAATATCCAAGTTAAAGAAGGGACATAAAAAAATGTAAACCTAAAATTTCAAGAAAACAATTCCAGTAGTTTTCCCAATAGTTCTAACGGACGCTCGTCGCAAATCACCCTGTAGTCGTTCAGTCAATCAGGAAGACCTACTGAAACTCTGCCACAACACACAGACTCAGAAACAACACTAACCGTTTTTACCGGATAAAATTTTTTCGAAGCTGAATACTTGAAACATCATAAAGGTAGCAAGATTTTACAATAATAAAAATCAAATAAAGCAAAAATAAGGGTTCAGCACCTACACAGTAGAATATTATATACCCTATATTTTATCAAGACTAAAAAATAGATAACACAATTTTAGACCAGCACAATACATGACTCGATTGAGAACCAAGATGATTCAAAAATATGGCTTACATGGTAAAGTTTTGAGTATAATCATATTCTATGGTGGGTATAACAGATTGCATGAATTTTAAAAATATAATTAGATACATGTGGACGCCTAGCTCTCCTCCACCCTCGGTTACTGTCTCTATGATACTTTTCATGACTTCGGCATGTCTGAAAAATGAAACATAAAATAAAAATATATAATTAACTCTTATTGGGCTACGTTCTTGATGGAACCAACGACAAGAAAGTTAAATAAACCAAGCATTCCCTTTTATCACAACAAGATGACAAGACATAATATGCAAACATCCACTATAAGTTCCTCACGAGTTTATGAATGAAAAATTATAGATTGGCAAAACAGTTAATTTTAAATAACAGATGCGATTGTTATTTAAAATAAAAGGTAACTGTTATTTAGTTTTTTTTAAATTTGTGTTGTCCCTTTGTTTGTTAACTGTTATGATCGGTTTAACCGCCGCTTTAGACAGCGTCTAAGCAAGTCAAAACAAGCGACCTATTATTACAAAGACGAGTCAACGCGTATAATAGTTCCTAACCTGTTATTTATTTCTAGAGATAACGGTTGCGACCTGTTATTAAAAAATAATAGTTGTAAAATATCGATAAATAAAAACCCATCACTGACTTAAAAATGACAGTCTTAAGCCCAGTTCTCTGAACTTCGTTCTGTCGCTGGCGACACGTGTTGTGACTAATAGAAAATGAGTATTTTGACATGTGACTCCAATACTTATTTCTATTAGTTACATCACGTGTCGCCAGCGACAGAACGAAGTTCTGAAAACTGGGCATAAAACCAATAGAAAATGAGTATTGGAGTCAGATGTCAAAATACTCATTTTCTATTAGTCACAACACGTGTCGCCAGCGACAGAACGAAGTTCTGAGAACTAGGCTTAACACTGTGGGAGACGTTCCCAGGGGAAATTGAGACGAGCCTTTGAATTTCAACATTTAAAGAAAGCCAAATAGATAGGCGCACTATGATTTATTCGCCACGTAAGAACCGACGTGACTTCGGAGCGCGCCGTCTTTTATTGCATAAAATAATACAATATCTTGTGTCTGAAATCGATCGAAAATGGAGACAAACATTAGTTCGTCTCCAAAAACGGTTGCCACATTTTTGCATTGATCCGTCGTTCTTTAAATATTGAAATTCAAAGGACGAGGTAATATGAAATTAAAACGTTTTTACGTTTTATGTGAACATTATAAAGAAACGAGATTACAAGTAGTAAGTGTTCATATACATGTCATAAGATAGAAAATCCTCTATAAACAATATTATGTTGGCTCGGCAAAAACGTACTTTTGTGAATAAAATACTTGATCTAGTTTGACTCTGTCGTCATTGGGTCTAACCAATGTTCCATGGTAGGGAAATAAAAGTTGTGCTTGCTATGTCTTACTATATTTTATTGAATTGCCTGATACGTGTTGGGTCATTTTATTTCCTTACCGTAAAAATTTATTTTTAAAAGAATGAACACCACAGATAAAAAGGTGAGGATTGTTATCTTACCGACAGGGGTGTACTGACGCCATTTTTGGTACGCTTAAGTGAGGGTGCGACTCCATAGTCACTGTCTTCATGGCATAATCTTTATTAACATCTTGAAAAAACTCGTCTGTAGATAGTGGTTCGTGTTTCTAAGTAACAATAAATATATGCAAGATGATATAAGTTTTCTAAATACAATTTTTAAAGTTAAAGTTTTTACACTTAACTGTCATTTTGTCTTTATCATAAAGTATAAATTATTAAATGCTACAATAAGGAAATGCAGCAATAAATAATGTTTTTATTTTTACCTCATTGTATCCTGTCAACCATAACCTAGGCGTCTGATAATATTTATCATAAGTTATGTGCAAATCGTATGTGCGCGTTTTGACTATTTCTCCATCTTCAGCACTACTCTTGTCGGACTTCTCTGTGGACTGAATTACTTTGGCAACCTAAAAATAAGAATAAAATCACTGTTAAGGCTGCAACAAGCCAAGAAAAGATACAAAGGAAACAATGATACTGTGTGAACCTGCTACTAAAAGTCAAAAATATTAATAAACTAATATGCTGAATTTATCAATTTCCTATTTGTGATTAACACAGTAAGATAATAAAGTGCTACATAAAAGCTCTATGAACACAACTGTAGAGGTACAATTCATAGTTATATATAAACTTATTTTAAGTTTCTTTAGCTAGAAAAATAGATCCTTAGCTATCAGCAGTCTAGAGAGCTCTCAGCCTGAGAATTTAAATTAATAGTACCTGATCATCTTCCAACATTCCACTTTCTTCAAATTCTTCCATATCAGCAGCTTCTTCATCCTCCTCATCTTCATCTTTGTCACTGTCAAGCTCTTCATTTTTCAAGGCAGCATCTTCCATACTTTCACCCTAAACAATTTGTATCATTAATATTATTGTAAATTGCCACTTGAAATACATAAATAAATAAATTGTATTTTACTTAATTATTCATTATTTGCTTTGCTACAAAGTACAGTAAATTCGTAAGGAACATATGAGTCTCAAACTAGTAATTGTAGCCATCCATATACATATATGTTGTAATAATTATATTTAAACATAATGGGCTTTTTCACTATTCTCATATTTAATAGTTTTGGCATTTAAATTGTTAAGTAAGTGCTATTACAGCATCAATAAAACTATTGGTCATACCATGCATTTTTTGCACAACAAATAACTGAGGTTAGACTTTTTCAAACGGTCATTTCATTAGTTTTTCTAAAACTATTAACTTATTTTAAGACAAAATATAGATAACATTTTGGAAATAATATAATGATTTTTTTATATTTTTCTGCACAAGTTCGTTGTTGGACAATTCTTCTATTAGATTACTTTTTAGACCTTGTCTTTGTATTATAATATAAATATTTTAGAGATATTTTATTCAGGTAATAAATAGTATTGTTAAGTTGGAATTATCTACCCTATGGTATTTAATCTGAATTTACAGCTCACCTTCTCCAAAGTCATCTCAGAGATTTTATCCTCAGCAAATGCTATTTCTTTATCGTAGTGGTGGGTGTCTACCCAGCCATTATCGGCATCATCAGACTCTATTATCCTTTCCAAATCCTCACAATATTCCATTTGTTCACATCTTTTAGATGTAAAAATAAATAATTTTAGTAAAATGATCATTTCAATGAGAGTCCTCCACAATCAGTATTACTGCATTTCAATATTATTAGTACATTTTTCTAACACTGATTGTGTAAGCTTCTGTGGCATAAAAATTAAATTTTTTTTTTTGAAACTATTCATTTATTTTAAGTTTATGTTCCCCATTCTTGTTTCCAATACTAAAGCAAAAGATTCCCATCCTACTTAAAAACTTGGGGATTATTTTTACTTCCTAAAAAGCAATCTACTGTTTTGAGACCCTAATACAAAAATGTTGTTTATCATGAATTATTATTTACATTCCTATGATGATTCACATTTAATAAAATGTTTAGTGTCTGTGTTTATCATAAAAGAGTGCCTCTTTTGTGGTGTGGTTTTATTTACACAGCACAGAGCCTTCATAATAAATAAACATGCCACTGATAGTATCAAAACAATTTTAACATCATACCTTCTAGAACATGGTACATTCCTAGTTATCAGAAACTGCTTATCTTTTGGTAAATAAGGTTTTGCTTTTGACTCATCCCCTGCTGCCCACTGCCATGTTGGACAATGGTGAACGAGATGGTCACCTGCAGCTACATATTCTTCAGGAGTAATAACCCCAGTTTCACGAAATTTTGACTCCTACAAGAGTATAATTTAAGAAATAATTTTTCGTCTGAGAGCCTAATTAATATTAGGAAATCTACAACAGCTTAAAAGGAATAACTTTAATAGCCAGATTTAACTTAATGCTTTAGCTAATTTTTCATAGCTAAGTTAATAAAATATCAATTATTTATTGATACAAAAAATAAGATTACCTTTAAGACAGGGGTCAAGTATTCACCGACAGCCAAAGCAGTACCTTTAACACTATTTATTACGTTCTGCATGACAGACTAAAATTTAATTTGAAATTTATGAATATTTTTCTTAATTATCGGCAATTTTTTTCACACCACGACATAATTTGATTTAAAACTAATAAAAACGATACAGAATGATTTTTTAACAATTTTATTTGACGTTTTAATTGTCAGTCACACAGGACATAGAAAATAATATCAAAATTTGTTATTTGGTTGTAGAGATAAACCCTTTTTTTTCTGTGAATGTATGTCTGTGTCTGGGCAACTTGTCGTCTCCAACATTCAGCCAGCGTGATATTTGGACCTAGAGCTTAATGTGGGTTTCGAGTCATGATATTCAGTAATGCGACACCCCCGAAGACTATCAACCCTCAGTTTATTGCCATTGCATCATGACCTATCGATTGGAGAGTGTGTACCTTCTACCGCACCCCACAAGACGGCCGGATGATACGTTTTACACTCTTCTCTGCATTCTCAACCTACTAAAATACTTATATTTTATTGTGCGTATGCCCACTCCGATGATCGAACTCGGAGCACCACGGTCGAATGCCAGTAACTTTGTGTGTGTGAGATAAAATAGGAAATCACCCAACATACATTTGGCATCACCACAAAAACCTTGATCAGCTAACACCTTCGAGAATATAAACAGTTCCAGTATAACATAAGATATGACTTATCATTCTTCTATGGTTCCAGTTGCTACTGGATAGCGACAGCAACTACCCGTCATTCTTCTGTGCTACTGGACAAAAACCAACAATTCCATACCACAAAAGATTGTTAGGTTAAACCACGGCTTCACATGGGGCACAAACGGTGTAAATATGACAGCGCTAGTCAGACGTGATTGACCAATTAGCTGCCTTTCGATATTTCGATTCATTGAACCTGAGCTTCATTAATGTCATAAACCATCGACTCTTAATTCATCGATGTATCGAGATCTATCGTGGTGGTCCGAGTTCGATCCTCGAAGTAGGCATACGCGCAATAAAAAAAGGATGTCCGAATTTTAGTAGGATTAAGGTCCGCTATATCCATCTCTTGGTAATTTTACCAACAAGATAATTTCCAAAGAAACCTTTGTTGAGACAATTGTTTCCATGGAAATTATCTGCCTGGTAAAGTTACCAGGATATGGATCTAGCGGACCTAAGAATGCAGGAAAGAGTGTAAAATGTATCATTTTCCAATTCACACCGGTAGCCGGATGAGATTTATCCGACATCTCGTGGAGTGCAGAAGAAGGTACACACCACTCCCCAATCGGCTGGTCATGCAATGGCAAGAAACCGGTGGTTGGTGTCGCATGACTGAGGATCGTGGTTCGGAACTCATGTTAAACTTTAGGTACAAAAGCAAACTACCTAAATGTTGCAGACGACAAGTGGCCATTAGTAATGACCCTTTGTTCGAGTTCTGTGAATGACCCAGAGCATCGAGATAGATGCTGTCTCAATGCCCAGAACACACACATATCTTTTGACCAATTAAGAACGTCTTAGTAATTCACAAAGAAAATTTATAGAGTTTATGTTCTGTGTCTTCGGCTTCGTTGGTTCTCCTTTCATTTGGTGTTTTCATATACTTTTGGCCAGAGGGTTAATTTAAAGTTAATCAACACAAAACAGTTTAAAAATTATTATTAAAAAACTAATTTACATTTTCTTGGCTGAGGTGATACCTTGAGGGTACCTGCTGCATTTTGAATCAACGGCGAAGCAACTACAACGAAAAGTATCAAAATGATAAGATAACGAAATGAACATTTCGTAGCTTACTTTTTCCTCCATGATACATGTAGTTGTATCATGCTTTTCCTCTGTGATGCTTTTAAGGTTATGAAATCAGACCAATCCTTTCTCTGTAGTTATGTTATTTGTTTTTTGTTTATATTTGCCGCTAAGTCTGTTCTAAAATATTGGTATTTGTACCTTAAAAGTGCTCTACTGTCTCTATCCCAAGTAAAATAATTTAAAAATACCTACATATTAAAAGATGGAAGTAAGATTTTAATGCTCTTATAACGCGATATTTGATTTTTTCTTTACAAACAAGTTGAAACAGTACACCATACACCATTTACCCTATTAGAAACAAGAAATGGACTGTAATAAAAACTTCTTTAGGCACAATGTATGCCATACTTGCAAAAAGGTTTCTCCAAATCTTAAAAGATGCTCTAAATGTAGAATTTTAGCGTACTGCAGTCGCGAACATCAAATGTTAGACTGGCCAAATCATAAAAAATTGTGCCAAATCATCGCAACTGAAGATGAAATTCTATCTTACAAAGTATCAAATCAAGCTGAATTACAACAGTATAAGAAAGAAAGAGGTCTGGTATGGCATTTAAAACTAGGCCGCAAGCTAGTCAAGTTCGAATCTCAAATGTTCATGTTTCCTAGAATTTGTGCTGTGTGTTACAAGCGTGAAGGTTTATTTGATTGTCTGGAATGTCTCAGCGAGTTTTACTGTTCAAAAGAACATCAGCAGAAGCACAGTGAGATACATAAAAGATTCTGCAAAGATTTAAAGCTTGAGTTAGATTTAGAGTGTTATTTTTATCATAATGTCTTAAATCTTAATGTATTTTCTCTTAAGCGGGTAAAAGAAGAGCTGAAATCAATGTCAGAAAATTGTGAATTTATTAACTGTGTCCTTAAAAGTCACGTACCTCCTAGTGATTTTAACTATTTAAATAGTTGTGACCACAACTTGTCTGGGTTGACCATTCTTTTTGCTCTTGAGAAAGGTGGAATTCTTGTTAATCGTAAATTACCCAGTAAAAGCCTTGAAATTCACATTGTAGGAGGTACAGCTTTTGAATACTACCTAAACTGGGTTCTCATAACAGAAGTATACTTTCACTGGATTAAAAATCTTGAAGAACTTCACATAGTATTTGTGGGTCCTGAAGTACCTAATTATACAGCCAGTTTTCAATTATTTAAAACTGAATTTTGTCAAAAGTGCCAGAACAGAAAAAATCTAACGGTCAAAGATGCTGACTTATATAAATGTTTGTACCATGAGAAAGTGGCTCGTCTTGACAAGCCCGATATAGTGGTGGCGCTTAATAGTGGCCTGCATGAGTTTGAGAAGCATGAAAACGATCTGTGGAAAGAAAGTCTAAGTGCTTTGGTACGACATGCGGATGTCCCGTTGCTTTTAACTTCATACACTTTTGAAGAAATGGAACGAGATTTAAAAAGAATTAAGGATACAGTTAAGATTGATGTTGTGTATGGACCAAAGAAGAATCCATATCGTAATTTAAGGCCTCTTCAGGACTGGGAGACAGCAAATGTCTATTTCGTTAATCAGTTTATAGCTGTGGTAAAAAAGAAAACTTAAGATAGCAAGTGATATATTTTTGTCGTTAAATGTTTTTTTAGTTGACAAAGCCTTAAGAATATTTATGTAGTCATGTTAGAATTTTTTCCGTTTTTGGTATTAATTACCCAATGTTAATGTTAAAGTTTTAAAATTAACTGAAGACAATTCTTACTTTTTCTTATCACAAAGATTATTTTTAATATAATATAAAAAAAAGTTCTGTTTTTTTAGAAAGTATCATTAATACCTATATCATATTATTATAATAGGCTTTTTCACCAAATTTTGTTTTTGACTATCGTATAGGACACGAAAAAATTAAATTTTCAATGGTTTCCGTTTTTAAATTCTTCAATTATTTACTAAGAAAATAATTTAACAAAATACGCTCTCTAATAAAAACACGCGGCAAAACGTACCGACGTCATAACAAAACCGACAAATGGGCAACCCGGAACAGCCTTCATCTGACACGCTCCGACCTGACTAATCTCTCGAGACTAGTGTCCTGTTTCTAATCTGGTCTTTTCTATTTAAGTTATGGAAACAAAGATAACAATATAATCGGTCGCACGACTCGCAAATAAAATAATTGCGCGGGTAATAGGATGACCTACATCTCTTCTCGCCTAATATTTTTAAACGTCCAGCTTTCCCGCCTTGTTTCTAGAAAACGTTTGTGATAGAGTAAAAATTAATCATGTAAAGTACAATGACGTAGGCGAAAAAAATTCTGACCCTTCACACGTTTCACAATTTTCAAGGCTTACAGTAAAAAAACACCCATTTGGTACGGCTCAGGGAGGGACGTGGGGGCTTCGACGACCCCCCTTCCCCCCCCCCCCCCCTGGATCCACGTCTATATCAGAAGTAGTTGTCAACTTTGTGATTTTACTGAAATAGGATATGATTGTTTTTATTGCATTTTTGGACTTTTCGCAAAATTCTATAGTATCTACTTATTTTGTATGGCAAACATCTAAACTGAATGATTTTTTAGATAACCTTTCAGTATATCCCCTATGCATATGTATGAAAGTATGTTCAGCAATCACAAATCTGATATATTTGATTTGATTATCAGGTGTTATAAAAGTTTCCAAAGTTTCAAGATAATTTTTTTATTAGTTTCCCCAAATGGTCTAATGAACGCTGGCCATGAATCACCCTGTTTATTATAAATAATTCGAAAAATGTATTGGAAAAGCGGGAAAATGACAATAAAATTTAAAAATTGATAAAAAAAAACATTATTTAAAATTAAATCTCTGAAAGCTGACCTTTTTATGAACAGTTCTATAACATTTGTCTGTCTTACTCCAATAATTTCGAACATGGCCATATCTTCTAAGTATTTTTTACGCATTTCAATTAGCTTTGGAAATACTTTACCTATTTTTTAACTTGTGTTTAGTACTATTTTTACCGTTAGTAATGCATTTATTTATGTAACTTTTATTCTTAGTAGTGTTTAATCTTAAATTTAAACTTATGGTTACACAAACCTTTAAAACCTTGACTGATGTTAAGAGTGAGGTCTAGTGACGCATTCGCCATTTTGTTTTTTGATCAATATTTCGTTAATTTTTCCTTTTATCCAAAAATCGGTCAAGTACCGACATATGAAGCATAGTTACCTATAATTTAAAGTTAAATAAGTTTGAATTTATAAAGTAATAAAAGCAGTAAAAAACAATGGACAAATTTTCGTTTTTTGCTTTTATTAATTCATTAATCCAAATTTCTTTAATTCAAAACTGTGGGTAATTGCTACTCAAGGACGGCTATTTGGCCCCTTTTTAAATAAAGCGAAAAGTATAAGAAATATTGATAAAAAAATGAAATGGCGAATGCATAACTAGACTTCATCCTTAACCAAACTTAACAATACTCGTGGGAAACTTACACGACCAGTGTTACTGTCAGTGACCAATGTACCCACAATATGACATTATTGTACCGTAGTAACAAATGGTGTTGCTTCGGGTATTGCCATAGTCATTTTAGGAACGACTTAAGTAATACTGAGCGTGTAGAATCCCCGGCACTTCAATTAGACAATACTCATTTTATTTTAAATTTATATTTTTCTGATATTTGAAGTGATAATAAGTTTTTCATATGTGGTATGTACAAACGAGAAATAAATGGCCTGATCCTATACAGATCTGGAAAAGGGAACGTAAAATATACCAGCTATAAATTAAAGAAAGAGAAAACCTTGTTTTCCCGTTCAGACGCGAATTACGTTTTCTTTTCTGCCCGTTAGGCGCCTGATTGTAAAAGAATTTTGCCAGACCTGTATAATGATGGTATGTATCTCTTATCTATGTATGTATCTATCTATTTTATCTGTTATAATATAATGTAATATGGCTGTTAAATATTTTTTTATAAGAATAATAGGACGCGACTATCAAAAACGGAGTAGAAATATTATATAGGTATTTAGATTATTGATATTGGAGATTATATTAGAATGTCTGGTACTGTGCTGGGTACAGCTACAGCATTATATAGCCTATTTGATATTTTTGTATAAAATAAATGTTTGCTTAAAGAGTTTTTGTTTAAATATTCTATTCCAGTTTACTACGTGGGGTATCAAACGCAAGATACCCTATGAGTAGGTAGTTAGGATTGAAAATATAATACTAAAACACACGAGTTTTTTGAAAAAAATACACAAAACCCGATTTTTTTAAATCACGTTTTTTTGGAAAAAAATCACGAGTGGTATTTTTCATTGCTTTTTTCTCCGTAAATATTACCAGCTGCGGTTCTGTGTAAAAACTAAAAAAATACACATGTGGAAATCCCAACAAAACATACCCATTATTGAAAAAGACTTTCCCCAAATAAGACAGTTATTTTGTGCTTCTCTGCCTTATGAGAAGATGTTCTCGATATTTGGTTTGGTCCACTCTAATACACTCGGAAATCTATTTGGAACCGAAAAAGCGACTATAAATCAGTTTTTCTGTATAAATATTATAATTAACTTATTTTTTCTTGTAAAGTTGTTTTTGTAAAAATATGATTTATTTCTATATTCTTGTATTGCTTATAGATTACGCTTTTTAAAAGTTGCTTTCTTGTGTGAGTAATAGTAATAAGAATAAGACAAGATGTGTTTGTATTTATTTGAAATGGTAATTAATTGAGGTCAGTGAACCCTGATTATCTGTTTAGAAAAGAAAATTAGACCTACCCACTCAAAAAATTCAAAACTAGATCAACCATAATAAAAACAATAGTTATAAATCCAATTTACCATTAAAACTTTGCCGCAATTTGCTATATCAACAAATCATAACGACTGTGCCAAAAGCCTTTATAACATTAAGCAATTCGACATTAAATATTATTTACTTAACCACAAACATTTAAATAGTGCAAAGGTAAACAAACCCCGAACTACCGACTCGACGACGCCGGACGCCATAACTTAGGCGACTGGGTTCCAAGTAGCGTTGCCATGTTTAAATCGCAGGACACAAGTTTAAGAAGGAAGGACAGACACAAATAAAAAAGGACATTTCTTTTAAAAACTAAAATAAAATTTATTTTATGTAAAAAATGAACAAAAGCTAAGTTTTTTTCTAACAAACTTAAAATTCTAATATATACTACACACTTCGGGGAATCCCCAACCAAAACTCTCGCTGTCGGCAGTGGAAGTGTGGAAAAAACGCGCCGGCGAGCTCCATAAACCCTAAAGAGCGATCTGTGGTTCATAGTTCATATAACGAAGTTGTTTCCATTAAACAAAAGTTACAAAGCTTGTAATTTAGGCATTTAAGAAATCCAAGACATTAGGCGTCCTTCCAAAGGCCTTAAGAGGACGCTAAATTTAAGCCACAAAACCAGGACATCCTTCGAAATCCAGGACACCTGGCAATAGCCTCAATATTTCCATTTTTATGTTCTGCATGGCGGATGATATAATTTGAACCTATATAATTGAACCTTTAATATATATATATTTTTTTAAGAAACTAAGGTATCATCCGCCACACGAGAAGTTCTTGTGAACTATAGTACAATTTTTGTATTAAATTTTAATTAGATAAGCCAGGAAATGATGTTGCGTTTCACGCTGGCATGGAAGGCACTTTTTTAAACCCATGTTCAGATTTTTGGTATAGTATTATCTGTCGCTTGACTCCAAGGGCAAATTACCAGACAGCCCTTTGCCTTCCCCCCCTCCTCCGTAACTATGCCACAGTGTATGATTGTGAGTGAGCAATGTGACAAATAATTTTTAAATTTTTTATTACTTATATATATTACTAGAAACATTGCGTACATTAAAGAACTTGGAAAGATATTTCCGACAGAGGAGATCGTCTAAAAACACTCAACTATAAGTTTTCGAATTATAATTTTGCGTATCTACCACACCGTGAACGGGAAGTGTTCAATTTTATCAAGTAAATTCATAATTTGCACAGTGTCAAGGTTTGTAATTATTTTTTTACCAAAGAATTATTGTTTTGCTCATTGCCATTGTTGTTAAGCATTATTTTATTACTATTACTAAGCAGATATTTAAATCACAGACAGGCTGTACCTACTATACTTCATACCACTGCTAAATATAGGTACGCGTGCAAGACAAGAACAAGGTGCATAAAGTACTTTTTGCAGTCGAAAGAGGTGCGCCAAGGGCACTACACGTCAAACAATTCAATAAAATCTAATAAAAGTGTAAAAAAATAAGTTCCACAGGATGTAAAATAAATCAATTTTTTGCCTTCCGCTGTTTTCGTTGTGACAACATTTTTCCAAACTGAAACATACAGAGTGTTAAATATTCGACTCACTCAGGTTAAATTGGGGCAAAGTTACGTAATTTAAAGACAACTAACAAGCCATTGAAAAATCCGAGTACTTATTCGGAAAAAGCGAAAATTCCCATTTCTACTTTTATTTTTTTCTAGCTTTATGTAAAGACATGGTCAAAAATTAATTTTACATTTTTATTTTCTATAACTTGTCATAAGAAACGGATTATGACGTTTCGTCTTCCGGGTACCATCTTCAGATATTTTTAAGAAATTCTTAGAAATCGAAACTTGTCGTTTGTGTTTTTTTTTTGCGTTATTTACAAAGGTGACGCATTACTTGAGTTAGTTTTACTTGCTAGTAATTAGCATAGCAAAGTCAACTTCATTTCTAATTACAAGTTACGTAAGCAAGATTTTTACATTGCTAAGTTGTTTAAAAGAAGCAAAAGGAACTCACCTATTTGAATTCCTTTTATTTACTAATAATTAGCGTAGCAAAGTCAACGGCTGACTTGAGCGTTCCTTTTACAAAATAAACTCCCATTCTAATTACAAGTTACATAAGCAAGATTTTTACATTGCTAAGTTGTTTAAAAGAAGCAAAAGGAACTCACCTATTTGAATTCCTTTTATTTGCTAATAATTAGCGTAGCAAAGGCAACGGCTGACTTGAGCGGTCCTTTTACAAAATCAACTCACATAACACAGTTGATGTTGTAAAAGGAACGCTTACCCCAGCCGTTGCCTTTGCTATGCTAATTAATATCAAGTAAAAAATCTAAAGTAATATTACAATTTTTACATCTGCATTGTCGCTTTTCATTTCCTATAAAGTTGGCGTGTCGATATTTTGAGTTCGACATACGTTTCGTCTTTTGTGTGCTATCATCAGAGGTTTGTTGCAAAGATGTTTTTAATGGTTCGGTTAGAAATGTTGCCATTTAATAAAAATAAATATAGCCTTTAAATTAAATGAACAAACCTGAGATTGATAATATTGCAAGAAAAGTTATAAGTGCCTATTTAAACAACAAACCTGGTGATAGGACATAGACGAAACATCTCGACATACGATTAATAGAAAAATGCATGAAAAGTGACAATCAAAATGTAGAACTTGTTATGTTATAAATAACGCCATAAAAAAGTATTCGGCATTTTTCAAATTATTTAAAGGTATGTTAGTCGACTCCAAATTGTGTTTCAAGTTTGAGTTGCATGTAGATATCTGCTACGGTTTACAAAGATAAAGATTGAAGGTGTTATTATTGGGATCGAAACGTTGCTATTTGATTAAAGCAGTATTGTATTATTATTTTATTAGACACATAATATATGGTCTACGAAATTGCTTTAAAAAGTACAGGTCCGTATTGAAAACAGCATAATGGTACCCTAAAGACGAAATGTTAAAAGTTATTTCTTAAAAAAAAAGGGAGGTCGAATTAAAGCATCGTGCAAACCTGCTCGATGTGGGAGCGGGACCGACGCGACTTTAACCAGAAACGAAACTTCGTTTTTTTTGTCCACGGCTTGTTAGTCGTCTCCCAATTGTGTAAACTACCATTTACGAAATTCCAATGGTGAGCGCCTAATTTGTGACACCCTGTATATACCGTACGATTTACTGTAGTTTAAAGATATTACAACACGCGGTCTCTCATATTTCTTTTTTCACCATTTAGGGAAGATTTACCAGTAATTTTTCTACTTCTGTTGCATATATCATAAAAGTTTTGAACATTGTTTTGCCAATATACGCTGTAAATAGTGTGAATTATTGTTTATTTTAAAATTATGATTTTTTAACAAATTTTTACCAAAACATAGGAGCGTCACGGAATATTAAAATGATCTAATAATAATTTATTATTTGCTTACCTTTTGGGTAAATATATCATTGTACTCCGAGTTTTCTATCAGGCTCCCTCACATCGACCGCTGGCTGCTTCGTCCCCTTTCAGGAATTTAATAATAAAGTGAGGCGCCGGCCGCTGCGAACGTCACTGAATAAAAAAAATGATATTCCCTTACTTAAATAAATTGGCCAGCGAGGGAGCTTCCCCCGAGGCGCCCTTGTTGGAGATTATATAGTACGCTTTTTTTTTTAAAAATCTGCGTTTACAGTCTATTTCAGGAAGGTGTAGAGTAATAAAATGGGAAATTCCGTCCAGTTCGGCTCCATTTTGGTGTCGGCCATAGGCGTAGATTCGTAGGTAAATTTTGTGGTTTAAATTATTTATAACTAACCAAAGAAAAAAAAAGAAGATAATTTGATAAAGAAGGAACTATTAGCTATAGCAAATTTACCAAACATTCGTAGTTAAATTTTGTGCTTTAAATTATTTATGATAACTAACCAAAGAAAAAAAAAGAAGATAATTTGATAAAGAAGGAACTATTAGCTATAGCAAATTTACAAACATCGTTTGATGAAATATGCCGTGGAAGATATAGCTGAAAAACATAGTGTAACTGTGCTGCGCACACCGCGATACCATTGCCAACCAAATCCTATAGAACTTATATGGGCGCAAGTGAAAGGATTTGTAGCAAGACACAACACGACATTCAAAATGAAAGACGTTAAGCTACTGTTTGATCAAGCCATTAAGGAATTGACACCAAAGAACTGGCGAAAAGCAGTCCATCATGTCATTAAAGAAGAGGAGAAAATGTGGGATCTTGACCACCTGATCGATCGGACCGTCGACCCGTTAAATATAACGTCAAGAGGAGATGACAGTTCCTCAGATGATAAATGATATTATGATTTTTTATAATTTAATTTCTGTATAATGTATTTTTTTATAATATAGAAGGAAAGGGATAAGAACACAAAGTCTTCCTCCACTTTTATATTAAAGAAACATTTTTTTTAAGGGTTGAATAATTCTCTACATGTTTCGAATGCAGAAGCATTCATCTTCAGGAGAATAAATAAAAAGAAAAATTATTAGATATCACCTTAACGGAGCATCCAAATTTGCAGGCACAAAGAACGGGTTCAATGAATATAACGGAGAGAAAATCATAATGTGACTTGCATTATGAAAAAGAGAACAAATTATGGGTTTATGGCTTAGGGCACATAAGAGTTCAAATGTAGAACGAAGGGTTCAGCAGAAAAAGTTAATGTTCGACTATATTGAACAAGATGTAAAATTGGAGAATTTTTTAAGAAAAATCATTATGAAAACTTATTGAAGGATTTTTTAAAAAAAATCATTATGGAAACTTTGGAAAAAAAGTTTGAGGAAGAAAAACTATATTTGAAAAAGTTCTTAAATAAAGATGTAAGCCTCATAATGAAGTTAAGAGTAAGTATATGAGGCTTACATCCTTATTTAAGAACTTTTTCAAATATAGTTTTTCTTCCTCAAACTTCTTTTCCAAAGTTTCCATAATGATTTTTCTTAAAAAATCCTTCAATAAGTTTTCATAATGATTTTTCTTAAAAAATTCTCCAATTTTACATCTTGTTCAATATAGTCGAACATTAACTTTTTCTGCTGAACCCTTCGTTCTACATTTGAACTCTTATGTGCCCTAAGCCATAAACCCATAATTTGTTCTCTTTTTCATAATGCAAGTCACATTATGATTTTCTCTCCGTTCTATTCATTGAACCGGTTCTTTGTGCCTGCAAATTTGGATGCTCCGTTAAGGTGATATCTAATAATTTTTCTTTTTATTTATTCTCCTGAAGATGAATGCTTCTGCATTCGAAACATGTAGAGAATTTTTCAACCCTGAAAAAATTTTTTCTTTAATATAAAAGTGGAGGAAGACTTTGTGTTCTCATTCCTTTCCTTCTAAATTTCCACTCCACTTTAAGTATGGACTACTTCTTCAAGTTTTTTTTATAATGTTTAATAAAAAATAAGTGTAAGTACTTACCTATAATACTATATACATAATGCACGCCGTGGTCACGCCATCTTCAGTGTTTGTGAATGGATAACAATAGGCAAAACCAATAAATTGACCCAAACCCGGGTGGTACTACCTGCACTTGATAAAAATAAAGAATTTTTCAATGAAATCAATGACAAATTATGAAAGTGGCCTAAATATTCGTTGGGTCACTCTGTAGTTCCTCCTAATGAGCTTTTATTACTCTAAACCTTTCTGAAATAGACTATAGTAGAGAAAATACTTTTATTTTGGCAAATTATAATTTTTTGAAAAAACATTTGTTTTAAAATAGGTTGGCTTTATAAAAAACATCTTTAATTTATTTATACCATGACATAGCATTACAAGTGATTAGGAAGATTTTTTTTTTGATATATGTACTAACTACAATAATAAACTTCCTTTTAACGACAACTTAACAAATTTTAATAATCATGCTATATAGTAATTTTCTGAGTAATATTGACTTAAAACGGCCTTTAAAGGAGATATCAAATAATTCATGTTTACTGTTCACACGCAAATGCGTATCCAAAAATACAAAATATTGGATGTTAATTATTATTACGAGGGGCAATAGCAACGTTTTCTCTTCAATATTTATTTCAACATAATATCTGTTTTTAAATTAAAATTGCCTGAAAGCATGCGCCTTATGATATTTTAATCGATGTAAGTTTTCCCTTTTAAAGGCCATTTTACATTAGGCGCAAGTTCCAAGTGCAAGTAAAATGACTTTAACTTTTTTATTGAAGAAGTGTTATAATTTACAATAAAAAAAATAGTACGGGAAGTGCTTCATTATGAAACCAAAACCTAACCTTTATACAAAACGGCACTTTAAGAAGGAATATTTTAAAACCTAAGCATTTGGAACAAAAACGGCTCTCAGATTCGGAAAACAGATAATTTCTGAAAAAATCATCAATTTTGGAGTGGTGAGCGTATAAAAGATATAAAAAATTTTAAACATGAAAAACTGAGCCCGAAAAACACTGGTTAGAGTCATACATGCGTCTTATGTTAAAATTTTGGATTGAAACGCATTCATTCATATTTTTTACAAAAAAAAGACTTGTAAAGAAAGAGCGTATCCCGGCTGTAAAAATCTACTCTCAAGAGTGAATTCTAACAAAAAATACTGACCATTTATACGCCGCTCAATTTTCAAGGCTTAAAGTAAATAAAACATCCATTTTGTAAGGCTCAGAGCGGGGAAACTGCCTTTGCACCCCCTCCCCCCCGGATCAACTCCCGCGTATAATGAGCTCATTACATCCCTTAGGTTCGCCAACAATGTTTTCTTTGGAAATTATCTTGTTGGTAATGTTACCAGGAGATGGATCTAGCGGCCCTTAACAGTGTATTTTTATTAAGTAGTAACTGAAACAAACCAAAGGGAATGTTACGTAATAAGTAAGTTCCTATCCTGAAGGTTGTTGATCCATCCCAATTTATTTTTACATAAAATTTCAATTTCATTGGTACATGGATGTAATAATTTATAATTTTTATACTTTATAAATCAAAAGATATAATCTTAGCGTTTCTTGTATTTTTATATTGTTACATAAATTTGCATATTTTTAAAATTCCCATTATGTACATTTTTTTAGTTCAAGGCAACAATTTGATTTATCAATAGAACCATCGATCGGTAGAGAAGAATGACCTACAGATTCAAAACTTAAATATTGATATTGGTACCTAATATTTAATTTAAAAATAAATTGTCCAATATTGGTATAGAGATGGGAAGGTAATTAATGCAATAATAACCAAATAAATAAATATCGCCTTTTTTGGCAATTAGTCAGCGCCGGTTTAAGACTCTACCGGGTCCTAGGCGGCAGTAGGTTCTATGCATGTTTGTATGTGGTCCTTTGGTCCATTTAGTGAGGGATGTAATAGCGCCGCAGACAAAAAAAATTGGGTGCCCCGCCCAAACTTACTTTTTACTTTTTCTTTTGCTAAAGTAAAAAAAAATAAAGCTCAAAACATTTTTTTTGGGCCCCATTCCCGGGGGGACCTACAGCTTAACGTAGGTTCCGAACCACGATCCTCAGTCATGCGACACTCCCCCCCCCCCCCCCCCCGGGCTAACCCTAGATTTCTTGCGTCATACCGATTGGGGAGTGTGTACCTTCTTCCGCACCCAACGAGATATTAATACGTCTTGATATAATTAAGTGTGATACATGGTTTAATTCAGGGCTTAAAAAGATTTCAAAAAATAAAATAAAAATACAGATCCGTATTTAAAAAATTAAAGTTGATCATGGTTCCACAAAAACTACACGTTGCAACGATATTCTAAATACACCACGATATGAAGCAAGAAAAGTTGCCTTAACAATGTTGTGTTTGTTTTTTTATAGCGGATAAAATAAATCGGCCAATTTAAAAAAACAAAATCTCAAAATTTTAGTGTTTTTCAAATATTTCTAAAACTAAAAAAGATAGCT
The DNA here is from genome assembly GCA_935413205.1 of Polydrusus cervinus. Taxonomy (NCBI): domain Eukaryota; kingdom Metazoa; phylum Arthropoda; class Insecta; order Coleoptera; family Curculionidae; genus Polydrusus; species Polydrusus cervinus. The sequence goes on from OW284511.1 coordinate 16,268,462, forward strand.
AAAATATTTTTTTACGATATTACTGGGCACAAAATTCCGCAACTTTGCCACCATTTGGCCGATGCTGTATCTCTTATAGTTTCCGAGATCCCCATGATGAGGCTCGAATTTGGGACATCCTGTACATAATAATTGCCAAACATACAATTTTTAAAAATATTCATAATAACTGGCACAATTTAATCTGATACATATTAAAACGTGGGAGATCACCAAAACCAAGAATTCGCTCACCTACTATAAATAAATCTTTATTTAAAAAACTTATACATATCATTAAAAAAAGCTAGTCATTATGAAATGTTTCATTAATTATATTACTTCTGTTAATAGGTAGGTAACTACCCCTTCCAAAGGTTGGATAATGAATGATTCGAAAGTAAATTCAGAAGTTCTTGGTCGCTCGTGTTCAGTTTCAGTTTGTGGGCCGGTCAAGTGTGAACAAATTTTTTTCGGTATGTTTTTATTATTTATTCTGTGTTTACAAATTGTTTAAAGGTTAAGGTGTTAAACTCGGTACAGAAATTTTCTTTTATTTATAATAATAAATATAATTTTATTTACATACATTAAGTCTCTGTATATTATGTGAAATTTCTGACTTTTTATTTTTTAGAAATTAATTTCTAAAGTATTTTTCTGCTATTAGATTTATACCGGGTGTTACAAATTCCATGCATTAGCATTGCTATCTCGGATAGAGGGTTGGTTGAACATGGACAAAGTTTCATATTTTAATGCTAAATAATTTGTTGAAAAGAAAATTTGAAAAATTTGATTAATTCCGAAGTTATTCAAAAAATCAATTTTTGTTTTTATTTTTTTTACATACTGATTATTTTGATAAACCAAGAGCACTTTCTTAAGGCACTTTTTTTGCTCATCAAGAAAATAATTTCATTTTTCAGATGCGACGTCCCGTTTTTTAGATATTTCCATCGTACTTATACTACTGTCTCGGTAACTATAAGAGATAGAAAGATAAAGAAGGCAAAGTTGCATATTGTAATGATGGATAATTTGTTTAAAATCAATTAAAAAAATTTCTGACTATCCGAAAAAAAAATTTAAAAAAATTTTTTTACAACAAAATACTGATTATTTTGAAAACCCAACCCAAAAAATCACTTTATTTTTCAGATACGAAGTTTCGTTTTTAAATACCCACATCAACTTAATTTTTTTAAATACGGATCTGATATAAATATGATTTAATTCAAAAATATATTCAAAATCAATATATTGCTTCTTATTTTTAAAAGGAGCTAGATAAAGTTAAAGCTATTATAACTTAATTAATTTCTAAAGATTTAAATTGGACCACCGATCTTAAAATATTGTTAACAGGAATTTCTACCACCAATTATAATAGCAATTAAAAATATATTTCTGTCTTATTTGCATGGTGATGGGCGAACAGCATTTTTACTACTACAAAACGTTTTCTTTTACGAAATTTGAAAATCTGATGTGAACCCTTTATAGCAGTCAAGTAGTGTTTAGTAGAGTTATATTATGACATAATACATACAGGGTGCTACAAATTCGAGTGCGTGCATGGGGATCTCGAAAACGGTAAGAGATACGAAGATGGTTAAATTGAGGTAAAGTTGCGTATTTTCGGGCTTAATAATTTGGTCAAAGAAAATTCTAAATATTTCTAATGCCTTCAGGGATATCCGGGAAAAACCGAAATTTTCGGTTTTGGTTTTTAAATTTTTGCGCCTTTATTTTTGACTTGGGAAGAAAACAAGAAACACTTTTTCATAGCCGTTATATATGGCGTTATTAGATTTTAATTTCAACATTTCGTTCTTTAGATACCAACCTTAAGTTAATTTTTTTTTATACGGACCTGGAATTTTAAAAACATTTTTAGAAACTTCTACGCTTTAGAAATTTAATAGGTTCAATTTAAAGGTTTTAAAATTTTGCATCAAATATCACATCATTAGTATTTCTAATTATTCTTTCTTTACTATTACGGCCCTGGAAATTATTTCTAGGATAACTTATATTATTATGCTGTACAATATGGCTTTTTTAATTTTTAAATGCGACGTTTCGTTCTTTGGATACCACCATCAAGTCCATTTTCTTTAAATACGGACCTAAATTTGTTATTACGGTTTTAGGGACTTATAGGCTTTAGAAAACTAAAATTAAAACATTTTAAAAACTTTAAGGTTTCGTCATCAAATAACACATCAATATTTAAAATTATCCCTTTTTACCCATTACGGTCCTGGCAATTATTTTTAGGAATACATATTAAAATTGCATTACAGGAAGTGAGACATATGGTTTAAGCCATTAATTATTTTAATAAAATTAGTCAGACAGTCAAAGTCAAATATTTCAGCAGGTCAATAAAACGCATTGTTTTTAAAGCATGGGAAGTAATTATATTTTTTAATAATGTTTTTATATTATATCTTATCATAACACTTACTTTTTTTCGTATAATTTTGTCCTGAAACCTCAAAATATTTTAAAGAAGAAAAAAGGACAGTCATGAATGAAAAAGAGGTACATAGCAGTAGAGTGAAGTAGAAACAAAAATTTGAAAGTTCTTGCGCAAAACTTTAAGACATATAATAGTAATCGCTATCTATAACAAATTTTTCTTACTCGATAATACATCTAAAAAAAATAGTGAAATTATAAAGAAAAATGAAAACATTTAATAACATGTTAATTTAATACATCACTAATCAACATTAATATTTCGTTTTCCTTGTAATAATAATTGTATCGTATTTTATTTATAGGTGTCTAACTAAAAAATCTTAAAACTATAAAAGGACTCAAATTTTTTTAAATAATTTACAGGGCCGTAAGGATATAAATTGATAATTTTAAATGTAGGTATTACGACGAAACATTAAAATTTTTAAAATGTTTTAATTGTATTAGGTTTCTAAAGCCTATAAGTCCCCAAAACCGTAATACAAAATCCAGGTCCGTATTCAAAAAAATTTACTTGATGGTGGTATCCAAAGAACGAAACGTCGCATTTAAAAATTAAAAAGGTCATATTGTAGATCATAAAAAACGGATATGAAAAAGTATTTCTTGTTTTTTTCCCAAGTCAAAAATAAAGGCGCAGAAAATTAAGAACAAAAACTAAAAATTTCGGTTTTTTCGGATATCTCCGAAGACATTCGAAATATTTAGAATTTTCTTTCAGCAAATTATTAAGCCCCAAAATACGCAACTTTGCCTCAATCTAACCATCTTCGTATCTCTTACCGTTTTCGAGATCCCCATGCACGCACGCGAATTTGTAGCACCCTGTATAATTAAGACCTCCTAAACTAAATTTAGAAGGTAATACACTACGTGTAATATAAACATTTCAGAATGCACTATTTTTTAAAATAATGTAACATCTTTTTATGCAGCGGTCCGGGTTCGATCCCCAAAGTGGGCATACGCATAATAAAAAAAAGTATGTCCGAAATTGAGTGGATAAAAGAATGCAGTTTGCTATTAGTGATTCCTAATATCGGGACCGAGAAGGGCGTCATGGACCTCTGGGGGCGTAAAAAGGATAACTAGTGCGTACACGTGGTTCGGATTCCACGTTAAGCTGTAGGTCCCTTTTGGCTGACATTACCCAGACGGGGGATACAATGGGCCTTATGGGCCTAAGTATACTGGCTCTACCGCCAACCCCAGCAAAAAAAAGAAATATCTTTTTATTACATATCGCCCCTTTCGAGCGATATGTATATCTCCTCTTAATTTTTAAAATGTGTGACCTCTGTCGTCGTCGTCGTCGTCGTACCCGATTTTTGAAATCGCGATTTTTGACATTTTCGATTTTTTTTCTCTTAAGTGGTAAACGTCGCACCGATTTTGATTATTTGGTTTTATAGAGGAATAACGGGGGCACGTTTTGTGAAAAATTTCAAATATACAGGGTGTACCGGAAAAAAGTTATTAAACGTCAAAGTCGGAAAATATGCGAAATCCGTTGTCTCGCATTTCAGGTCGCAAAAATTATTTTTTTCGATTTTTACTTTTGGAGGTTCGAGAGGACCGGCAGCCGCCGAACCCTATTGTTTTTGAGAAAGATTAGAAAATGGAAAGTAATTTTTTTGATTTTTTAAAAGTCGAAAAATGGCCTTCGCAGGGTCGTAGGGGGTACCGAATAACTCAAATTGGGTATGTCGGACATATTTCCGGTTTAAACGATCAGATGGGCCGTCTCAAATACTATCTTTTCACAATACATCTATCTATACCTAAAAACATTAGAAATTGTGAAAAATTGTGAAAATTTAAAAATTACGATTTTAGACCCAAAATATTCACGGTTTTTAATTTTTTTCTCGAAAAATAATTTTTTTATTAAAATGTCGTACATCCTATCGGAAAGAGCTCGTCGAAGTACGTTTAAAATATATTTTTTCGATTTTTAATCATTTTAATTTACAGAGGACGAAACGAATGAATTTTGATTTTTTTTTGATTTTTTACAATTTTTTTTTTAGGTACTGGTCTGCTTAAATTTACCTGTGAGCCACTGTACGTAACTTTTTCAACTTTTTTTTGGACTGTTGTTTAGAGGGATAAATAGACTTTAAAATTCATGCCGTGCGCGCTCTTCGTTATGACGTTTAGTGGTTCAAAAAAAATATTATTTAATTTTTTTACGTTTTTTTTATGAAAAGTTTTTTATATTCGATTATAGCTTCTACTACAATATCCTTAGAGAGTTCATTTTAGGCTTATTTTATTCCTCAATCTTTTCTAAACACGCACGTATACTTGAATATATTAATTTATTTTTTTTAATTTGAGTAAAATTGATATATTTAGAGCGAGGACAGAAAAATTCGTCAAATATCGAAATGCAACGTTTTTTAAATAGCTTGCCATGAAATCTCAAACAGGCTTCCATATTGAAATAATTACAGCTGTCAAAATTGGCCTAAAATGGGTGTTTTTGACTTCAGAAAGCGACGCTGTTTTAACGTTTCGACGTTAAAAATTGAATGTTATAGATTATTTGGGACTTTTACAATTTAATGAGACCAAAATTAAAGCTTCATATGTCCGATTAGTTATCGAATTTTTAATTTTAAAAAGACTCTGCAATTTCCGTAAAAGTTTCATTTTAACAGAATTATGACTTTTCGAAGAGATTGCTTTGGATGCATAAAACGTCATCGTGGATATTAAAAATATGAAGTGTCAAAAAAGGCCAAAAATAGCCGAAAATGGCATATTTCATCGCAAGTTTTTAAAGTTATTCTAGCAGGTCGCGCCTTAAAATTTGGGATAAGAGATAGCTCGAAACTTCTACATTACAGTGCTATAAAACAGATAGCTCCAAATATAGTATTTATAGATGCATTTTTCATTTTAATGTCGGTCTGCAAGCCCTATATTTTCAATATCGGGTATATTTGGAACAGCTGAAAATTGCCGTCAAGATTTCTTTTCATTGTGACTTTATTTGAAAAGATAAAGAAAAGATAATTTAACTTTTGCATTGCCGTATTTTGTTTGCTATCATATAATGTCATCAGATTTCGAGTAAAACGTTTCGTCATCGAGATACCATCATCAAGTTTTCATTTTTAAATATAAACTGGTAATTTTTATTGCAGTTTCGTAAATCTTGCTTCTTCTAACGTATTTGTGCAATATTGCTTTAACCAAATATCGAAGTTTCGACCCTATAAAACATCTTCAATCTTTATATTCTTATATTTGGATTTGTGACTTTATTTGAAAAGATAAAGAAAAAATAATTTAACTTTAACATTGCCGTATTTTGTTTCCTATCACATGATGGCGTCAGATTTCGAGTAAAACGTTTCGTCATCGAGATACCATCATCAAGTTTTCATTTTTAAATATAAACTGGTAATTTTTATTGCAGTTTCGTAAATATTGCTTCTTCTAACGTATTTGTGCAATATTGCTTTAACCAAATATCAACGTTTCGACACTATAAAACATCTTCAATCTTTATATTCTTATATTTGAATTTGTGACTTTATTTGAAAAGATAAAGAAAAAATAATTTAACTTTTACATTGCCGTATTTTGTTTCCTATCATATGATGTCATCAGATTTCGAGTAAAACGTTTCGTCATCTAGATACCATCATCAGGTTTTTATTTTTAAATATAAACTTGTAATTTCTATTGCAGTTTCGTAAATCTTGCTTCTTCTAACGTATTTGTGCAATATTGCTTTAACCAAATATTAACGTTTCGACCCTATAAAACATATTCAATCTTTATATTCTTATATTTGGATTTGTGACTTTATTTGAAAAGATAAAGAAAAAAAATTTAATTTTTACATTGCCGTATTTTATTACCTATCATATAATAGCGTCAGATTTCGAGTAAAACGTTTCGCCATCTAGATATCATCATCATGTTTTTATTTTTAAATATAAACTTGTAATTTTTATTGCAGTTTCGTAAATCTTGCTTCTTCTAACGTATTTGTGCAATATTGCTTTAACCAAATATTAACGTTTCGACCCTATAAAACATATTCAATCTTTATATTCTTATATTTGGATTTGTGACTTTATTTGAAAAGATAAAGAAAAAAAATTTAATTTTTACATTGCCGTATTTTATTACCTATCATATAATAGCGTCAGATTTCGAGTAAAACGTTTCGCCATCTAGATATCATCATCATGTTTTTATTTTTAAATATAAACTTGTAATTTTTATTGCAGTTTCGTAAATCTTGCTTCTTCTAAAGTATTTGTGCAATATTGCCTTAACCAAATATCAACGTTTCGACATTATAAAACATCTTCAATCTTTATATTTTTATAATTGAATTTGTGAATTTATTTGTAGAGATAAAGAAAAAATAATTTAATTTTTACATTGCCGTATTTTGTTTCCTATCATATGATGTCATCAGATTTCTAGTAAAACGTTTCGTTATCTAGATACCATCATCAGGTTTTCATTTTTAAATATAAACCTGTAATTTTTATTGCAGTGTCGTAAATCTTGCTTCTTCTAACGTCTTTGTGCAATATTACTTTAACCGAATATTAACGTTTCGACCCTATAAAAAAACATCTTCAATCTTTATATTCTTATATTTTGATTTGTGACTTTATTTGAAAAGATAAAGAAAAAATAATTTAACTTTTGCATTGTCGTATTTTGTTTTCTATCATACGATGTCATCAGATTTCGGGTAAAACGTTTCGGCATCTAGATACCAACATCAGGTTTTTATTTTTTAATATAAACTTGTAATTTTTATTGCAAGTTCGTAAATCTTGCTTCTTCTAAAGTATTTGTGCAATATTGCTTTAACCAAATATCAACGTTTCGACCCTATAAAACATCTTCAATCTTTATATTCGGAAAAGTATGATAGTTGTGAAATTTAAAATGGACTGCTATTATTGTCTTAGAAAAACGAATATATCCGAAAAAGTAAAAGCATAAATTGAAAACTACTTATCTGGTCTGAACAAAATTTGGCATACGAATGAAAAATGAGTTATTGTGTGGAACAAAAATTTTGTGTGTTAAAAAAAGGTTGTTTCTTGCTAGCTGTCATTTTGACAATTTTAAAGTTCAACTATTTCAATTAAACTATTTAATATTAGGTGTTAATTTTGTGAAACATAAATAAAAGGAATAAAAATAAAATACACGCGTTACAGTATTATTAGTTATATATTGACAGCTGTCATTTCGACATTTTTTATGTGTAATAATCGCGTTTATAAAAAAATATTTTGTTGTTTTAGTGTAGTTCTCATATTAAGATTGAAATACTTAAATATCAAATGAAATATTTGTAAATATTTCTTGACAGGTGTTATATCGACAAATTAGGCGATATGTTTTCACATCACAGTCCGAAGGAGTGTGATATAAAAGTAAATAATATAGTAAAACGGAATATTAAAAAAAAAAATTATAAAAAATGAAAATAAAATTTAAAAAATTAAAAATTCTAATTTTTATTAATTCTTTTATGTAATGACTTTTACCTTTAGAGTCACGACAGTGACGATCAGGCGATATGCAGCTTTTATTCAGTAGATATATTTTTTATAATGTGTAAGATTGGTTAGCAGCATGTTACATGAGCCAAATACGTCATTAAAATAAACTAGTTTAAATATTTCAAAAGCACTAGTTTGTCCCAAAAACCTGGAATTAGTAATTTAATTGCCTAATAAATACACTTACGCAATGGTAATTCCTAAATACGATATAATTGTACCTATTATTTAAAACAAGTTTGGTTTAAAAGATTGAATTCGTGCAACAGAAATAAAAGGTTTATTTGGTCTTTCGAATTAAGTATACTGGGTCTCCAAAAAGTCTCGCATAAAATTAATATCAATTAAAGGAAAAAGATCTAGGAAAAACGCTCGGACCCGTACATTTTTATTTCTAATTGTGCATTTTTTTACATAAAAAAATATTATACTGGGTGTCTCATAGAACTGTCGTCCCGTCTTTGACAATTTTTTTTAATGGAACACCCTATATATTGTATTACAGTAGAACCTCGATTATCCGAGTCGCAATTATCCGAGCTCCTGATTAACCGAGCCAATCTAATGCGAGGTACGCGCGTCTATGATCCGGATTAACCGAGCCAATGTAAAGACCCAATATCCGTATTAACCGAGCTTCCGAAATATAATACATAATATGTAGATAATGTACATATTTCTATTTAAAATCGTCCGTGTGAGTGGTGGTTCCCCTATTATGTTTTTAGACTATTTTCAGCATGCAAATTTGCGTAAATACATTTCGTTATTGCGTTTGCTATAGAAAAGTACATATACGTTAAGTTTAAATATTCGTTTGCCGTAATGGAACAAAATAAGGGGAAAATAATTGTTGTTTCTATTGAAGAGAAATTAAAAGCCATCAGAGGAATTGAAGCAGGAGAGACAAGAGGCTGTGAGGTAACAGTTGGAGACTGGAAAAGAAACCGCACTAAAATAGATATAAAACAAGCCTCTTCGCCTTCAAGAAGAAAATCAATGAAAAAAGGCGACTATGAAAAAGTCAACGAAGCTTTATTCATGTGGTTTAACCAGCAAAGATTAAAAGGTGTGCCTCTGTCAGGTCCAATTTCACAACAGAAAGCAATAATGATTAGTAGGCAACTCCCAGAAACAGATAGGTTTACCGCCAGTTCATGCTTGACCGCTGGAAAAAACGGTACGGTGTATGTCAACTGACCATATGTGGAGAAAAACTTTCTGCAGAACTTTAAAAAGCAAATCAAAGATAGTGGGTATACGTATGATCAAATTTACAACTGTGACGAAACTGGCTTGAATTATAAAATGCCTCCATCAAAAACATTGATCCCCTTCAAATTTTGATAGCGAGACAGAAGAAAAAGAACACAATTTATTTAAATTAATGCAAAACTTAAAAGGTTGCGAAAATGTGACAAGACAAGACGTTGTTGAATGGGTTACAGCAAATGATTTAGAAGAAGAAATAATTGAAGAAATAATGAATGCCTTTCAGGAAACCGAAAAATCAGATGACGACGACAAAGCGGTGGATGAAGAGCCTCTCACTAAGATCTCTCATCAAGAAGGTTTTGCTTCTATGGAAAAAGCTCTGAGGTATATCGAGAAACAATCAGAGGCAACCCTAGCAGATTTGCTTCTTCTTAACAGATGGAGAAACATGGCAGCGAGAAAAATAAGATGCAATATGAAACAGCAGCGCATAGATAACTATTTCAATGTTTTATAATTTACTTAATTACATGGTAAAAACGTTAATAAACCGTTTAAAGTACATTTGTGTTTATTTTTTTAATGAATAAAAAACAAATCCGGATTATCCGAGTTTTCAGTTATCCGAGGAGGGTGTCCCCCATGTTACCTCGGATAATCGGGGTTCTACTGTACTTTCTGATTCCCCACAAAATTCTACGCTTATGTTGTAAATGTCATGTGTCTAAATTAAATAGTTTTTGAGATATTGACGTTTAAAATATGGCATTTTTTGAGTTTGACAGGCTGTAACATTGGAACGGTTCATCTTAGAGAAAAATGGCTTTAATCTTAGTTTTTTATTCTCTATCCAAAGAAACCAACCTCCGATTTACCATGTTAAACCCAAAAATCGGTTTTAACGGTTTAACATGGTAAATCGGAGGTTGGTTTCTTTGGATAGAGAAAAAACTAAGATAGGGAGGTGAAAACCATTTTTCTCTAAGATAAACCGTTCCAATGTTACAGCCTGTCAAAATCAAAAAATGCCATATTTCAAACGTCAATATCTCAAAAACTATTGAATTTAGACATATATGACATTTACAACATAAGCGTAGAATTTTGAGGGGAATCAGAAAATAATACAATATATAGGGTGTTCCATTTAAAAAAAAATGTCAAAGACGTGACGACAGTTCTATGAGACACCCTGTATAATATTTTTTTATGTCAAAAAATGCACAATTAAAAATAAAAATTTACGGGTCCGTGCGTTTTCCCTAGATCTTTTTCGTTTAACTGATATTAATTTTATGCCGGACTTTTGGGAGACCCAGTATAAATATTTTGAACGAACTTACTAGTATTTTTTAATTTTTCAACATATTAATTTTCCTTTACTTTCTACGAACAATATAGAAAAATTACGTTTGATTTTATGTCTCTATTGTAAACGTTTACAATGAATAATATAAAACATTGTAACTATTCCTGTGGAATTTCTTGCGTAGGTACTTTTATCATTACCTATTTAATAAGAAAATTATTATAATGGCTTAATTAAATTACACATTTAAAAATACTTACATTTAAATATCTACATGCAAAGTTAGCAATTATAATAATAATTCTTTAAAAGGTCATATTATAGAATAATTTTTAACCAATGTCGTAATTAAAAAAAATATTGTCTGCAAGTATATACGATGTAAAAATAAAAGAAATATTTTATATTATTGAAAAACTTATAACCGGCGTGCAAAGGTTTTTAAAATGCAAATTGTTAAGTTTTCTAAAATTGAATCACACTGAATTTGGACCCTTCTTTGTAGCACTTAGTAAAAAAACATAAAACCAACTGTTATATACAGGGTGTCCTTGAAATGACTGTACAACGCTTCATCACAAATTCCTTAACCAAAGATAAGGCGATCTAGACAAATAACTTACCTTTATGCAATGTTGCTTCGTTTTGATGCTATATGGCGCTTAAGTTTTCAAATTAATATCGTTTTTTCGGAATAATTTCTAAATGCCTTTATTGATTTCTACTAATTTTGGGACTAAGCAGTGGCGGCGCCAGGGGAGGGGCAGGGTGGGCACCGGCCCACCTTTAAAATATCAGTGCCCACCGAAAAGTGACGGTTTTGCAATGGAATTTCCGGGGGAAGGGGGATTTAACTATGAAAGTTTTATTGTATGTTATTTTCAAGAGCACGAGGATGACCCTTTTTTTTAGACGCTACTTTGGACAAGAGGGGGATTTTGTTTTTTTTTTACTCATCACTTTTGTCGGGCTTTGCCCTTTGCGTAGATTGTGGAGATGTAGTGTTGTGGTTGTCGGGCTTCGCCCTTTGTGAAGGGGTAGTTCACCTTTTTTTTTAAGTCATTTTTTTTGGTACTGCCCACTCTAAAATCATCGGGCCCACTTGTGCCCACCCATCCCAAAAATCCTGGCGCCTTCACTATAAGGATGAATCAACGGATTATTGGGTTCTTTGTCTCACTAATGCACTAAGAAATAAAAGAATCTAAGCCGTTTACCCAACAACCAATGAATTATTTTTCCCGATTTTGACAACAATAAAAAGCCGTTCGGTCTAGCCTAGATTTGATAAATTTTTCTCATCTTGCGTTACATCTTGCATCGAGAACCGTCGGTCTAGCCAAGCTTTAATACATTTTTCTCAAATTGCGTTACATCTTGCATCGAGAGCCGTCGGTCTAGCCAAGCTTTGATAAATTTTTCTCATCTTGCATCGAGAACCGTCGGTCTAGCCCAGCTTTGATACATTTTTTTCATCTTGCGTTACATCTTACATCGAGAGCCGTCGGTCTAGCCAAGCTTTGATAAATTTTTTTCATCTTGCGTTACATCTTGCATCGAGAGCCGTCGGTCTAGCCAAGCTTTGATATCTTTCCTCATCTTAAGTAGAATCTTGCATCGAAAGCCGTTCGCCTAACCTAAAAACATGGGTGCCCACCCAAAAAGGATGATTGGTATTATAGAAAGATGTAATAAAGTAATAAGACAACGATGATGACCTTTTTTTTAGATATCAGTTTGGACAAGAGGGGAGTTTTGTTTACCCCACTTATGGCGCTTAGAGCGTAGGGGAGGCGGCGACTGTTTTTTTAGAAGTCATTTTTGATTTGGGTAGTGCCCACCCTGCAATCATCGGGCCCACTTGTGCCCACTCATCCCAAAAATCCTGGCGCCGCCACTGGGACTAAGAGTGACTATTATTAATAGCGTGTTTGACGTATACGCCATCTTTTTTTAATACCTGCAAATTCAAAAATGGCGTGTGTTTGGTAAATAAAAGTCTTTTTATTACTACCCGTAAAAAGACACACGCCATTTTTAAATTTGCAGGTATTAAAGAAAGATGTCGTATACATCAAAACACGCTATTAATAATAGTCACTCTTAGTCCCAAAATTAGTGGAAATCGATAAAGGCGTTTAGAAATTATTCCAAAAAAACGACTTTAATTTGAAAACTTTAGCGCCCTGTAGCGTCAAAACGAAGCAACATCGCATATAGTTAAGTTTGCCTAGATCGCCTTATTTTTGGTTAAAGAATTTGTGGTGAAGCGTTGTACAGTCATTTCAAGAACACCCTGTATATTAAGACATATTTTATGTCAATAAATACTAAAAATAATCCATATTATTAAAAAAATGTTACACACGTCTTCGCTAATGGTTGAACTTCTTGCATTCTGGAAAAAGGGGAACAATAAATTCCCACACTCTTGGATCAGAAGATAATAGATATGTAATTATTATGGCGTCGGGATTTAAAAAATATATCCCGGTTTGAAAATTTTATCTTGTACCTTATATATTGTGAATCTAGTATTAAAAACAATACAATCCCGAACAACAATTGTTGGCCAAGGCGACAACTGATGCCAGCGCATTGTCCAAGCAGCAGATTGACGTCTAAATCACGTAATTTTAAGGGATATTTAGATCTTCGACGTCATGTTACCAAAAAATGACGTGATTATCTTACGTCAGTGTCCCCCTTCGACACATAGATGTCGTCCTAGGTTATATCGTCTCCCTGTACGCCTTTGATATTTTTGCAATGAAGAACTATAATGTGATCAAATGCATCTGGAGATGGGTTTGGCGAAATAAATGAAACTCTTCTCCAGCCGTATTGGTTGTTAACTTTTATTAACGATACAGCTGAAACCGCTATAATAAATAATTACGTTCAATTAACATTATTTTATAACGTGATATGTCGGCACTAATAACGTGGCGTCATCGGTCTGTGATATAATGACGTCATCTCACCGTCATTATGACGTCATTTTTAAAATTTACAGTTGACGTTTAAGATAACGAAAAAATTACGTCCCATTAATGTCAGTTTGCTGCCTGGATGTGTGCATTGAACTCCAGGAATGTGTTTTAACTGCTAGATAAATATACATTAATACAATTTTTTCTAAAATATTAACTATTTAAAATATAGATTTATAGTAGTTTTATTTTCTAAAGAAAAGGACCTCACTCAGGTTCAATAAGATCTAAATTGTCACATTGACATCTGCAGCAATCCGATGGAAAACAATAGATATAATTGTTGGTAATTTTTTTTTCAGACAAATCATGCAAAAACTAGTTATCGTGACTTTACTCTCCCTCGCAGCCACGGCTTGGGGCTACTCCGGAGGAGCGCCAGAGGCTGTATGCGATGACATGACCCCAAAACATCTGGTAGGACCCAAAGACACCCCTTTCCCATACAAAGTTACCGTCGATAAAAGTGAAGTTAAAGCTGGTGAAGAAGCGAAAATTAGTATTGGAGGAGGACCATTCAAAGGTGATTATAGGGTAGCCCAATAATGAATATATTAATGCCTGGTTTTTTAATTTAAAAGTTCTTGGTTCAAAAATTATTGTTGACAATTTTCTACAACATAGTCAGTTATTTCACTCGCGTCTATATTCTAGTCTGCTGCCAAGGTCAGGCGGATGGCGGGACATTTAAACTATTGGTTGCAATGGATTTAATTATTTTTTTACTTCACGGTGATGAGTCATAGTCGAGGTATTATGTTTTCTTACAAGAACAGTTTGCCGGTTTGTTTATTTGTAGCCTTGTGGGGCATAATTAAAATGGAGGGGCAAGTTATAAATTAATCAGTAAGTTTTGTTATGGCATGCGGCTGACACAAAATATTAAATATTTTGAAAGTAAAAACCTAACCGTCATTTTTTAAATTGTAGAACAGTTTATGTGTGCACAGAATGTGGAAGGGAATGCAGTACAAAATCAAATATTAGTGCTCACATGAAATTAAAACACAAAGTCTTCATACAATCACCTTTAAAGACAATTACATGCCCTCTATGTAGAACTTTGTTTTCATCCTTGGCTGAACTGGATCTTCATTTTGTTGATGTCCATGATATAACAATAAAACAAGAAGACCTGCAATTTAATTCCGTTGAAGATTTTAAAAAGTGGAAGCTTACAATAGAGGCAAATAGTCAGTCATCATTTGTTATTGTATAATCAAGAACTCTTCCTAACAAATCACAAATAAAAAGATATGTCTGTCACCGTTCAGGAAGGGACACTGAAAATATTAAAAACGCACAAAAAGCGCGACAACCGAAAGTTAAGGGTTCCAATAAAATTGGATGCAACTGTCCAGCAAGAATTGTAATGAAGCGTGACGTAAAAAATAATGAAATCCATTTCAACCTTAATTTTAAATGTCCCGCCATCCGCCTGACCTTCGCAGCAGACTAGAATATAGACGCAAGTGTTATTTCTTTCTTTCGTCGGATTCTAGCTCTACCGATGAACCATGATATGGCGAAACGCGTTTAGGGATGGATCTGACGAAAGGAAACTCAGTATGGTTTACCTTAAGGGTCTTTTGGTTGTGAATCACATTTATTATATTTACTCAAAAACGGTTCGAAGTTTGTGCCATTAACGAACACCATTAAGATAAATATTTTAAAATTAGTTGCAGGGGTTCGGCTGTCAACAAATATCGCCTATCTATGCAAAATTGGTATCAATGGAGAGCTAAGTCTTGTTTTGTTTGTCTTGTTTGTGTTGTTTTAAATTTAAGGCTTTCTTTGGGAGAAAATAATTTTTAAAGTTGATCCAAATTATGATATATTTTAAAAATGAATAATTGTAATGATTATTACAAAGGGCTAAATTGAATCGTATGAGTGACAGCGGGCGGCAAAGAGTGGGTTTTGATTTACTCGCAGTTTTTTGGAAATGTTTTACTGATGCAAAAAAAAACTTGACAAAATAAACGATGTGTAAACACCGACTCACTTTATTTATGTGATTTTTTAGGTTTCTTATTAGAAGTTAGAAACGCTGACGATAAGGCCGTTGGCAGCTTTGACATTGCCGGAAATGATAAATATTTCAAAACAGTCAACTGCCACGGTACCAAAGGAGTAAGTATATTATTAAATGCAAATTTTAATTTAAAAATAAATATACAGGGCGATTCCTAAATTGATACTTCTTTTTTAGCTGTGTATAGAAGGCACTAAAATAAACAACATTTTCAAATACCTTTTTTTAAAAAACTCAAAAAGAAGGTACTTACATTCATTTATTACACTATGGATCAAATACGGTTTTGCCTATTTGTTGCCCGTTGAATAACATTAAGAAAACTTCTGGATATAGGATGAGCCCGCAAGGAAAAACGTTCTGCGTATAATCTCGAAGCACTTTGCCACACTCACAGTAAATTAGCACATCACATCTATTAGTTCATTGTTTTCAAATTTTACCAATTTCACGTGTCACCAATTTAAAATTAACTTGCTTTAGAAAAACACACCGCAGCATGACGCCAAACAAAAACAGCATAAAGTATATCAGGTTGATAACCAGGCCCGCATTTAGATTTTATACTTCTGTATATCGCCTATTTTTAAGTTTTTTGAAAATGTTTATTTTAATACACTCTATACACAGCCAAAAAAGATGTACTAAAATTTTTTTTAAATAAGGTGTCAGCCAAACTAGAAGTTCTTTGAACCCCTTAAGTGAAAATTATGTATTAAATTTTCATATGGATATGGAAGCCTCTTAATAATATACTATTATCGACAAAAAAACATATTTGACATTGTATAACTATAATTTTCTTTTAGAGCGGTGCTACACACAAAAATAGCGTGGAGAAACAAGACGTCACCCTTACCTGGAAAGCACCAGAAACTGCAGGAAAATACACTGTTTAGTAAGTTTATTTGATACGTCATGTCGCGTTGCATAAAAATATTTAACTAACCAGCTACTTTTACTGGAACATAAATGACATCGGCAGGCATAAGTTACTCACAATCAAAGTTGCTTGATTAGTGCCGTTTTTATTATGAGAAAATTATTTCTGTCAATATCATGTATGTCACAGTCAAAGTTGCTGGTTATAATAAAGATGTTTATGCAACCCGACAACATAATTTTAATAATAATTGGTTATGATTAGCTATAATTTAGCGTTAAAAAATAGAAGGTATTGGATTTAGAGGAAAGCAATTGAAATGAATTAAAAATTATCTAAAAGTTAGGCCAACGTTAAAACATATAAAAAAGAAAAATTAATTTAATAAGTTAAATGCAGGCGAAGTTGCATATTTTTATTATAAATAATTTGTTAGACATAAAAAAAAAATCGATTCTTTTGAAAACCCAATAGCACTTTCTTATGTTCTTCAAGAAATATATGTTATTTTTCAGATACGCGATATCTAATTTTTTTAGGTGCCCACATAAACTTATTTTTTTAACTTGATTTTTTTTTATAGCTTTTGATCTTCCAAACTAGTGAATAGTGACAAGTGTGACACATAATTAGTTTTGGAAAGTATCTTACTTGCCCGACATTTACAAATATGCTAATCTAATGCTTGTCGTGGCGTATTGTCACGGAAGTATTTGTTTTTGTTTCCCAGCGCTTTTTTGAGCACACTGTATAAAAAATGAAGTATGAAAACTTGAAAATTAACATTTGTTCTAGTGCTACCGTTGCTGAGGATGGAGGCAACTTCTGGGTAAAGAAGCCAAGTGGAACTATCACAGTTGAATAATTTAATTTAAACAAAAATTGTAGAAAATTTTAACAAAGTTTTTATATTTAAATGTTTGTACTTGTAAGAGCAATCAAAATATTATTTTATAGGAAAACCTTAATAGATATAAGATTTCTGTACATCGAAGTTTGGTAGTAGAATATCTGATTATGCATTAAAATAGGCTGGTCCTCCTGAATTTGTAAATACACTTTTTATTTTCTCTAAATGATGTTTAATTATTAGTTATAATATTCAGAAAACTAAAAACTTTGTACATGCTTTTTCCCGGCACATTCCTCATTACATTTTTAATGTTTCACCCTATAGATCCAACAGTTAAACCGGATATTTAGATAAAGAATGAAAAAGTAAGATAGGAATCTGCAAAAGTTTTCCTCCAAGTTGTACCATAATGAGCTGCGGCCTATCAACGTGTGGAAAATATAATATTTCAAAATAAATGTCAATGCAGTATTCACGGTGAATACCCATGCGTCATAACTTATACGTCATTAAAATGGTTCGGATCAAATCGAAGAAATATGATCAAAACAAAGTATAATTTCCTCAAATTATCAGATGTGTCTAATGTCCCGATTTACGGGCTTTTAAAAGTTGTTTAAAGTTTCCAATCAAAAATTTAAGTGTAGTACAAAACCAATTTTATCCATTCTATCCATACATTTAATATATCGTTCAAAAGCACGTTTCACAATATTTTTCAATCAACAAAGTATACATGAATATTTCATTTTTTAGCATATAGATGAATAATCGTTGAAGGATGACCCACCTAAATAATTTATTTTTCAAAACAAGTAAAAACTATTATTATCAAAAAATCCAAATATTACAAAATGTGTCATGCGAAAACTCCCTAATACAGATCGAGCTGATCGAAACACTCCACTCGACCGCCCGGGCCATTATTAACCTGAGCTCAATTAGAATATTACATAAATGAATTGGAAACGATGAGCGAAACAGACATACGCGGTCTCGGAAGTTAAAAAGAGATGAGAAAACTCCAAATGAGGTCGGCGCCGGCGACTTCGCCATGTGCAGTTTCAGCCACGCGTTTATTCGGTCAGTGTTCAATCGAATAGCGCGTAGTAATCCATTAAACCTTATTTAGTTCGTTTACGTGACTTGTATTAAAGAACAATGACTTCAACAGTTCAAGAAATATTACTGTAAGTAAAACAAGCGGTGGCATTAACATTTGGAAAACGTTTATAAATTAATTAATTTCGGGTAGTGTAAAATTATGTTATTTCAATCACGACGGTGGAAAGTGAGAGGTGCTTTTTGACACTAATAGGAATTAGGACTTTTTTAAGAAACTTAATGGGGGAGTCAAGGTTAAGTTCATTAGCATTGAAAACCCTTTTATTAGAAGTATATACCGGGTGTTGCATCGTCGAGCGGGACATAGGAAATCCCATGTAATTTTAAATGGGGTCAATTGGCTTCCCTAATTATTTTAGAGAAAAATTCTATTTAGGTTTATTAAAGAGCACTAAAACCCACATTCAAAAGAATAACTTTAGATATTTTTGATGAGCCCGTTTACGGGTTATCGGCGATTTCTTTTTAACTATTTCTCCTTTTTATGGCCCCGTATTTGCGGGCACCAGTCAAGGTAAAAGATGACTGTCAAATGAAGTTGTCATTTTGAAATGTGTGCTTTATTGTTATAAAAACTCGTACATCGAAAATATTAGCCATGAATTACACTTCTGAAGAAAAAATATTGATGATTAAATGGTATTATCAAGGAAATAGTTATCAAAATGTGTCAGACATGTTTGCTGCTCTGTATCCGAATAGACCGATACCTGCAAAATCTACAGTCGAAAGAACATCAAGAAATTTGAGACAAAAGGCACTGTAATAAATAACTGCAGATGTGAAGAAAGGCAGGAACAAAGAAGAGATGCAAGAAATGATAGGGACTTGCAAAGGCAGGAACAAAGAAGAGATGCAAGAAATGATAGGGACTTGCAAGTTTTATTGCGCGTGGAAGAAAATGATGGGAAGATCAGCACAAGGAAACTTGAGGATGACATAGGATTAGATCACACCACAGCGTTACGAGCTTTGAAACGACATAAATATTATTCATACAAATATGAAAAGCACCAAGAGCCAAGAGATAGGGACGAAATACGACGACAGGAGTTTTGTTTTGGTATGATTGAAAGAGCTAACATGGATAGGGAATTTTTAAGAAACATTTGTTTCACTGACGAATGCACATTTACCTTAAACAATGAACCCAATGTTCAAAATTATCGATATTGGAGCAAAGAAAACCAACACAGGTTTGTCGAAACAAGGACGCAATATCCACAAAAAGTTAATGTTTGGGCTGGGATTTTCGGAGAAAAAATTATCGGGCCATTATTTCTTACCCGAAATTTAAATGCAGAATATTTTTTGGAACTACTTGAAGATCATATCAGAGAACTACAAGCATTGTAGTTCTCTGATCATATTTTACCTACTTTACACGATGCCGCCAGGGAAAATCAGGAAGTTTGGTACCAAATGGATGGCTGCCCGGCACATAGTACCCTGGCTGTCCGGGAATATTTAAACCGCGCTTTTAATGGAAATGTTATTGGCTTAAATTATACAGTAAATTGGCCAGCCAGGTCTCCTGATTTATCGCCAAATGATTTCTTTCTCTGGGGCCATTTAAAAAACAGGATATACAAAGATAAAAAATACCCAAATCTAGACGAGTTAAAAAATGCTATTTCTGCCGAATGTAATAGAACTAGCGAATGTAAAAAGAGAATTTTATGATCGCCTCGGTTATTGTCTACCAGTCAATGGAGGAATATTTGAACATCTTCTTAAATCCTAAAGTTCTAACAATTTAATAGTACCTACCTATTAATTAGTAAAATATTGAAACATGTAAAATGTCATAATTAACCTTGTAATTGGATACTTTATTTTAGTTTTATTCAGATTAATTTGTACTCATAAATACACCTTTAATATTTTCGATGTACGAGTTTTTATAACAATAAAGCACACATTTCAAAATGACAACTTTATTTGACAGTCATCTTTTACCTTGACTGGTGCCCGCAAATACGGGGTCATAAAAAGGAGAAATAGTTAAAAAGAAATCGGCGATAACCCGTAAACGGGCTCATCAAAAATATATAAAGTTATTCTTTTGAATGTGGGTTTTAGTGCTCTTTAATAAACCCAAATAGAATTTTTCTCTAAAATAATTGAGGAAGCCAATAATTGACCCCATTTAAAATTACATGGGATTTCCTATGTCCCGCTCGACGATGCAACACCCGGTATAATTTAAATGGCCTAGTGAACATTTTTCCAAACAAAAGGATACATGATATACAAACACATAACTACATAAAGGTAAGAGAACTACATAAAAAATAATAACAAAGTAAAGCTGTTTGATGTAATTTTTAAAAAAGTCACAGCAAAAATGCAACTTAAGTATTTATGTTTTTGTGGTGTTTATTAGTAGGTAAATAATTATTCCTTGGCAAAACTATGCACCAAACTGCATTTTGCTTGTCAGGTTACTCACAGTTAGGTCATTTTCAAATAATAACATAATAACTTGAAGAAATAGTCCATAATTAAAGTGGAGTGGAAATTCAGAAAGAAAGAAATAAGAACACAAAGTTTTCCTCCACTGTTATAATAATGAACAATTTTTGATTTAAAAAATTCTCTACATGTTTCGAACGCAGAAGCATTCATCTTTAGGAGAATAAATGAAAAAGAAACTAGTGGATATCACCTTAACGGAGCAATAAAATTTTAGGTTAGATGAAAAACGGTTCAATGAGTAGAACGGTGAGAAAATCAATACGCACGTCACATTGTGAAAAAGAAAAATATGTGGGTTTGAGGCTTATGAAGTTGAACTAGATGGAAGCCACATTAATTTCACTACCAATATGTGGTTTCCATCTAGTTCAACTTCATAACTAGAACTACCACTTAATTTTTTAATACATTTTATTACCATTTATATTCCTCACACTTACATTCACTTCTTTTTCCATAGTTTCTGAAATTACTAGCCCACAATTCTCTTTTCTTGAATGATTCTTCAAGTTTCCATTTTAATTTTATATCTATTAACAGTGATTCTCACACATAGTCGCTAAATCTTTTATTCTACATTTAAACTCTTAAGGCCTTTTTGCATTGGGTGTAATTGCAAGAAAAATGGCCTGGAAGCATGCGCTTCGACGACGTTTTAATCAGCTGATGCACGTTTTCTCATTTAAAACCGGCATCAGCTGTTTAAAACGCCGACAAAGCGCATGTTTTCAGGCAATTTTTTCTTGCAATTGCATCCAATGTAAAAAGGCCTTTATAGTGCCCTAAGCCTCAAACCCACATATTTTTCTTTTTCACAATGTAACGTGCGTATTGATTTTCTCACCGTTCTATTCACCGTTTTTAATCTAACCTACAATTTTAATGCTCCGTTAAGGTGATATCTACTAGTTTCTTCTTTTTTCATTTATTCTCCTGAAGATGAATGCTTCTGCATTCGAAACATGTAGAGAATTTTTTTTAATCAAAAATATTTCGTGAATATAACACAGTGGAGGAAGACTTTATGTTCTTATTTCTTTCTTTCTTTTAAATAATAAGTCAGCAAATGTATTTTTCAAGATGCAATGCATTAAAAACTTACGTGATTTGGAGTTGCCTATGGTAAAAATAAGAAATTCAAGATAAAACGTCTTTATTTTGAAATTTATTCATACATAATTACAACTTTTTCTTAATATTTAACTTTAATTTAAAGTGAACAGGGAATCGCAAAAAAATCGTCATAATTAATATTAAAATAATAACTTACTTCACATCACAAGAAAAAATATAGAGATATCACCAATCCCTATTAAATAAAGAGCTAATAAATCCAAACAAGAGTTTTAGTATAGGCCAGTCTATAAAACAAATTAAAGCAAGCTATTTTATTTAAAATAAATTATTATTTATCAAAATGTCTTAATAAGACCACATTGATTTTATTCTAAGTTGCACCTTCGGCGCTACAAAATTTGAGACAATTAGAGAGTTTCTAATCCGTAATTTAGCCAGTTTTCTTTTTCTATAATGTTATTTTGTTTCTAGAGTTTTCAATACATATACAGAGTGTCCCGAATTCGAGATTTATCACATACAGGGTGTCCCACCGGGAACCGCCTTGATCTATACATGGTGCTACAAATTCGTATCTCGATAATGGTAAGAGATACCAGGATGGTTAAATTGAGGCAAAGTTGCATATTTTGGGGCTTAATGAAAGAATATCCGAAAAAAAAACAAAATTTTTTGTTTTGGTTTTTAATTATTTTTTAATTAAAGAACACTTTTTATAGCCGTCTTTTATGTTATAAGACGGCGTTATTTAAATGCCAACCTTATGTCAATGGTTTTAAATACGGACATGGAATTTTAAATACAGTTTTAGGGACTTCTAAGCTTTAGAAATTTATTACAATTTAAAGTTTTTCGAACTTTTAACGTTTTGTCATCTAATAACACATTTTTTCAAGTTATGTTTTATGTCATTACGGTCCTGAACATTTAGACCCAAGCAAAAAAAAATTCTGATTTGAAAAATCCGTCAATTTTTACCCAAAGAGGCCTGATATTTAATATTTTTTAAGAAAAAAGACCTAAAGTCTCAGCCTCAAATATTTTTCTGTGTTTATTTTTGTTACATGTTTCGCCAGAAACTGGCATTATAAGACCGTATAAACAGTTAAAAAAAATTGAAATTGTTTTTGAAACAAACTTAAGCGCATTACAGTAACATAACTAGACTAACACTCCAGTTTGCTTTTCTTCACCCAGGAGCATTATTTTTTTTCTGTTTTACAGTATTTCGGGCTAGGTCTAAGGCAAAAACCATAGGACTTAGAGGTTATATCAATAAAATAAATAATATACTAATAAAAAATAGAATTACTTCTCCTTCCCATGCCTTAGAAACTTACTTACTTCCTAGAGTATTGTTACGGTAAATCTTATTGAAATAATAAACGGCCTAAACTCTCATAACTTGTAATATAATGTATATTTCAATATTTAGGTTATCATAAAAATAATTGCCAGGGCCGTAATAGTAAAGAAAGAATAATTTGAAATAATAATGTGATATTTAATGGCAAAACGTTAAAAAAATTGTATCAAATTTCCAAAGCGTAGAAGTCCATAAAATGTTTTTAAAATTTCAGGTCCGTATTTAAAAATTTAATTAATTGACTTAAGGTTGGTATCTAAAGAACGACACGTCGAATTTGAAAACTAATAACGCCATCTTGTAGAACAGCTATGAGAAAGTGTTTTTTGTTTTTTTCCTAACCAAAAGTAAATATTTCGGTTTCTTTCGGATATTCATAATTTTCTTTCACCAAATTATTAAGCCCGAAATTACGCATCTTCGCCTCAATTTAACCATCATCGTATCTCTTACCGTTTTCAAGATCCCCTTGTACGCACACGAATTTGTAGCACCCTGTATAGATGGAAGCGGTTCCCGGTGAGACACCAAATATAGTTTCTTGGATCCCAAAGACAAGACTTAAATTTAGGTCAATCAAATGTTAACAAATCATACGCTAAAAATGTAACCTCCTACCTTTCTTAACACAAAAAAAACTGCCTTTAGTAATTGACTGGCCTCTGTAAGCGTCTAATCACACAATTTATTAAAAAATATAATTAATTATTCAAATATGTTGCTGTCGTGTACCAGTGACATTATGTCACAAGTTGATACTGTATCAGTATAGCAATAAAAAGGTACTTAATTAATTGTATATTATGATTAAAAGTACAGCCGTGACCAATATAAAGCGGCTGACTGTTGCGAGTCAACTCCACATTGACCACGACTGTACGCTAAATTGAGTCTAATAAGGTAACAGTCAGTAATTTCGGTCCCCATGTACTTTTACGAGAAAATTCACGTCTGTAAAACCAAATAATTTTTAGGTTTGTATAAAGTCTAAAAAGCAGGACCAAAACCTTTGACAATATGCAAAAAAGAGACGCCCAGAAAATTCTTTTATATACAACTTTCGCACATATTACGGGAAATTGAATGAAAAAACTCGCCC
Source organism: Polydrusus cervinus (assembly GCA_935413205.1). Lineage (NCBI taxonomy): Eukaryota > Metazoa > Arthropoda > Insecta > Coleoptera > Curculionidae > Polydrusus > Polydrusus cervinus. The sequence goes on from OW284511.1 coordinate 16,292,922, forward strand.
AATATACATCAAGAATCATCTGCTTAAAATTAGTGAATAAATCTTATTGGACTGTCCCAAAAGTGCAAAAAAATTGTGAATAATACAAGGTAAATGTGGCTGTAAACAAATTAATTAACTTTTTTGACAAAATAAATATAAAATAGAAAAGGGAAGCGGTAATCGACGGAGCTTCTCGTTGATAGATTTCCCGAAGATAAAACTCGCTTTTGAATACGCCAACTGGCTGAAAGTTGCATCAAGTTAGAAGTTAGAACGTAACAGAACTATCGATCGACTCCCCAAAAACATCCATAGTACTATACGACATATTAGTTGAATTGGAGTTTTGGCAAATAATGAATGTGAATGATCCACTTCTCAGTAGAATAGGTGGATGGTTTGACCGCCAATATAGATAAGGGAAGCGGCAATCGACGGAGCTTCTCACTGATAAATTTCACGAAGATAAGACCGCTGTTAAATACGCCAACTGGCTTAAAGTTGCATCACGTTAGAAGTTAGAACTTAACAGAACTATCGATAGACTCCCCGAAAACATCCACAGTACTACGCGACAGATTAGTTGTATCGGAGTTTTGGCAAATAATGAATGTGAATGATCTACTTCTCAGTAGAATAGGTGTATGGTTTGACTGCAAATATAGATAAGGGAAGCGGCAATCGACGGAGCTTCTCATTGATAAATTTTACGAAGATAAGACTCGCTGTTCAGTCGATTTCTCCCACCGTGTCATAAAACTCCGTAAGTGTAAACTACTTCATATTTAATGTAGGTTAAACAGCGCGGCGGTCGACTGATCAAGCAATGATTCTGATATTAGACCGGAAAAATAATTATTTTAAACTAAACATATTCCAGGCAATCTTATAAATCAATTTTTTGGCTGAGCGAGTTTAAATGTCGAAGAATGCAGTTTTCTCTAAAACTTAATGATGTTGTTTACTGCACACATTTCCTTAAATAATGAAGAAAAAGTCCATAAGTTTTAGCTTATTGGACGCTCTAAAAATACAGACCCGTATTCACGTCAGAAAAAAATAGAATCGGTAATGTCAAATCATTTAAACCAGTAGCGTGCATACTATATAGGCAAAAAATCACTGTCTACCATGGGAACATACAGACAAACAGATACAATTTTTTTTGTATTTCAGTTTTATCCGTGTAATCCAACTTTGGTAATTTATCTCTACATTAATATAATAAATAATAATATAGGACCGAAGAATGAATCCTATATTATTTCCATGAATGCATTCTTTTCTTATTATATCGTAAACTAGATCTCTGTATAAGCATTCCGTAAGACCGTTCTAAAAGTAAAGATCTCGCTGTACATTAGCGTCTTACGCAAACGCAAAAGCACTGCTTTTGTACGAGTGGAAGCAAGCGAGAGCCGTTAGGCAGTAGGGTATAGAAAGAGATGTATACAAATAAACCCGTTGCAACCTAAGACCTTCCTTCATCTATCAGCCCGCGCCAAGAAAGCACGCGTTTGGTAAGTGCATTGGTGCCGATCTTCAAGTTAGTTTGGAAAATGATTCGCGATAAGGTATCGTAAAATAAGAAGCATTTTTGTGACAATTAAAATAATTTTTGCTAATAGGTTCATAATATTTAATAATTAGTAAGCTTATCATCATATTTCACATAATAATTGACCTTGTTTTTGGCAACATTGGTACAATCACGTGGATGATAGATTTTTAATTATAATTAGTGTTTTCGCCCTATTGCTAGACTTCGCGCCGTCGGGTTTCGGGAAAAAAGAAATATGGAGGCGTTAATTGTTACTATTCCGGCTAGCAACGCGTCTGCAGAACGATCCTTTTCTGGATTAAAAAGAATTCATACCTATTTACGAAACACACAAGGAGAGACACGCTAAAGTGAATTAACAATGATCTCTATGGAGAGCGAAAGACCGCCGTGTTGAACTAATTTACAAATAAAGTTGTTTTATTCTTCTTCTGCCAGTGTTCGTTCTACAAACTCAAAAATGACATTTTGTGACAAAATTTGAAATTTAGATGCTTGAATGCTACGGAAGGTAAGTTTTTGTCTTAAATGCAATTTTTGCCTGCCCTAGTTAAAACAGCTTTGCACGCTACTGATTTAAACCTACACATATCAATCCGTACGTACTCGTATTTAATATGCATTTTAAAGAATGTTTGCTAATATTAACTTTCATTTTGACATCAAAATAAAGTTGTTAGTTTTAAAATAAGACCCTATTTACAATTAATACTAGGGTCAAAGACTTAAATCTACGGCCATGATATATACAATAAATCCAACACGACGGCGGTCATATTTTTTCCCAACTTAAATACGGTCCATTAGCTTTAAGGTAGCACAGTATAATCGTGTATCATACATAAACCTAACCTTACTTTCCTTAACAGAACTTCCACCTGTTCCCGCATTCGTTGCACAGTACAAATGTCGTCATAGGTTCGTCCGCGGACCTCGTCTGCAGTTGGTTATATGTACAGTTGCGTTTCTTGCATTTGCCACACTTCAACATGTCGGTCTTAGTTCCTAAATAGAAAAAATTAGTCAAGTTCAAGACTGCGCAGTAATTTTTTTTCCTATGACATTTGCAACTAACTAGACAACTTTGACTGAGTAAAATATATCTGACAATATCATTGATCACAATCACAAAATTCATAATTTCCAGTTACAGTTTCGTGTTCGGGGAGAAGTACCATTCGGTTCTAGGTACATTCTGAACTGAATTTTTTAGTTCTGCTGATTTAACAAGAACTGTTATTTCGGGCAGGCCTATTTTCCAATTTAACTGTCGTAATGGGCTCTTTCACTAAATTTTGATTGTAGTGTATAAAGGAACAAAAAATAAAATTTTCTGTGTTGATATTTTTAACTCATCACTGAGAAAATAAATACATAAAAAACTATTGGAACAAAAACAATGACTTTATCGAATATACGTCATGAAAACGGCTGTTTGACAATGCTGCCAATGTTCTCAAAAATGTTTATATTATAAAATGATAAAGTTTGAAAAGTAATCCAATAGAGATAATAGGCTCTTTTATTAAATTTTGATTTTGGTTGTAGTGGATAAAGGAACAAAAAATAAAAGGTTTCACATGTGGCAACACTGAAATTATTGGCAGAACACCAAGCTAATGATGACAGTTGAAAAAAGCCAAACCTTTTTTTTATATTTTTTTTCTGTTTTTTTAGGGAACTCGCAAATGTAAAGTAAAGTCGCGACTAGTTATTTGGTTAGTTAAATAAACTCTTAACTTACCTTGCGCAGTAGCTAACTGAGCGTCATTAATCGCTTCTTTGGTGAACTTATCTCTAAGCAGTTTTACTTCGTCATTTGCCATATCTTCTGCTGACATCGTGGCCAACCTAAGAAAGAAAATTATTATTTATGTGCACTAAACCTTCATCCTTAGTAGAAAGAGAGTTTCCCACGTCACGCCGTATGTTTAATGTGACCGTCGCGCAAGCGCTTTGCAAGGGAACAAGTCCGTACTTTGTTTCTGCGCCGCCATTTTAGGACTTAGGGTAAAATGGTTCCATTTTACTTCCTAGTTCATACAAAAACGTTCAAAGTTATACAAATTTGTATTTTACTGATGGCAAACCTATTTTCAATTTTTTACCTCTGTGCAGTAATGGCTCCAATCCTAAAGTTAGTTCTTAAAGTTGGATTTTTCACATCTTTCAAATTGGAGATTCTTGACCGGATTCTGTTTTTGTACCTCATGTCTGTGTTTTTAAACTCTTGGAAAATGGCCTCTTCCAGTTCCTCTGCTAGTTCTTCTGCGCTCAGACAACCTAAAATTTATTACTTTAACTTAACAATGCGATTTCTACCAGTGGCGGATCCAGGATTTTGCTGAGGAGGATGCGATTAAAAAAAGTGACATCTAGAGCGTATCCAGGCTCTAAAAGCCTTCCTACTCTCAAAAATGACTTCTTAAAAATACTGACTCTTCATACGCCATTCAATATTCAAGGCCCAAAGTAAACAAAACCGTCAATAAATTTGTTTTTAAGTTATACCTAGTTGTAAGTGACAAGATTTTTGGAATACCAGACAACACAAGAATTTCAGAAAAAAGAAAGTTTTCAATTTAAATATACAGGGTGTCCTTGAAATGCTTCACCACAAATTCTTGAACCAAAAATAAGGCGATCTAGGCAAACTTACCTATATGCAATGTTGCTTCGTTTTGCCGCTACATGGCGCTAAAATTTTCAAATGAATATTGTTTTTTCGGAATAATTTCTAAACGCCTTTATCGATTTCCACTAATTTTGGAACTAAGAATGACCACTATTAATAGCGTGTTTTGAAGTATACGCCATCTTTTTTTTAATACCTGCAAATTCAAAAAGGGCGTGTGATTGGTAATTTACAGTTCCTCTTTTTGTTATTACCTGTATAAATGACTTAAATAATTTCTCTGAGACTAGCTAACTTCACGTTGAAACTTTTTGTCTCTTGTAAAAATTTAGCCAGACAGGCAGTTTCTCTACAAAAAAATTATTTACAATGCAAAACATGAAAAAGTTTCGAACAATTGTTATAAAAATAACTAGTTGGTAGTTATGTAGAATTAAAAGTTCGTTCATGTTTTCTCGTTCTGAATAAACAGCAAAGAAGAATTACAAGGTATGGTAGAGGAACGACCGAATTACCAATCACACGCCCTTTTGAATTTGCAGGTATTAAAAAAAGATAGCGCATATGTCAAAACACGCTAATAATAGTGGTCATTCTTAGTTCCAAAATTAGTGGAAATCTAAAAGAAATTATTCAGAAAAAATAATATTAATTTGAAAACTTTAGCGCCCTGTAGCGGCAAAACGAAGCAACATTGCATATAGGTAAGTTTGCCTAGATCGCCTTATTTTTGGTTAAGAAATTTGTGGACAAGCGTTGAACAGTCATTTCAAGGACACCCTGTATATTATATACCCAGTATGTTTCTTCTTACCTTCAAAATCTTCATCTTTAGAGTCTGTCTTAATAGCCACAGATAACATCTCCCTACATTTCAACCTAACAGAATCAGTAGTCACAGCGGTGGGTGGGAAGGAATTCTGCAACTTCCTATCTTTTTCCTTTTCTTTCTCTTCCTTCTTCGGTTTTTCTTCTTTTCGTTTCTCTTCTTTTTTCGTTTCTTTGCTTTCCGACGAACTCGACGACTTATCAGAAGAACTGTTCAAGAATTTTTTCCAGTTTTTAATGAGAGTTTTCGCCAGGCCTATAACTTCATCGTCTTTGCTTGATTTTCGGAGAGCGTTTACGGTCATGCCTATACGGGTCTTTGTGAGAACATCCAGGTTTATTTTGAGATTTTGAAGTTCCTTTAGCAGATCAAGAGCCTGTTCTTGTCCCTATAAGAAGTAACTTAAATAAAAGACAGGTTAGAACTTCAAGCCTACATTTAAACCTATTAAACCTATTTATATGGGTCCTACCGACCGTGGAGGTTTTGAAAAGACGATCCTGGTACTTGGGCAATATTATTATAAGTTAACTGTGTATAAAAAGGTTCATACTATAAGAAATGAGCTGAGTTTTTTAAGGATCGTACCCCCGTCTATAGGTCTGCTTTGTAAATATTCTATTATATCATTAATTTATAAGTCAATTGATGTCACGGATTTCTTAACAGCAAATGTTCATTCATTGGCAATATTTATTTGTACTACCTCCTCAGTGTAATTATATGTGCGTAGCAAAAGAAATAACCCATATTAAGAAATTTCATTAATTGGTATTCTTCAGTGATAAGATAAAAAAAAGTTACGTCAAGATTGATGTTTCTGCTTCTACTATTTAAGAAAAGCTTTCGTAAACAAAGCATAAAGTCCATTAATGGGAACTTAAAAAATATTTTCAATAAGATGTACGCCGCATGCATTAACGCGCGTTGATGCACGAAGTAAATAGTAAATTATTGTAGTGATTTCCTTGCAAGCGCGTGCGTTATTTACATCCACACACAGACGTTGATGAACGCGTGTCGATGCACGCGTACATCTTTTTGTGTCTGTGGCCGGCTTTACATAAATTAAGGCATTTCACTGTGTCGCATGAACTTTTATTACAAAAACTTAAAGCATATGGCTTTAAGGCTTTAATATCTAACAAATCGTCAACAATAATGTTAGTTTTAATCAACAAAAATTATTAATCTTACTTCGTCGAAGTGAGCGTCCCTCAGGGCTCTATTCTGGGGCCTATACTAATTTAAATATATATTATAGTTGTTTAGATCGCCTAGACTATAAAAATAGTTCTGTTTGCCGATGACATTACTGTATTAGTGACTGTCTATGTAAATAGAGCCAGGAAATTTCGAAAAATGAGGCCAAAATTTATGAGTGTTTTTTTTTGTTTCAAATCGACTGAGCATTAATGTATCAAAAACACAATCACACATTTTTTCTCAAAAACCTTTTCAGGGGTAGAGTGATCCCACAAAATTTCTGGCGCCAAGCTGACATGGGAAACACTTGTTTTTGCACCTGGTCAGGAGGTTAAATAGTGAGTTTTCTACTTCCTACACGTTCGCTGCACGCCTCAAGTTTTTTTCATTCAAAAAAATCGAGCAAAGGATGGATAACACCATTTTGAAACAAATTATTTAATGTCTTGCCTCCGGAAATAAAAAAACCTTCAACATGATTTTTTTTAAACAATGCTGAAGAGTTATCTTAAAACAAAAGCATTTTACAGTTAAGAATATTATCTATGCAAGAATTTCGATGATATAATAGCCTTTGTCGCAATGATTTGTGTCCCCATTATGTAATTTTTTCTTACATTATTTAGTTACAGTTTTGTGCATTGTTTAATTCATGTTTTTTTTTTATATTTGCTTTATTGTAACTTAATTGACTTGCAAAAATGTCCATCACCAAATATTATTACATGTTAAACATTCAGCTGTTGAATAAAATTAGATTAAGCATTCTTTTATTTTGTACTTAAATTGTTTCACGGCAGATTTTTTTACTAGATTAGGAAGTTTATTGCAGAACTTAATGAAGAGAAAGTTGGGTCTATTCTGGCATTTACCCAGTCTGAAAAATGGAATTGACTATGCGTCTAATGGTCATGGGTATCACCATTAACAATATACTTTGATAAGTTTGTCTTTGCTTAGAGTAGATTTCCCATGATGAATATGCTAGGTAAATTAAGAATTTTCAGATTAATAAAGCTAAACCTAAATTTGTGTCTGTATCCTACTCCCGCCACAACTCTGACGACCTTTTTTGAAGAGCAAATATTCTATTGGCTTCTGCAGCTTGTCCCTAGACTACAATAACATAAGAAAGCAGTGAAAGAGAGTAAAGTAGGCTGTTTGTAAAATCTTTGTTGAAACACTATCAGCTGTAGAGGAAATAAGTATGTATATATTTTATGAGCGTGCCATGTCAGCTTATAGTGTAGAGTAATTTCCAGAAATCACACTGGATTCTGCGAGGAATTCTGTATCTTCAGATCAATGTCATACTAGAGCAGAGATGCTTTATATAGAACAAAGTTATTGCTGGCAAACCACTCTCTGACGCCCTTATTTAATAATGATCACCATTCTTGCTTCTTAAATATATGTTAGTATCATTAGCAATACAAGGGGGCCAGGGATCGACCTTTGGGGCACCCCCATAATCAATTCAATCCTATGTGAGCAGATATTTCCCAACCTTACTACCATCGGTGTTTTATTTTTTAAATAAGAGGTCATAAATTGTAAAGTATTCTTAATTATGACAACTGGCTTAGATTACAGAAAACGGTGCTAGCATGTTATTAGCAATAGGTATGAAAATATACCTGTATATTATCTACATTCATCAATAAATAAATATTCATTCTTTCATAGGTACACCCTGTATGGAAAACATTTGTATAACACTAAGTAAAACTCTATGCATGACTATTTTTTGGGAAATTTACATAACCAAAAACTTTGTACCCAGTTTGTAGTATAGCGTAAATTATAAGAATAGTTGAAATATATCGATTTCCTTAACGTAAATTGTACGCCTAATTCTACAAATAACGAATTTAAATATTTTGAATGCTTGTCCCATGAATTATTTTGGTTGGGTGTACCGACAGCACAATATGATCATGAAACCTACACTGCCATCTTCGGAGGTCATTTTGCTCAATTTTTTCTGAATTCTCATAACTTCTTCCTCCACACTCATTTTTCTTCGGGTATTTTGATAAACTTTGCCTTAAAAACCACTAAAAAACGTGCCTTTTCTAGCAAAATTAGGGCAAAATTCCGACACGGAAGACAACTCAGCGAAAAATGACGCTTGTTGATGCTGTCTCTCTCTCTCCAATATTTTTCTGTTATGTCATTAAGCCCTATCTACACTATAATAATTGATTATTGGGCAATTATTTATTTCTAAGCATTTCTCAACTCTAATATTACGCTATAACTAAAAAAATATTTTATTGATAAAGTGCCTTCAATTCAAATTTAAGAAACACCTTTAAATTAGGAAAAAAACATTATATTTAAACTCCGGGTGTTTAATGTAAAAACACCTTAAGCACTACGCCGTTCGATGGTTGGTTCAAATTACCTATGACATTCGATAAAAATTGGCCATCACCGCCAATCGAGGTGTTTTATCACTCATCTACTCCCGATCACAATGAGACTGCATGCTTTCTTTGTTTTACATATTAACAATTCTATTTCCTATTTTTATTTAAGAAATTTGCAGGTGGGACCAGACATGAATCAGTGAAAGTTTTTCTTGGTTTATCCTTGGTTTATCCCTTTTGTTGACGATAAATTGCAAATGACGTTTCGCAGCTGATAAAAAATAAAAATTTTGCAAATTTTTTTTGGAGGAGTTTCAAATAAGGAAAAAATGGGTGTTAATAAAAGAAATATGGGAAAACGGGTTTTTTAGCCATGGACGGTCCCAACGAACGGCTGATGAAGGCTATTTTTGAGAGCGATCCAAAAGTAATTACATTGAACAATGGTAAGTGGTTAGATATTCCTCCCTAAAATGGGGTGATAACCATTATCACTGGTCAATTTTATTCTATAAGATCTTTATTAAACGTAAAAATTATTATATCCTTTAATATTTAACCTAGGAAAAATAGCCATTCATACATCCAATTTTTACATTATTTCAGATATACACATAAACAAAATTTGTCGAAATGGAATGACTCTATTAGGAGCCGCTGCACAACGAGGAAACTTACCACTTTTAAAATTACTGGTAGATTTTCATAATAACAAAAGTGCCACTCTCAATTCCCTCGAAAACAGGAATAAGCCCCAATTTTTGCAGTTGGACAGTAGTAGTCCCAAACGATATAAAAATATTGGGTATGTTTAATAGATGAGGGTTTTTAATTTAATATTTTTCAGTTTAATTAAACAAATTTAAATACACTAGTCATTTTTTGCTGCTAGGTACCTACCTAATAGAAAATAAAATTGTTATCTACTTATATAAGTATTTATTGTTGCATCTTTACAAAATAATAACTTTGAATTTGTACCTACCTAGGTATTATGTTGTTACTCGAGAGGAGGAAAATGAATTTGGTGATGGACCCACCCCTGAGGGAATGGAAGGACTCGAATGGGATATGGAAGTCAATGATGCAAATAATTTTAACTCTGGTAAAAATTACAAATAAATTATAGGTATTTTAAGGTTGCATTTTTTAATTTTTAATGATATGACTGAATAAAAATGTAAAATGAATATCTTATTATAGAACCCGAACCAATGGAAGACAGCACAGTTGATTTATATAGATGGTATGCAAATATTTTGAATAGAACTGCTGTTCTATTAGAATCCCCTGAACGGGATTTCAGTAGACTAGATCAGCATGGACAGAGTGTTTTACACTATGCCGTGACCTCAGGTAGATACTATTAACTATTTGAAGGGTGGAGACAATAATGTTTCTTGAAGGGCAGTAACGTTTTGGACTTGCATTGTCTTTATTTGTTTTGAATCACAACGTTTTGTATTCACGTGAAGACAGCTGGAGATACTTACCAGTTGAAATGATGTGTTTCAAAACAAATAAAGACAATGCAAATCCAAAACTCTACTGCCTTTAAGATACTATTAAATTTAAATAAAAAGAGATTTTATAATATTCAAGTAAACTTCAACAACTAATAGATTCAATAATACAGTTATATGTATACTTGTAGCATTAATTTAAAAAAATCTACAACCAAACTTTTTCATTTCTATTTTCAGGTTCTGTTGAAATAACAGATTATCTAATAGACAATTTTGGTCGGGAACTTAGTGTTAACCAAAATGATTCAAATGGCTATAATTGTCTACACAAAGCAGTCTCTAGAGGAGATATCCATATGGTTCGGTTTTTAACAAGAAAAGGGATTAGTGTTAATGTTTTTGCCGGTAAGTATAAAGAAATATTGTTTTATCAATTTATATTATTTTTAAAGAATATTAATACTTACTGACTATTTTTATTGTATTGTATAAAGAGTGATATTGGGCTGTAATATAATGTTTAATATAAATAAATATAAGTACAGGGTTTGATAGTTTCCACAATATTATTATTTTTTAAATATTTATCTTAATAATAGCATGATTTGCAAGAAATTTGGTGCTTCGGCGTGTACACAATTTTACATTAAATAATGAAATAATATACATGGTATTCCATTTGAAAAACTTAAGAGAAAAAAATTAAAATGTGTCGTTTTTGAAGCTTTTTTTATGAACACTGTATAAAATAGACAAACATTATTAGATTCAGAATAGCTCTAGATTTAGATGGTTTTTTGATTTTTTTTCCAGGGTAAAACTTTATTTATTTAGTTTTCCATTTATTATTCTCAAATTACCCAAGAAAAATAAATAAAATTTTGGATAATTATAAAGGACTAATATTAACATAAATATGCAATAAAATACTGGGTGTTCCATTTAAAAAATACAACTTATTTTATCACACTTTTTGGGCCATACTGTATGTGGAAAAATATTTTCCTAAAATACACCCTATGATACAGTATGTATAAGTAAGTCTTAATATGAATGAAATTCGTAACATAACTCGTATAGCAACTATTGCAAGACCCTGTATGTTTAAATTTACATAAAATTGAGAGATACATATGTATAATTAAGTACATTTATATATATATATATATATGCATTTTTATAAGATGTTTATCAATTGTTAATTATATAGATTATTATGAAAATGAAGGTATATGTTTTGTGCTTCTGTTAAGACATTTTTCAGGTAGACATAGGCAAACACCTTTACATATAGCAGCTAAGATGGGTCACCATCCAATGATAAGATTATTGATAGAGTCAGGTAAATGACTGTTAAAAAAATCCTTAGCTTTGAAGTTAGTTATATCTTGAATTTCAATCTCTAGAAAGATGGATAGGTTAAAATAATTATATAAAATAGACGTGATCTTCGTTGCAAGCCAATCTTGGATAATATATTCTGAGTAAACTGTTTTGTTGTTCTTTAGGGTCTGAAATTTAAAGCTATCAAAGCTTCATTTTGTTTAAATTTGTTTCAAGATGGTATCCTAACATTGATGGTTATTAAAAGAAGTATTCCATTTTTCAAAGAGACCTGATTTTATTTTCAAAAAAAAACAAAACTCAAAGACCTAGTCTCATCAAATTATTACTAGAAAACTCAAAGTCGCAGTCTCATCAAATAATAATTTATTGTTGTTTTTTTGATAATTGTTGATGATGATGATGATGACACCTATTCCATATTTTAGGATGTAATGTGAATGCCTTAGATTCTGAAGATAGAACAGCCTTAAATTGGGCTGTGAGGCAAGGAGATGAAGAGGCCGTGAGAATTCTATGTGAGGCTGGGTCTCTTGTCAATAACGAGGAACCTGGAGAAATATCACCTTTGGATTTGGCTGTGTATAATGGAAATTCGGCTGTGGTAAGTTGTGTGTAAACGTCCAGTCTGTCTATAATTGCGTATTTCTTAATCTTTTGATGTAAATGTTTTAAATCTGAGTATGATTCCAATTGAAATACACAAACACACACCCAGATGGATACAAATATCTGATTCTGTAAAATTATTGAATGTTCAATTTTTTCAACAAGAATATGCTCTAATTTATTGGTAAAAAAATATTAGAAGGGAATAAGGTAGATAAAGAGGAACCTAAAACAAAAATAAGGCAATTTTGACATTGTACCTCATAGAAAGAAGACAAAGATTATAAAGTTGAATAATTTTATTTTAAAATGTCTTTTAGGTTAAAATTCTTCTTCGACACGGCGCTAGAGTAATCCCTTCACATCATCTCCTTCACAAAGCCATAACTCAAAACAATTTGGACGTTGTAATGGCACTGATAGACGCTGGAGCGATGATAAATGGAAGGGATTCCAATGGGTTTACTCCGATTATGATCGCCTGTTCGAGAAAAAACGCTTTAATTCTTAAGTAAGCTTTAAAATAATTTAATTCATTGTATGTGGTAATCAGACTATTGATTATGTCCTAAAAAGCAGGGTAATAAGGAACTAGAGAGTGTGTGGGTTTTTATTGCATAAATCGTTCAATTGGTTATTCAGAATAAAAAACCCGCAGAGTGCTATTAAATTAGAGGGGAGAAACTGGAGAGCAAAATTTTGGGATATTTTATAGGAACATTTTTGTAGAGAGTTAAGTTTCTATCGAAATGGCGTAATTAAAAAATGTACAAGTCTATTCAGTTCAAATTATCTTAAACAATTTAACAAAAAGTTCAAAAAATTTAATATTTTATTTTTTTTACTTTTATGCAAATAACTTTTTTTGAGCAAAGATAGGTATAGGCATTGCTTCATAGAAAAGACAGGATATTATATTAATTCCTACAGAATGACACAAACTTTATCAAATTTTTTTTTTAATACGTCATTCTGTAGGAAATTTAATATCCTGTCTTTTCTATGAAGCAATGCCTATACCTATCTTTGCTCAAAAAAAGTTATTTGCATAAAAGTAAAAAAAAATTAAATATTTAATTTTTTTGCACTTAGTTGTTAAATTGTTTTTAACATAATATGAACTGAATAGACTTGTAAATTTTTTAATTACGCCATTTCGATAGAAAATCTAACTCTCTACAAAAATTTTCCTATAAAATACCCCGAAATTTTGCTAGGTTTTCGAGGTATACTCAAAAAACCGTAAGGGTTGCGTTTTCCCGCCTATCTCCAGTTTCCCCCCTCTAATTTAATAGCACTCTGCGGTTTTTTCAGTCTGAATAACTCTGTAGTTCCTTATGATATGACATAATCAATAGCCTAAATAGAGTCCCTTAAATTTTGCCTTGTTTTTTTTTAGATATTTATTATTTGAAGGAGCAGATGTCAACGTTCAAAACCCCATCGATGGTAGGACGGCTCTGCATGTCTGTAGTCAAGACGTACGGTCTGAAAACAACGTCAGCAGGCTTATTGACATACTCGTCAATAGCGGCGCGGATATGAACGCTTCTTGTTATCAGGGGACGGTTCTTCTTCATGCTATCATCTTAGGTAAGTTACAAATATTTTCAATATATCCTAGGGCGCATTTCAGGAAAATATTTTTGTTTATACAGGGTGTTCTAAAAAAGTGTGACGTCATAAGGATTTATTTTTTTATATTACATGCTATATATATATTCTTACTTATTTGGATGCCTCTTATAGTTGCCTTCATACCCCAAAAATTTTAATGAAATCGGTTCATTATTATAGGAAAAAAAAAATAAAAACCAAGAAAAACCAGTTTTGCACCACTGGTTTTAAAAATTATATATTAATTAAAGTATATTATTATGTCATTCGATGCAGAATTAAAAATTAAAGATTTGTTCTAATTACCCTATCGCAATTTCTAACGCATCAAAACTTATTTGCAGAAAACTCATTTTATCAACTATTCAAACAGTCATTATTATGAATACATATCAAAGTTTTTTTGTAGGAAACAATTACGCAGCCATGACGTTAATAAGACATGGAGCCGATGTAAATATAAGAGACGAGAGGGTCTGTTGGGACGTTTTAAGCGTATCTCAGCGATACGGCACATTGGAGTTGTGTAAGGCAGCTGTCTATGCCGGATTTAATGTAAGAAATATTCAATTTAATAAACTCTGAAACATTTGTATTCGAACCATAGGCGCCCCATTTTTACAAATCTAAATTAAAAATGCACAACAAAAAGTTGTACTCATTGACATGTAATATTGGCCAAAATCCTTGTGAAAATACCTTATGATGCCGTGTAAACCACTATTTAAAAAAAAACCCATATCGCAAAATCGTCACTTACAGTGACTCTAAAGGTAAAAGTTATTACATAAAAGAATTTTAAAAAAATTGAAATTTTTATTTTTTCTTTTTTTTTTTTAATTTTTAATAATTTTTTTTTAATATTCTGTTTTACTATATTATTTACTTTTGTATCACACTCCTGTGGACTGTGATGTGAAAACATATCGCTTAATTTGTCGATATAAAACCTGTTAAAAATATTTCAATTGATATTTAAGTATTTCAATCTTAATATGACAACTACAATAAAACAACAAAATATTTTTTTATAAACGCGATTATTACACATAAAAAATATCAAAATGACAGCTGTCAGTATATAACTAATAATACTCTAACTCGTGCATTTTATTTTTATCCTTTTTATTTATGTTTCACAAAATTAATACTTAATATTAAATAGTTTAATTGAAATAGTTGAACTTTGAAATTGTCAAAATGACAGCTAGCAAAAAACAACCTTTTTTTCAACACACAAAATTTTTGTTTCATACCTACTCATTTTTCATTCGCATGCCATATTTTGTTCAGACCAGATAAGTAGTTTTCAATTCATGCTTTTACTTCTTCGGATATATTCGTTTTTCTAAGACATTAATAGCAGTTCATTTAAAATTTCACAACTATTATACTTTTCCGAATATAAAGATTGAAGATATTTTATAGGGTCGAAACTTTAATATTTGGTTAAAGCAATATTGCACAATTACGTTAGAAGAAGCAAGATTTACGAAACTGCAATAAAAATTACAAGTTTATATTTAAAAATAAAAACCTGATGATGGTATCTAGATAACGAAACGTTTTACCCGAAATCTGATGACATCGTATGATAGGAAACAAAATACGGCAATGCAAATGTTAAATTATTTTTTCTTTATCTTTTCAAATAAAGTCACAATGAATAAAAACTTGGAAAAAATCTTATCGGCAATTTTCGGCTATTCCGGAAATCCCCGATATTGAAAAAAATTAATCAAAATTTAGGTAAGCAGACCGACATTAAAATGAAAAATGCATCTATAAATACTATATTTGGAGCTATCTGTTTTATAACACTGTATTGTAGAAGTTTCGAACTATCTCTTATGCCTAATTTTAAAGCGCGAATTGATATAATAACTTTTAAAACTTACGATGAAATATGCCATTTTCGGCCTTTTTTGACACTTCAAATTTTTAATATACACGATGACGCTTTATAATTCCAAGGCAATCTTTTCGAAAAATCATAATTCTGTTAAAATGAAACTGTTACGGAAATTGCAGAGCATTTTTAAAATTAAAATTTCGGTAATAAATTGGACATATGAAGCTTTAATTTTGGTCTCATTAAATTGTACAAATCCCAAATAATCTATAACATTCAATTTTTTACTTTAAAACGCTAAAAGAACTTTAGAATCTATAGCCGAAAACACTCATTTTAGGCCAATTTTGACAGCGGTATTTAATTTCAATAGATACTGACTTGAAACAAAATATTTCAAAGCACTCTATTCATATCCAAGTTAGTTTGAGATTTGAAAATTTTTCCTATCCGCTCTATCAAAATGTTTATTTTTCTCAAATTAAAAAAAATAAATTAATAAATTAAGATATGGGGAGACATTGAGAAAAGGTTGTAGAATAAAATAAGCCTAAAAGGAACTGTGTAAAGATATTATTGTAAAAAATATAGTCGATTAAGTAAAACTTTTGATATAAAACAATCTTTAAAAATTCAAAAAACATATTTTTTAAATATGAAATGTATTGCTGGAGGACGCGCATAGTGTTAAATTTAAAGTCTACTTATCCCTTTAGACAATAGAACAAAAAAAAATTCAAAAAGTTGAATACAGATTATCAGTGGCGGGTTTGAACGTACCAGTAACTTAATGAAAAAAATTCAAAAATTTTACATCCAATCGTTTATTGCTCTTTTAGTAAAAAAGATTTAGTATCCAAATAATACATTTCCGGTGCATTTCAACGAGCTCTTTCGGATAAGGGCTATGCCATTTAAATAAAAAATGTATTTAACACAAAAAAAACTTAAAAGCCGAAAAAAATTTTGGTCCAAAATCTTCATTTTCAGTTTTTCCCAAATTTTCACGATTTAAAAAAATATTAGGTATAGAAACATGTATTGTGAAAAAAAAGTATTTGAGACGGCCTATCAGGCTGTCTAAGCGGAAAGTATGTCCGATCATTTTGAATATACCCTTCAAGTTGACCCAAAATGACCCTGCATAGAGCATTTTTCAATTTTTAACGATTCAAAAAAAATACTGCCCATTTTCTAATCTTCTTCAAAAACAATAGGGTTCTGAAGCTGCTGGTCCTCTACAACTGTAAAAAGTTAAAATGAAAAAAAATAATTTTTGCGACCTAAAATGGATTTCATAGGAAATATTTTTTATTTAAATATTTTTTCATTTTGACGTTTAATAACTTTTTTCCGTTACACCCTTTATATATGAATTTTTTACTGAAGATCCTCCTATTATTTCGCTATAAACCCAGAAAGTTTGAATATTTTAACTTTATCCGTTTTCTAGAAAAAAAATCGGGAACAGGAAAATGTCAAATGTGACACAAATTTCCAAGATAGAATACAATAGGAATCCTAAGATAGGGGATATAAACATATCGCTCGTTCGCGATATGTAAAAAAAGCTCTATATTGAACGTTTTCCGCCGCGCGACATCATTCAGTATACAGTTGCATCCCAATTTAATTGAACCAAAACCGCAAGAATTTCCAGCCGTTCGCAGCTGTTTGGGGGATTCTTAAGTTGCTTGTCCTTGCCCGTCCGCTGCGACGCTTTGCTATTTTAACTCCATCGTTGCCACTTTACTTATTACATTTTTCTTATCATTGAAATTCTGACATATACCTATATTGACTTGTAATATTTTTAATAATAAAGTAGAGAGTTTAGTGTCCGTATATATAAATAGAAAAAAAGTTTTTTTAGCGGCAGGCGGACAAAGTGCTGCATCTATCTTTTGCATTAAAGTACACAGGGACGCCAAAGGTAATGGGTTCCCTGGGGCACAGGTAGACAATGACAGGCTATTTCGTTCTTGTTAGGACTCATCAGAAAGCCATAACCTGTACGTCGCTGTACTTGGAGTTGCTTACAGGTTATGGCTTATGAGTTCTAACAAGAACGAAACAGCTTGTCATTGTCTACCTGTGCCCCAAGGAACCCATTACCTTTGGCGTCCCTGTGTACTTTAATGCAAAAGATAGATGCACCACTTTGTCCGCCTGCCGCTAAAAAAACTTTTTTTCAATATTTTGAATATGTATTTTAGTGTTTTTACTGTTTCTGAGTTATTAATATATTATATACTTAATTCTTACATTTTTTATTCACTCCTTATTTAGAAGCTCAATAAGTAGTAAATGTCTATATTTTGACACAAAAGCAAACATCATGTCCTATAATATATTTAAGTACTTAGCTACCCTAAGTACTTAAACACTTAACACTTTTAGTTCTAGAAAACCCGTAGGGGTTCCCTAAAAAGAAAGTGCGCTCTAGGGTTCCTCAGTCTCCAAAAGATTAAGAAGCACTGCTCTACGCTATCGGTACCAATAAAAATTTGTTGTTTAATACATGACACTCTCTTGGGCGCGATTTGTTTTTCTGATAGTATATGATTAACATTTTTTATAATTTCAGCTGGCGTATTTTCACACTCTAATTCGGAATCACTCGACAAATACATGATAAATAAGTTAAATACTTTACAATTACTGCTTTCTAAAATTTGTTCTTTTTAATTAATGGGGTTTGTCTATTAAATTAGGTTTAAATTAAATAGTGTGCCTTGTACTTCAACACTAGTGTTGAAATTTTTTTTTTCAACACGCGTGTGACATACGGCGCTTTCTAGAAAAATTAACCGTGCTTTTTTTCTCATTTTCGTAGGTGGTCGTAGGAAAATAACTATTTTGATTTTTTAGCTGAGGCACATGACCCACGATCCTAAGAAACTCCGGAAAGGTCCGAACGACCAAACTTACGACTTTATAGCTCACGTGAAAGCGAATCCCCTGAACCTCAGGGAAAACTGCAGGATAGTAATCAGAAACCAAATAGGATCAGACAGGCTTTTACATAAGATCAAAAAACTACCGCTGCCAACCATTCTGCAAAAGTATTTATCGCTGGAAGTTTTGGAGTAAGGTGTCTTAGGATATTATGTTTCCGATTTTTTTGATCTCACAAATTGTTTTTGTTGTTGGTGTTAGAAAAAATTGTCAGCAAGGAAGTGTACGTAGTTTACCGATAAATTTGCCGTCTTTCTCGTCCTACCATGGACTTTTAAGATCAAATTTAATACTGGAAACACTTTTCGAAAACTTATTGATCATAATATATCGAATATCGAATTTTTCTTAAATTAATCTTATACAAACAACTGCGTACCAAACTTGCCACAGTTTTTTTTGTTAGTATTTTTTTTCCTTTTCTAGTCAAGAAGTACGTTTATGATGTCGGGAACTAGTCAAGATATATGCACGGTGTATGACAATAGGATTCTGTACCCCTATTGCCATGAATTTTTTTGAGATTTTTAAGAGGCGCGTTTCAAATTTTATTTTATTTGAAGCCCCTAGAGGCGCCTCCATAAAAGCGTTGGTAGTAATCTCAGACCAATTATCACAGACAAAACTATTTACGTTTCCCCTTAAGGACATCCCCGTAACGCCGGGAAAGCAAAGATAGACCCCGCATCTCATTTATAAAATTACTTTTGCGCCGAGCCTACAACTCACTGTTTATAAGAGGGCGATAGCATGTGTAGACTACTATGAAATCCAAGCACTGAATTGGTTATTTTGCAAACCTGACACTCTCTCGCCGTATTGTTTTTATAATTAACCCATAAAACTTACAAACACTAAATTCACACCACTTTTTATTTAATAAAGTTGGAAATAAATAATTCATTGTTCTTTATGTCAAAATTGTCATTTTTCATTTTCGTATTTTTACTTGCTACCGCTAGAAGGCAAACGCTGCCAAGTTTTGCACGATCGATCCGAAAAATAAATTTATTAGGACTGTTCGTTGACTGTATGTTAAAGGCAATTATAAAATGTCATCGTAATGCTAATTCATTGTGTTTTAAAATATATATTTACTTCTCGAAAGAATAGATGACTATGTAGTATACTGAAATCGGTTTGACAAGATAACTATTTTATAATTAATTTCTACAATAGTTCAGCTCAAAAGTTAGGTTAAGTTATGTCAAACTGACAATCACGTTCCAAGTTCGATTTTGTAGCGGTTTTCATTTAAATCTCGATGCGGATACAATTACAACATATGCCAACTCGACCTTGAATAATCGAACTCAATACCTGTATTGGTGAAATTTTTAATTCGCTACGTGAATTCATGTCGATTTATGCAAATAGGTACTTCATGAAAATGTGGTAAATTATTAGGAATACGAGAATACCACCTCTGGTGGCAGTCACAGAAGCTCTTTTAGCTGTCATTCTATGATGATTTGTGCAAGCTTGGAAATAACATTTCACAGATGAGAACAAAATCGGCCATATTCGTGATCTGACGAATTGTGGCCGAAGCACTTACTTTACAAGTAGTCTTCCCTCCATTTCATTCACTTTCCCTCGCGTCCCGATTAATCCCTTTTGATGGTGGAAGACTTACTTCTGTTCGCACAACAGCTGTTTGATAAATGAAATACTTTGTCTATGGTAATTGGTCTGAGGTAGTAATATACAGTGTATAAAAAAAGTATGCAACATATGGGAATTTTTTTTTTATTACAGAGGTGTCAGAAAATTGTATTCTTGATAAAAGTTGATGCATGCCGTAAATATATAAACGCATATTTCTGATTTCACCTGCGGCTAATAGTAAGGGAGAAAATGTAATTTTTTCTAAATTGCCTTAAGAGTAAAGTACCTGAATTATAAAAGATGCAGCAAAATTATATATGGAAATGTTGCAAATAAAAACCTTAGTCCAAATACGAAATTTAAGTTATATATCTCAGTTTTTAATATCAAATAACTTAACCATGGGTTCATTAAGGTATCTTACTCTAAAGGTGATTTCGAAAAACTGACATTTCCTCCCTTACTATTAGGCATGCACCAACTCATGAAGAATAAAATTTTCTGAGAAATCGGTAATAAAATAATTTCCCTTATGTTGCATACTCTATTGGACACACTGTATCTATACTGTTTTATTATTATTTATAGTTATAAACGTACTTTTATTCTTATTAGTCAACGTTGTTGGTTAGAATATTGAAAACATGAATGTTGGTGATATCTAGAATATTTTTAGTCAAAGAATAGATGGGTATATAAAATCGTTACCATGATTTTAAAATTATGACAGTGCCACTTTTTCTTGAAGTAAAAATAGTTAGGACGTTGTCAATCTTATTTAAGGCCTAAAAAGTATAGACGCTAAAAATATAAAATTGGCCTTTGTATAAAGATTTTTTTTTTTAAATTAAGACAAATTTTGGAAATTTTGAAAAAAAGTGGTACTTGCAACCGTGTTTCAATATTTAATTATTTTAAAAATCAGTCAGAGTAAGCTAAATATAAAAGTCAAATTACTATAGTTGATTGAATCAGCTGATATTTGATGAAAATCCATAACTAAACTTATGGGTTACAGTTAGTTAAAAAGCTTTGTATTTTTCTGTAATCCATAAGTCCAAATTACTAGACT
Organism: Polydrusus cervinus; assembly: GCA_935413205.1. Taxonomy (NCBI): domain Eukaryota; kingdom Metazoa; phylum Arthropoda; class Insecta; order Coleoptera; family Curculionidae; genus Polydrusus; species Polydrusus cervinus. The sequence continues at coordinate 16,314,033 of OW284511.1, forward strand.
TAAAAATTTTCCAGTTTTATAACACAAGATTACACAATTTTTTAGATTGTTATACCAAGCAAGCATTTCACACATTCTTAACAATAGTTCGTAATCTATTTTTAAAATTTCACTATAAGAAAAACCTGTGAAAACTTAAAACAATTAGCGGAAAAACTCACAATATTTAATTAAACAAAAATATGAGTGTACTAAATTATATACAGGGTGACTCATAATGAGCGTTTTGGTTAAACCGGAAGTAGCTGTCAACTTTGTTATTTTAAATAGGATTCTTAACGTATCTATTTTGTATAACAAGTTAAGCATCTAAAGTGAGTAGTTCTTGAGATATTGGCATGAAAAATTGAAACTTTGACAGGTTATAGAATCTTAACGGTGTATCTGAAAAAAAACGGCTTGTACGTTTCTATATTGTTTTTTTAATTTCTACACATTCAAAAAATTATAACTTCCGGTTTAGCCGGATTTACGGAAGTTAACTTAATTGTTTCAGGGCACTTGTATAGGTTCATTTTAAACTATAAGTCACCGTTAAACTTAAGTTTATGCAGATATTTCCCACAAAAACAACAAAATTTGGTTACATTGTTTAAAAGTAACTTTTGTTACATTTTTGAAATTATATAACTGAAGACGATATTACTTTTCTTATTTATTTATTTATCAATTATTGCAACAATGTAAAATGAATAAAATTGAATCTGTAAAATAAATCTATAAAAGTATCATCACAAAATCATAGATAAACTAACCTTCAGTATTCACCTGAAGACGACTGGAGATACTTACCAGTTGAAACGTTGTGATGTAAAACAAATAAAGACAATGCAAGTCCAACACTCTTCTGACAGACACAAAAAATAATGATGTTCTATTTAAATTAACAAAATTGACAGCTACACCGGAAGTGAAAAAAAGCCAGTATTTTAAGGAAAGAAGGCACATTGAAAAGTATATCTAAAAAAAAATTTAAAATATGTTTTTAAAAGTTTTCCCAAAAGTTCTAATGAACTCTCAACGTGAGTCATTCTGTATATTTTAATATTTTTAGTTGAATATATCAGGGCAAAAACGTGATGGATATTTATTTTGGCAAATTAAGGGCCTACATGATCAATATATTTTTTTTCAACGAGCGTAAAGAATGTTGAAGGAGTAATTTTTCCACACGCGATTTTTTTTTGTGAAAAACGACCTATTTTCCATTTCCAGGTTATTGAGATTGAAAAAAAAGCAATTTTGAAAAATAAATATTAAAAAAATCGGAAGAAGTTGAAATAAATTTTAATGAAAAATTGTTTGTTTTCAGAGAGTCAAATTTGTTTATAATTAATTACAAAACACTTTCAAAAAAAATTATTTAATAATTTTCCATACCAGCGTGAAACGCGGCATCGTTTCCTGGCTTTTCTAATTCAACATTTAATACAAAAATTTTACTAAGGTGTTTACAAGAATTTTTAGTTTGGCAGGTACCTTATTTAAAAAAAAAAAATGAAAATTTCAAGTAGGTATATGGGTTCAAAGCATATCATTCGCTATGCAGAACATAAAAATAGTAATATTGCGGCTATTCATGTTAATTTCTTATTTTCCATTAAAATTACAAACCATGCCTAATATTATCTTAAAAATCTCCACTGACGCCGCGCCACTTAATTCTCGAAAAATTCGTTTTTCTAATATTTTGTATAAAAAACTAGAAATTCTATTGCCCTCGTCCGACACAGGTACACACATTTTGTTCGTGATGACTCCTATGTAGATCGTATACTATCAGTCGGAATAACAGGTCTTGACAAGTGTGAAAGTTTAGAAATAGTACATTGTATACCTAGTAGGAAACGCTGAACATTCCCAGACGACCGTAAAGATTGTATGTCGAGGCGCAAGCCGAGACTGACAATACGGAGTCCGGGAATGTAGCTTTTTCTACGAGACATACATACATACTATTTTTCCGTAAATCGAAAATTATTAAAAGAACATAACATATTACAAGCAACTTGTTAAAATTTTGAAATAAATATTATTAACTTTGTTCATAAATAAAGGATGCCATTAAATATTTGTGTTGTAACTATGGAAATACAGTAATATTAAATTGTCAAGCTTAACACTTTTTAGTTTACAAGTAGCCGTACCTAATAGTAGTTTGTACAACAAGAGTGGATATGATGTCCATACCGCACGAGGAAGTAAAACTTCCGAGGGCAATATGGACAATCCACTCTAGTTGAACAGTATATTTTTTCTACGACCTTATGCTAAAAAATGTAAAAAAAAAGTTTGTAGGTTGCCGGGCTCGAACTCACGACCATTGGTTTCATAGTCCAACGCTCTAACGTCTGGACTATTGAAGCGTTTAGTTAATTATCGGAAAACCAACTAATAAATGATGCTACATGAAATTAATTTTCTATGCACATTCAGCAGGTTGCATTATTGATAAATCTATTATAAATTCGTCTAGATTTTATTATATTGAACAAACTAATAACAAATTGTACCATATGCATTTAAATTATATAATTTAGTGTCTTGAAAAAGAGGGCGCAGCCTCAGTAAAAATAATATACTGTGATTGGTCAGTACAACAATGACTTCTCTGTAATTGACTGTGATTGGTCAGTTTCATTACCTATCTAGGATGGATATGAGATTTTCCCGCACAGTTAACTGGAATAGCCTACTTTACTCGCCACTTAAGTGTAAAGGAAACAGCAAATTTCCATGTGGGAGTAGAAAAATAATATTTCCTTACAGTACAATAAATATTTCCTAACAGTAATTTGCCGTTGCCTAGCAACGACTAAGTGTAAGGAAATATTGACTTTTTCTTTCAGAAATGTTATCAAAAATGTCTATATTTCCGATCGATTTTCGGAAAATATATTTTTCCAAGTATTTATTACTCAAAATCAAATGTCCCTATTCATCACGTTTTTACCTAGAAGGGGTGAAATGTTAGTCATTCTTAGTCTATTTATTTCCAACTGACAATGAAAACATACACGTGGACACTCGACCTGAACGGGTCGTATTCAAAAGTTTATAATACTTATACGGCTGCACGATTTTAAACAATAAAATAATACAAGCACTGCATTATGCAAATCCAAAATCTAAGTTAGTTTTAAACTAGTAGAACAGTGTGTCGTGCAAAATAAAACTACAAGATAATCGAAAAACGTGTTTATTCAAATGGTAAAGCTGAATGCAGTCCTGTACCGATCGAATCGAGCGTTTCGTGGTTAGGTTTTTGTCTACTACCTGCCAGTTGAAAATAAATACACTTTAGTCATCAGAGCTTTAAAAAAAAGCTTTTGAGAATTTAAGTTCCTTTTTAGTTTATAGTATCCGTATTCATAGTGCTTTATTTATTTTTAGTTCCAAGACTAAAACTGCACATATTTAGAATTTTTTCTAAACTCGGCAGCTAGAAAGACTCTTTTTACTTTGTAAGTTGTGGTATACATAATTTTTATTATTAGTGTATAAGTTATAATAAATAATTTAAAAAAATCTGTTTGTACTTTTACTCTTGAAAATCGAGAAGACCGTTTCGACATTTAATGCAATAATATTACAGAGCAAAATATTCAGTTTTTTATTCATGATTGCATTGTTTTAATTTTGTATCTAATTTGCATGATGATGTTACTTTTTTTTTAACTTAAGTAAAGAGGGTCGAGTGTATTTGACATTGTATTTGGGGTAAAACGTACTTTTAAATAAAAATCAATACGTTTGTACGTCAATATTACTTGGTATCGGAGTGACATAAACAATTTGTTTAAAATGACCCCATAGAAAATTATCGGCCAACGTTAAGTCGGTTCTTGGGGCCACAAAATTGATAAGCCATTCACACGCCTCGCGACCGCAATGTGCCGGACAGTCATCTTGTTGTAAATAGATTTTTTTTTGCGAAAATGAAATGTAATGGTAAATTTTAGAGTTCATCGCTCAAAAATATATCCGGCATTTCTAAGTAAGACGTTCTATTGTGGTTGTTATTAAAAATATATGAGCCGTTATGCCATGGACAGATATCGCACATTCACTTATGTAAAATATTGCCTCATTATTCTAAATTCGAAGATTTCTCGATGACTTTTTTTTATAAATTCTACCTTTTTTTTATATACTCATTTCCAAAGTGCTTGAAGCTTTGCCCAGCTCTGCTGATAAGTATGGTGGCTCAGGGACATTACAAGAGTTTCTCCAACAGACTGAAGAACTAACAGCAACGTTTTGGTCATATGTCTTTTCTTATAAAGACCTCATTTTATTTTATTTTTCTTGAGATTCAAAACCCAACCACTTTAAAATTTATTATAGATTGTCATTTCACATTTTGGGATTCCTACACATTTCTTGATTTTGTAGCGATATGATGATTCATCCCCATATCACTGGGCTATAAAAATCCTTTGTTCAGTGGATAACATTTTGCTGAGAAGGATTTTTTGATTTTGACCCCATCCTATAGAGTAAGAAAAAAATAATATTTTTTACAGTTTCAGTTTTTAAATTCTTTGTTTATTTACTGAGAACATAATTAAACAAAATACGCTCCGTAATAAAAACACGCGAAACTACTTACCGACATCATAAAAATTCCAAGCAATAGCAGCGGCCGACGCTCTGTATACGATTCACTCCTACCTAACCGAAGTCTAGTCTGGTTTCTAAACTTTCAGTCTATTTAAGTTAGTGACAAAGCTAACAATACAGGGTGTTTCCTAAGTTGATTCGTTTTTTTTTAGCTGTATATAGAAGGCTTTAAAATAAACATTTTCAAATACCTTTTTTCAAAAAACTAAAAAATAAGGTTACATTCATTTATTATACTATGGATCAAATACGGTCCTGCCTAACTTAAACATAATCTCGAAGGAGCAGCCGCACTTTGACGACACTCACCGTAAATTAGCACCATATGTACTAGTTAATTGTTTTCAAATTTTACCATTTTCACCAGTTTAAAATTAACTTGCTTCAGAAAAACACATCGCAGGGAATTGCCAAATAACTGACCACCACACACACTGTATAAATTGCATGACTAATAAGCGATAAGATAAACAACATAAAGTATAGCAGGCTACGTTTTGATGACCAGGCCCGCACTTAAATTTTTTACTTCTATATCTCGCCTATTTTTAAGTTGTTTTGAAAAAAGGTATTTGAAAATTTATTTTAATGCCTTCTATACACAGCTAAAAAATAAGTATCAACTTAGGAATCACCCTGTATACTTGGTCCCAATATTGGCGCACCGTGTTTTAAACGTTGGAGACAATGATGATTCTTGAATGAGAAGAGTTTTGGACTTGCATTGTTTTTATTTATCTTAAATCACGTTTCAACTGGTAAAAGTATCCAGTCGCTTTCAGGTGAATATTAGGTATTCATGACTGCAGATGTTTTAAATTGTTACTAGAAGAGGTTTGTGATACTCTGGGAAGATTTTATTATTGAAATATATTTTCAATAGGTTTAAGTTGAGGATATTAAAACCCATTAAAGACTTTTTTATCCTATTATTTTTGGTAATATGTATATCGAATGCTATTCTTAAAGCTTACTTGTATTCACCCACTACCTGACGGCTCATTAAAACTATGGGCATTTATTAAATACAATAATTATGTTTATTGCAAAACCTTTAAAAAACTATAATACATAAAAAAATATAAACATCGCCTAGTGCTGTAGAAGACAAAATCGAAGAAACACTACATACAAATACATAACAAAATATTTATAAAGAAATACATCAAAGGTCTATGTTACCAACTTGAGGTTTACATCCCTTATTATCAGGTATGTCTTTAAGTTCTGGATAACTTGTCAGGAGTAGTTTGGAAATATCCTTATGTCCGTTATCAACGGCCCGGTGCAGGGCCGTTTTGCCATCGCTATCTTGTAGGGTAACTTGTGCTTTTTTGGATAACAGGAAGTAAACCATTTTGGCTTTACCTGAAATTTAAAAGATTGAACGTGGTCAGAACAAGTTTTTCTCGTTAGTAAAAATAACAAATATTTATGCAATAGCTTATTTTACCTTTAACGTTTTTTAACAAACTACATGTTGATATTTTGAAAGTGATACTGTCATCGCAAAAAAACACTATTTTTCAAGTTTGTCAATGTGATAACATCGCGTCTGTTACATTAGCGATCTGATCGTTGTCTACCGTTTTGTAGTGGTTTTTAGTTCATTAATCAATTTGTAACGATCAGATAGAATCCGTCCAATTTTAATTTTAGTAGTTCGATTCCCACTGTTGATGGCGTACGTCTGCGTAGGTATGACATGTAGGAATGGCGTAAAGTTATAAAAAAAACACTTACCTGCAGAACATGCCCTATGTAAAGCCGTGGCTTGCCCCGACTTTGTCGCAGCGTCAATTTGAGCCCCTTTCATAACCAAATATTCGCAAACCTCTAAATGGCCATTTCTAGCGGCATAGTGTAAGGCCGTATATCCTAAAAAAAATAAACTATTATACAGTGATAAGGCATGATTTACCCAGCATGCGGGATTTTTTTTTTGGTATTATGGTTTGACCACGCCACCACTGGAGAAGTTGCAAAGAAAGAGTGACATGTGTTTGTTATTATTTGATCAGTGATTATCCTACAAAATGCAACTGTGCCCAAATGTTTTTAGGCAACTCAACATTCACAATTATTTATTTAGTTATAAAAACATTTAAATAGTGTAATACTGAACGCGGATGTAGTGAGACCACTGCTGCATGCACTGTTAGGCGTGTAGACTTTGCTGGAAATGTTAAACAACTGGTTTGTAATCATTTACATCCGGTTCCGTTATTGAAGCGCCCATTGGCGTCCGCCCAACTCGGTTTTGGGGTACTTACCCAAATTTCTAGACGGTCGTTTAAGAAAAATAAAATATGGAGTGTTTCTCTAGGATATCCATTGCCTAAATAGTGCAGTACAAGCCATAAATTAATAATTTTCTTTTAATAAAGGGAGATTTAGAAAGGCAATTAAGAAGTATAATTTGCGAACGTGCTTTAAAGTAATTGTTTTAGTATTAATATTTTATACTAAAATTTGCCTTATGAGCATTGACAAGTTTTTAATTTGGCATAAACAAGTAATTGTAATTTCTAATTCAATTGTTTTCAAAATTAATGTAAGTCTTTATAATTTACAATTTACTTTTAAATAACATTTGGTACATTAGACAGCGCGGCAGTCGACTGGTGAAGCAATGATTCCGATATTATACCGTGCAAATTCTAGACGGGGGGTAGATAATTAATTGAAAATAAACATATATTTTGCGCCATGGCTAGCAGAGGAAGGTCTAACAACGGAAGAGATGCTTCCATGGACCTCCCTCCACTGATATTACTAATTTCAAACTTTACCTGCTGAATCTCGTCGATCGACCTCACTTCTCCCGCTCTCAATCAACTTCTTAACTTTTGGCAGTTCGCCGTATTGAGCGGCGCTCCATATTCCCTTCTCAAATTCCATTTCATCCAAGGTTTGAGCAGCAGTGTGGTTTGTACAATTACATGCGTGATCCTGATGCTCATCGCAAGCTCGATTTGCCATTTCGGTAGGCTAGGCTAGATTTGACAGATCTTTTGATTTATATTACATAAAATTTGGTCGTTGTTCAATGTGCTTTTCTATTTTTTTTTTGTTACTATACAACCCTCTACAATTATTATTGTTGACTGAATTTAGGCTTTCGCGTTTGGTATACAAGGTGTTCTTTAATGACGTGCTAATAGGTCCTTTAATAAAGAAAAGTTTATATGAATATGTCTAGGGTTTGGCGATTATTAAATTTCGAAAATTTTTAAAAATCGATTATAAAAAATATTCGATTTATTGAATAATCGATTTAAAAAAATGTTATAATCGAATAATTAATTATTTTTTCCAATTCCTTTAGATATTATTTGTCAATTCACATGTTTGCAGGGACGTCACTGTTTGTTTTATATTTAGGGAATGGAAGTAAAAAAAAATGTATGATTTTACTAAAAATTTTCACTATATTTAAAACACTGTAAATGCATTTTTATGACATGTTTCGCTGCACGGCAGCTTCTTCAGGTGTGAAAATATAACCATTGATTAACTATTTATACATACTATCTAATACCTAGCGAAACATGTCGTAAAAATTCATTTACAGTGTTTTAAATATAGTGGAAATTTTTATTAAAATAATACATTTTTTTTACTCTCATTCACCTAAATTTCAATTGATTTACACCAAGTATCGACCGATTCAATCAAATCAGTGTGTTTTATATCCTATTAATACATAATAAAATTGAAAATATCTTAAACCCTTTTAGCACACCATTATCGAACACCTTGTATATAGCACGTATGTATCTTTTCCATTTCATACATACTGGGTCTCCCAAAAGTCCCGCATAAAATTAATATCAATTAAAGGAAAAAGATCTAGGAAAAACGCTCGGACCCGTAAACTTTTATTTTTAATTGTGCATTTTTTGACATAAAAAAATATTATACAGGGTGTCTCATAGAACTGTCGTCACGTCTTTGACATTTTTTTTTATGGAACACCCTATATATTGTATTATTTTCTGATTCCCCACAAAATTCTACGCGTATGTTGTTAACGTCACGTGTCTAAATTCAATAGTTTTTGAGATATTGACGTTTAAAATATGGCATTTTTTGACTTTGACAGGCTGTAACATTGGAAAGGTTCATCTTAGAGAAATATGGTTTTCACCTCCCTATCTTAGTTTTTTATTCTCTATCCAAAGAAACCAACCTCCGATTTACCATGTTAAACCAAAAAAACAGTTTTAACAGTTATTACATTATTATTACAGCCCGTCAAAGTCAAAAAATGCCATATTTTAAACGTCAATATCTCAAAAACTATTGAATGTTGACACATGACATTTACAACAAAAGCGTAGAATTTTGTGGGGAATCAGAAAATAATAGAATATATAGGGTTTTCCATTAAAAAAACATGCCAAAGACGTGACGACAGTTCTATGAGACACCCTGTATAATATTTTTTTATGTCAAAAAAATGCACAATTAAAATAAAAATTTACGGGTCCGAGCATTTTTCCTAGATCTTTTTCCTTTAATTGATATTAATTTTATGCGGGACTTTTGGGAAACCCTGTACATCGACCTTGGGCCTAATTTAATTAAGTCCTCTTAAACCTCAGTGTAAACTTAGGTTAAAACAGAAGAAAAATTCTAAAATCGTAGAAATGTCAGAAATGATCAATTTATAATGTAACATTATATTAAGTTATGACCAGATAAATCACTTTTAACTATAACTTGGCTGTCAATCCCACATTATAAAAACCATTTTTAACATTTCTTCGAGTTAAACGACCTCGGTTTAAATCATATTGCCTAATTTTATAAAGTCGATTTAAACCGACGTCCAGTTTAAATCTAAGAAATGTCACATATTGCCATTTTATAATGTGTGATCGACAGCAAAGTTCGAGTTAAAAGTGATTTATCTGATCATTACTTAATATAATGTAACATAACAAAAAATGACGTGTTGATTACTCTTAAATTGAACTTTGCTGTCAATCCCATTACCTACATTTCTACGATTTTAGAATGATTCTTCGGTGGTTTAAACTTGGGTTTAAGAAGATTTTATAAAATTGGACCTACTTAATAGTGTTAAAAAAAGTTTTTTTTTTAAATACACATAGAACAACACTTTTTGCTTCCTAAGGTTTCCATATAAAACACTGTATCTATACGTAATTTTTATTAATTAAAAGGTTCTAGTTGACGTTTTAGCGGATTCGATTTAAATAAAGGGCGGGTTTTTCAATGAACTGTTAATTTGAGTTTTAATATGAGATGAGAATGTGACAGGAACCACCAAAATCAAATTATATTTATCATAGGTAGTCCTAGTAGTAGTCCAGTCCTAGGTATTTTTAATTTATTGCCACTGGTTAGTTGTGCAACACATTGGGAAATCCGTCCTTAACATATTTGTACCAGGTCTATGTAAAAATATATCTATATATTAAAATAAAATTGTGTTCTCTTGACCCGAATCCTGGCGTTATGTATTAATGGATTTGTGAAAACTTTTTTTGGACTCTACAGATATTGAGAAGTGTGAAAAAGATATTTTCAATTAAAAGCTAGTTTTAAATATTTTTAACAATACAATGAAATTAAACAATCATTTTAATGGTTATCGTTAGTTTATATTTTTTCCTGAATTTTTTTTTTGCATGAAAATAACTTTGTCACACCCACATAGAGGCCACTTTTTCATTGGTCAAAATAGAAATTCAATATCTTGCTTATAGTCTATTTCAGAAAGGTGTAGAGTAATAAAATGGGAAATTCCGTCTAGTTCGGCTCAATTTCGGTGTCGGCCATAGGCGTTGGTAAATTTTGTGCATTAGATTATTTATGATAACTAACCAAAGAAAAAAAAGAAGATAATTTGATAAAGAAGGAACTATTAGCTATAGCAAATTTACACAAACATCGTTTTATGAAATACGCCGTGGAAGATATAGCTGAAAAACATAGTGTAACTGTGCTGCGCACACCGCCATATCATTGCAGAGTAAATCATATAGAACTTATATGGGCGCAAGTGAAAGGATTTGTAGCAAGACACAACACGACATTCAAAATGAAAGACGTTAAGCTACTGTTTGATCAAGCCATTGAAGTCACACCAGATACCTGGCGAAAAGCAGTTCATCATGTCATTAAAGAAGAGGAGAAAATGTGGCATCTTGACCACCTGATCGATCGGACCGTCGCCGTCGACCCGTTAATTATAACGTTAAGAGGAGATGTCAGATGACGAACAAACTTATGATTTTTTATAATTTAATTTTCTGTATAACGTATTTTTTGTATTTTGTATTTTTTTATGTTTAATAAAAAATAAGTGTACCTAATACTATGTACATAATGCACGCCTTTGTCACACCATTTTCAGGGTTTGTGAATGGATAACAATAGGCAAACCCCATAAATTGACCCAAACCCGGGTGGTACTACCTGCACTTGATGAAAATAAAGAATTTTGCAATGAAAATCAATGCCAAATTATGAAAGTGGCTTAAATATTCGTTCGGTCACTCTGTAGTCCCTGTGCATACCTAATGAGCTTTTATTACTCTACACCTTTCTGAAATAGACTAAGTATAGTTTTTTCGTAACTCGGGTCAAAAAAGCGACTATTTTACATGGAAAATTTCAACTCGCTCGGATCCACTTAAGTCACTATAGATACAAAGCCTGATATAAAGGATATAAACAGCTTAAAGGGATATTTTTAAAAACTTAATGACGTACATTATTTGTTCTAGGGTTAACACAGTTAAAATGATATTTTAAATTATAGCAAAAATATAATGCATTGCCGATAAAGGACCGAGTTTTTGGTACATATAAAGATTTGACGAGCAATCCTGTGAGTGCGCATTTGGCTGAGAAGGAGGAAACAAAGAATCATTTCAAAGTCAAAGTGAATTAGAATACGATTCAATTACTGTAGGATTTCACGACCATCTCGTTGGTGATGCGCGGGTTCTCGTATACAGGGCAATGTTGATGTCATCCCGTCTTCCATTAGAACATAATCGTTACTCTAATTTACTTCTATATAGGCAAATCATCAATCAAAGGATCGTGTGTCAATTCTGTATATTTTAATAGAACCAAACATTAATTATTACATTAAATGATCCATCACAAAGCTTATGGGAAATGGCTTTCGGATAATTTTTCTTGTAGATTTTTAAGTCCTGATTAAAAGTCGCCGTAGCTGTAATCCCATCCTATGAATAGTTTTTAAATTATGGCCTTTAAAACTTGGTAACTTCTTATTTTGAGATTTTCTGCATTGTCTGGAATTTTCCTGGTTTCTTAAAAACTATTATTTTTTTTTACATTTATTGGTGGAAAATTAGGCCTTCGGTTCACTTATATAGAAATAAAGTATATACAGAATGTTAAATAATTTACGGACGGATTAAATAATTAATATTTAAAAATGATAGAAATCCAAAAAAAATTGTTTATCCATTTTTTGAATTTCGAAAACAAACAGCTAGATTTTGTCTATATTTTAATATCTTGTAGTACCAAGCTAGAGAGGGGAAAAATCAGCATAAGTTGATATAGAATATATTGCCAGGCTTATATAATAAATAAATGCATTACAACAGGGATATTTCCAGAAGCTTTTAAGGTGGCAGTTATTAAGCCTCTCTTTAAGGCAGGAAAAAAGGATGATGTTAGTAACTACCGACCAATCTCTCTAATTTCCAACTTTTCAAAAATTTTTGAAAAAATACTAAAAATTAGGTTTGCAAAATTTATTACTAAGTATAAAATTATATCCGAAAGACAGTTTGGGTTTCAGATTGGCAGATCGACGAAGGATGCTATAGCGCATTTAACTGAAAAAATTTATGCGGCTTTAGATGCAAGTGAACCAGCTATTTGCGTCTTTGTCGATCTGGCAAAGGCATTTGACACGGTAAGTCACTCGGAACTTCTGGAAACACTGTATAGCGTGGGCTTTAGGGGGTGTGGCATTTGAATTAATGAGAAGTTATCTCTCTGATAGACAACAATGTGTCGTCATTGAAAATGAGACAAGTACCACTCGAAGGGTCGGCTTCGGCGTCCCGCAGGGAACAGTTTTGGGGCCACTTTTGTTTACGTTATATGTTAACGATATATTTCATATCTCAATAAAGGGGGACATAATCAGTTTTGCTGATGATACTGCCATTTTCTATCGCGGTACAAGTTGGACAGCACTGAAACATGTTATAGAATCAGATCTTGGACTTATAGTAGAATTTTTCAATATTAAAAAAATTAACTATTAATTGGAAGAAAACCTATTTTTTACCGTTCACTTCATACAAAGCTAACTTGCCTATGTTTTCTACTTTGAATGTTAAATATGATACTCAAGAATATCAAATAAGTAGGGCACAAAATTGTATAACATATTTGGGTGTTGTAATAGATAGTCACTTAAGGTGGGATGGGCAAGTGAATTCATTGGTAAAGAAAATAAGAAGCTTGGTGCCAAGATTTAAATTTTATAGAAAATTATTTGACACTAAACAACTTAAAATATTATATTTTGCACTTGTACAGTCACACCTTGTATATGGAATTGTAGCATGGGGTTCGGTAACCAATAATTATTTAAAGAGACTAGAGATCACGCAGAAATGGATTTTAAAGATTATGCTCAATGAACACTTTTTCTATCCTAGTGATGATTTGTATTATAAAAGTGGTATATTTGATATCCGTCAATTGTTTTATAAAGAATTAGCTACTATACAATATCTTAATGTAAAAGGTAATAATTTTGCTCCATTAAAACATAATTATCTAACGCGACGGAAAGAGAATAGATCACTAATACCGCGAATTAAAAAGACCATTGGACAACGTTCACATACATATCTTGCTCCAAGGGTGTTTAATAGCCTACCCGATAATATAAGAAACCTGAATTCATATCCATTGTATAAAAATAAATTGATAACTTGGATCAACCAAAAAACACGAAAGGAAATACATTCTATTATAGACATAAAAAACACATATTATATTTAAAATTTGATTGTATAATTGATTGTATTATCCGTCGGTACACGAGTGGATGTAAAATTAGATTCCTTATTAATGATTGTTTTTTTTAGGTATGGCCACATATCATATCATATATTATGTTTTATATATTATATACAGTAACTTAAGCCCACGTACAAGTTTACTTTTGTGGGTTTCATTGTTTATTTATATATCATAATGTTGCATTACTTATATTGTACTAATTACTATTTAATTTTAGTGTGTTATTTGTAAATATGAAATGTAAAATGAAATTGTGGATGTATACTTATATAAATAAACTATTATTATTATTATTATTATTATTATTTTATTTCTAAAAAAAAATTAAAATTCACCTGAAAACGTAATAAACGACTTTAAATCCTGTTATAACGGATTCATTTAATCCAATTAATATCCAATATATTGTATTTGATAAAAAAAAACTTTTTTAAATTTTCCTATTTTAAAAAGTTTTTACTTGTGTAAATTATTAAAACTGAATCACCCTGTATATCTAAGATTAGAACGTGTTAAAACTTAGAAATTGTAAAAATAAAAAAATTAAGTTTTTAAGAATCAAGTGAACACTCCAAACAATGCGGAAAATCTAAAAGTTGTCAAATTTAAATGGTCATAACTCAAAAACTAGTCATAGGATTGGGTTACGGCCATGGACACTTTTAATCGCGATGTCAAGATCTACGAAATACGAAAAAAATCAGAAAAATGAACCGAAAGCTGTTTCCCATAAGCTTTATGAGGGGTCCTTTCTGTTCCTTCTGGTCAATATCATTAAAAATTTTACAAAATATCAAATATATTGAGTACTGAGCTCAAGTGTACAATATAATGACTTGAGGTAGATACATAAATAACTTATTATTTATAATAAACATTAAGCAATTAACAGGCAACAATTAAATATTGCTTTAAGGTTACAATGATATATTTTTTGACATTTGTCATGAACATTTAGTTATCCCCGCCTCACACTAGGACACTTTTTAATAAAATTGCAGCAATTCTTATTCCGCGCGTACGCCTTTCTACGTTAGCTGTTGCAAGTTTTATTTCTTGTCCTGGTAATAGGATTGGTTCTAATTTTGTTTCAGTGAATTGCATGTCCCTGACTTTCCAAGCGTGAGACGGGTATTAGTATCAGCTAAAGTTTCAGATAGCAATATTTAAAAAAAATGGCCGCAAACCTATAGTTCATCAGGTTTTTAAACGTCACGAATTGTAATTGTGAATATCCGTAAAAATTGATAGTGCAGGCGTGGAGAACCATTGACATAGCTTAAATGAGAGATGTCCACTCATGGTAAACGTTCATTCTTATAACCTTAAAAAATTCAACCTATAAGAATTAGCATTACCTGTCCATTGCACAGCCTATATCGGTGTGTTGTAGTCACATTTATTGTTTTCGTTGTTGAGAAAACATAAACAAACTTTAGACGTTGTCAAGTTTTATATTTAAGGGTAAGATAAATTAGATTTTGTAAAATAAACACTTTTTTTTCTTTTTCTGAAACTTCTATTTCACAAAGTCTGTAAGTAAATGTTTCTTTTCGCTTATTTATTAATTTGAATGACAAAAATTCTATATATTTTAAGGTAGGTACCTATCTAAAACAATGGAGGAGGAGGTAGAAGTCTAGTATGTTTATTATTATGTAAGTGTCAATTCCGATTGAGAGATGAAATACTTTATCTCTTGGCGACAAATTAGCAAGTAGCCCTAGAACCGGTAGTCTAATTATTTTTGTTACTCGATGTCAGAATTTAACCTTTTTTTAATTTCGATTTTTCGTAAATATTTTCCAAAAAAGGTATGCAAATATGTTTATTTTAGAGAATAGTAAAAATAAAATAGAATTCAGTTTTATACCGTGAACGATGATATCTCGTTAACAATCGATTTTTGCTTCGTTTAAAAATAATTTCAAATATACAGGGTGTTCCAAACATGTTTTTTTTTAAACGAAATGCCATATATTTCTCTATGGCTTCTTTATCTATAAAAATATCTAAGTTTGGATCAAAATTTTGAACACCCCATATTATTTATGTCAATTCTATTAAGAGTTTAGTGATTCAACATGCAAAAATATCCTTAATCCGAATTTTGGCAAGAAAGCTTTTATTAATAGTAAAAATCTAGACATTTTATTATAAACTTATTTTTCCCAACAAATTATTTTAAAAAAAAATCATATCTTGCCAACAAAGCATTGACAAAAAATGTGGAATTAAATAAGAAACCTATTGGGGATTTAACACCATCAAAAAAATATATAGCGTTCCATTTAAAAATGCATCTTTGGTACATCCTGTATTTCTGTGACATCCTGTACATTTGAAATTATTTTTAAAATATGCACACCATAAACCCCTACAACTTTTGTATTTACAATATTTTTATAAAGTCGACCGTTAACGAGACACACAAAGTTGTTTATTGTTAATGTTAGGTTTAATTTTCTAAGCTTATAACATTCCACAGTCCATTATTCATCACGCCGGCGCCGCCCGTACTAAAGGCAATCCTGAAACTTTAGACTGTACACAACTATCAATTTATATTTGTTCAGAGGTTCTTCCTCTTAAAAATCGAGACTTATAACATTTGCAGTAGTACAAAATATAATAATTATACAATCACAGCGTGCAGCATATATAATATACATTTAATGCCCCCCTATATTACTGCTATACTATTAAGAAATAACATTGAAATAATCATAAAATAAAAAAAGGTACGTTTCCTTAAAAGCGTTTTATCGATCAGTAATAATTAATAATATATAGGTTTGCAAACAGGTTGACAATGTTGTCAGTAAAATTATTTTTTCTAGCAAGCCCAATATTTTAAATCAACATACCCGTTACCGCGTATTTTATGTTAAAAAATTAGTGAAATGTTTGCAAAAAGTATCAAATAGTAAATAATACCTCTTTCGAATGAGGATGTTTTTGTAGAACGAAATTTAAAGGTGGTATCACATCACGATAGACATATAACGGTATGTCGTAATTTGAACATTTTGCCGCCCATCGTTCGATCATTAGTTACACCCGTTGCCAGGCCATTGTAATTTCTTTTACTCTCTCTGTTGCTGTTCCCATTGAATGCGGGAATGGCGCATTGACGTGGAGTGGGTGGTATGCAAACTTCATGTCATGTCATCATTCATGTGAAGATATCTTAAAGGCATTCTTGGCTAACGAAGCCTTCAAGGAGTCCTCTAAGCAACTCTGTAAACCACCATAAGTGTGCTTGTATGGTCAAGGCTATTAGGTCTGTTAAAAATGAAAAGTTAACTGAGGAATACGCAACTGCGCCTAGGAAAACGTGCCTTCATTAAAACTATATATTTACTCTTTTAAAGCATACAATGTGCGAAGTTTTAAAAATAATTTTTTGTTTGTAATGTGTCATTTTAAAATCAAAGAACTGTATATAAAATAATAAATCATTCCAAAAGGGTTATACTGAAAGATAGATATAATTTTAAGAATAAAAAGTGAAAGAATATTATAGCAATTGACTATAATAAAAAAAATAAGTAACATTCTCACCTATGAACGGCAGTAGAGTTTTGGAATTGCATTTTTTTTATTTGTTTTGAATCATTATGTTTCAACTGGTAAGCATCTCCATTTGTCTTAATGAATACTGAATACGACTGGAGATGCTTACCAGTTGAAATGTAGTGATTTAAAAACAAATAAAGACAATGCAAGTCCAAACTCTACTGCCGTTCAAGAAACGTTATTGTCTCCAACCTTTAAACAGATCCTCACCTATCATGAGGGAACATCATATATTTAAAATGTGTTTTCACCTGCATTTTGAGTATTATCCTGCCAGCTGACCAATGCACAAAAGTGTTTAAATTTCAAATGCCGGAATGGTATACTGTTGTGTAATGTGATTCAGAATAACATACCAAGCATTTCCACTTATTGCCCGGTTTGTTTACAAATGATAGTTCTAGAACTAGGTATATTAAACCTTTCAACAACACCCTTAAGAAATTCTTTATCTTATACAAGAATACATTTTTTTACTAACTTTTTAACTTTTACTAATATACATAATTTTTTTTTCATTTAAGAACCCTACATAAACTAGGTACCTATGTATAAGAGAAGACTGTAAGCTTAAAGAATATTTATTAGAAAAATTACAGATATGTCCAAACCATTTCAGTGGGGTAAAATATGTTTATGAAAAAGATTTCCAAGAATAACTTTAGGTTGTTCAAGTTAAAACGATTACAACTAACAAAACTACTTTAGTATAGAGTATAGAGCCTAAAAATATTAATTAAGATATACTTTAAAAAATAGATTTAGAATTATTTTCATTTTGCCCCTATTCTGCAAGAACTACCCTTTATATGTCCCTCTGCATTGTCCATATGACCTCTGCCTCCCCTGTTGTGGCTACAACCCTATACCCCAGCTGCCCCAATGCATTTACCACCTCAATGGGGGATGCTTTTAACAAAACTCCATTTATAATCTCTTTTCGATAATCGGAAAACCTTTTAACCAAAGCTTTTATTTCATCACTATTAAGACCGAAGACAGCGCTATCTTGGGCGTGTATGGACGCCTTTACAGCTACATAAGCATAGGTTCCTGAGGACATAAGGAGACTTGCTGGTATTTCCATGGTATACAAAAATGTATGTGACTAAAATGAGCTTTCTATGCTTAGTTTTTATAAGGAGTAAAATTTGACACTCGATTAATTCTTATTAAGTAAAAAAAATTACTTTTCTTTAAAAAAGAACTAAAAACACTAATTGTTCTCTCTCTACATTAAGTAAATTATTTTTTCCTATACTTCACTTTTCTCCAGTGCTTTCTCTAGTAATGCTTTTTCTAAGTCTTTTGTGGGGGAGACTGTACTAGGGTCAGGCTCTGTGAATTCCCTTCTCATAGTCCACATGTACTCATTGTAATCCTGCTTTACACTGGTACTGGAAGATGCTACCACTGTGTATCCTGTAAAAAAGAAAGCCCTTATTTAGAACAGTGTTAGGCTTGCAAGAGTTGTTCATGTTACAAGTGTGGTATGAGCATTGTTAGTTATTTTATTAGTAAGTAGGTATCCAAGATTACAAACTGTGAAGAAAAGAGTGGCCAGAGTCTTCTTTTCCTCTAGTTGGAACACATTTGGTCTAAGGATTTTACTTAGTCCACTCAGACAGATTTTCTCGCTGCACCACTTAGTATATTATTTGGAAAAACAAATAAGCCTAATGAGGAATAAGCAATATTCATCTCTACAAAAAAACTACTATAGCTAATATAGGCTTAAAGCAAAAAAAATTATAAACTATGAATTAGAGTTAGTAGCAATAATGTAAAGAAAAAGTAAATGGGGTGTGTTTAAAAAAAGTGTAATGAAATAAAGGAAAGGTGCAATTTACCAGTGTTCTGATGAATATTGGTGCCTAATGAATTACCAGTGCATTTCTTCACGATACCACCATTATACGTATAGCTACATACATATAAACAAATTCAAATACCTAAAACTTC
This sequence comes from Polydrusus cervinus, assembly GCA_935413205.1. Taxonomy (NCBI): domain Eukaryota; kingdom Metazoa; phylum Arthropoda; class Insecta; order Coleoptera; family Curculionidae; genus Polydrusus; species Polydrusus cervinus. Next base: position 16,333,260 of record OW284511.1, read on the forward strand.
CAGTGCAGTCAAAATTACACAAGGATGTTGCATATAAACAATTGTAGAGTCGTCGCAATAGCCCCCAGAGGCGAATCTATTTAACTGCTCGATATCTGCAGCTTTGAGCCCTGAAACCAACACCCTCCAAGGATATCTCTGTCCGTAAGCAGCAAGATTACCTCGTACTAAAATGTATGGCATTTGGAATGATACCTGATATCTGGGCTATCAGGTAAATCTTATCAGAAGGTAATTAGTCTAAATTTAGCTTAGTTTCGATTAGAAATGCGATTAAAAATAGAAAAAATAGTAATGAACTTCACACGTACTTGAATCTGGGTGTAAGTAAAAGTAAATTTACATTTTTAGGCTTAACAAATAAACTAGTATTATCCCCACTGAAACTATTCGATTTCCGCCCACATTAAGCAATAAAATTCATAGAAATTCTTTTATTGATTTGCTTAATTTATTTTGACAGGCGTTTCCAAAAAGTTTTCACCTGATGGGGAAAGTTTTACCTGCCTGGAAAATATTGGTTTTCAGGGATTCAAAACACGTATCGTTGGCACAGAATTTTTTAATTATAATGTTTTAAGAAGCTGAGTGTCTCATTAACAGTAATAAAATTTAAAATTTCAAAAAACGGAAAAAACCTGTATTTATAAATGTTGTTGTACGGTCCTGCATATGTCAAAATAATTTCTTCTTAAAGTTACAGCTGGAAGTTATCCAGCAAAGTGGATGGTCGGTATATAGTAGCAACAAATTATACCCGCTGTCACAGAGAAATTCAGTAGCAATTATCGTTGAGCGAAGAGGACAATCAAGACTTTTGGGATTATTTCCAACAAATCACACCAAAAATCGGAGTTTTCATAGACTTGGCGTAAACATTATTTATCCAACCAAAATCAAAGCGGTTTGGCGCCTTCTTTTAAAGTGTAAAATTAATTTTACGATGTTTATGGCATGGAGATACCGTTTACCAGAGTAGTGGTTTACCCCCAAGGTGATCTAAGAACCTTGGGTTTACACCTAATTTAGGCCTTTTTGAGTTGTTTTTGAGTAATTTAAATTTAACAGAAAAAAGGATTCTGCAATATTTTGCACGATAATAGATGGCGATAGAGTGGTAGACACAAAGTTTGAAATTAAAATTTTTTTGCAATATTAATATTATGTTCTTCAATTTCTAGAATTTAAATTACCCAACGGTAAACATTTGAGTTTACTGAAATAAGAAATTCCAAAACTGTAAAAAGTTAAATGCAAGGTTAGAAAATGATCGATTTTCCCGATTTGATAAAATGACGTTACATCACGCCACCTTTTCCACCAATCCCAACGTGTTTTCATTACACAGGATAGGTTTGAAGAGGACATTATTTAAACACAATCTATAGTATTCGGGACATATGTATGTCTTTGTCCATTCACGTGTAATAAAAAGAGATAGATTGTCGTAACATTTTTCCTTCTGACTGTGATAACCTTGAAAACGTCAGATTGAAGGATTCGAATTTTGAGATGCGTGTTAAGTTTTGTCATGAGAAGTTTTTAATCAGCTAATTTTTTAAGATAAAAGTAAATTTTGTGCAAGTGATTTGTTTACAGAGAAAAAAGATAAACAATTTAGTGTTTAATTTACCAAAAGGCACCATAATATCACTGGTAAGTACAAATAAAACTTCAAAACAAAAATAGACATGATGTCTGGGGTCACAGGCGGTGTATTCTAAGAAATTCTAATTGTTAAACTATAACATGACCTAATTAAAGTTTGATATTTGATACATTTAAGATATACATTAATTTCCTTTTTGAATTACCCACAGTTGTTATAGGTTATGTTTTCTTCTGATGTGGACATTGAACCCTCTCCTATTCGCAACCTTTTGCGGAAAACCTAACGGGATTTGGTTTCAAGAGTTTGCTTATCCATAAAATAATATAATTCTGTTAGTACTTTGAGATTTCTCCATACCACCCCTCTTTATATAGCTAGTTCTAGTGTAATATTTAAAAAGTTACTTAGCTACATTGACTCATACTTAAGTACTAGGCGCCTAAAAATTGTTAAAAACCTAAATATTATAGGAATAACAAATATAGTTATTATTTAATAATTAATTTGATGATTAGGCTTACTTAACATTTCTAAGTTTTTCAACCAGGCCCGTCTATTCTGCACTAATTAATTATTTTTCATCCTTAAAATTTTATTTACATCTTTGACCTACAAAACTCAGTATGTATGTAGTACCTATGTCTTGTTTACAGGTTTCATATTAAATTTAAAAAAAAAATATAAATTTTATTTTCACATTTTTAATTCCCCACTATTTGGGAATTAATTAACTTTTACACAATGTGTAGGTATGTAATACATTCTACATGATGACCTTGCCTGTAAAATGTTTAAGTGAGATTACTGCTGCAATAAGTGGATCTGTGGATCTGAACAATATTTCTAAATTCTTCTCCAAAGTTACCAGCTCCATGTGAAATTATATCTTAAAATTATTGCAGTCTCTTGAACCGAATCCTGTACATGTTTATTGAAGTATTTTTAATAACTTATTAAATTTTGACTTTGCAGATATTGGAGAATATGAGAAAGTTATTTTTATTAAAAAAAAAATAATTTTTACACTGCAACTTAAGTAATTTTTTAAAAGTTTTTATTGCCTTATATCTTTTTCCTCGATTTTTTTTCTGCATTAAAATAGGTTTCTTACACCCACATATTTCCATTCCCGCGGTGAAAACAGAAATTGATCATCCTGTTTAGTTTTTTTGTAATTCGGTTCAAAATAAATCGCAATTTACCATGAGAAATTTTAGTGTGTTATCAAAAATTAAAATTTTTAATCAGCGACCATGGCTTAGCTGTCGCCTTGCACTAAAATAATAAAACGTTCCTGAATATGGAGAATTAACAATTTCATTACTGAGATACAAAATAAATGAATAATAGACCGGGTGACAACGAAATTACTACCCAGCTTGTCATGTCCTTCTAAAATAAAAAATTATTATCAAATTTTGGTAAGCTATATGGTTACACCGTGCGTACATTTTCAGTATTCAAACGTCTGATTGTCACTTCCGGTTGAACCGGAAGTGTGCACAACTTTGTTATTTTAAATTGAACACCATTCAGCAAAGAATTCTAAGCATAAAACATGTATCATATAAAAAAAATTGTATATTACTTTTTTAGGTACTTAGGTACTTCTTTTTGGGTATTCTGTTTGAGTAAGTCACAACTATTCCACTTTCGGTTTAACCGGATGTGCTGCAAAATTGGACATTCAAACACAAATTTCTCCAATAATTTTAACGACACTAGAAATCTAATTTTCAAAAATATCTTACTTCCCTTACTAAATATTTTTTATTCATGCTTCTCTATGTCTAAACTTATTAGTTTTAAAGATATAAGCAATCAAAAGTTTAGTTACATTATCCAACAAGCAACAATTAATGTTAATTTATTCATAGTTTCATCTAAGGTTAGCTATGGATCTCCGCAGATCTGTTTACTAATTTTACATTATTATTTTCCATAGCTACTGTTGGTTGGATAATGTAACTAAACTTTTGATTGCTTATTTCTTAAAAACTAATAAGTTTAGATATAGGGACGGATAAATGAAAAATATTTAGAAAAGTAAGATAACTTGGAAAATTAAATTTAAGAGGGGTAGTGCCATTGAAATTATTGAAGAAATTTGTGTTAAAATGTCAAATTTTGCAGCACATTCTGTTAAACCGGGGGTGAAATAGCTGTGACTATTCATATGGAATATTTAAAAAGAAGTAAAAAATTATATTAAAATTTTTCTATTCATTTGTCTTTTGTAAAAAGAATAAAAATTTCCAACGCCATTTTCCAGGAAACTTTCTTAGATAGGTGTAGGATATGATATATGTTTTATGCTTAGAATTATTCATAGAATGTATATCTGTAAAAATATACAGTGTGTTCTATTTAAAATAAAAAAAGTTGTGTACACTTCCAGTTCAACCAGAAATGACAGTCAGACGTTTGAATACTAAAAATGTGCGCACAGTGTAACCATATATCTTACCAACATTGACAAGACATGACAAGCTGGGCAGTAATTTCTATGCCACTTGGCATTCTTAAAAAATCATTAAAGACAAACATTTGGTCCAATTTTTTTTTGTTCTAGCTAAAAACTATGCCTGACCCCTTTGGGCGTCATGTCCATTTAAAAACAAATGTTTTTTAAAATTTATTGTAGATTAGCATTTTGTGAAGTTGTAGTTGTTTTGTATCTCTGTAACAAAATTTTGTTGACCTCTATTTCAAGGAACTCTTTTCTTATTTTAGTGTGAAGGAAGCGCTTGTCAGGAAACTTAGGACTCTGAATTTGACATAAAAAACTTAAGTAATTGTATAAAAAATAAAAATGGAATACAACAGAAATAATCAAAATCGTCATTATCAAGGGGATTTTCATCGCACTCCGTATGAACGGGGCCCTCCTAGAGGGCGAGGAGGAAATTACAGATCAAGTGAGGGCAATTTTAGACGCGACGATAATTTCAAGCCACGCGGGAACAGATTTACACCTCGTGAGGGCAATTTTGAGCCACACAGGGACAATTTTATGCCACGTGAGGACAACTTTCGACCACGCGAAGATAATTCAAGATTTCATGGTGATCAAAACTGGCGTGTTAATAGTTCTCGTTCTAGAGGTAATTACAATAATTTTAAAGGCCATAGTCAAAACAGATGGCAAAATCCAGAGAGAACTTTTGATGACAGTGGTAGGGAGGTTGGAAACTATGAAAATCCTTCCTTTTTTGATAGTCATGACCAAAGGAATCGACCAGGTAGTAGTTCTTCATATAACCATGCAGCAGAGCAAGAGGTTCCAGCCAATCCCATGTTAACCCCCCTGGAGGAAAAAGCCAAAGATTTCTTGCACACAGTTTTGCGACAGGAAGGGGTTCGATCTAAACTCATATTTTTAGAAACTGTAGAAAGCGCCTTGCAAACACTGCAAGGAACTGTAGATTATTGTCAACTGCAGATGACTATTGACCCAGACAGTACAGGAGAATTTATCTTGAAGATAGATAAAGAAGAGTTGGCCAGAGGTACATTTCCCAATAAGCAAATGGCTAAAACCTCATTAGCCGAACAAGCCATGGAAATTTTGAAAAAAGACTGTTTTTATATTATTAAGAAAAAGGTGTACGAAGAAATTACAACTAAGAAAGGTGACCCAAAAGTTGAAGCGAAGCCTCAAGCAGACTTTCAAGGAAGCAAAGCTCACCAAATGATGCTGAAAATGGGCTGGGGAGGAAAGGGGCTGGGCGTAAACGAGCAGGGGGCTGAAAAAACAGTTGCAGAAACTTTAGATCAAAATGTGAGTAGGCAAGGGCTTGGAACCGATGACGTTTTCAAAAAAATCCATAAGTTGTTGGAAGATTACTCGAAATCTGACAAAATAAGTCTTCTGAGATTCGATCCGGATTTCACGTCTGAAGAGCGGGCCCATATTCACAAGATTGCGGCTAAGTTCGGGCTGAAATCGAAGAGCGAGGGTAAGGGGGAACAGAGAAGGATAACAATAACAAAAAAGTTGCACAGAGGTGATTTGGTGTATAATTTGTTGATTAGTGATCTGGAGAATACCCTATATAAATTGATGATTCCGGGAAAATTTGCGCATTTGTGGCATGATGATGAAGATGATGAATAATAATAAATTTTGTTTCAGTTTTTTGTATCTTTTCAAATAAAATTAATATGTAATTAAGATAAAATATAGTTTATAGATATTGCGATATTTATGTGTTTTTGGGTCGTTCTTGAAAAAAGCTGCATTTTCAGTGGGTGCATTTTTTTAGTCGAACATATAATCAGTGGGTTAAAAATTACCACAAGTTATTAAAAATGTTTTACTTGTTGCAAAAGAGTAGCCTGTCAATCTTATTTTCTTCATAAAATGATTTTATGTTATAATTCAGATCATCACCGTTATCATATTGATAACGGTAATGATATAACGGAGTTGATGACCATGCATGTTTTAAATTTTTTGTTATATTGTTTTAAAAAAATGTTGTATTTCTACGTTAAGGCATAATCTCTGGTAAGACGCATAAAATAAATACAAAATTTCAAAGAAAAATATATTACCTACTTACCTCAATAAACTGATCACGGTAACGACGATTTAAGATCGAACAAACTACTGAGCACGTGTTTACATCGTATTTATCCAGAACTTAAATTGATATTAATTGATCGAAAATAAACAATTTAACCTATATGCAACAATTAGAAGTAGTAAAATTTAGGAATTTCATATATATTTTAAATAAAGTAATTTTTACTGGTTACCGCAAATTGCAGCTTTTTTGAAGAATGACACTTTTAAGAATGTCGGTGTCGACTGGCAAGTACAAATACCCTAGCAAAAAATCACCAGTTTTTATAGGAATATGAAATATTGTCTTTAACTGGACAATAATACACTTTTGATTTAAGAGTAACCCACAGAAAATAGTCCAGAAGCCTTAGATCTGGGGATCTTGGTGGCCAATTTACGGGTGCATCGTTACCTCTTCCGATCCATCTATTAGGATATCTTTAATTTAAAAATCTTAATATGTTGATACTAAAATGGGGTGGCGCAACGTTATTTAGAATTTAAAAAAAATCATGCTTTCTCGTACTGAATAAACAGCAATGATGAATTACAAGGTACCGTAAATAATTTTTTTTGTAGAGAAACTGCCTGTCTGGCTAAAATTTTACAAGAGACAAAAAAGTTTTAACATGAAGGCAGCTACCGTCAGAGAAATAATTAAAGTTAATTATACGAGGGGTTATAAAAAGACAAACTTTTATTTACCAATCACACACCATTTTTAAATTAGCAGGTATTAAAAAAAGATGGTGCATACGTCAAAACACGCTATTAATAGTGGTCATTCTTAGTCCCAAAGTTAGTGGAAAGGGATAAAAGCGTTAAGAAATTATTCCAGAAAAATTAATTAATTTAAAAATTTTAGCGCCCTGTAGCGGCAAAACGAGTTTGCCTTATTTTTGGTTAAATAATTTATGGTGAAGCGTTGTACAGTCATTTCAAGGACACCCTGTAGAAAATAATGTAAACACACCAATTGGTCTAATCTTGATTCAGGGAATGCTGGGAGGAAGGGGGGGGGGGGGGGGGAAGCCCCTCCTAGCCTATGTTGATTGGTGAAAAAGACAAATCTCAATTTCAGCTACCTACTTTTTATCAATATTTACATTATTGGGCTCACAATGTCAGCACGTTGTCCATATGACTATAAGATTGGACTTGAACTTTGAATGATCGTGATCAAACGATCATGGCCGCGTACTGTGCTGTGGTCAGATTGATGGTTATTTATAATGTTCGCGTTTCTCGAAGCTGCCAATATATTCCAAATGTTTCAATACTTTTTTTTTATTGTTAGACAAGTGTACCTTGATCATTGGAAAGTTTGTTTATCATTCAGTTTTTTAGAAGTAACAATTGTGTTTCTGTAGTACTATAGGCGGTAGTGTTAATTTTTAGGTGGTTGATTCAGTGATACAAACATGCATGTGTACGTATAAAATGCGGACTCTACACAATCATTCGGACTGGCACTCCTAGAGGATATTAATTCAGTCTTAGTTTTAATAATAATCTTTATTTACACTTGGCTAGTTATTGCTCTCTTAAATAATGAAACAATGTTTGTGAAAAATTACTTACGATCAGCATTACTGTGATTCTCTTATCAAGACTGTTTGTCTGAATGATTGTGTAGAGTCTGTATAAGAGTGTAAATTTGTCCTTACACGATCAGTGTCATTCCCTTATCACGACTGTCAGTCTGAGTGATCTTGTAGGGTCTGTATAAGAGTGGTGGTAGAAATTTAACTTCGTATGTGCGCCAGTGATGGAAGGAAAGAAGGTCACACAGGTATAACAGTTTGGTCTTAAGGCGATATTTTAGATACTGTAGGGTCGTTTAGATGAAAAACTTGCGCTGCGTAAAAGAGACGAGATTCTATCTTATTTTTTTTCCTGATGAAATAAGTAAGTATATACTTATTTAATATAAAATCACGCGATTTTGTCTCATTATGTCATAAACACCTTATTTATGATATTTGGAGTTTAGTATTGTTTTCAGATTTGCTAAATCAGTAGGAAAAAATACATTTCTGTAGACGTATTAACCTTTTCAAGGTATTCCTGAATTATACAACATCTAATTTAAATAAACAATAAAAAAATTCATTGTCACGTCAGTAGCATCTAAATTAAAGTTTGTTTTAAAAATCAGCCTATATTGCGTATTTTCTCGCTAAAGTTTGCTTTTAACAATAGGACCAAAGTTAATATTTATGCATGTAATCAATTACGTATTAGAATTATTAGGTGCTGTTATTGTTCATATATTTGAAAACTGGCATAGTAGATATTGGGTAATTATTTGTTAACAAAATAATCTTTTTTAATTCGGAAAATTAAATTAAGACGCCTGAAAATTAATTTTAATTTTTAGAAACAAATGTAAAAGGACCCCTCGCAAAGCTTTGGGAAATGGCTTTCGGCTAATTTTTCTGAACTTTTATTGTTTTGTAGATCTTGACATCCGGATTAAATGTGTCCATGGCCGTAATCCAATCCTATGACTAGTTTTTGAGTTATGGTCTTTTAAAGTTGGCAACTTCATACTTTAAAATTTTCTGCATTGTCTGGAGTTTTCACTTGTTTCTTAAAAACTATCAACTCTTTTATTTTTATTTATTGGTGGAAAAGTAGACCCTAAGTTTTCTTCTACTTATGTAGAAATAAAATATGTACAGAATGTTGAATAACTTGTAGACGGTATAAATACCTAACTAATATAATTTAAAAATGATGAAAATCCAAAAAAAAATTATTACTCATTTTTTAAATCTCGAAAACAAACTGATAGATTTTGTTCATATTTTAATATCTTGTAGTAAGTACCAAGCTATAGGGGGAAATAAATGGGCATAGGTTGATGTAGAGTATATTGCCTGGTAGTTTATTTTTAAAAAAATTAAAATTCACCTGAAAACGTAATAAACGACTTTAACTTCTATGTTACAATTATTGATTCTTTAATTTATTATCCAATCTCTAACAATAATTATATTTTAACACATTCTAATCTTAGATATACAGGGTGATTCAATATAACACTGTGCGTAAAAATTTCCCTTTTCCCTTTGGAGACAGCGCCGACCTGTCATTCCTCTGTGCTTTGAATCTTTATTTTTTACGAATCTGGAAATTTCCCATTATTTGACAACATTGTTACAAAGATTAGATTCCTCTGTGGCGTCCTTATAAAGTACTGATCAATCACAGTTTATTGGCTTACTGAGGCTCCGCTTTCTTTTCAATTCATTAAATTATATATTTTATATGTACACATATGGTACAATATGTTATTAATTTGTTCAATATAACAAAACATATAGGCATCTATAATATTTTTATCAATAATGCAACCTGCTCAATGTGCATAGAAAATTAATTTCATGTAGCATTATTGTTGAATTGGTTTTACCATAATTTCTAACATGAGGATTATGGCCGAAACGGCGAACTTTGGATCTAATGGTCGTGGGTTCAAGCCTGGCAGCCTGCAAACTTTTAAAAAAAATTCGGTTCGTAAGTTTGGTCGTAGAAAAAATATACTGTTTTACTCGAGTGGATTGTCTATATGGCACTCGAAAGTTTGAACACTCCGTCTACGGCGTCGTACTCAACTTACTTCCTCGTGAGATACAGACATTAATCCACTCTTGTTGCACAAACTACTATTTCGATTTGGGTCATTTTTTAAATTTACACAAAATCACTTTAAATATAACTATCTTAGGAAGAATAACTTTAGTGTAAAGGAAACAGCAGATATCCATCTGGGAGTAGAAAAAAATATATACTTAGTTATTGTACGCAATTCATAGGTGCGTTTTAAATTTAATTTCAAAACCTTGATCCTTGGACAGAATCACGATTTACACAGCAGGTACTCTATTATTATTATAATGCTTATTAAAAAATCTAGTAGTATTTGGCTATTATTACTATAACTAAACGCACGAACATTATTTAATAGGATCGGTTGGGCTGCCCGAAGGGAGATTAAGTGACACCTTTCCTACAGGGTGGCCGTTTAGTATGGCAAAGTCCATTAACTATTTCAAATGCAACAAAAACGTTAATATAAAAGTAGTAAGTTATAACGTAATAGTTATTTATACTACAAGGGATGTAAGTAACATTTACTAGTCGAGAACGTTTTCGAAAACATTGTTACTTTATCAACATCGTTAAGCTGGCAGTTTATTATTATTTGAGAGAAATTGAAATTATTGATTTGTATAACAGCCAAATGGATATAGAAGAATCAGTAAATATCGCTTTTCTGTCGCTGCTGCCAGAAAAATCGAGGAAGAGGTATGAAGCAACGTATCAATACTTCAAGAAATGGTGCCAAACAAAGACTGCTACTGCAGTTTTAGAAACCGTGCTTTTGCCGTACTTTTACGAAAACTCTGCTGTATTAAAGTCTCCATCAAGCTTATGGTGTGAATATTCCATGCTGAAGTCCACCCTTTCCATAGAGGAAAACATAGATATTTCCAAGTATCCTAAACTTCGAGCATTTTGAAAAAGAAAAAATTACTGATATAAACCCAAAAAATGTAATGTGTTTGACAGGGAAGTTTTTTTTTTTTTTTTTTTTTTTTTTTTTTTTTATGATAAAACACCTGCACTGTAGGAAAAATCCTTTAAGGCGCTCTGGGAGCGGTGCGAGTGCGAAAAAAGCGATTAACGTTGGTCTTGAAACGTTGAAGGTTGTATTCATTGGGAAACACGACCTCAGGAAGATCATTCCACAAAGATGACGTTCTCCAGATGAAAGAATTCTTGAACAATGAAGTTCGAGGAGTACTAAGCTGAACAACATATGGATGAGCGGCAGTGGTTTGCCGTGTATTTCTGTTTTGAATTGCTCTAGGTGGAATCAATTGGGCAATGTCAGTCGAACACCTGCCATGGAAATATCTGTAAAAGAGAGCCAAATCACCAACCTGTCTTCGATGCTCCAGGCTATCGAGGGTCTTGGTCAGCTCGGGGTCGCCGATCAGACGAATGGCTCTCCTTTGAATGGAATCCAGTAGCCGAAGGGTGTGCTTGGGTGCAGAGCTCCAGACATGAGAGCAATATTCTAATGATGGTCGAATCTGGGCTTTGTAGAGTGTCAAAAGTTGATGAGGTGTGTACAACCTTTTGGTGCGGAAAAGTACACCAAGTTTCTGTGCAGCTGCCTTGGCAATTGCGGCAACGTGATCATGCCAAGACATATTACCTCCCAGATTGACCCCCAGCAAATTAATAGACGGTGCCAGGGGAATTGCGTGTCCTGCCATGACTATATCCGGTTCTGCAATGTTAACCTTTTTGGAGAAGACTGCTGCCTGGGTTTTCTTAGCATTAAATTCGACTTGGTTACTGTCACCCCAAGCCAAAATTTCTTCCAGGTCTTTGTTGAGGCGCAATACTTCATGCTGCCTGCGAAGATGTGCGTCGGCAGCGGATGTTTGGGGAGTCAAGGTAAAAGATGAGACAAGTGTGCTGTCATCAGCAAAGCTATAAATTGGATTTTGGGTTTTCACTAGAAGGTCGTTAATATACAGTAAAAAGAGGGTAGGCGACAATATGGACCCTTGAGGAACACCGGCATTGATGGTGAAGGTGTCTGAGAGAAACCCGTCAATCGCCACTTGCAGAGAACGGTTCTTAAGGAAGCTGGTTAACCATAAACAGAATCCATTAGGCATACCGTAGGATCGCAATTTACTTAGAAGCCCATCGTGCCAAACACGATCAAAAGCCCTAGAGATGTCCAGTGCAACAGCCCGGGATTCTCCATGATGTTCGATGGTGTTGCTCCAAAGATGGGTGACATATGCCAGAAGGTCACCTGTTGATCTGGACTTACGAAAACCGTATTGATGGTCGCTGATAATGTTAAGCCCTTCCAGATACTTTACGAGTTGTTGGTTAATAGCTTTCTCCATTACTTTTGAAATTACTGAAAGCAATGCGACGGGTCGGTAGTTGCTTGGCAGGGTCTTTTTACCTTTCTTTGGAATGGGCTGGACACGCGCCGACTTCCAGCAGGATGGAAATATTCCTTTTTTGTAGGATAAGTTGAAAAGTCTACAAAATACTGGTGTAAGTTCATCGGCGCATGTCTTGAATGAAGATGTAAATAAGTTCCTGTTTGAAGACCCCGATGATATTTATTTAATGATGAAGGTTGTAATGATAATGGGAATTGCTGCCGTGCAATGAAAATGGACAATGTTGAATTAAGGCATGAAGTCATATTTGTTACTATTCCTGATTCCAAAAATAAAATGGCACATAAATTCATAGTGACTAAAAGTGACGATGAGAAGGTTTGTTATTTCAAAATAATGTCACGTAGCCTGTGTTTAGGGGGGTCAGATGGGTAAAATAAGGGTAGACAGGTTTTCAATAAAAATACTATAAATATATTAACCTACAATAAACGGGTTACACTTAAACCTTGGTATAAACTTACGTACATTATATGATGTAGAGGCTGCTCCCAAAGGCGACGGTCGGGTGACGAGTGAAGACCCAGGTTATCAGACGCGTGGTGGTGGTGCGTGTACCACTGGTACCTACACTTCTACCTGTAGTGTCTGTCCTAGCGCCGGCTCTGCTATTTATATTACTTGAACTAGGTTGAGTTATTGATTGTAATATAAACAGTGCAAGCTTAGCATTTTTCTAGGACAGCATATTTTGTATGTTGAGAAACTGGGTCTTATAATAATGAAACTAAAAATTATTATTTTTTGGGAAAAATTACTCCTTTCATGACATATTTCCCTCGCCGATGAAAGCTGGCCCCTAGCTTTAAGTCTGACAGTAACAATTTCTGCAAAGCTTAAAACTTATTCATATAAATAATAATTGAAATATAAGACATCATAAAAAACAAAAATAAAATGTGAGGTGGTACAATATTTTGAGTATACAAGAGAAAACAATAAATAGTTATAATTAATACAATAATGTCAGATCTGTAACAGTATAAATGCTTGAAACAAATTTATTTTGAACATAACAATGGTTAATATTCTTTCGTAAAGGTCGCACTGAAGTTCCAACACACTTTTATTCAAAGAGTCTCGCGCGGAAACACACCCGATACATTTTTAGTCTTTTCAATCAGTTCTGTTAGTTCTTCCCCATTGGCCCGTCCTCTTTGAACGTAAGAGAGTACAGGGACGTTTCAGGATTGCACAAACTTTAGGGAGGTGGCTGATACTGGCGTTGGATGTAGCCAGAGTTTTTCCCCCCGTCCAGTGAGTTCGGCCTCCGTAACTTATTTTAGGCTACGCTGATGGAGCAATGTGGGTTGCAGATAGCCAAGTTGAAAGTGGTTGCATTTTCAGAGCAGTATTGTTATTGATAATGCTCTTTGGCTATACCATTGTTAGCCAAATGGAAAATGTTTGATCATGTCCATACTGGAAGTAAGTTGTGCCCTTGTAGTCGTGCTGAGGATGGTTCATGGTCACATTATAGGTGTACCGTGCCTTTAGTTGTTATGCAACATGGGGTGGAAACTGGTTTTGGGTGTGATCCGGCTTTTGGGTTGGTAGTGGTTCGACTCCGTGTGGTACATGTAACAAAGTAGAAAACCAGCAGTAACGAAAAAAAAAAAATTTACATATTAAGATAATGATTGGGAAGCGGAGAAAATTTAAGACCTTTTTACACATGATAATAGTTTGATGAGAGACTTGGACGACTCCTTTATTTTAACGATCTAGAGAAGTGATATTTAATTTTATAATGCTCTCTTTGTACATATAGTCTTTCTCTTTGTGTGCTACTTTAATCACTAATTGTTTATGAGGTTAGGTGGATATTCAACTCTGATGAGTCCTCTTCCATATCCTCCTACTCTCCATGGTCACATAATGACGCAATAATACATATTCGATAAACAATGTGAGCGAAAAAGGTAAACATTCAGCTTTTAGGCCATCTTCCATGTTCTCCTGTTTCGTTTTTACATTTTATTTGGAGTGTCTTTCATATCACCCCATTTCATACAAAAAATACAAACATCGTACGGAATCAGACATTATGTCTCTTAACTCCCTAATCTGAAATATACAATAGTAGCATCGTACTTAAAGAAAAAGTATATTGATCACATTATAAAATTTTAAGAACATTATTATCAATAGAGGAAAGAATGAAAAATCGCGGTTAACATCTTTTTTAAATTTTCATATGTTGTTGTATAAAAGGAGTAGTCGAATTCTTCATTTGTTTAACATGACATCTTATATCCTAATGGTTCCTCTAAAATATATGTGTTAAAAACGGGTTATACAATTCGGTTTTTTTTTTTTTTTTTTTTTTCCACATTTCTATGTTAAAGTCCCTGCTATAAAAAAATATGCTTTTGAGGTTGCAACATGAATATCTTTTTACATTATTTTTTACAGTAAATTGTTGTACCACCATTACCTAAGTTAAGAAAATTGAATTTAAAAATAAGATCATTGATTATATTAGTATTTACATAAGTATTTACCGTCTAAAGTTTGTCATATCAAACTTGACAGTCTTCCAAGTTGGATAGGGAACAAGATAGACTTGTGCCAGTAGGTATTCGTAGGTCTGTTGGTAATTCAAGAATAAATTGTCTTTGTTCAGTAGTCTTACTTTGCTCAACTGTGTCTGCGTCTGTACTCGTCCTGTGTGTTTTGTGTTTGGCTAGTTGTACCCACAACATTGTGTATTTTGTTAAAAGGTACAAAATAAATAATGCGAATGCTGTGATTAGGACTCCTAAGAATATATCGTGCTCTATGTAGCTATTTTCAGCTCGGACTGGGTTAACAAGGTTGGGTAGAACAGTAAATGCATTTGAATTTCTAAAGAAGAGTACAGCCAATAAAACTGATAGGATGATATTCCAAATTAAAAAAATGCTTCCGCTTGTTAAATTGTGGCTTTGAGGTAGGGTGTATTTAGTGTTGGTGTGGAGGGAATTTAAAACTTCTTGGATTTGGTCGTTTGAGGATGTTATGTTAACGTGTGGGATTGTTAGTGTCCAATTGGAATTTATTGATTCATTTAGGTCGACGTACTGAGGTGCATTGGGTAATTTAGGATTTAATATAAATGACTTCAGGTTTGACCATGCTGCTGGAAGGATATGGATAACGGATGCTTCATTAAGTGGGCTGTCCCCACAAGGAAATCGTTTTGGAATAATTATTTCGTCGTCTGTGACTAACTCGCAGTTACAAGGTACGGAAATTTTTGTTGCTCCGGGAAAGGTGTAAGATTCCTTGGGAATATTTGTTGTGGTGTTGGGGCAACTTATTTTTGAGTTTGGCTTTGGATGTGTTATGATGTAGCTTTCCTGTGTTATTTCAGAGATTATAGTTGTATTAGACTTGTGACATTGCATGGGGCAATGATAACTTAGTTCGGTAACCGTTGCGCCTTGAAAAAGTTTTTTTGCACAGTTAGGTCCTTGAAAGGAATCTGCAGAAAAACGTGGGATGTAGCAGAGTTGGTCATCGAAGGGTCTGCAGTGTCTAAGCCCTGTGCCTGATATTTGGCGAATATCTGAAAGTTGATTGTTATTTTTGTAAGATACTGCTAAGTATAAGTCTTGATGTTGAATGATGCATGTTTGGTTGTGCCAAGAGAATGGTATGGTAATTAGTTCAAATAATTCCCAGTTATTTGATTTTTGCCTTATGGGTATCCTTATATTTATAAAAATGTTATCAGATGAAAATGTACAATCGCAAATTTTAAGCTGGTAGTAACTAGAGATTTTTTTTATGGGTATTGCGAGGTTTTGTCCATATAGGCTTAATTCTTTTTCTAATTTTAGAAGATCATGTGTTAAGATTTCTGGCTTTAAGATTGATATGGGTATGCGGTTTTGTATACAAGAGTTTAAAATACCTTGCCTTTTGATAGCCCTAGTTATTTTTATTTGACTTTTTATAGTTGTGAATTGTCGTTTTAAAATGGAAATTATATCAGTAGAAAAACGGCTTTCTTCTTTTATAAAGGATTTTCCTAACTCATTGGCATACTCCTCTATTTTTCGTAAGTGTTTTTCTGTCGTAGTGAAAGCTGTAGCTACTGAATTTTCGTAATGTACAAATTTTTCCGATTTTTGGGATATCGTTGTGATAGTTTTAGACAGAGCAGCGTTTAATCGCGAAACCTGTGCTTGAAGGTTCCCTTCATCCATGACTAGAGAATCTAGTTTACGTTGAGTAGCCACCCCGCAACACCAAGATAATCCCTCTCCCAAAAAGTCTAGAGCGCGCTTCTTTCTAAAATCGTTGGGAAGTTTAGGGTAATTTTTTAGGTATTGAGTGTTAAAATTTTGTTCGAGAGAGTGAAATTCCGTTGCGAAAGCCTGTTCAAGGTTATTTAATCCATTGTGGAAAAAACATTGCGATTCAGAAAAATTGCAGGGGCTGGTACTTGTATTATCAGGACCTGTTATGTCTACCTCGTACCATTTTGTTCCATAGGTCAAAGGTATAGTTGCTTCGTACATGATGGTTGCAGGAAGGGGGCGCCAGAATGCTCCAGCTGAGAGTTCTAATCTATGCATGCTGGCAGGGTGCAGAACAAGTAACATTATAAGAAACATTATATGATGTAGAGGCTGCTCCCAAAGGCGACGGTCGGGTGACGAGTGAAGACCCAGGTTATCAGACGCGTGGTGGTGGTGCGTGTACCACTGGTACCTACACTTCTACCTGTAGTGTCTGTCCTAGCGCCGGCTCTGCTATTTATATTACTTGAACTAGGTTGAGTTATTGATTGTAATATAAACAGTGCAAGCTTAGCATTTTTCTAGGACAGCATATTTTGTATGTTGAGAAACTGGGTCTTATAATAATGAAACTAAAAATTATTATTTTTTGGGAAAAATTACTCCTTTCATGACAATAGTTCGAAATTACATTGATATAAGATCCCACATGAAGAATTTTAATTTTTGCTTCTTCATGCGATATCAAATAGAAAGTGCTTAAACCAGCCTGTCGGGAAAAACTCTATTTTTTCAATTCCAAGTAAAATTGTTAAATTTCTGAACTTTCTGAACTTTAAGGAGTATAATACTGAACATTCCCTTAGAAGAACGTCGGCCACTTTATTAGCGAATACTGGAGTTGATGTCTTAGCTCTCAATCTTTATTATACCTTATTTAGGTTTAGGAAATTCTGATTGGAAAAAATGTTTTATATTTTTTTTCTGCTCATATACCGATAATCCGCCATATGTATGTAGGTACCATCGCGCCGATAAAAAACTGGGACAGGAAATTTTTCTATTTTCTCCTAGACTATTAAGAATAATTTTACATCAAGCCTGGTACCAGTAAAATGTCATGAAAATTTGCATGTCAATAAAGATTGTCACTTTATGATTGACTCGTCAAACATACAATCATATATTATTTGTAAATATGCCACAATTAACCCCCCAGCAAAAGGCAATTATTTATAGTCGGTTGCGAGATAGTGTTGCTATTAGGGATATTGCAGATGAACTGGGAGTAAGCAAGAATACCGTGCTATTGGCAAAACAAAAAATAGCAAGACATGGGACTATTATTAGGAATGCAGGTTCTGGTCCCCCTAAAATTTCTACTGATGATCATGATAGAAGACTGGTTAATTATCTAAGGGATCATCCCTTCGAAACTGCAATCAAGGCAAAAGAAGAGACGAATTTTCCAGGTTCTGCAAATACCGCTAGAGACAGGGTTCGAAATTCCGATATACGAAGCCGTTGTGCTGCCAATAAAATTTTTTTAACGGAAATAAATAAACAGGGCAGGTTAGAATTTGCACATGAATATATTAATCAAATAAATTTATGGGAAACAGTTATATTTTCTGACGAGAAAACTTCAAGTCATGCAATAATGGGATAATTCGGGTGTATAGGCCTTCCGGCATGCGGTATGATGAGAGATACACCCACAAAACCAACCAAAGTGGGCGTTTCTCCATAAATGTTTGGGGCTGGATTAGCGCTAGAGGACCAGGACTTTGCCAAATCTTCGAAGGAAGACTAACTGCAGCAGTATACGTTAATATACTAAACGAAGTGATGATACCATCGGTAAACGCTGTATACGGTCAAAATTACACATTTCAGCATGATAATGCTCCAATACACACAGCGCGCATTGTACAAAATTTTCTCCAAGAAAATAACATAGCAGTTCTTCCCTGGGCTTCGAAGAGTCCCGATTTGAACCCGATAGAAAACATTTGGGGTGCCATGGTCAAATCTATGTATAAACATGATTTTCAACCTAGAAACAGGGATGAATTACGTCATAGGATAAATCAAGCTTGGGATGAAATAACTGTCGAATTATGTAGAAACTTAGTTTTAAGTATGCCACAAAGGCTCCAAAGAGTAATAAACAGAAATGGTTCTATGACCAAATATTAATTTTGTGTTGTTTTGACATACTTTGTGTTCGCAATTTTTTTCTTTTTATTAAATGTATTTTATTACCTGTATTAGCTTTATTTATTATTTTGTGGTAATGGTAAATATAATAATTTATAAAATATTTGACTTTAAAAAAATCTAATAAATTTACTTTATCCATATTATATGATGTCTCTCAAATTTAACCACCCCGTATCGAAAAATACAAAACATTCCATTATGTAACCTAGGTTACTTTTTAAATTTTGAATGTTTTTCCTTTTTAGCTCTAGACACCTTTTATAGTCTAGGGGATATGTATTTCTTACATTGTTTTTGTAAATCTCTTGTCCCAGTTTTTTATCGGCACAATAGTACATATATCGGTATATGCAGTTTGTCGATATCGGCCACAATAATCGCATCGGTGGATTCCTAAATCTACTTATGTGTTTCGGCCGTATTATATACAAATGTAGATCCAAATTGTTTTTCATACACATAGAAAAAATTTCGAAACTATGCCGTTAAAACGAGGTTCATATTCCGTTACCTTGCACTTAAAACCTATTCTGAATCCTTATTAGATAATCTATGTACTCATTTTATAGGTACTCTTTTCTTAGAAAAACACTCTCAGCCCTAAGTAGTTCCAAAGTATTTCGGTTATCCTATCAGCTCGAGTTTTCGCATTCAATGCTCTTTAAACAAATTTTTAAGGTTCCTGTATTCGTGAAACCAAACCAATCATTAATAATTTGACGCTTTTGACGTTTTTTAAAATTTGGTGAGTTACAAGTTTTTAATGACGTACGTATTAACGGTTAAAAATCTATTATTTAAAAAAGTTGTAATTTCTTGCCCTTTTTTCGAATTAGGCTTTTTTCCTCTTTGTTTGCTGCCAGGGCCATTCCCGATAGGACCCGCAGCTTAACGTGGGTTCCGAACCACGCTGTTCAGTCATATGACACCCCCCAAGGGCTATTAACCCTTGGTTTATTGCCGTTGCATGACCTACCGATTGGGGAGTGTGTACCTTCTTCCGCACCCCACGAGATGTCCGATCTCATCCGGCCTGGTTACCGGCGTGAATGGGGTGGGTTGGGAGATGATACATTTTACACTTTTCCTAAAACCTACTAAATTTCGGACCTACTTTTTTTTTATTGTGCGTATTTCCACTCCGGTCCGGGGATCGCACCCGGACCGCCACGGTCGAAGGTCGAAGTAACTAACCTCTGAGCCACTGCCGTGGTTTTGAATTTTTTATTTTAATTTTTAGTAACTACAGTATTCACAGTGGTTCTTTACCCGTGAGTCATTATTCATGGATTAAGCGACAACGTGATTTACAACTTCACATCTTTATTTATTATAATAATAAAGATGAATAAAAACATAACGCAACGTCTACCGGGCACTATTCTATGGCGCAATACGTCGTTGCCAATGAACCGTGCTAGACAGAGAACAAATTGTAAGGAAGAGTTGCAGATTGATTCGACTCTCTAATTTTATTGTTTTTTGAAGTTTGTTCATTTACTTCATAGTTTTTTTGGTTGTCTTTTTGACTTATAATTTTTTAAAAAATTTTTGTGCCTTGAAAAATTCGTGAAAAAATTTCTTTTCGGAGCTTTTATTATCGTTCTGTTGTATTTCCGGTAAGTAGTTTATAATACGTATTTATTGCAAAAAGTTCTAACTTTTAATGGTATGTCGCGAAAAAAATTACGGTGGTAGCTAAAGTCCTCTAAATGAAGATATGCTAAAAAATTAAATATTTATGTATATTTTTTTGATAAAAATATTGTGAAACGTGCTTTTAAACGATCTATTAAATGTATGGATAACATTGGTTGTACTAAACTTAAATTTCCGTACCGAAACTTTAAACAACTTTTAGGATCCCGTTCATCGGGACATTAGGCACATATAATATTTATGAAATTAGACTTTGTTTTGACCATATTGCTTCGATTTGATTCGTACGATTTTAATGACGTATAAGTTATGACACGGGTAATCATCCACTGTGAGTACTGTAGGTATATATTTTATGGTTTCTAAGAGATTTAAAAAAAAAATATTTTTAACATTAACGCATATTTTGACTTTGACAATGAATAAATATAAAGGAATTCAGCAAAAATACACTAAAAAAATTATAGGAGTTTTTCTAATAACATTTTTGCACGTCTGACTGGCAAATCGTTGTTTCTTTTAACAAATAACGAAGACTTATGAGTTCGAAAACTCCCAAGAGACTGATACTCTGATACTATCTACTAGATAAGAATTTTAAAATAAACACGCTTACAATAAATGGTTTAAATGTAAAAGTTTAACGTTTTTTTCCAAATGAGTTTCAAATTAGTTGATTTATAAGAAAATTACCTGCATCTATCGGTTTTAGAACGTATTTTTTCCCCTAAAGATAATCAGTCTATACACATACGTACTTTTGTTAGTTATTAGTGTTTTAAATTATACTTTTGTTGTGTTGTGCTTTGTGAGAAGAAGTTAGCGATACCAATAGTTTTAAATAAATAACAGTAAGTCTTAGTTGTATATTTTAAAACTAAAAGATGTAACTTTGTCACTATGTCATTTTTCTTTAATAAATCAAAACGGAACGTTATGCCAGCCAAGTCTTTAGGACTTATTTGATAATCTATATAATATAATAATATCGCCCCTGTTTTGTAGGAAGGGTCTAACTAACAAATCGATAATTTTAAAGGAAGGGCGAAATAAAAAATTGGCGAATAAAAATATAACACAAATATCAGTTAGCCCCCAGTCATATCTACCTTATAATTTTTATTTACAGTTGTCTCCTTTATACAAAATATAGAATAGAATTGAAACACCACAATAATGTAGTTATCCCAATTTACCAAAAAATGTTAGTTGGCCCCTTCTTACAAAACAGGGGCGATATACAGGGCAGCTTTTATACAGGGTCCTGCAATAGGGCTTCAGGCTTCTATAGCTCCTATACGAATTAAGTTGGGAATTCCATTTATCCGCAGACTTATGCTGTATCATAGGGTGTATTTTAGGAAAATATTTTTCCTTCATATACAGGGTGGGACCCCCAGTATTTTATTGCATATTTAGGTTCGTATTAAAGTTCTTTATAATTTTCCAAAATTTGATTTTTTTATGATAGTTTAATGTCGGGTTGCACAAAGAATTTTAATAATAATTATTTAACCGGCCAGTTTGACTGTGACAGACGTAACATTGACAGAAATAATTTTCTCACAATCATACTGGCCCGGTTACCTTAATTTTAAATTTACTAATCACGCACCTTCGAATGTGAGTATATAATGCCTGTCAAAGTCATTTATGTCACAGTCAAACTTGCCGGTTAAATAATTATTATTAAAATTCTTTGTGCAACCCGACATAAGAATAATAAATTAAAAACAAATTTTTTAAATTTATAATTAACTTGAAAAAGTTGACGTTTAAGACGCCCTCACGAAGTACAAAATTATATCAACCAACTCATTTTATTAAAATTCGTTTTAATTTCTTCGAATTTATTCGCTGTAAAGCCAACTTTTTCAAGGTTGCGAGTCCCGTGTATTTGTTCTCTTTCTAGCTTACTGCCTACCGGCTCTCTCGCTCGCTTCCACTCATATAAAAGCAGTACTTTTGCTTTTCCATAAGCGGTTAATATAATGTAAAATCTCTGCTTTTCAAACTGTTATACGGGATGCTTATACAGCGATCGAATTTAGGATTAATTGGCAACGAATGCGTTCGTAGAAATGATCTTCAATGTTATACGATTAACTTTTCGGTCCTGGTCCTCTACATACACAGAAATATTGCCGGATATTACACGGATAAAAAGTTAAATATAAAGAAATAATTTTTTTGGAGTTTGTTTTATTGTTCGCAGGGTAGGCAATGCTTTTTTGTCTATATTGTATGCACGCCACTGTTCCCACCCGCTTTGCTTTGCGAATCTCTAACTAAACTTATGAATATCATTCGCCAATATGTCAAGAACAATACAGGGTGACTCTTAAGTTGATACTTCTTTTTTAGGTGCGTATCGAAGGCATTAAAATAAACAACACTTTCAAATACCTTTTTTCAAAAAACTCAAAAATAAAGTACTTATTTTAATTTATTACACTACGAATCAAATACGGTTCTGCCTAACTTGCCCGTTGAATAACATTAAGAAAATTTCTGGGTGTAGGATGAGCCCGCAAGGGAAAACGTTCGGCGTATAATCTCGAAGAAACATCCGCACTTTTACGACACTCACAGTAAATTAGCACTATATCTATTAGTTCATTGTTTTCAAATTTTACTATTGTCACCTGTCACCAATTTAAAATTAACTTGCTTCAGAAAAACACACTACAGCGGATTGCTCAACACCACCCGTAAATTGAATGACTAATAAGAGATAAGAAAAACAACAGAAACTATAGCGGGCTATGTTTTGGTGACCAGGCCCGCACTTAGATTTTTTACTTCTGTATCTCGCCTATTTTTGAGTTTTTTGAAAAAAGGTATTTGAAAATGTTGTTTATTTTAATATGCCTTCTATACACAGCTAAAAAAAGAAATATCAAGTTAGGAATCACTCTGTATATTATGTCAAAATTAATTTTTACTTTATTGCTTTTTGATATACATTTCTTAGTAATGGCACAATTTGAAACCGAATCATTTAAAAAAAAAGAATCATCAAGCTACATTTTGTAGAAGCCCCCAATATATGACTATATTACCTTTGCATTTTAAATATAGAGATTACAACAAGAATTGCATTATATACATTTTTTATATTATATATGACTGGCAAACCAATTTCTATTGTTTAAATTTTAAATAGACAGGTTATAAAATCGTTTTATTTCTTGATTAGGAATTTATCAGAAATAAGAACTTTGCCCATCTTTGTTTGAAAGCTGCACAAAACGAATATGATGTTCTGTGTTTATTATGTACCTAGTTGTGCATAATATTTCGTTTGGAAAGGACTGGTTCGCATTCAAGAATTATTTTTATAGGTATTTTATTATTATTAAGATACCAAAATAATTTTATCCTCTAGACAAGTATGTAGTTGTATTACAATGATTTATAACAATATAAATTCGCCTGTTGTTATTTTTACGTCATCCGAACAGTTGTCGCCATGGTTACTAATTTTTATCAAAATTGGTATTGAATTAATTATGCAGTGTGATAGTAATTTAATAGTACATTACTTAAAAGTTGTGTGCATTTTTTCTTTTTCCTTAGCGTTTGTGATTGATTAATGTGCCCATTAACAAACGAGGCTTCCTTGTTTATTGTGCGATTACATTACATAAACCGTGCGATTTACTTTACAGTTCTTAAAATTAAACTTACTTAATAGATAGTGGTATACTATTTACGGTAGTGACCGTAGTATAAAGTTATGTTTGTTACTTTTTACGAATGGGGTACTGCACTGCGTCCATTAATTATTATACAGGGTTTTACTTAATAATATGTACTTATTTTAATTTAACACTGAAAATGGTATGACAAAGACGTGCATTATGTACATAGTATTAGGTACTTATTTTTTATTAAACATTATAAAAAAAAATACAAACTACAAAACATACATTATACAGAAATTAAATTATAAAAAGTCATAATATTCTTCGTCATCTGAGGAACTGTCATCTCCTCTAGGCGTTATAATTAATTGATCGACGGTCTGATCGTTCAGGTGGTCAAGATCCCACATTTTCTCCTCTTCTTTAATGACATGATGGACTGCTTTTCGCCAGTTCTCTGGTGTCACTTCCTTAATGCCTTGATCAAAAAGTAGCTTAACGTCTTTCATTTTGAATGTCGTGTTGTGTCTTGCTACAAATCCTTTCACTTGCGCCCATAAGTTCTATAGGATTTGGTTTGCAATGATATGGCTGTGTGCGCAGCACAGTTACACTATGTTTTTCAGCTATATCTTCCTTGGCATATTTCATAAAACAATGTTTGTGTCAATTTGCTATAGCTAATAGTTTCTTCTCTATCAAATTATCTATTTTTTTCCTTTGGTTAGTTATCATAAATAATTTCTTGCACAAAATTTACCTGCGCCTATAGCCGACACCGAAATGGAGCCGAACTGGACGGAATTTCCCATTTTATTACTCTACACTTTTCTGAAATAGACTATAATGTGTTGATTACAGCTTTATGTTGGGTACTTACTGTACCCTTTACAGCGCAGTGCCGCTCGTGTAAAAAAAAAATATTTCAAAAATCGTGATATTGCCAGTCATGGACTGAAAACGTGATTTACATTTCTACGCATAAATTACGATTGTCAATTGGTCCATATCTCCAGAAGCATGTGCTGAGGACTATTTTAGAGTTTCAATTAGATATTACCAATTGAATTTTCCATTTCAAGTCATTTAAAGTGTTTGTAAGCAGTTAAAATCAGTCAAAATTACTTTACTTGGTAATTGGTAATTGCAAGTACTTAGAATTTTCCAAGTGCTTGATGCTTGTAATTACCTTTCCAAAGAGTTGGTGCTCGAAGCACTTTTTCGAGTGCTTTGCCCAGCTCTGGCAACTTCTCTTTCACCAACAAACCTTTAACACCACAATAAATATCAGGCTTAACCATTAGGTAAACCCATTCCTTTCAATAAAAGTTTGACGACAAAAACATTGTAACGACTATCCTGAAAAATTTAAGATACCTACGTCTTTTCTTACGTAAGGCGACGACAATGTGGATACCTAACCTAACAGAGCTAGGCAAAGCACTTGAAAAAAGAAATTCGAGCCCCTAGCCCTTTGGAAAAGTTATTTCCAGCATCAAGCACCAAGAGCTTTGGAAGTCCTAAGTGTCTGCAATTACCGAGGAAAGTAATTTCGAGTGCTTGCAAGCATTTTAAATGGCTTGAAATGCGAAATTCAATTACTAATTACCAAGCGTTTTTTATAAAAGGCTTAAATTACCAAGCACTGTATTTTAAAAGTGCTTGCAAGCATTATTGTGCTCGAAACACTTTCGAAGCAATTGCTGTCCAGCTCTGGTACCTAATGATGCAAGAAATAAAACTTGAACTCGTTTTTCACAGAAACTAGGTACATTTTGCATTGAGCTCTTTAATTATCAACGCTTTGTTTGATTTTCGGCTGAGAGTTTAAACTTTTTCAATAATTAATCAAAGTTGTTTAAAAATCATATATTTATTTAGAAATTATTTATCCAACAATATAAATACAATTCAGTTAAAAATAGTAATAGAAAAAGATATAATTATCTAATCTCTATTAAGTACAGAGGCAATCGGGCGGCAATAACAACGTCATAATATAAAAGTACTTTGACTTTGAACTTAAGAATGCTCGTTGATATTGATATGGTCCCTGGATCTTTTCTCTACGAGGTACAGTCAAAAAATTTCGTCCAAAGGCGACCTTTTTGGTCTACATCTTCGGCAATATCGCCTCTGCTCCCCTGAGATGCTTTTTTATTTAGACATTTAAATATAATTTTATTAAGTTACAGATTTAACTAAAAACCAATCTAACATTTTATTATACATTTTAGTAACATTTTGTTTCAAAAAGTTTCACAACCTGACTCTACTAGCGGTAGGTCTTCCAAGGGATTTGATTGATTTGAGTTTTTCAGCTGACGAGAGTCTCAAAAAGTCGAAATATTTGCCATTTTCAACATCGTGAAACACCTAAAAATGTTGCAAAACGACCATATTAACGCAAATAGACACAACCCCGAGGAGTGAGGAGATACTTACCAGTTGAAACGTTGTGTTTTACAACATATAAATAAACCTTTAAACAGACACATTCAGAGTATTATCCTTTTCCATTAAGGCAGCAAAAAAAAAGTAAAACCTCTTTACAGTAAATTATATGTGAAGTAAATGTAAAATTAGTAAGAAATACAAACTGACAAACGACTTTTGCCAAATTTTTTTGATGTGCTCCGTTAACCTTTTCAAGGTTAAACTTTTTTACATAATAATGATAATAATTGTGTTCTCTCATCTCATATTATAATATTTGCAATTTTGATTAATTATTAAGTATTCTTTTATTTCTTAGAATAGCAAAAATATGCTGAGGACATTTTTTGCAAAAACAATAGACAGATAAAGCAATTCTGACGAGTAGACGTCACTTTACGTTAAATCACATTAGATTTAGAACCGGTTTTTATCGTTAAATGAGGTTATGTTGGACTTTGCGCATCAAGAAAGCACCAGTGCCGTAGACAGCATTGAAGGGGTTTTACATATTTTAAACAAATTAGGCAATCCAACGATGTGTCAAAATGGAGCTGGATGGCAAATACTGCTTTGTAATTGGTACACGTGACCATAAAAATAATGTTGCTGATGGCACTTAACTGGTGACTTAATGCTTTTTTCCAGCCAACCGCCATATTGAATCACGTGGTTTGGATTTCCTAATAGGCATAATTTTCGAAATTGTGTAGCGCGATATAGTCAATATATGTCAATCATTTGACAGTTGAAATCGACACGCGTACGAAAATGGTCTTATACACCATTAAGAATATGAAGAATGTAAACATAAAATTAAAAAAGAGTTTTAAACCACCAAATAAAAATGGCATACAAAGAAGTCGACATACATAGATTAAAGAGCAAATCCAGCTTTTCGCCTCTCGCCTGCGAGACTAGTTAGCGGCACAATGCTTGTCGGGTCCTTTGATGGGTTCGCCTACCTTTTTGCGATTATTTTTATTTAATATTTTTGAATTAATAAGATAACTTAATATTTTAGAAGTCACTTTTGCGAGTAGGAAGATTTTTAGAGCCGGGATACGCTCTTATTTTTTAGAAGTCGTGTACATAAGTATTCCTTAATAAATCTTATTAAATTCACCATTTTATCAAGAAATGTATTGCATTTTTATTAATTCTACTCGCTTCAGAGTCAGAATTATTTTTTATTGTAATAATAAAAATAAAATAATAATTATCCAGCTATATTAAGAAAAATACTTACCTTATACAGTCCTTATCATATTGACTATGTTTTTTTGATTCAAAACTTGATGACTATTATGTAATAAAATAAATAAAACAAGAATTAAATATATCCATTGTATAACTATAATTTTGTTCTAAAATTGTATTTAAATTTAGAGGTTTCCCTTTTCTATCTAAGCACTAAAAAACTTAGTAATTACGACTTTGCCAATGACTTGACAACGCTGCATCGGTGTCAGCTGCGAACAAAGTGGTTAAATAAATAAAATGTTATTGTTTTCAATTTGATTTTTACATTTACATTGCAGGTGGAAATAAGACGTTGTTACATTTTTATATCAAATTAAGCACTGACTGAATTACTGAACTGAAAATTTTGGGCGAATCAGTGGTTCACTTGATTCATATGGCGAGGCGCCACTGCACTTAAAGCAAATTCTACCCGAATTTTACAGAAAAATATTTTAATTTAATCTTTGTTGTACACACTTAAGATATAAATTATTATCGCTACTTGTTAATGTTTTAATCGCTTCGATATAGAAACACATTTTTCCATATATAATTTTATCCTTCGTAGGTGCTACATAATAATAATATATATTTAAATAATTAACATTATCTTATCTTGAATTAAGATAAAAAAATATTAAATACTTTTTAATTTAGCGATATGAGATTTTATTAAAAAAATAGTCTACTTTGATTAAAATAAATGCTTAATTTCGGTCGCTTGTACTAGATCGCAGCACTAATCTAAATATAAAATTGATTTTTTCTCTAATGGTAATTGGAAAAAAAGTCGTAAAATCGGTGCTCTGGTTGTTATTCACTTTGTTTTTTAAGGTTTATGTAGGTTAATTAACAAATCATACTTCAATAATAGGTCACACCTGTAAGTACCCCAGAATATGAAGCTACGCATATTCTGCAGCGAAACCATGTAACGAAATAGAAAAAAACATAGAAAGAAAATTTCTTTCCAATATGATTTGGCACTAGACACTATATAAGGATTTTCTGTGTTTGGCATATCCAAAGTAACAAAATTGACACAATACAAAAACCACAAAACAAAAAGACATCTTTAGAATAAAACAGTAACACGCAAAAAATTATTTAAAAGAGCAAGAAAGACGATTGGAAAGAGTCGTAAAGTTCTTCCTATTTCATTCCTTCAAAGTTTATTTTTTATTTTTAGCGCATTCAAATAAAAGCTTTATTTTAATATTATATAGTTTATTTACATATTTCTCTTTTAGATTTCGTTGGACCTTTTTCTTATTATGTTCATTTCAATAATTAATGCGTCATTGTTGCACGCTTGCATTGTCATCCAAACTGACTCAACATATAAAATTTAAAGGAAGGAAAGAGGAAGTGGTTCTAATATTTTTCATCTTTTTTGCCGTACCTTGCAGGGCCGTAGCTAGAGGGCGGCTGGCCAGGGCGAAGCCCTGGTAAAAAAATATTGATGTTTGCAAGTTATTTGATAAGTTTAATAAAATAAAATAATTTCGTCATACAGGTAGAGTCCTGTCCTGCCCCTGTCAGTTCCGTTTTCCCTTTTTTAGAGCTATTTTAAATCAACAAAAATATAACCCAATGCAATAAATTATTTTTAAAACAAAAACAAAAAATAATTAGGTACCTACTTACTTTTAAAGAAAAAAATTATAGTAAACATTTTAATTGAAACATTTTTTATTGAAGAAGTGTGATGATTTATAATAAAAAAAAAATAGTGCGGGAAGAAACGAGAATGCTTTATTATGAATATACAAAACGGCACTTAAAAAAGAGTATTTCAAAACCTAAGAATTTGCACCAAAAACTGCTCCTAGATTTACGCTCCAAAAATAATTGATTTCTGAAAAATCATCAATTTTGGCGTGAAGAGCGATATTTACTTATTTTTAATTATGAAAAATCGAGCCGGAAAATCGCGTGTTAGAGTCATACATACGTCTTATGTTAAAATTTTGGTTTGACACTAATATTCATATTGTTTACAAATATAAAAAATGTTTTTTTTTAATAAAGAGTCAGCTAGGAAAATTAAAAAAAAACATTTACAAAAACAAATTTTAATAATTTTGATGAAATTTGTTAGTAGTTTTAAACGAACTTTGGGCATGGCCCGAAAATGTTTCGCCTGCGGCGCTTTTTCGTCTTTTTTCCTAGGTACAATATCATGAAATACATGTCCCAACTGTCCCTTTCTCCAAAAAACAAATGTCCTACTTCAGCCCCCCCCCCCCCCCCCCGAGCATATTTTCTGGCTACTCCACTGCTTATAATAAATATAATACATGCATATGAATGAAGCATGTCGGATGTCGGTCGTTCTAAAATCTAAAAAATTCTACAGCGTCCCTTAAAAATCAAATATCATTATATTTCAACGTGAGAATATGGGCCCTGGTAAGAAATTGAATAGCCCTACCAAAAATTTGGTTCTGGCTACGGCCCTGGTACCCTGTATACTATTTCTGTATACTATTTAACTGGAATCCATTTGAAGTGCACCTGAATTGGTTATTGCACATAACTTATGGTCCTTTTCCTTTAATCGCCCTGCCCTTTTTTTCGATTGCCCCGCCTTTCGACCAACTTACACCAACTTCTAGAGATAAAAAAACGGTAATGACTGTAATGAGATTGTAAACTTTATTTTAACATATCTCTTCAAATAGAGTCAGAAAAAAATAAATACGAGGGGGGGGGGGGGCAGGGGGCTCTGGCCCACCCTACAAACATGGGTGCCCACCCAAAATTGAGGAAATCGGTTTCGGGAATTTCCGTGGGGGAAAGGGGTATTTGACTATGAAATTTTTGATTAGAATGGAGTGGTATTATAGAAGGATTTAACAAAAAATAAAGAGAACGAAGATGACTTTTTTTTAGAAGTTATTTTTGATTTCGAATCATCGGGCCCGCTTGTGCCCACCCATCCCAAAAATCCTGGCGCCGCCACTGGGCAGGATTCGGAGTTTTTCAAATTTGAAAACACAATGTTGCAGTGGCGGCTCGCGGTCTTAAGAAATGGTAAAGAGGTAGGTATAGTACGGGTACTTAAACAAACATTGACTAATTTATATTTTAATTACTTACTTACATAGCTAGTTTTTGTAAATCAGATCGATTCTTCGGTTAAAGTATAGCGTTTTCTTTTAAAGCATCGGCAATAGTATTTTGATTTTGTTCAAATTTCTTAACATTAACTGACATTTTAAGTGTTCTCCAGAATCAACGTGTTTACGCAATGATCGAGTAATATTTAAAAAATATGTAAATCCGTCCCTATTCCAGACGCGATGTTTATTCGAAGAGAGTAAACACGACCAACAAAACAATTTTTGTAAGGCGGCACTACTACATAGCCAATTATATTCTGAAAACCAGGAACACTTAAAATTAATCTTATAGGATCTACCACTTTTTTTTAAATCTATGTTTAAGATTACAGTAGATCGCTCGTGTAACAAAACGTCTCTCTTATCCTCATCTGTCCAACAAATTACAAACTATGTCATTAATTGGGTTCATTTTTAAAATACACAATAAAAATTAAACTAAGTAGGTACTTACACACTACTGAATTAACTGAAAAATAAAAACAAATTATAATCCCACAGTAAATCACGTAAAAACGATATCTACAACCGTAAGTTACGCGAAGCCTCAAAATAAATACCCGAACTGATGATAAAACAAGGGTGTATACGACTGATCTATTTTTAAATTGCCCTTCATTATTATAATGCCAATAATGCAAATTATTACATGCTGGCGCGTGCTGACGTCACGTAACCATAGCGACGGAAAATCAAGCCGCTTAAATACATGTTGCTCTTCTGGCTGCTTTCAGGTCACCGACACGGTCGACTTTGCGGACTGGGACGTGACAAAATGCACGAGTGTTTATAATTATTGTCCATCGGAGTTAACCGTGGCCCTATTATGCATAGTTACATTAGGATTAAATTAATATTATTAATTCGAACATAATTATTTTTTAAGGGCTAAAATGGTAGCTGTATTGGTACATTAATATTTAATATTGTCGAAAAAAATGTCCTTCTGGTTTTTTTTTTTTTTGGTGAGCCGTCACTGCAATGTTGCAGAATTTAGTGGGGCGCAACTTTTTTCTAATTTAACCATCCGTGTATTTTACATACTTTACCAGATCCTTGTAGAATGCATCCTTATCTGGGACACCCTGTATATATTTGCTTTGATAAAGTGCAAGTAGGTACGTTACGGCAGTTCCTGGTTGTGAAATTATCTTTTTTGTAAAAAAAATCACGTAGAAATCACTGTTTCTCAGCATGAATTTATTGTTTTAAATATAAAATACTCTTATCATATTTTTTGATTAATAAATTATACTAACAAAATCGTTACGAAATTATGATAATTACTGTTTATTGCTTTTTATAAATAACTTTACCAGATATCATTGGTCATTAAAAAATCCCATTGTAACAATCACCTGGTCAATTGGAACAGCGAACTCACATGGTAACGTCACCAATAATTCAATTCAATAAACTTTGGTAGATTTATTTCAATAAAATGTTTTATCTTCAATTAAGAATAATAAATTTACAATAAGTAAGTATTCTTTTTTCGGAACAAGATTGGCTCTCTTCAATTTGATATTTTTTATTCTTGGAAAACGCGTTAACTCTTTTTCTCGGGGCGCCGCGCCGGACGGATTCTGCGTTACTGCATTCCGTAAACCACAATTTTTATATAAAATTTAATTTGTACTATCATGTTTTTTTCCTTAATTTAAAAAAGTTTGCATTTTGTTTGGCAACGTTGTTAAAAATTAAAAAACTAGTTATGGCGTCATATGGATAATTTTGTGAGAAAACAAAAAATGCTAAAATATACAGGGTGTTCCATTTAAAAAATGTATCTTTTTATTGTCCTACTTTTCTGGACCATCCTGTATATTTAAAAATAATTGTAGAACATATATTTTTTTATACCTGACAACTTTTATGAAAACTTTGACTTTGACTTTGTCACACAAATGGGCCACCCTGTATAGCCTAGTTCTTTCTATCCCTATCATGTCCCTCGTATCTCTGGAACGGCTGAAAATAAATGTTGACTAACTATATATTTTTAATGTTGAAGCAAAAAAACTGTTGCTATTTTAAAAATGCAATAGTACACATACACTGGCGAGCAAAAAATTTAAGTCACTTAGGAAATTTGAAAAAAATAAGGAAATAAATTCAATTTCGAAATATTTGGTCTAGTAGGCTTCTATCACTTGGCATGGATTGAAGCAATGTACTGTTTACAGATGAGTCACGTTTTTGCCTCAATGGCTCAGACGGACGTCGACGAGTATGGAGAAGACCAGGAGAAAGATATGCTGCAGTTTGTATTGACCAGCGTCTTCCATTTGGCGGTGATTCGGTAATGGTTTGGGCAGGAATCACTGCACAAGCCCGCACAGAATTGGTCTTCGTACAAAATGGCTCCCTAACATTTCACACGTACTACATTACAGAAATTCTCGAAGATCATGCGATGCCTTTTATGGTTACCATGGGCGAACATGGCATATTTACTAAGTGACCTAAATTTTTTGCTCGCCAGTGTATTATTTTTTTTATATCAAATTTGACTTTACAAAAAACTATTAGGGAATACGTAATTGTTTTTTTTATTGTGGTCGGTAGGAAAGTCGCCAATCGGGTGAGACACTTAAAATATTGAATGTCCCTGTATCCAATGCATAGTCTTTTTTGCAAACCTTCGAATGATGTGTTCATACAATATGGCTTTTTATGAACTAGAAGCGTTCATCGGTAAATAGTGTTTTCAATAAAAATTAGTTTTTGAATTTACCCCGTATTTTTTTGCAAATCCTCGAATAACGTGTACATACAATATGGCCCTTTGAACTATAAACGTTCATCAATAAAAATAACTGTTTTCAATAAAAATTACATTTTGTATGTACCCCGTAGTCTTTTTTGCAAATCTTCGGGTGATGTGATCATAATTTATGAACTATAAACGTTCATCGGTAAAAAAACGGTTTTCAATAAAAATTAATTTTTGAAAGTACTTCCCGTAACCTTTGTGTTAAATTTTTTGCTTTGTTTTACAGTAGATTATACAGGGTGATTCCTAGAAGTTGATACTTCTGTTTTAACTGTGTATAGAAGGCATTAAAATAAACAACATTTTCAAATACCTTTTTTCAAAAAACTTAAACTAGGCGAGACACAGAAAAAAAAATAAAAAAAAGTACGGGTCTGGTCATCAAAATGTAGCTTGATATACTTTATGTTGTTTTTGTCTTATTAGTCATACATGGTCAGTTATTTATTTGGTGATCTACTGCTATGTATTTTTCTGAAGCAAGTTTATTTTAAATTGGTGACACGTGAAAATGGTAAAATTTGAAAACAATAAAGTAGTAGATATGGTAGGTGCTAATTTACTGTGAGTATCGTCAAAGTGTGGCTGCTGTTTCGATATTATACGCAGAACGCTTTCCCTTGCGGGCTTATCCTACACCCAGAAGCTTTTTTAATGTTATTCAACGGGCAAGTTAATTAGGACCGTATTTGATCGATAGTGTAATAAAGGAATACCTTATTTTTGAGTTTTTTGAAAAAAGGTATTTGAAAATGTTGTTTATTTTAATGCCTTCTATACACAGCTAAAACAGAAGTACCAACTTAGGAATCACCCGGTATGTTAAAAAAATATACGTTGTGAAACTTCAAAATTTAATGAAATAAAAGGAAATTGGAAACAAGCTGGCAACGAAACGCATGTTACTAACGACCTCCCTGTTAAAACGAACTGACTAGAGAGCATCTTTAAACCCCGAAAACCCGAGGTCGACCCGCTTAGATGAGCCGGTATCCTTTCTTGTCCCGTAGTTCTCTCGACCCATAATTTATCTGTATAGGTTATCTGTGGTAGTATTCCGTTTGGTTTTCAATTTTGCGTACCGATCACTAAAAGAAAATGAACTACTGACTCACATATTACAGGTTTAAGATATGTCATTTAAAAAAAAATACATTCAATGCAAAATTAATTTGATTGATACCTGTCATTGTTGTAGACCGCCCATGCGAGCATCCATAGGTACTAATTCCATTGTCATTTTCCTCTGCTATTAACGTGTCCACCTCTTCCTTCCCATAATTATGGCGTCCTTCAAAAATTGAAAAATTCATATTTATTAAAAAAAAAGTAAAAGTATCTCGAACTGCAATTTTATGTATTACAAGAAAACGGGAAAGAATGAATATTTATTGTATAAATTTGCCTTAAGGGTACCAACACGGATGGTTTAAGTAAACTAATAAAACAACTGAATACGGAATAACTTTATTTAACTGTTAAGATGCTTGAAAACTCATAAGTCGAAACTTTTCCATGCAGAAAAATAGTAAGAAAAACATATAAGCCAATGAAAATATAAAAAAAAAAATTTAATGAAAATAACTTTCTGACACCAATATCTGTAACTGTTAATTTAAAAAGCTTTAAAAAATCCACTTGGCCAGGATTCGGGCCAAGAGAGGCAGTCTTTTTGGTCTAATTTAATATATACAGGGTGTCTCTAAAAGGTGCGGAAAAAAAGCTACCACAAGTTCCTGAGGCGTAAATATGATGATCTAACCCAACGTACCTTAGTCCAAAAGTGGATGATTTCAGAGATACAGAGTGTCCAAAGTTCAATTTGATTTTCATTTTTTATAAACAATTTTTTTAATAATTGGTGTATAGTCACAATATTTGGCTTGGGAGGGTTTTGCGGGGTGAGAAATTAGAATCTGCTCTCATTTTTATTGTAAAGTTTAGAGGGCGCCACCTGCGGTACCTTTCACACATTTAAAACGAAATAACTTTTTTGAGCCACCCTATATTTAACTTTTAAATAAAAATTCGGATTCTTCAATGTCTTTTACCTAAAAAAGGTATACGTGGTAAGAGTTGATTTGAACAGCTGTTTTTGAGATATCTGGATTTAAAAAATTCACTTCGTGTGGTGGTTTTTAGTTACGTTATTTTAATTTATCGCCTACTCTTCAAATGTGTTCAATTATTACAATAATTTAGACCTGGCCATACACGAAGTGACATTTGCACATCAAAATAACATTTCTCACAATTAAAATAAAAAAGTTTTAACAAAACTAAACTAAATAATTATTAATTGTCCATACCTGTATCTACTTTATTCATGACATTTTCACTTCTATTTGCTTGGACCACTAAACTGAAAATAGATTACTAATAAGGGTATATTTATCTACCTGCTTGTATGCCCACTTTAAACTCTAATTTTTTTATGACACTTTCTAAGGATTGTACTCCTAAATTGTAATACTTTAATATGTTTTTAATACATCTGTAATGTTTTAATGTATTTCTATGAATGTCGCTTTTCTTATTTTTGGGCTGCTAGATTAGCAAAATGAATCACCGTGTGGCGGATGATATATTTGAACCTAATAAACTTTAAACAAAACGACGCGTTTCACGCTGGTATGGAGGACTCTTAAGCGGACTTTTTTGATTTGGGTGGCTGTTTACCCATCTTTGTATATAATAAAAAATTATCATTTAATTTTCTTTCTAACGGTAGGTTAGTCAATTAATTAGGAAGTAATAGTAGAAATTAACAAGAAATATCATGAATGTACACAGGAAAAATAATTCTCTTAATTCAAAACACGGTAAATTACTTGCTTTATTGCTTTTTCGGCTTTTTTCCTCTTCGTTTGCTGCCAGGGCCATTCCCGAGGGGACCTACAACTTAACGTGGGTGCCGAACCACGATCCTCGGCCATTGCACGACCTACCGATTGGGGAGTGTGTATCTTCTTCCGCACCCCACGAGATGTCCGATCTCATCAGGCCTGGTTACCGGCGTGAATGGGGTGGGTTGGGAGATGATACCTTTTACACTCTTCCCTGCCTTTTTAAATCCACTGAATTTCGGACATACTTTTTTTTATTGTACGTATGCCCACTCCGGGAATCGAACCCGTGTCGCGGTAAATTACTTCTTACTTAATCGGGTTATAAACTGTTGGACTGTGTATATCTGTGACGTGTTCTTTTTATGAAAAAGCAAGTAAATATATTGTCTATTCAATAATTAACTATTACAGGAACACCAGTACGGCCTTAACCAAAGTTTTGAATTGGTCGAAAAATGGAAATTAACATAATGTCTTACATTTTTAAATCTTTACTGCCAAAATTATTCTACAAATGACGTAAATCGATAAGGAGAGGTACTCTTAATAGATCTATTAAAGGTATGTTCACCACAAGATAACTAGATAACGTGGACAGAAAACAATGATTTTATAAGCGACAATGCATTAAGTACACTCGATCGACTATCAACCCATACTTTTCAATAATAAAATTCTAAATTCGGTATCGAAATTGTTCTTATTGTTTGAACTTCACATTTTATTTTTCTTATCAGTTTTGGTTTTTATCGAAGTCCATAGTCGATGCTAAGCTAAGATCACTCTCGGCGCTGATCTCGTGTGCTGTGGTTGCCCAGTTTTATTTTTTTATTTGCGGTATTTGATAACCGGTGTTTTTGTGGCTTTTGTTGTTTGTTATTGTGCTGTTTTTTAGGATTTTTTAAATATTTCTGGCCTGGAGGAGACTACCTTTAAATATGTATTTAGAAGGGTACGTACACCTGAATATTGTTATGCTTAGGACAGATACCTTAGTCAAACTTTACCTTAAATCAAATAATGAAATAAAATGGTTTACCAACTAAAATTGGCTAAACTAAGCACGTGGTAAATTCATCACCCCATCTATAAAAAATTCAATTCATAATTAACACAACATGAATAGTAGAAATCAAAGTAATTTGGAAATACCAATACGTCTTACCGAAAAATATTAACCTTCTTTAATGGTTTAATAATACAGGGTGGGGATTTTAAATGGAACACTGCTTATAGAGGCTCTGGGAATAGGATTTCTCCAAAATCCAAAAATACGTCCTTAAAGATTTTTTATGGGTCTCGCTTTTGTCATGTAAAAAAAATTGGATCCCCAAGGAGGGGGCGCAGCTCTAACCAACTTTCTTTTTTAAATTAGAGGATACCACTCGTGGAACCTTTTTGGAAAGCTTATCGAAAAAGGAATTTGTCCATACCTACATTGTTTTTTAAATCTCATACCATGTGTCATAAATCTAATTAAAACTAATTTAAGGAACAATTACATTAACAATAATTTTAAATCTATAATGCCACTTTTTTAGCATAGTAATTATTGGAAATGTGCCCCATGAATCTGTTAGCACAGACCAAACCGATGGTAACTCTTACTCTTTCCAAAACTTCTGGCGTGATTAAACATACAATCCGAATCCTTGCTTTTAACTCGTCCAGATTTCTAGGTCTGATGACATATACCGTTCTTTTTAAATCGCTTCATAAATAAAAGTCTGAGGGTGTAATATCCGGAGATTCGGGTGGCCACTCTATAAATCCTTGCAGTCCTATCCACCTATTTGGAAATGTTTAATAATTCTCTTACATTTCTAGCAAAGTAAGGAGGGGCTCCATCCTGCTGGAAGAATATCTTCTTGTGCTGAATTTCCATAATTAGGAAATATTCTTTGAAGTTCTGATAATAAAATCTTTGCAAGAAAAGTAAGACATTTCTTAAATATTACATTTCCAAATACGTGGACAGTACTACGAGGATTTAAAAAGTGGCCGCCCAAATGTCCGGATATGACACGCTCAGATCTTTATTTATGAGGCAATTTGAAAAGAAGGGTATATGTCAATTGGGGAGTATTCTTTGAAGTTCTGTTATTAAAAACTTTCCAAGAAATGTCAGAAAATTCCTTAATATTACATTTCCAAATATGTAGATAGGACAGCGAGGATTTATAGGGTTTTTATTTATGGGGTGATTTAATAAGGATGGTCTAGGTTACCAAACCTAGAAATCTGGAAGTGTTAAGACAAGGATTCGGACAAAGTTACGTGTAACCACTCCAGAAGTGTTGGAAAGAGTAAGGGAAGAGTCCTACTACCGTATCGATTGTGTCTGTAGCAACAGGTTTATGGGGCACATTTTCAACAATTTTTGCACTAAAAAAGTGGCTTCACAGTTTGAAAGGTATTGTTAATGTAATTGTTCGTTAAAAAATAGTTTTTAGTAAATTTCTGACACATGGTTTGTTTAACAGATTTTTAAAAAAATATATAGACGAGTTCCTTTTTGAATAAGATTTCGAAAATGGTGCCATAAGTGGGGTCGTCTAATTAAAAAAAAAAGGTTGGTTTGGGCTGTGCCCCCTCTTTATGGTCCCAATTTTTTTTACATGACAAAAGCGAGGCCCATAAAAAATCTATAAGAACGTATTTTTACGTATATCTTCTGATTCCCCAATGTCATATGTCTAAATTCAGTAGTTTTTGAGATATTGACGTTTAAAATATGGCATTTTCAGACTTTGACAGGCTGTAACATTGGAACGGTTCATCTTAGAGAAAAATGGTTTTTATCTCTCTATCTTAGTTTTTTATTCTCTATCCAAGGAGACCAACTTCCGGTTTGTTCGGGTTGTGTTAAACCAAAAGAAAATAGTTTTATGGTTTAACACGTGAAACCGGAGGGTGTAACTTTTAGATAGAGAATAAAAATTAAGATAGGGAGGTGAAAACTTTGAAAATGCCATATTTCAAACGTCCATAAATTTAAAAAACAATTGAATTTAGACATATGACATTTTATACAAAAGATGCGGAATTTTATAGGGAATTAGAAAATAAAATAATATGTGTTCCATTAAAAAAAAGTATATTGGATATGTCATTACTTGGGACACCCTGTATAATTTAAAATAATTTTAAATTGTAGATCTAATGCCTACTTATAATTATGTTTAAGTGAATAAGAGTAAACTTGCTTTGTTTGATGATTTAAAGGAAAGACAACAAAGTCTCGGTCTCAGCAAATATAATTGTGTGGTTACACGTGTTTCACCCTTTCGGGCATCATCAGACCTAGAATTTAAAACTGAGAAGAAACAGTCATAACATATTAAAATTTACATTTTTAAATTTAAAAATGTGTTAAAAATATGTTATGGCTGTTTCTTCTCAGTTTTAAATTCAAGGTCTGATGATGCCCGAAAGGGTGAAACACGTGTAACCACACAATTAAATTTGCTGAGACCGAGACTTTGTTGTCTTTCCTTTTTCCTTTAAATCTATATCCGGTCTCTTTGAGAATTATGGACGATTTTTTTGTTTTTTTTTTGATGATGACACCCTATCTAAGCCGAAGTACAAGATTCCACTAAAAAAATTAAATACTAAATAGGTACCGGTACACTGCGTCCATTAATAATAGAATTTGTAAAAATGTACTTGAATTTCAAACATCTAACAAAATCACATTTTTTGTAATGTGTTTTTAATTGATACGAACTGCTGTAATGGGTACAGTCAGTACCTAGCATAAAGCTGTAACCGACACACTAATACAATTCAATTTTAATTTTTTTTGTATTTTGGAAACAGTAGATTTTATATGGCTCGATATTTTAGCCATCATCATCTTACTATAAATACCTAAGGTCAAAATTGACAACGGATAATATTATAACAATATCGCAAAATATTGATATATTGTCTATAGTCCCTTGTTTTCGATGGACAATTTTGTGTCGCATCGCAACGTGAAAAAACTAATCTTTTTATTACTTTTTCTTCGCAATTAATCTGCCCGATAAAAAAAAGTAGCCGGTATTAGCCATAACTTTACAAACTGTTTTATCGGTTTTTTTGTTTTATTTATTATCAGTATAATATGTAATGCTTGTCACTTTTAAAACGATATTAAATTAGCATTAGTAATGTTTTATGACATTGTTATCTAATTTTATATACAGTTTTATTAATGTGCATCAATTTTATTACACCCTTAAAAATAACATGGTATGGATTACTAAAATTTGGTTCTGACAACTATTTATTTTCGTGAAATCGGACTCAACCCAAAAATTAGTCTGTACAACCCAAAAAAATTGTCGTTATTGAACTGTTGAACTAACTAATTTAACCAACCCAACCTACAAATTTTAGTTCTTACAACGAAATTTTATATACGGATAACTAAATTTATATGGTACTCCCGCTTTTAAAATTAGTTGTCACAACTAATGTGTCAATATGAAAAATTGAAAATTTTTTTTCAAGGTAATATTGTTTTTGTTAATGAATGATGCAATCTACAAATATTGCCAAAGCAATAATTTATTTGGGCCAAACTTGAAATTTTCATAGAGTAACAATTACGTATGTAGTCACAACATTGATTTTTTTCTGTACTTTCTAATTGTAAGAAAGAAGTTGAATCATAAATAAGTAAAAATTTTATATTTTTGTCATTGCAGTTGCACATTAGAAAGTTTGAATGAACTGCTTATAACGCATGGCAAAATTAGCAAGTTGATTTGATAGAAATAACTTTAAAAAAAGTCTGTTTCATTTCTAAAAAAAATGTCATATGTAATTTATACTTAGTAACGAAAAATATTTCTCTTTAGGTCCCCATTTAAATAAAAAATGCCTTGGTATTACTACTCTATTAGGTATGCGTAAACTAATTGGAATAAATTATCAGGGACATTATGGTTTCTTTAAAAAAAATTATTTCCAATATCCTTGTTCTCTCATGTTCTTTATAATAGCAATACAAAACAGAAACACTAGATTTTTAACTTATTTTACTCAACCTTTTGGGTTGTTCAATTGCTTATAGAACTGAATTGTCCTTATTTAAATTTTCTTATCTGCAACTGCGATTATTAAAAAACAAAAAATATCCCCTGGATTTTTTATTTAAAATATACAGCTATATGAAATTGGTTGTACTTGGTCAGATTAAAAAGTCATCAATATGACGTTCTTTTATAGAAATGGAACATAAAACAAAAACAAAATGAAAGTTATTTGTCCTCGGGTCACCTTGCCATGCTTTATAAAAATCTCATTTAAACTTTCTAATGTACAACTGCAATGATAAAAAATAAAATGTTTACTTATGATTTAACTTCCTTCTGCCAATAAGAACGTACACAAGAAAGACAATAAATATAAATAAATTACACCAATTGTCACATCCATTTTCCACACGGGCACGGCCAAGAAAATGGCCAATTATTGCCTTAAAAACACGAAAAAATGGACACGGAACCGTTGGTTATAAATATGAAGAATAATATTACGTGAAAAGAAAAGTTAGTTCTGGTAACTAAGAATGTATCTTAATCAAAATTAACAAAATGATAGGGACTACAAATTCATAATGTGTTATTACAACAAGCTTAATTGATAAATACAAGTGTGTAGGAATCTTGATGTAACATTTAAATAAGATATATACAGAGTAAAATTCAGCTAAACAAAATATTTTATTTCTGCCAACTAATATGAAAACAAGATATTTTCTTTGTTCTGATGGCATCATTTTTTGGTAAATATAACCAAGAAAAAAATCTTTTTTGTTTTCCTAACTAAAAATAGTTATTTTTGGTAACGTAAACACGAGAACAAATAAAAATTAGTACCAAATACCAAGTCATTTTTAAGAGTGTAGCAAACCTAAATATGTTCATGAATCAAATTGTTCAAAATAAAAGCCTGAAAGCCCGTTATAATGTTCGTTTTTTCTGAAGAGAATATTTACGTTTTATTCACCTGGGTGGCGTCAATCCCGTAGCGGGTAAAACAAAAAGTATAATTGACAATGTAAGTGAAAAACAAATGAATAAGTAAAAAATGTAATATTATGTTTAGGTATTCCGGATGAATGAGTCACAAGTATTTCACACAAATTTTACTAATAATTTTGATGACACCTCCCCGTTTTAATTCCAGTTATCAAAATTATCTTACTTTCCTAAATATTTTTTATGCTTCCATATGTCTAAATTAGTTTCTTAAATATAAGCATTTAAAAGTATAGTTATATTATCCAACATGATTGATGTTAATTTATTCATATTTTCATCATGGATCCCCGCAGATCTGTTTGCTTCAAATAAAGTTTTACGACTTTATCGCCATATTAGTTTGTGTTATTACATAATGTTTTATTAATTATAGGATTTTTTGTAAAAACAATAAAATGTGTGGCTAATTTGATAATTTCCAACGCAATTTTCTCGGAAATTATCTTATTTTTATATATACAGGGTGATTCACGGTGGATGGTACGTTAGAAGTGAATTACCGATAATAGGACGCGGAAATTTGAACGTGCGACAAAAGGACGCGGACATTTGGACGCGAAACAAAAAGACGCATACAACAAATGGACGCGGGGTCAATTAAACGCAAGGCTTTAGGACGTGGTCATAAGGACGCATATAATTTTGCTTTGTAGTAATGACATTTTTTTTTCAGAAAAGCAAAATTTTATGCGTCCTTATGACCATGTCCTAAAGCCTTGCGTCTAATTGACCCCGCGTCCATTTGTTGTATGCGTCTTTTTGTTTCGCGTCCAAATGTCTGCGTCCTTTTGTCGCATGTGCAAATTTCCGCGTCTTTTTGACGCGATACCGTTAGAAGTATATGACTAACCAGTTAACGAATACCTATATATAGGATATAATAATATATATAATTTATGTTTGAAGGTTGGAGACAATGATGTTTCTTGAACGGCAGTAGAGTTTTGGACTTGCGTTGTCTTTATTTGTTTTGAATAACAACTTTTTAACTGGTAAGTATCTCCATACTCTGAATATTCACCTGAAGACGACTGGAAATACTTACCAGTTGAAACGTTGTGATTCAAAACAAATAAAGACAATGCAATTCCCTTTGCCTTTTACATTAGGTGCAATTTCACGAGAAATGACCTGAAAGCATGCGCTTTGACAACGTTTTAATAAGCTGATGCAAGTTTTCCCATTTAAAATGACAATTTACTTACAATTGCACGTAATGTAAAAAGGCCTTTAAAATTCTTCGTAGAGTGTATATTTTTAAAATATACAGGATGTTCTATTTAAAATAACAAAGCTGTGTGCGATAGTCAGACATTTAAATACTGAAAATGGGCGCACAGTGTGACCATATACCCTTCCAAAATTTCATTATAATGGTTTATTTTATAAGGACGTGACAAGCTGGGTAGTAATTGCGTTGTCACCTGGTATATACACATATTTTTAATTTGAGTGAAGAATGTGCGACAATTACTAATAACTGGCATCCAATTCATAGTGTAAACTACAGCAAGCTGCTTACAAAGACCTTAGACTGTAAACTAGTTGAATTAACCTTTTTTACCACAGGAGCACATGTTTGACATAATTTTACTAAATTTTTCTTTTTTTTTCAGGAAAATGGACGGTGTAGGCTTCACCCTGGCCATGGGCGCCTTACGGGCCATAGCCTTCGTCTATGACCTTCTGACTTTCCCCGTCTACGTGCTCCTCCAAAGGCCTTGGTCACAAAGGCATCAGTCCAGGAAAATCAAGGTCAGGATTTTTTACGATAAAAATCACCGTTCTATACAGGGTGTTACAAGTTCATTTGCGTATAAGGGGATATCGAAAACAGTAAGAGATACAAGATGGTTAAATTAAGGCGATGTTGCGTATTTTGGGGTTTAACAATCTG
This sequence comes from Polydrusus cervinus, assembly GCA_935413205.1. NCBI lineage: Eukaryota > Metazoa > Arthropoda > Insecta > Coleoptera > Curculionidae > Polydrusus > Polydrusus cervinus. The sequence goes on from OW284511.1 coordinate 16,377,574, forward strand.
GTGATGGAAAATTGTAAATATTCCGATTACTTTCGGAGATATCCGAAAAAAAAAAGAAATTTTTTAGTCCTAGAAAAACACTTTTTCGTAGCAGTTTTTTATGTTCTAAAAGTTAGCGTAATTAGTTTTCAAATTTGACGTTTCGTTCTTTAGATAACAATTTTTTTTAAATAAGGACCTGGAATTTTAAATGCACTTTTAGGGACTTCTAAGCTTTAAAAATTTAGAACAATATAAAGGTTTTTAAAATTTCAACGTTTTGTCATCTAATAACACATTTTTTCAAATTATCTTTTTATTTATTTTGTCATTATGGTCCTAAACATTTAGAGCCAAACAAAAAATAATTCTGATTTGAAGAATTAGTCTTGTTTTACTCAGATACTTGATATTTTGTAAGAAGAAAGACCCACAGTCTCAGCCTTTTCCTATTTTTCGGTCTCTTTATTTTTGTTACATGTTTTGCCTGAAACTGAAACTGTCATCATCAGATCTTGTAAAAAATTTAAAAAAATTAAAATTGTTTTTGAAACAAATATAAGCACATGATAGTTACATAACTAGATTAAGAGCGTTTTCACACGGCACCATATATCGCGCGCGACAAATGGTCGCAATATTGCTTTTACACCAAATTATGTGCTTTCTAATGAGCCATTTTCACACACAAGCGATATTAGAGAACACATAATTTGGTGTAAAGCAATATTGCGACCATTTATCGCGCGCGATATATGGTGCCGTGTGAAAACGCTCTAAGGCTCCAGTTACCTTTTTTCACTCGAAAGCAATATTTTTTTTCTGTTTTACAGTATTTCGGTCTAGGTCTTAGGCAGAAACCATAGGACTTAAGATGTTATATTGATAAAATAAATTAAATTCTAATAAAAAATAGAATTACTTCTTATGCTTTTAAAAAATTACATACTTCCTCGAATATTGTTCCGGTTATTCTTATTGAAATAACAAAACACCATAGCGTCCTGTAACCGTAATTTTAATATTTAGGGAATCCTAAAAATAATTGCCAGGGCCGTAATAGTAAAGAAAGCATAATTTGAAATACTTATGTGGTATTTGATGACAAAACGTTAAAATTTTAAAACCTTGAAATTGTATTCAATTTCTAAACCGTTTTTATGATTCCAGTTCCGCACTTGAGGTTGGTATCTAAAGAACGAAACGTCTAATTTGAAAACTAATATAACGGCTACGAGAAAGTGTTTTTTGTTTTTTCCCAAATCAAAAATGATGGTGCAAAAAATTAAAAACCAAAACTAAAAATATCGTTTTTTTTCCGTATATTTCCGAAGGTATTCGGAATATTTACAATTTTCTTTCACCAAATTATTAATCCCCAAAATACGCAAGTTTGCCTCAATTTACTTACCGTTTTCGAGTTCCCCTTGTATGCACACGAATTTGTATCACCCTGTGTAGCCTTGATCGGGCCTAATTAGGATTAATTTTCTTAAAGCATGTTGCTTAGTGCTTGTTAGAATAATTATTGTCAGTTTAGGTGTGTTTTTGGTGCTTGGCTTGGGTTTGTAAGTAATGCTTGATGCTAAATTTATAATCTTCTTATAGAGCTGCAGATAGCTTCAGTTGAAAGATATTAAATGCGGTTTTTAAAGTCAAAGTCAAAATATGCTTTAGCGTCAGAAAGAATAGTATAGTATTAACCAAGGTTTACGATTATTACCCTAGCGTCGAGTTTTTTTTTTATCATGAAGAGCGGATCGACGAGGGATTTAAGACGCGAGTGCTATACTAGTAAAGTTGTCTAGCCAATGGTTATTATAATTACTCATGAAGCTAATTTTTTACATCATGTTTCTAAATGTTGATTAAAAGCAGGAGAATGGCCAAGAACAGAATCTTGAAGTGCTCCCCACAATAAATTTTATTATTTTTTGATTTCTCACCATTTAACAATACTGCTTGATATCTTTCAGACAAATATGATTTAAACCACTTAAATGATATGCTTCTAAAGCCTTCCAAGTTTTTTTTTAACACTATTTCGTGATTAACACAATTTTAAAGATATCACAAAATATTGCTGCAGAAAAATGTCCTTTATTAAGTATTAAATATAGATGGCTAAGAAATAAAAAAAAAGCATCATTATTAGCATATTGGTTTAAATTCAAAATATGATCATTAACAATTTGTTCAAAGACAGATTTACAATAAATTATGTGTTAAAATAACAATATGTATATGTATGTACTTGTAGATAAGGCCACCTTCTGGTATAGATACTATATCGGCATTTAGTAAAGCGCAATTTGATATATTTGGATGGATAATAGAAAAAAAAATATGTGTACTAACATAAACAGCCACTTCGAATGTAATTTTGTCATCAGTAAAAACATTAATCTTTCCATTTTGTTTGCACACCTGATTATTAAGTATCACAACAAAACATTTTTCCTAGATTTAATCTCAAGTGGGTAGTTTAATTTGATTAGATAACAGTTATCAGATTTTTGGCGAAATTGGTGTCGAATGACAAAATTACTTTGTTTTTTAAATTAATGACAAATACACTAATAATAAGAATAATAATTGATCTTAAAATGTATTATTGTTTCAAGGTAATAGAATTTTGGACATTGGACTGATTGTATGCCTGATTTCTGCTCATAATTTAAACGAGACTTGGAGTTTGATACTTAAAAAATTAAAAAGTTTAAACATTTTTATAACATCAAATTTTAAAATACTTTTTAAAAAGTTAAAAATTTATTATTAGAAATAGCTTATTTTACCAATAATCGAAAAAATTGATTAAACGGAACATAGGCGCAAGTGGGCCCGATATAAACTTTAAGAAAAAACGCATCTCCTTTACAAACCTCTCCTCCTAACAAAAAGGACCCATGCGCAGGACATAATACGTAAATTAATCCCCTACACGTGGAGGGAATGCTTAGTTTAAAGGTGGTCCACTCCCACCCTGGCCCCTCTGGCACCGTCACTGAAATATGTTTGGACACTCTGTACATTCCTTTTGTTATGAGACGTTAAAGTTTCTACACATCATTTAACACACTTAGTTAGACTATGCACAGCAGCACGACCAGGTGAAAGGGTTGTTTATTATTTGTAACATTATTATTATAAAATCTCTTGCTATTATAATACTATAACGAATGGAATTAATTGTATTGTAATTAAGCAATATTTTATTAATTTTTTATGTCGTTTGCTACGACTTTAATTGTTTAATGTCACCCTTCAAGGTCAAATGGATGTTGTAGTTTATTCGACATTATGTACATTATTAGTGGACTCTCACTACTTTTAACTAAATACTACGAGCGATATGCATGAAAAGAAAAAAACCTAATTAGAAGAAACATTCATAACAGTACACACATTTTTTTGTTGTTAGTAAATATTACAAAAATATTGTTAAAAAATATTAGTTCTCAATGTGTTGTTCTTGTAAATCGTACTATAACATATTACGTAGTTTTAGTGGACTTCCACTACTTTTAACTGAATACTAGAAGCCACTAGCGATATTCATGGAAAAAAATCTGATTGGAAGGAACATTCATAACAGTACTAACACAATTTTCTTATTGTTAGTAATATTACAATAATATTCTTAAAAATTATTGTTACTTAATGCGTTGTTCGTATAGTCGTATTATAACATAGTACGTGGCATTAGTGGACTCCCACTCATTTTAACTAAATACTATGAGCCATTCATGGAAAGAAAAAAACCTAATTGGAAGAAACATTCACAACAGTATTAGCACATTTTTCTTATTGAGAGTCTTACTATAATATAGTATGAAAGAGATTTTATAATATTTTGCTACTATTGTGTCGTCTCAGTACTCAACTTTTTTTTTGTTAATTTTGTTCCTTGTTTTTTTTCTGTTTTTAGCTTGTTCCTTACTTTTTTTGTTTTTTTTTTCTGTGCTTATTCGACTTGTTTATAGGCATTTCTCGTTTCTACCGAAAGAGAAACTAATACGAAAGATGATGTTACCATAGATATGAAGGATTTATCTAACAAATTTGTAGAGTCTCCTACGTATACTACGATTAATAATAATAAGGTATAATATAATGGTAAAAAAAAGAGTATAAAATTTAAATTAACTATTTACCGAAGGGGATCCAGTGTACTTTATGGGGTACATAACGTTTGACACATTTTTCGAGACGAGTAAGGAAAGCTTTTGTTAATAGGTTTATGGGCTTGTTCATTATAATCGAATTTACCATATTTAGCACTAACATACTTAGAACCTATTGAAAATATATCTCAATAATAAAAATCTTCCTAGATATAACAAATCCTTTCTAGAAATAATTAAAAATACGGTGTGAAAGCTGGAACTTTAAAAACATAAGATGAGAAGAATTTAGAAAGTTAAACCGTACAATTTTTAGTAGCATTTTTTCTTGCTCTATACTATAGGGTCAAACTCAAAATTTATTAAAAAAGCCCATTGGATAACCATGCATTCATTTTTTGTCAAATTGGTCATACAACTTTTTGTTGTTTAATTTTCCTATAAGTCGTCTGTAAACTCTATCAGCTCACTTACAGGTGTCTGTGAGTAGCTGTAAATAATAGAGCAAGAGCATGGCGACCCAGAATTATGATAAAATGTTATTATTCTATTACCTTACTTATCTATTTAGGTGTCAATTTTTGTGAACCCCAAACTGTGCAGTGTAATCTTCTTTGGATAGCAGAGTAATAGTTCACTTATGATTATTTTCTATTGAGGTACTTTTCAAACATCAAAGGCGTGTCTTTTCCGTATTTATGATAACTGATAAATTTACATATACAGAGTGAATATTTTAACTGGAATTAAGTTGGATACAATGACGTTTCTTGAACGGCAGTAGAGTTTTGGACTTGCATTGTCTTTATTTGTTTCGAATCACAACGTTTCAACTGGTAGGTATCTCCAGTCGTCTTCAGGTGAATACTGCTGTTGCGATCGCGGCTTTACACGATTAATATTATTATTTTAGTACCTACTAAATTATTTAAGAAATCACATTTTTTCTCGCTTATCAGATCGCATTCAAAAGCACATAGTGTGTTATCTTTTATTTTTTATACTCCTGCATATGAGCTAATACAATATTTACACTATATTTCGTATAATTACTGGGCGGATACACGTCACAACTCACTAATACATAATTATAACAAACAAAAAATAAGGTAGGTCTGTTATTAACTAAAGGGTCCTTTATTTGACATAAAATTGGTTTTGACAACCTTAATCATTTCGAAGAACTTTAATTTGTCGTGTTAACAGTGATTTGAAAAGCGAAAAATAGTTATTCACCCAAAAATAAATGCTCACATTGAGGCTTATTTAAAAAACAGAATTGAGAAAATATACGATTTAATCAACGACATGACTCGAATCAATCAGAATCGTCAGAAGCTGTGACGTGCATCCAGCCAGTAATTGTACGGGCTTTATATGCATTTACATTTCAAAAGAAGAAGTTGGGTTAGTTTCCATTCTTGAATGAAGGTAAAATACAAGAAAATGCTAATTAAATTATAAATAAGGTGCCCGTATTTTTTAATTCTTTTTCAATAAACTAATTGTATCCTTTCTTACCGGATATATTTCAGTTAAAAAATTTATCTTGTATATATACAGGGTGATTCACGGTGGATGGTGCGTTAGAAGTATATGACGAACCAGTTAACAAATCGTTTTAAAAATTTGGTTGTTTACATAAACGGATATACTCTGTTTATCTAAAATATTTTTAATGATACAGTGTTGCCACTTCTACCAAAAATTAGTAGCAACTTTGATTTTTTAAATGGAACCCCCTGTATTTTAATTTATTTTCGAATCCCCTATTACTTTCTTAACAACTTTGTTTAATATTATTCTATAGTTATCTCTTACCGTTTATAAGATAATAAATAAATTGCATTTTTTGACTTAAAAAAATGTTGGTATTTTTTAACACTGAAATATTAGGGCCCTGAAAATTGGTGGATGGTTAAATATTATCAGGGGGCTTTTAACCCTATGCCCAAATCTTAGTTGCGATGTACAGGGTGGTTTAAAAATACAGTTAATTTGGGGACTTGAATAGGTGCCCATAAGTATATTTTTTTAAATGTTACACCCTGTATATTATCACTGATTTAAAAATCTACTTAAATTGGCTTTTAATTTTTGTATAGCATGCCCCACAAGTAAACATCCAATGGGTTGAGATCGGGTGATCTTGGAGGCCAATTCCAAGACTTTATTATGGCTTAATTTTAGTAAATAAAAAATCATGCATGTTATGCTGTTCCAAAATTCTCTGGACTGATGAATATGTTAGACCTAGATCATATTCAGTAGGTACATCGTATTGAAGACTAAGGAAATGCATGAAAATATACCAAAACACTAATAAATAAATGGTTGTCTTCGTCAGAAATTACGGGTTGAGTCAAGCTTCTTGGCGCTTTTAAAGTTGAACTAAACTCAGTTAAATTTATCTGGATTTGTAAATATTTCCTTCAGTTCATTGACGGTAGATTTGGGTACATTTCATTAAACTTTATACATGTTCTAGCTATAATTTTATCACACCGTCCAAATAAAATAAATAAATTCATAAGTACTGAGTTTGATTAGTTTTCTTTCATAATTGTTAACGAAATTCAATATCTCAATCGACAATAATTAACAAAATACCACAACAATAATGAAAGTGACATAATTTTTATGTCAAACAAGAGTTTGTTATGGCATACTTACTAAAAATCTAAAGGAAATTAAATTTTTGAGTAAATTTTACAAATAATGGCTTATAAGTCCAAAACTTGACTAGTTAGGTATAGATATGCTATACAAAAATAAAGAGCCAATTTAAGTAGATTTTTAAATCAGTGATAATATACAGGGTGTTACATTTAAAAAAATATACTTATGGGCACCTATTCAAGTCCCCAAATTAACTGTATTTTTAAACCACCCTGTATATCGCAACTAAGATTTGGGCATAGGGTTAAAAGCCCCTTGGTAATATTTAACCATCCTACAGTTTTCAGGGCCCTAATATTTCAGTGTTAAAAAATATTAACATTTTTCGTCAAAAAAATGCAATTTATTTCTTAGCTTATAAACGGTAAGAGATAAGTATACAGGGTGCGTCAAACTCAGTGGCCTATTAGAAATATTTAGAAAACGACAAAAGATATGTTTTTGAAAATTTTAGTGTGTTCATAAGAGCTAGTGTTCTAGCATTTAAAAATATTTTGAAAGGGGCGGTGTTGCCAGATCATCTTGAAACTCCTAGCAACTTTGGAATTTTAAATAAGACACCCTGTATATTATTTTACTTTTTGTTTCTGCTTAATAACACAAACATTTTTTGTATATAATAATCTATGCCTATCTCTTATAGTTTTTGAGATATTAATTAATTAGTCATTTTTTGGAGCCAAAACATGCTAACCAGAAAATCAAATATTTTTGTGATTAAGGCACCTAGAAAGTTAAAATTTTTACAGACGGTTCTTATAGCATGGCCATCTAGGAATTTTGATGATATATGAAAATATTTTTACACAGAGCGTCACAGAAAAAAGTAATCTTTGTAATATAAATAAATGCAAAATTCTCAACTTTTTTAAATGGAACACGCTGTATTTTATTTTCTTAACAAAATCTAGTTTATATTTCCTACCAATAAGTATAACACGTTCCTATACCTATCTCTAACCAATTCGAACTTGCAAGGGGTTTAAAAAAATTTATAACTTAATAAAAAGGTTTAAACACATTTAATAGTAGGCTTTGGCAGAATTTTTTCGGAAACAAATGAAAAAGAAAAAATGTCGACTTAATTGGTTTGTCTATAATCTGTGTTTTTAAATTATTGACTAAAATGGCCAATATTTCTTATTCAAACGCAGAAATTTTGAATTTACTTTTTATACATGGAGAGTGTAATAAAATTGTATCAAGAACATGTAGACGATTTAATGAATGGTATCCCAATTCATCTCCAATGACAGCAAAAAAGTTTAGAAAAATAGAACGAAATAAATGTTGCAGTATAATAATGTGAATGTGTGACGTATAAATCCATTGAACAAATAATTTTTTTAAATATAAGATAATATAGGAAATTAAGTTGACATCTCGGTTGACATTTTTACTCTTTCATTTGTTTCTGAACAAATTCTGCCAAAGCCTACTATTAAATGTGTTTAAACCTTTTTATTAAGTTATTAATTTTTTTAAACCCCTTGTAAGTTCGAATTGGTTAGAGATAGGTATAGGAACATGTTATACTTATTGGTAGGAAATATAAACTAGATTTTGTTAAGAAAATAAAATACAGGGTGTTCCATTTAAAAAAGTTGAGAATTTTGCATTTATTTATATTACGAAGATTACGTTTTTTTGTGACGCTCTGTGTAAAAATATTTTTATATATCATCAAAATTCCTAGATGGCCATGCTATAAGAACCGTCTGTAAAAATTTTAACTTTCTAGGTGCCTTAATCACAAAAATATTTGATTTTCTGGTTAGCATGTTTTGGCTCCAAAAAATGACTAATTAATTAATATCTCAAAAACTATAAGAGATAGGCATAGATTATTATATACAAAAAATGTTTGTGTTATTAAGCAGAAACAAAAAGTAAAATAATATACAGGGTGTCTCATTTAAAATCCCAAAGTTGCTAGGAGTTTCAAGATGATCTGGCAACACCGCCCCTTTCAAAATATTTTTAAACGCTAGAACACTAGCTCTTATGAACACACTCAAAATTTCAAAAACATATCTTTTGTCGTTTTCTAAATATTTATAATAGGCCACTGAGTTTGGCGCACCCTGTAGAATAACATTAAAAAAAAGTTGTTAAGAAAGTAATAGGGGATTCGAAAATAAATTAAAATACAGGAGGTTCCATTTAAAAAATCAAAGTTGCTACTAATTTTTGGTAGAAGTGGCAACACTGTATCATTAAAAATATTTTAGATAAACAGAGTATATCCGTTTATGTAAACAACCAAATTTTCAAAACGATTCGTTAACTGGTTCGTCATATACTTCTAACGTACCATCCACCGTAAATCACCCTGTTTATTACGTTATTCCATTTAAAAAATGTCTATGGCTGTCGATGTAACCATAAAATTTGATTGATGGTGAATACCACCTTAATAGTAAATTATCCATGAATGAACTATAAAATCCATCAATCCTTGAAATTTGTCCTTACATGATCAGTTTTGCTGTCATTCCTTGAAAAAATTGCAAAGAGCCGCGTAGCGGCGAGTGCTGTTAAAGCCGGTTTTTTAGTTTAACAGGGTAAATCGGAAATTGGTTTCTTTGGATAGAGAATAAAAAACTAAGGTAGGGAGGTGGAAACCATTTTTCTCTAAGATGAACCTTCCAATGTTACAGCCTGTTAAAGTAAAAAAATGCCATATTTTAAACGTCAATATTTCAAAAACTATTGAATTTAGACATATGACATTTACAAAATAAGCGTAGAATTTTGTTGGGTGTTCCATTTAAAAAAACCCAAGTTATATTCGCCACGTTTTTTTGGACCACTCCGTATACTTCTGCATTATTTTAAAATGAGCACCTAAATGGCCTCTACAACTTTTGCATTTCGAATTTTAATCTAATTCTTAAGATAAAGGCGAAAATGAACTTTACTTTATCGTTGACTCACCCTGTACCTACGTAAAACAATGTGTACTAATATAGGAGTAGAAAAAATATTTCTAGCCCCAGGAAAATACTGGAATCTTGTGTTAAGTAAGTGAATAATATACAAGTCATTGTTTCCATTTTTTTAATTGTGTATTTTCATTAGCAGCCCTTTTCATAACTCTCACTTGATATTTTAACCGTTATCAGTTTTTTGTTATATCTGTTTTTTTAAAATCCTGCATGAGATAAGGCAAGGGTCAAATATCAAAATTCAAAAGCTTAAACTGTTTTTATTCGTATTACGTTTCCAGAATTAAACGATTACAGATTAAGCTGGGTTAATTAACAATTAATCATTTAAAAACCTCCAACTATACAGCCATTCTATTTTATGCATATTTCCTTGTATTGATGCATGATTTTCTATTATTTGCTTTACTAATAGAATGTGCACGAATTGCATAATTTTAGATTGTTTTAATTACAATCTTTACGATGTTTTTCTATTAGAAAACATAATTATCTTATTTTTTTAAATGAAATATACCAGGGTTTATATTTTACTTAAAACTTGCAAAATCTTTATAACGAATTGCGATTATTAATTTCTGTGAAAAGGATTTGGTAGGTCTATATAAATTAGGCCGACGACATTGATTACGTAGGCGCCGCGACGCCATAAAAATGTCAATCGATGGCAGGCGCCTTAAAAGTATTATATTTAAGTAGTTAAGCTGTAAGAGATTTTTGTTCTTTGCTCAAACTTGATATCTCCACTCGTTTTTGCGATACAACCAATCAAATAAAAACATTTTTTAAATTATTTTAATAGCCCTAATAAATTTAAAGATATAAGCAGTTTTTAAATGAAATACCCTGTATATAGTGTCCGTCAATTAAATTTCCTATTTTTACCATTAAGAATTCTATAAATACTTAATATGTATACAGAGTGTCCCAAATAAGGATGCATTCTACAGGGATCTCGTACACCATATAAGATACAGATATGCAGTGGCGGCTCGCGCTCTAAAAAAATGGTGAAGAGCTAGGTATAGTGCGGGTACTTAAACAAATATTGACTAAAAACCCGTGTAACAAAACGTCTCTCTTATCCTCATCTGTCCAACGACTGAATGGAGTTTCCAACAAATTACAAACTATGTCATTAATTGGGTTCATTTTTAAACACACAACTAAGTAGGTACGTACACTACTTAATTAACTGAAAAATAAAAACAAAACTTTTTAATCACACAGTAAATCACGTAAAAACGATTTATATAACAGTAAGTTTGGCGAAGCCTCAAAATAAATACCTTAAGGTTGGACGAACCAATTCTAAAACAATGGTGCATACGACGGATCTATTTTTAAATTTCCCTTTATCATAATGCAAATTGTTAGATGCTGTTTGCGTGACTAACGTCACGTAACCATAGCAACGATGAATATCAAAGGTATGTTAGGCGTTGGGTCTTCACTTGCTTTGAGCTAACGGACACGGTCGGCTGGAGCGCGCCAAAATGCACAGTGTTTATAATTGTTGTCCATCGGTGTTAACCTTGGCCCTATTATGCATAGCTACATTCGGATTAAATTAATATTATTAATTCGGACATAATTATTTTTTAAGGGCTAAAATGGTAGCTGTATTGGTACATTAATATTTAATATTGTCGAAAAACGAGCCACCACTGCAGATATGGTTAAATTAGAAAAAAGTTACGCCCTACTAAATTCTGCAACAATTGAACCTATTCTTATTGATGATCGGTTTTTAAGTCCGAAACGTGTTATTAATTCTAGATGTAATACGTCGTTGAATTATAAAAGAGAAAGAAGATAGTTTTGAAAAAACGAGATGTCGGATTAAAAATCTAATTACACCAACCAGTAGGATAGAAAAAATGGTAATGAGAATGTAAACTTTATTTTACCATGTTTCTTCAAATTGAGTCCGAAAAAAATAAAAATTAAATCGCAAAATTTCGGTTTTGCCCAAATACCTTCGAAAGGATTCGGAGTTTTTTAAATTTGAAATCACAATGTTACAGAATTTTTTTTTTCTAATTTATTAACCATCGCTGTATCTTATATGGTTTACCACCCCGTAGAGTGCATCCTTATCTGGGATACCCTGTATATAACTAATAACTCATAAATGCCGAAAAAAATCTATGCACGAGCCATACCGTCGTAAAAAATCTCCAGCCGAGAAAAAATTTAGTCCTGACGCATACATACACTATTGGCAAACTCGAATCTAGGGTGCCGATATAAACGCATCAGACGGAGATTATTAGTAGCTTTTAACACGTTAAACAGAGAACACGCTATCTCCTACCTCTGACCTTCCATTCTTTAGAATACGCAGTCAAAGCAGTCGACGTATCGAATGCTTCAATCGCGTGTTCTAAAGAATGGAAGGTGGGAGGTAAAGAATTACGGAAAAATTATTAGGAAAAAAAAGTGTACATTACTCGTGTAAAAGTGATTATTCTAAAACTCGGAGAATTTCCGCATTCGGCTGACGCCTCGTGCTTAATATCTCCTCGTTTGAAAAGTATCACTTTCATCACTTGTTATGTAATATACTATTTCATACTAATTCAGTTATTTACAGAAATAAAAATTATCGGATGAATTTGTCAGCAAACAATACAACTTATTTTTTAATTTTAATTTCTGACTTCCCTCTCACCATTCACTTTTTTCTCTAGGCCCAACCAATAACCCAGGACACCAAAAGCATAACGTACCGGTCGACCAAGCAACCAGGCAATGTCCACGTAACTCTACTTCGGGAAAAAGTCGATACTATGGCGAAGTTGTTGGAGTTTGTTAGCAACAAGTATCCCAACAAAAGGTGCTTGGGTACGAGGGAGATTTTTGGGGAGGACGACGAAATGCAGCCGAACGGAAGGGTTTTTAAAAAGGTAAGGAAATATGGAAGTATCTTATAAGTAGGAAAATTTGTATCTATCGGTGTTCTCAATAGCACTCCTCAGACCAATTAACAGAGACAAAACTATCTACTTTTCCTCTTAAGGACGCCCGATGTTCACAGGATAAGAATTTACGCACTGTGGTAGAAAAAATTAGAAAACTATTCATCTGTAAAAATAAATAGATGCAACACCTTATTTTACTTTTAACATTTTTTAACAAGCTACATAATGAAGAAAAGAAGCTTAGCGGCAAGCGGACAGAGTGCGTCTATCTTTTGCATTAAAGTACACAGGAACGCCAAAGGTAATGGAATCCCTGGGGCACAGGTAGACAATGACAGGCTGTTTCGTTCTTGTTAGAACTCATCAGAAAGCCATAACCCGTAAGCGACCCCCAGTACAGCGAGCCTGTTCTTTCAAAGCGTTTTTAAGAAATAAAAACGCGATGAAAACCCAGTAACGCCATCAGTAGGAATCAACTCAATGGCTATCTTTTGCATTGAGTTGATTCCTACTGATGGCGTTACTGGGTTTTCATCGCGTTTTTATTTCTTAAAAACGCCTTGAAAGAACAGGCTCGCTGTACTGGGGGTCGCTTACGGGTTATGGCTTTCTGATGAGTTCTAACAAGAACGAAACAGCCTGTCATTGTCTACCTGTGCCCCAGGGATTCCATTACCTTTGGCGTCCCTGTGTACTTTAATGCAAAAAATAGACGCACTACTCTGTCCGCTTGCCGCTAAGCTTATTTTCTTTATATATTTTAACGGACACTAAATTCCACTATTTTAAACTACATAATAATATTTTGAAAGTAACACTGTCATCCTTGTGGCAAAAAATTATTTTGTCAACGTGACAACGCTGTGTCTGTTATATGTGCAATCTGATGGTTGCCTACCTTTTTTAGTGGCCTTCGTTCATTAACCGATTTTAGGACCAGCTATCAGACGTGTTAGATTGTTTTCAGCATGCATAATGAAAGTATATTTTGTGTCGTTATTTTAAGTGTTTTTTTTTAAATTAAATATACTGTATATTGTGATAAAATGGCACGTCAGTTTGAAGTGAGTAAGAAATTAAGTCAACGTACTGTCAACAATTAGATATTCCTAATTATTTTACTTCATAAACTTTTAAAAATCGAACATTTTATTTTGTTTTATCACAATTGTTAAAAAAAAGTGAATATTAATTTTGTTATACATATTTTAATTTAATATTTGTATCGGTATAAAAAATACCAGTATCATCTGCAAAACTATTAATTTCCCCCTCACAATTTATGCTAAATAATTGGTATGAATATTGAATATCCTTGAGGAACATTATATTTAAACTGTGGGACTAGTATAATCTATTCCACTTCATCTTCTTAATAATTATTATTTCTTCACTGTATTTTCTATGATTGTACAACTGCACCTGTCGTTTTAATTTAATGTAGTGTAATGAATAGACATTTTCCAACATATTTATTTTATGTAATTGTTGTGGTTTTTTATGGTTCGCTTTGGTATATTTAATCGTGTTAATTATGATAAATTGTTCTGGTGAACAGCCTGCGGACCTTTAGCACAGATAACCTGTACAGATAAATTATGCTCGAGAGAACGTAATTTTTTATAGCCGAGCTAACTATACTATTGTCAAATATGTCACATGTCAAAAAATGACAGATACGACGTCATTTTGAATTTTTTTAAATGGCAATTTATTGGTATTAAAGTTTATTAAAGTGACAAAAGCCCATTTTTACTTTAGTTATTATATAGTTTCAAATATTGTTAGATTAGTATAAATTATTTAAGCTATATTATTTTTTGTGATGGAATACAACCAAGAAGAGCTCGTATATATGATTTTCATATTAGAGTCATGCGAAAAGAATTCTTTTTTGTCACTTTAGTGAACGTTAATACTAATAAATTGTCTTTTAAAGCCACCTTTGATATTTATTCATAATAATGACTGTTGGAATAGTTGATAAAATGAGTTTTCTGCAAATAAGTCTTGATGCGTTAGAAATTGCGATAGGGTTGTAATTAGAACAAATGTTTGATTTTTAATTCTGCATCGAATGACATAATAATATACAGGGGTTCCAATTTGAAATAAAAAAAATAAGTTGATTTTTAAAGTTTGCAGAGTTTTACACTAAAATTTGGATACCCTGTACAATTCGTATTAATCAAACTTGGTTAACGAGACTGTTCGACCTAAGTTAAGTACCTTTGTATAATTTTATTAACGAGGCATTATTTTTATTTTTTTATAATTTTTAAAACCAGTGGTGCAAAACTGATTTTTCTTAGTTTTTATTTTTTTCGCCTGTAATATTAAACCGATTTCATTAAAATCTTGGGGGTATGAAGGCAACTATAAAAGGCATCCAAATAAGTAAGAATACCATATACCATGTAATCTAAAAAAGTAGATCCTTATGACGTCACACTCTTTTGGAACACTCTGTATAAACAAAAATATTTTTCTGAAATGCGCCCTAAGATACAGGTAAAGTCTGCAAAATATTAAAATCCTAACTTAATTAATAAGTGAGCTATAGAAGACGGGAGGTGAGGTGCAGGACCCTGTATAGTTGTCGATATTTATTAAAAGCCGTTACGGAAATACGGCCACGTCAAAAAATGCATCGCCCGATTTTGTCTTTTAAGTGTCTCACTCACTCCATTAAAGATTCTAACAAACGCATTAGTATTTAACTGCTAAACTTTAAGTCAGCTTTTGTTAATAAGAGTTGAAAATATTTTACTGCACTTAATAAAAAACCTTCTTATGAAAATGATTAATCAATGTTAGAATAATAATGCCGTGTCTCATTTTCAAAATGATCGCTGGTGCAAGGACGTAGGTAATTCAATATTTAAAACAAGTAGCTAAAAAATTATTCGGCTATGATATCCAGGTATTTTTTTAACAGATTTATTTCTCTTCCATTTGTAGTTTTTGTCAAGAATTCCAATCTGCTCCTCTCTGCGCTAGGTTGATTTTGAATAACTTTTTTACCAAAGATCAATATTCGTACTTTTATATTTTATATTTGTGATAAATTCAGGCAAATATACAGGGTGATTCCTAAGTTGATACTTCTTTTTTAGCTGTGTATGTATAGAAGGCATTAAAATAAACAACATTTTCATATACCTTTTTTCAACAAACTTAAAAAGAGGCGAGATACAGACGTAAAAAATCTAAGTGCGGGCCTGGTCATCAAAACGTAGCCCTTTACTTTATCTTGTTTTTGTCTTGATAGTCATGCATTTTACGGGTCGGTCGTCAGTTATTTGGCAATTCGCGCAGTGTGTTTTTCTGAAGCAAGTTAATTTTAAATTGGTGACACGTGAAAATGGTAAAATGAAAAATTGTACTACAGAAACCTTTGGAAAACAAAAAAAAATTTAACCTTCACATGCGCTAGTCCGTATCTGTTTAAAATAATGATACAGTTTATTGCACAATGCACTAAATAATGATCGTCAAGATGAACGGATGATTGTTTCTCAAAACGATTAGCTTGTAACTTATATTGCCCAAGGATAACAAGACGTTATTCGGTTTAAATTGTTTTTATTATGTATGATATAATAATGATAATAGTAGGCAATTTATTTATAAATATATTTAACATTGTATATGTATTTATTTTTTTGATAAATGGGCTACATAACTAAATCTGTATTTTACAATTTTCTATATTTTAATTGGAACGCTGCTTATAGCGGCTATGGGAATAGGATTTCTCTTAAATCCATAAATACGTCCTTAAAATTTTTTTATGGGACTCGCTTTTGTCATGTAAAAAAAATTGGGACCATAAGTAGGGGACCCAGCCCTAACCAACCTTTTTAAATTAGAGGATACCACCATGTGGCACCTTTTTGGAAAGCTTATTCGTCCATATATTTTTTTTCCTTCATATCACACCATGTGTCAGAATTTAATAAAAACTATCTCCTTTTTCAATAAGCTTTCCAAAAAGGTGCCAAAAGGGGTATCCTCTAATTTGAAAAAAGGCTGCGCCCTTCATTGGGATCCTAATTTTTTTTACAAGACAAAACGAGGCCAATAAAAAATCTTTGAGGACGTAATTTTGGAATTTAGAGAAATCCTATTCCCAGAGCAGCTTTTAGCAGCGTTCCATTTAAAATCCCCACCCTGTATACTGACTAATGTAATGTTCTTTTCTAGTTTAATATGGGCGTGTATCGTTGGAAAACTTTCTCAGAAGTGAACATGTTGGCCACGAACTTCGGTAAAGGTCTCAGAGAACTCGGCTGTAAACCCAAAGAAAATGTGGTAATTTTCGCGGAAACCAGGGCCGAATGGATGATTGCTGCTCATGGACTGTTCAAGCAGTGTATTCCTTTGGTTACCATATATGCGACGTTAGGTAATTTAATTGTTTATAGTAATGTATTTATACATTATGAAAATTACTTATTATGTTTAAACCTTGGTTGCTCTAGAAAGACATTCCATACTTTTTAATATAACTTAAGTCGAAGAAGTTGAGTAAGAACCCCTAAAATTAGACCGAATGTGTCGTATACCAATGGGAAAATTATATCGATTCGAATCCTAACATTTGATATTGCAACGTTGACATTCGTAATTTTAGTCAACAAAAAATTATTTGTACCTAGTTCACTTTTTAGCGAAATAAAAAATCCATTTACTTTTAGTTGTAACTTTATCTTTATATTTGCTGGTAACACGATTCACCTACAACGGTATGTCGATCAAGCCAGTAGAACTTTGAATATGGCTACGCATGTCGTCACTGCGAGAGTGCGAACACGGTTGCATCACCTTTGGACGCGATTGACGGTTCTAACCTGACATAAAAACGGGCAAATATTAAAAATAAAACGATAATTTTCTTGTACCTAATGTAAACCGACCATAAAAGTCCTCGCAGTGTCATTAAAGTGTCGTCAAAGTGTGGAAGAGAGATAGAGAATTTATGCGAAATAGCATACCAAAGTTGGTGAATCGTGGCTGGAAAAATCATAAATCTGGAACATTTTCCGTTTTTTAACATTGTAAGGTTTTTAAACTATCTGTTTAAACTAAAGCTGTTTTTAGTACTTTTAGTATGGCGTGTAATAATCAATTTGTCGCTTTATTACTAATCAGGCAACGTTCACTGTGAGTAAATAATGCCTGCCAATGTCACAGCCAAAGGTGCTGGTTGGTAAAAATCTTTATGCAATCCAACAATAAACTTTTACCGGAAATAAGTTGTTTTTATTTATTTGTGTCCCAATATTGTCAAAACTGTTCTAGCATTTTTTATTATATATAGGCGACGAGGCAATTGCACACGGTATCAACGAGACCGACGTCACAACTGTCATCACGTCATACGAGCTGATGCCTAAATTCAAGAAAGTTCTTGCACTTACTCCGAAAGTAAAAACTCTGATCTACATGGAAGACCAATTGAAAGATTTGGACAAGACTGGTTATGGACAAGATATTGATATTATTAGTTTTACTGATGTGTTAAAGAAAGGAAAGGAGTCTAGCCATGGTAAGTGTAGAAGGATACAATAAAATAAGGACTAGTTATTCAGGATACCTATCACAGAAATATGAAATATTACAAATATGGATTTTTGAAATCTAAGTAAGTACTTCCATCCCAATAAACATTTTTGGTTGTATAATATTAACCGTAAATGCTATATCACCTACTCTAAATAACCAATAAGTTATACATATATTTAGAAACAGAAGCATTTCCGGTAATCTTATAAACCCCTTATTTTGCTGGGCGTCTACTATTTATTATTATTAACATTGATAATGAAAAATTTTGTTTTATAAAAATTGTTGGAAATGACCACCTTCACTTAATAGGCAAGTTTTCGCCGGTCTAATTTAATTTAATTATTTTAATTAAGAATGATGTGCCTGAGGACAAAAACGCAAGAGACCATTTTTATGCAGAATTGACCAGGCTAATCTGAAATAATATCCACATGGAAAAATATCAGTGGTGTCCCACTTTTTTTCTAAAAAATATCTAACCACTTCTTCATTTAAAGTTTTAAAAATTATTCTATTGGCGATAACGCTGAAACGAACGGAGATATCGAGCTGTGGTTTTAATATCTTTTCTAGTAAATTTCATCTACTTTTCGATTATGGTATAATAATTATACCGTATGATTTATTTTTTCGGAGTAAAATCAAAAAATGTGTTATTATTACAAATTGCGCCCTCTAGCATTTTTTTTGAGAACTATTATGGACAACTAAATACGATTGGTGAAAGTGCATACATTTCTCTTCCAAACAGTCTTTAGTTTGCTAAAATCGGATAAGTCGTTTATAAGTTACAGCGATTTAAATGATTACACTTTCAACAGCTCTTCACCCTTTTATTAAAGTTGGTACGCCAATGAGCATAAGACAAAAATGATGCATTTTAATGGTGTTACCAAAGATATACCTTAATCTGGAATTTTCGGAGATATGTAAAATTTTAAAATTTACGTTTCAATTACGCCCTCTTGCGGCAAAATGCGGAACTTAAAAATTATTTCCAGGATTTTCTTATGGCCACTTCAGTTATAATTTTTTTTCCCGAGTTTCTATGCCCAGTAGTTTCCGAGATACGGCCGATGGCCATCCATAATGGGACACCCGGTATATTATGAGACGTTTCCAACCTGGCGTATTTTGAAGTTAAAAACAAAACCAAAAAGTATATTCTTTTATAATTATTAGACTTTTTTATTTTTAGGAAACTGCGCTCCGGAATCCACCGACACAGCCATTATCATGTACACGAGTGGATCTACTGGGGTGCCGAAAGGAGTGTTAATCTTGCATAAAAACTTAATTACAACATTGAAAGCGTTCTGTGATGCAGTTGATATTTACGAGTCGGATGTTATGATCGGATTTCTTCCATTGGGTAAAAAAAATTAATTATTATCCGTTTATTTATTTAACCGAGACACGTACACTAACAATACACCCCGTGAATGTACAATAGTTACCCACATAAAATTTCAATACAGAATATAAGTAAAGTAAATAAATACTTACATAGGTCGTGAAATTTTTACAAGATAACTGAGTTATTTAAAAATTGATTTTTAGTTTTGTTGTTTATTTTTGATTTAAAGTGATCTTTTACCCCCTCGATAGCACAAGTCATTGATAAATGTTATAAAAATGTGTAGATAAAATCGTTTGTAACAAAGACGTGGCAAAAAAGCATTGCCTACCCTGGGAACAATAAAACAAACAGAAACAATTTTTTTGTATTTTAGTTTTTATCCGTTTAACTTTGGAAATTTATCTTAATATAATAAATAATAATATAGGACCGAAAAATGAACGCATTCTTTGCTTATTTATTATATCATAAACCAGATCCTGTATAAAAGCATTCCATAAGATCGTTCTAAAAGCAAAGATCGCGCTGTACATTAGCGTCTTATGCAAAAGCAATGCTTTTGTACGAGTGAAAGCAAGCGAGAGAGTCGGTAGGCAGTACTGGAGAGTTCTTCATTAATTTAACAATCCTAGAGCCGCCTTGCAAAGCTATTTGTGCTTCCTCTCAAACCAAATGATATTTTAGTGCTTTTTTGGTTTCAATAATAACAATATTTTTTTTTCAGCTCATGTATTCGAATTAGTGTTAGAAACAGTATGTTTATGCTGGGGAGTTCCTATAGGATATTCTAATGCCCTAACCATGATAGACACGGCTAGCAAAATTAAAAAGGGTACCAAGGGCGATGCTTCTGTATTACAGCCTACTTGTATGACCAGTGTACCTGTAAGTATACCCTTGTAAAAAGTTTATATACTTTTTTTAAATTTCAACAACGGTGCATCTTAGAAAAAAATACTTTCATGTTCCTACCTTAACTTTTAATTTTCTACTTAAAAAAATTAACTTCCGGTTAACATTTAAATGTCCGGTTAAACCGGATTTTTAAATAATAATTAGGTGTTTTGTGGTTTCTCTAAGATGCTATAACCTGTCAAAGTCCCATCAGTTTTCATTGTCAGTTTTTCTTCTTTTCTTTTAGCTCATTCTGGACAGAATCTCAAAAACTATTCTGGATAAAGTGAACAAAAGCAGTGGTTCCAAAAAACTGATCTTTAAATTCTGCTACGATTACAAAACCAAATGGAGGAGGAGGGGATATGATACACCACTTATTGACAGGTAATAATAAAAACGTTGACAATGAGTTTTTTAAACTTTTATCCAACCTGTCTTTTATCTATGTCCATATGTACCTTCTTTTATCATTTCCATTCTTATAGGCTCATTTTCAAACCAATTCGTCAAATAATGGGAGGAAACGTCCGATTGGTGATATCTGGAGGTGCTCCTCTGTCGCCTGACACTCACGAGCTCATCAACAACTGTTTGTGCGTCACCATCATGCAAGGTTATGGATTGACCGAGACTGCGTCTTGCGCAACCGTACAAGATTGTAAGTAAAGTTACAAAATTCGTTTTAGCCACTTTGTGACACACATAATAAAGTTACTGACTTAGGCCTACTCCGTGGACTACGTTGCCTTATTTGCCTTAAAATAAATTGCTAAAATATTTACTCATTTATTATACAGGGTGATTCCTAAGTTGATACTTCTTTTTTAGCTGTGTATAGAAGGCCTTAAAATAAACAACATTTTTAAATACCTTTTTTTAAAAAACTCAAAAATAAGGTAGTACATTCATTTATTACACTATGGATCAAATACGGTCCTGCCTAACTTGCCCGTTGAATATCATTAAGAAAACTTCTGGGTGTAGGATGAGCCCGCAAGGGAAATCGTTCTGCGTATAATCTCGGAGCAGCAGCCGCACTTTCACGACATTCACCGTAAATTAGCACCATATTTATTAGTTCATTGTTATCAAATTTTACCATTTTCACGTGCCACCAATTTAAAATTGACTTGCTTCAGAAAAACACCGCAGCGGATTGCCAAATAACTGAACACCGACCGGTAAATTGCATGACCAATAAGATAAACAACATAAAGGATAGCAGGCTACGTTTTGATGACCAGGCCCGCACTTAGATTTTTTATTTCTGTATCTCGCCTATTTTTAATTTTTTTAAAAAAAGGTATTTGAAAATGTTGTTTATTTTAATGCCTTCTATACACAGCTAAAAAAGAAGTATCAACTTAGGAATGTTGTATATGCTTGTAAGACGTGCCGGAAAAAAAAAACAAAACTAGTTAAGGGTTAGTACCAAAAGGTTTTTTGTGTGTTTACTTCACAAAGCTTAATTTATTCTACCCTTAAATATAAAACTTGGCAACCTCCAAAGGTTTGTTGTCTTTGTATAATAAAAACGATAAATGTTACTACAACACACCGGAATAGGCTAAAGTGTGTAATTCTATTTGTTCAATTTGCTAATCCATGTACCATTTAAAACCTTTTCTTTTCTTTAAAACTTCTATGATAATATACTATTTTTTTTTTAGTTGAAGATAAAACTTATGGCAGAGTTGGTGGTCCATGTACAGTCACCGAAATTAGGATACTAAATTGGGAAGACGGAGGTTACCGGGTCACTGATAAACCACATCCTAGGGGGGAAATCTTGGTTGGAGGTGATAATGTTAGTGCTGGGTAAGTAGACTTTGTTTTAAAGGTAATACGATTATATTCAGGGTTGCGACGACTTAAATCAAATGATTTAAATCAAGTGATTTTGTCAATTTTAATCGTGATTTAAATCAAATTATAAATTTCTGTAAAAACAAGTCGCCGAAGCAAATAACTCAACAGGAAATTCAAAAAAAAAGGAAGATAGTTTATTTAAAACGAAGTGTTGAGATACATTATGTAAGTGTAAAACATAATTAATCGTCATCAGTCCAGCATAAAAAATATTCGTAAATTACGATGCAGCTGCCGAAAATTTTCATGTCAATACAAGTTATTTTGTATATCGCCGAGGAGATTTTCTAACTGTAAATCTAGACAACAAATATTTTTGGGCGAATAGAGAGAAAATAGTGAGAATAAGTAATTTTAAAGTTCATTATTGCCATATTTAAGAAAAAAATCAGTATAAATTAATAAAAATTTAAAAAAAAACACGATTTAATCGAAAAATCAGATTGATTTTCTTCAAAAAAATCTTGGTTTATTTCAACCCTTATTATATTATGGTGCCTTGATTGTACCTATTTTTTAAAAATTTTAAGTACCCATTTTTTCGGTTTATAATGCGTACTGCTACTTTTATCTATTATTTTTATTTTTTCCACGAAACGAAAAGCAAAGTCTTTTAATGCTTCACATACCGTACACATTGGCGTAACTATTACATTTTTCTGGGGGAGGGACAGTTGGGGTTAAGTGGAAAAGCGTAAGAGGCAATGCGCCGCAGGCGAAACATTATCTGGGGCCACGCTCAAAGTTCGTCAACAATTCAGCCAACTATAGTCTATTTCAGAAAGGTGTAGAGTAATAAAAGCTCATTAGGTATACAAAGGGACTACAGAGTGACCCAACGAATATTTATGCTATTTCCATAATTTGGCATTGATTCCATTGCAAAGTTCTTTATTTTCATCAAGTACCACCCGGGTTTGGGCCAATTTATGGGTTTTGCCTATTGTTAGCCATTTACAAACACTGAAAATGGTGTGACAAAGGCTTGCATTATGTACATAGTATTAGGTACACTTTTTTTTTTATTAAATATTATAAAAAAAAATACGTTATACAGAAAATTAAATTATAAAAGATCATAAGTTTGTTCGTCATCTGACATCTCCTCTTAACGTTATAATTAACGGGTCGACGGCGACGGTCCGATCGATCAGGTGGTCAAGATGCCACATTTTCTCCTCTTCTTTAATGACATGATGAACTGCTTTTCGCCAGGTATCTGGTGTCACTTCAATGGCTTGATCAAACAGTAGCTTAACGTTTTTCATTTTGAATGTCGTGTTGTGTCTTGCTACAAATTCTTTCACTTGCGCCCATATAAGTTCTATATGATTTAGTCCGCAATTATATGGCGGTGTGCGCAGCACAGTTACACTGTGTTTTTCAGCTATATCTTCCACGGCGTATTTTATAAAACGATGTTTGTGTAAATTTGCTATAGCTAATAGTTCCTTTTTTATCAAATTATCTTTTTTTTTCTTTGGTTAGTTATCATAAATAATTTAATGCACAAAATGTACCTGCGCCTATGGCCGACACCGAAATTGAGCCGAACTGGACGGAATTTCCCATTTTATTACTCTACACTTTTCTGAAATAGACTAATATCTAATTTCGTAAATTAAATTATTACCCCTACCGCCTCAATCTAACCCATGTTTGGATTAGATTTGGTTGTATTCAATATTTTAAGGAAAACGGTACTTGCTTTTTAATTATATAAATTGTACTAAACCTAAACCACACTGAAAAGTGTGTAAGTCTTAAAAGGGTTCATCACCGCAAGTAAAATAAACCCACTTTTTGCCATCGGCTGTCATTGAATTTCTCTGAAACCAGACATACAATTTGCTTCAATTTAAATATATTTTAAAAATTACCCTTTGACTTTATTTCTCATGTAGCGAATGTTTAGATATACATTTCATTTTCAAAATATACCATAATTTGTGTTAGTATAATTGGACCAACTTTAAGAATTATTTTCTCCCAAAGAAAGCACCAAATTTAAAATATTTTACAATACAAACAACTTTTGAACCTTTAGCTGTCTATTGATACCAAATTTATACTAGTTTAATCACATATTAGAGGTGATATTTGGTGACAGCTGAACCTCTGCAACTAATTTTTAAATATTTATATTGTTGTTCGTTATGGACAAACTTCAAAGGTACAAAAATTACTTCAGTATTTCTCAATAAAGAAACATATCTTGAAATAAATTCGATAGTCTCAGTCGTTTTTGAGTAAACATATGAAATGTGAAGCACACAAAAGTGATGCTAGACATTTAACAAACTAATTTGATTTACTTACCTATACATCTGTTATGTCCTTTTCTAGATACTATAAATTGCCCGGAAAAACTGAAGAAGACTTTATGGATGACTCTGGAAAGAGGTGGTTTAAGACGGGAGATATTGGTGAAGTACATGAGGATGGAGCAGTTACTATTATAGGTAAGTTTATTCACGTCATAACGTACCTAAATAAATTACTAATGATTATTTATTTCGATGCAGATCGCAAGAAAGACCTGGTAAAATTACAAGCCGGCGAATACGTCTCCTTGGGTAAGGTGGAGTCGACGTTGAAGACCTGCAGCATCGTGGACAACATCTGCGTATACGGCGAGCCCACCAAGCAGTACTGCGTGGCGCTCGTGGTGCCCAATCAGCCTCAGATGATGGAGCTCGCTACCAAGATCGGGCTAGGCGAGAAGAACTTCGAAGAGCTGTGCGAGAACCCCGAGATGGAGAAGGCGGTGTGCGCGGAGCTGGCGGAGCATGGAAAGAGAGGTTGGTTATTTTTTACAATTATACAGAGTGTAAAAACTTTGATTGTTGTACAGTGTGTGCAAAAACTATTAGAAAAATTAAAAAACTTTTGAAGCATCAAAGTAAAAGGTATCGAGAAGCCAAATAAAGTTTTTCACAGAAGTTATGGGTTTTCTAGATATTAAAAACGGATTTTTTTTTAAATTAATGTAGATCTTATTATAATATCAAATATCTTGGAAACCATAACTTCTGTGAAAAAAACTTTATTTAGCTTTTCGATTTCTTCTATGCTCTTTCTGATGCTTTATAAAAATTTGATTGAAAATTTTATGATTTTACAAAATTGAAATTTTTATCATTTTTGCACATCCTGTACAACAAAATCAAGGTTTTTATAGTCTATTTCAGAAAGGTGTAAAGTAATAAAAGCTCATTAGGTATGCAAAGGAACTACAGAGTGACCCAACGAATATTTAAGCCACTTTCATAATTTGGCATTGATTTCATTGCAAAATTATTTCTTTTCATTAAGTGCAGGTAGTACCACCCGGGTTTGACTATTTTTATCCATTCACAAACACTAAAAACGGTGTGACAAAGGCGTGCATTATGTACATAGTATTATGTACACTTATTTTTTATTAAACTTTATAAAAAAAGACAAAATACAAAAATACATTATACATAAATTAGTTTATAAAAAAATCATAATTTTCTTCGTCATCTGAGGAACTGTCCTCTCCTCTTGACGTTATAATTATATAACGATCGATCAGGTGGTCAAGATCCCACATTTTCTCCTCTTCTTTATTGACATGATGGACTGCTTTTCGCCAGTTCTCTGGTGTCACTTCCTTAATGGCTTGATCAAACAGTAGTTTAACGCCTTTCATTTTGAATATCCTGTTGTATCTTGCTACAAATCCTTTCACTTGTGCCCATATAAGTTCTATAGGATTTAGTTCGCAATGATATGGCGGTGTGCGCAGCACAGTTACACTATGTTTTTCAGCTATATCTTCAACGGCATATTTCATAAAACGATGTTAGAGTAAATTTTCTATAGCTAATAGTTCCTTCTTTATCAAATTATTTTTTTTTTCTTTGGTTAGTTATCAATAATTTATTGCACAAAATATACCTGCGCCTATGGCCGACACCGAAAATGAGCCGAACTGGACGGAATTTCCCATTTTATAACTCTACGCCTTTCTGAAATAGATTGTAAAAAAGTTGCTTTCACAAAGTCGTATTTGTTTTTCTGTAGCGGTTAAAATAAGTAAGTTTTTTTCGAATATTTCAAAAAGTAAAAAAGAAAGCTCAAATGATATTAGTGGGCACAAAATTCCGTAACTGCCACCATTTGACCGATGCTGTATCTCTTATAGTTTCCGAGATAATCATGAATTTGGGATACCCTTTACACATAAAAATAGCTTCTTTATGAATGTAATACTTTGATCATTGATCTGAGGCTGATTCCAGTGCGCGATAAAACAGGGCGTCTCAGTCGAGCTGCGCGACGTTTCCTATATTAGCGAAGTGAGAAATGACCATATTTTACCCATTTATCCCGTTTTAGGTATATTTCTTCTACTCACTGTGTGTACTTTGTTTTATAGGTAAATTAGAAAAATTCGAAATTCCTCAAGCAGTAAAACTCGTAGCAGAAGTCTGGTCTCCTGACATGGGTCTAGTAACGGCAGCTTTCAAACTTAAGCGAAAAGACATCCAAGACAAATACCAGTACGACCTGCGAAGAATGTACGCGTCCTGAGAAAAAAATTATTTTTTATTTTAGCAAAGTCGTGTTCTGGATTTTTAGTAATGTACCACGTACAAACAGTCCTAGAAACAAATAATTTGAGATTTGAGGCGCAAGGAGTGTGCAAAGCAACTATTTTTCTACTATTTATTTTATATACAACATTAGCAATCCTTGCAATTTTAACGCAATAAAATCAAGCGTCATTACTCCTTGCCAAAAATCTCTTCACTAGCAATGCATTAGAAACTAGAATAATCACTCACAATTCACTTACGTACTATTTAAATCTAAGTTATTATTTTTTTTGTATCCTTACATTTAAAGCTCGTTGTTTAAGATGTTAATTTTAAGAGTTACTTTAGTCTCATCACTATATTTGGTTAGTACATATTATATTTAGCAATTTTTTGCCAATTTAAATTTTTCAGAAAGTTACTGATACAATTTGGATTTGCTTTACGGCTCAAAAAAATTGAGCTGTAGCAGTGCATAGCAATATAAATTAACATTCTACAATATGTATTTCGATTTCGTATTTAATTAATATTTCTATACAGTGTGTCTACTTAAGTTGGCAACTAATGGGAGAAAAAAAAATGGGAAACTTTTTTATTATTTACTTTACGAAATAAAGTTATTCTTCATAAATAGTTCTGCATGGTCCAAAACCTAAAATGCAACCATCAGATGTTAAATTTTTTCAGTCGTATACGAGGTTTGTCAAAAAATATGAATTTTGCTCAAGACTAAAGTACCTTTATTTTTGACAATATCGAAAACTGTAATTATGAAAAAATGTTCGGCATTAAAAACTATGTATAATATGCAATTACACTAAAAAATATTTTTTTATTTTTACAAATTTTGTCTCAAATTAGGTACCGATGTCTCGTTCACGTGTTGAATAATAAGTGCAGTAATATTGTCTGTTTGAAGGTTGGCGACAATGATGTTTCTTGAATGACAGAAGAGTTTTGGACTTGCATTGTCTTTATTTGTTTTGAATCGCACACGTTTCAACTGGAGATACTTACCAGTTGAAACGTTGTGATTCAAAATAAATAAGACAAAGCAAGTTTAAAACTCTTCCGTCATTCAAGTGCAGTATTGTTGTTGTATTTGTTATTTTTAGAGATCATTTTGTGCGTAAAGTTTCTGGTTATAAACTGTGTGAGACTATGTGTATCCGTAAAGTATTTTTTTATGGAAAGGCAAGTAAATATATTGTTTATTTGGTAATTGACTATCACCCTAACCAAACTTTAAATTCTGTTAAATAAATGTTACTAGAAATGACGCATATTATCAACAACCATTAAAAGCTACGTGAAATACACTATAGTGGAAATTGATTTTTTTACTTGCAATAATTTCAACATGGGAAGATTTTTTTTGGAAAACCTGTAACTGAGTCTGAGCTGACATTTTTATAAAAATTGTTGTCCATATAATAGCTATACTACTGTCTAAAACCAGTCATATTTTCCAAATTTGATAAAAATTATCAAAAATGGCGTTAGGTCGGCCATGAGTATTATTATTCTTATTTTTTCCGTCCAAATGTGATTAACGGGTGTTTGGAAGTTGTGACTAATTTTTGATTGGTAAATATTGGTGGTTTAAATTTATACATAATAACTAGACATTTTTGAATGTCATTTTATCACCTACTTCATAGCATAAAAATTTAGGCTTTTGACACAACCCTCTAAAACAATTATGGATCAAACTTTTTTTAGGGTAATTAAAAAAAAAGTGTTCCCCTTATAGATTGACAACTAGTAGCTGCAGAAAGTGAGGGGGGCAAACTTTTATTATAGATTAGAAATATCGTTAAACTACTAAATATTTGTCTCGATGGAGTGTAATATTAATGACAGAGTCACTTTATATACTAATTTAAAATTGAGGTATTTATATTGGAGTAAAAATTTGAGTTTCTTTATACCCATTTACATCATGTCCGCGGATGGGGTTTAGAAGAGGATGCATGGACCAAAAAGTGAAAGATACGAGAAAAAGTCATTCTTTATAAAGTTATTGCTAGTAAAACTTTAATTTACAAGAATTTTTTTTCTAAACAATGGCTTTCGCATTTTTGACTCTGGTCCATTTATCCTCTTCTTAACCTCATCCGCGAAAATACAATTGAGTCAATTATAGGAATATAATTCTCATTTTTCAGACAATTAAATTTTTATTTTATTCTAGCCTGGTTCGTTCAGCTGAACGTTTCACTAGCATTTTTTAATTATTTTTTTTTTAATAAATAAGCGAGAATTTTTTCTGTAAAACAAGGGGATATTTTTGTTTCTAGGAAAATATTTCCTCGACGCCAAGCTAATATTTTACCCGGTTTCGATTTATATGGGTACAATTTAAAAAATAAGGTATTTTGCTACTTTATAAGTTTTTTTGGTTATAAAATAATCATACACCCGTCACTATAGAAATATCTACAGGGTGTTACAAATCCCTGTGCTTACATGGGAATCTCGAAAACGGTAAGTGATACAATAAAAATGTTTAAATGAAGACAAAGTTGCGTACTTTGGGACTTAATAAATTTGGCGAAAGAAAATTGTAAATATTCCGAAAACCTTCGAAGACACAAAAAAAAACAGAAATTTTCAGTTTTGGTTTTTTATTTTGGCGCCTTATCTTTGACTTGGGAAAAAAATAAAAACACTTTTATAGCCGTTTTTTATGTTCTACAAGATAGTGTTTTTGTTTTTAAATTCTACTTTTCATTCTTTATTGAATATCACCGCGGCCGAAGCGGAACATTCAACTACATTGAAAGCGCCAGCCTGTTCTACGTGAGCGATGCCGGCGACACAAAGCGGCGAGGCGTTTCTTGCGTTGCTGTTGATATTTTTAATACAAGTGATAACATTCGCCATATTTAGCTCTTTTTAAATAAGCATTAATATTTGTGGAACGTCTTTTTTTCATATGAATTCTGTGGTTGTCGCTTACGAGGACACAGCGTTAGGGAGTTCTAAGCTTTAGAAATTTAAAACAATTCGAAGGTTTTTAAAAGTTCCTAAAACTGTATTTAAAATTCCATAAAAAATTGGACCTGGCGGTGGTATCGAAAGAATGAAACGTCGAATTTGAAAGCTAATAAAGCATCTTGTAGAACATAGAAAACGGCTATGAAAAAGTGTTTTTGGAAAGTAAATGGGAGAGTTGGTCGTACACTGTGTTCGGAACAAAGGAAAAAACGTTGTATTTCAGTGTAATTATTTATTTACTCAAGGCCATCATGAGGGCTTAACCCTAAAAGTTAGCATGAAATTTACAAGTTGTAAAATGATAGTACTTACTAGTTAAATAGAGTTTTTTAAAGCAATGCCTAAAAAGTTTTGGTAGTGCATAATTTGCGGAGAAACAATAATCTAAACTGAGTCAAAATTACATTTCCAATAATGAACACATTGACGTCGTGAACTAAACTTGAATAAATAACTGTAATATAAATATGACATTTTACGAACAGAAAGATACAAATAAAAGTCATGAAAAATAAAATAATACACCTAGAATCAAAAGTGTTTTTTGTTTACTAAAATTTAGGGGCAAAAAATTAAAAACCAAAACAGAAAATTTCTGTTTTTTTTCGGATATCTTCGAAGGTCTTCGAAATATTTAAAATCTTTTTTTATTAAATTATTAAGCCCAAAAATACGCAACTTGAACCTAAGTTAACCATCGTATCTTTTACCGAAATACCCATGCACGTACCGTAAACCGGGGTTACTTTACCACGATTTTGGTATATTTCGTTTAATATCTCGTTTATTTTTAAAGATATCTGGCACAGCTATAACTATGTCATAGTTTAAGGTTTTTAAAGTAATTTTCAGACAATATTTTTGTTTTATATAACCTGCTATATAATATATTTTTTTATTAAAAACTGTGTAAAGTCACCTTGAAATCGGGGTCACTTTATACGAGTATTAAAAACGTACTAAGAGACTACATAACAGCTTAATATAGGTGTCTTTACACGCAGAAACTCTCATAGATACTTTTTCTAATTTGTAAATCATGAATATAGCTTATTATATACTACTTATAATCAAATAAAAGTCAATTTTAATGAAAAAATACTTTAATACACAACGACAATATAAAAAGCATTTATAAAATATACGAAAATATACTGAAACTAAACAATACAACAACAACAAAGTTTTTACATTAAATTATACCTTTCAAGTTTCAGACCATGAAATGTATAAACACCCCTTCTAACAGCAGGTTCTCTTAGGAATTTTACGACATCATTTTCCTGCTGTAAGGAAATATCATCTTCAGTTGGGAACACGAAACTTTTACCTTTTTTTCGTAGAAATTTTATTAATAGTTCTGGCCTATCCTGACTCTCCAATATTTGGCCCACAAAGTGCCGAATGCTTTTTTTTGTTGGAAATGCTACCACAACAAATTTTCCTGGTTTTGGTATAATATGATCCAGTGGAAGGGCATCATCGCTGTCTTCTTCAAAGTTCTCTTCAAGGGTCTCTTCAATAGAATAAAGGTCATCATTGTTGTCCTGATCTTCTTCATCTTCAAATATCTTTTTCCCTTCACTTTCGGGTGTGGTATTTTCTTGGTCTTCCCAAAGTTCTTCATAGGAAACCGATTTCCCTGGCGCCACTTTCAACATTTTCTTTCGCTTTTTCTCCGCAGGCTGTGACGGATTTCTTGTTTCTTTTAAAAAGGTTAGCAGACTATCGCTCACTCTTTGCATCACGACGTGTTCTTCTGCCCTTGCCTGGGGCAGCTTTTTCAAAACTTGATTCCTGTTCAAAGGAATGATTCCGGTGGCCCTGAAGGCGCTTGCAATATTTTCCTTATCCTTTAGTTTCAAATATTCTACTAATTTTTTTAGGAGCGATGGAAAGGAGGTTTTATTTAAAACCTTTTCCGCTGGATTTTGCAGTTTAAATTGTTCTAATAATTTTCGCCAGGCCCTTTTCATCGGGGCATAATACCCGACATCCAAGGGCTGAGTAAGATGGGTGGAA
Source organism: Polydrusus cervinus (assembly GCA_935413205.1). NCBI lineage: Eukaryota > Metazoa > Arthropoda > Insecta > Coleoptera > Curculionidae > Polydrusus > Polydrusus cervinus. The sequence goes on from OW284511.1 coordinate 16,409,518, forward strand.
TGGGGAGGCAAAAATACAAATCTGATGTTGTTACGCTGGGATGCTATAATTATATCAACATTCAAGTGCGACGAAAGGTTATCCCCAATAATCACCTTGGGCCCAGGTCTGGATTTTGCCCATGGTAATACAATAGTTGAAAACCACTCTTGAAATGTAAACGCGTCAAACCATCCTGACTTGGATCTATTGTATCGAGTTCCTGGAGGACCACAGATGGTCCACTGATCATAAAGCCTTTCGGCTTTATAAACCACGTAAGGGGCCAGGACATTCATATCACCACTGATAGCAAACATGACAGATATAGACGCTTTGCTCGTGTTCATAATTCTTTCTGGATATTTTATGCCTCTCCTGAAGATACATTTTTTGGCACCTGGATCGTCTGATAAATTTGTTTCGTCGTAATTAAGTATGTTCTGAATTGGCACATTATTCAAACTCTCGGCAAGGTTATCAAAATACATGTTGATTTCATCTTCATTTTTTAGAGCTCTTACACCCTTAATATTCTGACAAGTTCTTTGCGATAATAAGTCCTTGTGTCGATCTATAAAATTAAGAGCCCATTCAGTTCCAGGAAGATTGTCACTAAATTTACTGATTTGTTTGCCAACAGAATCTAAATATCTTTTGACTATCATTCTAAGCTCTAGTGATGTTATTGGGCTACCATATTCTGCTGATGCAACAACAACGTCCACGATATGACGTTCTTCCACTTCTGTTAATACAGGTTGCCCCCCAGGCTTTGCAAGATGCTTACCATTAACTTTGTTCCAAAGCGTTTTTTTGTTTATCTTATACCGCCTAGCAGCTTCAGCATAAGACATTCCATAATTTTTTACGGCTCCTACAGCTTGCTGCAGTTGCTCAGCATTGTACATGAGATATCTTCTGGATCCCAACTTTTTTTTGTAAATTCGACCCATATTTACATAGTCTGGAACAAAAAAGTAATCATGTAAAGACACCCATGCGATCAAAATCACTGTACCGCAGCTGCGAAATTTTACTTTTATAATCATAAGTTTAAGTTAGATATTGTTTAAACGTTGGTAGGACAACCTTAGGTGACTATACTTATCAGAAATATAGATAGAACTTACCTAACTGTTTCTAGTTCGACCCCAAAAACCTTACTTCTGAAGTTTAAGATACACAATTATTTGCCACAACCTTACTTATTAAGCACTAATGCCTTACTGCAACCACGTGCGTTTTCCGTTTAGACCTGCGTCGACTTGTCGTTTGGTCAGCTTTGAAGTACAGCGCAATGCACGAGCGCATTGTTGCCAAAGTTAGCATAATATAAAAAAGTATCATGAAAAGTAACTTGGTGTAAAGTCACCTAGCCGTGTAAAATAACCCTGGTTTACGGTACATAAATTTGTAGGACCCTGAACAGAAACTTTCATTCTAAGCTTGTTGCTCCACCTCTGTATCCCGTACAAAACTTTATTTGTTCAGATTTTTTTTAAATGTTTTTTTCTTGTATCGGTTCTTTTAAATTGCACAAAAAAAATATTGAGACTTGAAGGTAGGCGAAAACTTGCATTATTTTAGCACCCCGAACAGCAACTTTCATCCTAAGCTTGTTGCTCCACCTCTGTATCCCGTACAAAACTTTATTATATGTTCAGATTTCTTTTTAAATGTTTTTTTCTTGTATTGGTTCTTTTAAATTACACAAAAAAAAATATTGAGACTTGTAGGTAGGCGAAAACTTGCATTATTTTAACTAAATATGTCACAATACCTTTAACACAGTGGAAACATCACATAACATATTTAGCTGGAATATAATATAGATATATTAATGTTTAAATATATGTAGCAAGTCTGGTATACCTGTTACAAGACTTTTTTTGTGCCGTTTTCACAAAGTCCGGTTTAATTTTGTAAGTTGCTTAAATGTATTTCTTTGATTTTTTACATAAATAAGTTGGTGAAATTAGATATATTTGTTTAGATCAATGTTATAGTTAAAATAACGGCCTTTGTGAGAACATGAATTTACTATATTTAGTTAAGTAGGATTCGGAGTAAGTTACAAGGGACAGAAGAAACATTTCTTCTTTGACAATTTAAATAGGAATGAATATCCTCTTTCATTTTGAACTTGCATTGTGTTTATTTATTTTAAATCACGTTTCAACTGATAAGTCGTCTTCAGGTAAATACTGCGAATATATTTTCTTCTATCTAAATCAGTCGAAAATTCCAGAGGTGATATCAGGATAACTTACTCCGAACCTGGCTTAAGGTAAACTTCCTAAGAAAGTGATCGCTTTTCTACGTGAACGGCAAGATCGCTTTCTTGATAAACGCATCTACTCTGTGGTCCAAATTACAGTAGCAGTAAACTTTGCGTTTATCAGATTCTAGGAATTTCCAGAGATAATATGTATACTTTACCACTGGTTTCAAACTGTACAGGGTGGAGCAAACATCGTGTAACTCTCTTAGAGCTTGTAGCAACAGTTTAACATTTTATTTGAATATTATTGGAACCCTATTCGGAACACTATTTATTATTATAAATTTATTTGTGTTGCTTTGTTACAACTTTTATGTCCACCCTGTATACAAACTTATGCCAATTTTGTATAGGAAGTGCTGTTTCAATATTATGTCAAAAAGTACTAACCTTTGCTTAAAACTGGATTTTTTTTTAAATTTTAACTTTTTGAACAAGTTTTCTGGCTACTTTACTTTGGCCCGCAATTAATATACTTGTCTGTAATGTAAAGTCGGTACTAAACGTGAAAATGGAGACTAGTACTTACACTTAAATTAAGAAAAATAATAAATCTATGTTAAAATTGATATTTTTAAAATTGTAAATATTTGCTTTTTTATTTTTAGCAGTTTAGCTAAGAAATTGTATGTATTTATTTGAAATAAACCATAAGACTAGAAAAATATAGTTTTATTTATTTGCCTATTTTTTTTATCAAGTGCAATGAACACCTTGTATTTTTTCAGTCATTGGATTTATAATTTTGGAATAGCCCCAAAACAATATTAATTTATACTTTATAGAGATTTTATTTTTTAAATAATTTTCCACCTCATTTTTAGATGCTGGCCATTTGGTTTTAACCAGAGCCATAAAACCTAATTACACACACCTCACTTTTTAAACGAATAGTACACAAAATTGGTTTCTCTGCCCTCATAGCTTTATATGGTTATTTAAGAGTCTACCATCACTTTTGGGAGATTGGGGTAAATTTGTTGAGTTGGCGGAGGGGTGTGTGTTGAGGTAGTTATGTGGGAATAGTTTTTAGGTGATCGAATTTTTGTTTCAAAATTTGCATTTAGTCTATGTTGGTTTATAAATAACTTTGTTATAACATTTTTGTAAGTAATAAATATTGGTACTTCTCTCTCTTGAAATATTTCAAAAATAGTTGCGGGCGTTCGGCCGTCACAAAATATAGATTTGGAGACGGAGGTTGCTGCAGCTGATATCATAACTCATATCCGATACAATGTTATTAAAAATAAAAAATGTTTATTGTCTCTTAATTTATGTAAGACGTTTGACACAGACTGTGTTTTCTGAGGCCAAAATAGAAAAATCTTACTTATTTTATTAAACCAATTAACAATCTGTCTTGCAAAACCAGTTTCAATTGGCACCGGTTTTTAAATGAGAAATACCTGGATTTATGATAGCAGGTGTACTTAGGATCCTGGTGTACTTTATAAGGGGTTTAAATACATATAACATAAATCCGAAATTGTTAGTCAGTTGATTGAGAGCTGTATTTGAAAAATTAAAGTTTTGAGCAACGCAGGTACCATTTACAATTTATGATTCTGTAGGATACTGTTACTGTAAATAAATAAACATGTCGCGAGTTTGTGCAAATAAGCCTGATTAGTTTCCCCAGAAAAGGTTTTACTACCGCCAGTTCATATAAAATTAGGACTTATTAAAAATTTTGTGAAGGCCGTGCTTTTAGCCATTTGAAAGAAAAGTTCCTTAGAATCAGTGACGCTAAAATTGAAGAAGGAATATTTGTGGGTCCCCAGATTAAAAAAACCTTTCGGTGATGCGTAATTCGACTCCATACTTGAAGGCAAGGAACATGACTCTGGAAATGCATTTGCGAACATTTTTTTGGGAAACATAAAACTATAATTAAAGATCTGGTTGCCCAACTTCTTTTGTGTTACCATTGTTACCAAAATCTAGGGTGTAATATATAGTTGAAAATTCGTTTCCTGGATTGTCATTTTAATTACTCTCCAGGAAATTGTGGTGTTCCACCACGATATTTTAAACTTGGAAAGAAGATATCAGAAAATGGAACAGGCTGCTTTGAAAAGGCAGGCTCAGAAGCGCAAAATGAGTGCACACACATTAGATTCAAAGATAAAAATTAAATTACCTTTGTTGAACAAACTATATATTTTGCATGTTTATTTAGTATATAATGCCTATAAATTAAAATTTTGTAACAAATAATTCATTTTTTTTTGCGAGGCAACTAAAATTTTTCTTAGGTCGCTTGGGTGCGGTTGAATCCAAAAAAATTATGTTTTGTAGGAAACAAAAAAAGCTGTAATGTGTTCGTCAATGTCATTTATGTAACTTAACACACTTTGTACAATTAGGAATGTTAAGAAGTTCAAAAATATATATGTGGTGTTCCACAAGGATCTACTCTGACTCCACTTTTTTCTTATTTATTCAATAATTCATTTCTAATTCTTTGCAGACAATACCAGTAGTGCATGTTTTGTTGATATTATCTCCAAAATTGATTGTAACAAAATATAATTTAATGGCTTTTGTTAGAAATAATTTATGCTAGATATGTAAGAGTTTAACATTCCCTGTAATGAACATTATTTGAGAAGAAAGAAAAAAACAAGTAAATTACTGGATAGTTCAAGATTTAAATGTCGTTTGTCATGCCATGTAATAGATATCTATCTGAGATGATGAATTCTTAAAAATCTACTTACAATTCTTTTAAAATCTGTCTGTGTTCGGAGCTTTGAATTCATAGATTGTTATTTTAAAAAGAAAAACAAATCACAAATATAAGAAAAATGTATAATAATTTATTTAAATAGAATTACATTTATATTTAACCTACACAACATAACCTCAACATTGTAAAAAATGTTCTTGTATAATGAATGAAAATGCATTTATTAAATGTATTACACTATATTTAAGGAATGGAGACCTAACTATAGGCTTAAGATCTAGTGTATTTTCCCCAAATGTGGAGCATAAATACTGAAGCGATGAACAAGAGAGACATTACTAGTACTGGAACTGGTCCGCTGTAACAAAAAAAAAATGGTATCATTTTCTTTTCAAGAGCAAGGCACACAACACTAGTAGATAAAGAAGTTGACTTAAAAAACAGTGACAATGCCTTGTCCTAACCTGCACAGTAGACTTTAGGAACCAAAAGTCTAAAGCCCAAACCAAATTGTAGTGTTTTACTTAAACCCTGTTTAAAAACAAAATATCCAAATTTTCACAAAAAAATATATAAAAATCTCATATGGCTAAAAATACAAGGACATTTTATAAACTGGAATCTGAGGTATGTATAACATATTACAAAACTACTGTCAAGTATACAGAGTGTTACTGTTTATTTAAAAGATATCTCTTAAGGCCTTTTTACATTATATGCAAGTTGCAAGTGTAAATTAATAGTTATTTTAAATGGGAAAACTTGTACAAAAAAATAAAATGTAATTTTTAATCAGCTGATGCCAGGTTTCCATTGAAAATGACCACTTGCACATTGCATCTAATGTAAAAAGGCCTTTATAGGTAACCAGTTTATAAAGATTTACAGAAACTACAGATTATGTTCAACAGCTTTTCAGGGGGCTGGGGAGAGCGATGTTCTCCCCTTGTTCCAGCACCATAGGTACACAAAGAGTGCACAAAAACTAGATTATACAAAATATTTGATAACAAAATAAGAAATTCTAGGATTTCTGACTTCAACCTAAATTTAAAACATTTTTTAATAAACTAACAAAATAACTTACACTTTAATGCCAGGCGAGTCGTCAGTGTAAAACCTCCACATACCCCCTGTACCAGCCCCTGTATTTCTTCTGGCAGTCGTAGTGGTGGTTGTAGTTTTTCTCTGTCTTACAGTGCCTCCTGTGCTGGCCCTCGGAACAGCACCTCCTTTTGATGGGGACCTACTGCCCGCGCCTACCGATGTGGAACTTGCTGGAGCAGGCTAAAATATATTAGGTTAATGTTGGAGAAAGGAAATTATTAGATAGATATAAACTGATTGAGAATATGTCAATATGTTTAGTCATAATATGACCAAAATTTGAATAAAAGGTATAGTCTATTATAATTTAAACAATAACTATTAACTATAGCTTAAAATTGAAGCATATTGGTACACACAAATATTCAAATAATGAATAATTTTACCAATAAACTTTTTTATAAAACATAAATGAGACTATAGAAGTTTCTACGGCTAAAGGTCTTATAAAAATATTGCTCCTTTTATTTTCTACAAAAGATTTTGTAAAATAGTTTAAACAAAACGTTCTGTAAAGAAAAAAAATAAACCGTAACAAAACCTTCACCGGAGAAATGTATGAATATTTATTAAAGAGCCTAAGATTTAATTTAAAAAATACTAACCATTATCTGTGGATATGTCTAATATTACCCAAAAATAAATACACGAGCACCGTTCTCAATTTCAATTTGAATGAGTTTCTTTTGGGTCGCTAGAATTCAAGAAAGTTGACACGTCACACTTCCACGCAGCTCCACGGGCAGCGAAGTGTCAACATTTTGATGACGTTTTGCAGGATGGCAGTTGCGGCTATCGATCCGTCGGACGGATATACAATATGTTCAAACCAGAATTAAAAAAATGGAAAACTAAAAAATGCCGTCGACCAGATATCTTTGTGCCGTTTTGCTACATCGTAAATAAATAAAAACTTTCTGTCTGTGTTAAATAATATTTGATAAAAATTTATTTCAGATTGTCGAAATAAAATTTCATGGGAAACTTTACAAACGCCTAACTTTTTTCACAGAGGAATGATAAGTTGTCGCTGTTGCTTCTATTCTTCTTGTGCTCTTTTTGTCTCAGCATAAATTAAATCTTTACATACCGCTCAATCATTCTTTTGTGCTTTTATTGTAATAGTCCAGTAGCAACATCATGTAATTTTTTTTAATTCTCAAGGACATGTCATTGTTTTTGTTTATGGTGCGCGGAGGTGGCAGGTCGGCAGGTGACACTTTGACATATGATACGTTTGATTGACAGTCGTCCCTATTTTTTTCACAAAAATGTATTTTTTAGAAAATTTGTGCCGAATATGCGTTCAGACTGGTGCACCTCTAGTGGATATCAACTCCGTGGATTTTGACTCGGTCAAGTTATGTGAAAAGTTGGAAGTTTGTGCGAAAATGGTAAATATGTAAAACTTTTGAAATGTTAAAAACTGTCTGACCTATTGATTTTTCTTGTCACAGGTTGTGTACTGTGGTGGGGTTTGGAATAGAAGGACGTATTTTTATGTATTTTCTAAAATAAAATGATTTTGAAAATTATTTATTTATTTAGACTGTTTGAATAGAAGTAAAATAGTGAGACCTACTAGGAAAAGACCAGGAACTATTTATTATCTACCCATTTACTTGTTTTATTCTTATACTAGTCCACATTTTCGTTTGATATTTTGAGGATTTGGTAGTAGTATTATTTATTATAGAAACCTCTTTTGATTTATTTTCAATTATTCTCAAGGCAAAATAGGTTCTTCTGAGGTAAAAATATATAAATAGAATAGACAATAGACATGTAGTTTTCATATATAAAAATATGAAAACTCAATAGTAAATGGGCCTAAACAGCTCAAATCAAATTTGTCTTTTTTTTCTATTTTAAATTCTTATTAACAGAAAATAGTAATCAATAAAACTTATAACATATTGTTTAGATTTAAAACATGATTAGCAAGGTAGACTAACTTCAATGCTTGTTCACAGGCTATATCCAAAGATCGCATTTCCTCAGATATTTGTGAAAAATGTGTCAATAAACTACGAGTTTCCTACCACTTTCTAGAGATGTGCAAAAAAAGTACCAAAATTATTCAGGGATATCTAGAAAAACTTGTAGGGTCAGAAAGAGTGGAAAAGCATTTTCAAGAATTTACTAATTTCCAAAACAGTAAGCTTCATGCCGTAGTCGAAAAGTTACCAGATGTAGAATTAGACAATTTAGAATATGATGAACATGATGATAACAGAAATGTTGCAGAATATCATTGTAGCACTTTAAATTTGTATAATGATGCAGAACACCGAATACGCGCTTGTAGAAAAAAGCAAAGAATAACCAAAGAACAACGATGTTCCTTGCTAAAACGACTGTTAAACAGACCTAAAAAAGAAAGGGACAAACCTGTATCGGCTTATTCCAACAGTTTATTTAATTATGAAAGGGGGGGTTTGAAAAATATTATAGATTTTGCAAAAAACTATGAATTTAGTTTTAAACTAGATAAAAATTCTAACATAGAATCAACTCCTTTGGATAAACTCACAGCTTTTTCGACAAACTATTTCAGAAGAGATTTTACTGAGTTCAAAAATCACATATTGTATATTATTGAGAATAGAGACAGATTTGAGTATTGCAGTCCGTACAGTACAGATGATGATTTTTCTAGTGAAAGTGAGATGGAGGATGGGAATGAGGGAGAAGGCGGGGTGGAGTTTGAAGAGGTGATGGTTGAGCCAGATATTAAGATTAAAAGTGAAGTTATGGATTGTGATGATGAAGGTAAAAATATAAGAATCATTTTTATAACTGATTTTTCAGAAAAATTATGCCTCAGCTTCTTGTTATTCAGTTATTCTAACCTAAACATTTTACCAGTTTGGCAATATTTTCTGTCAGAAGTTTAGAAAAAACTATTAGATTATCATTTCCACAACAGCTTTTCTGTTGTTTAAAAAAATATACCTATATTTTTTTCCTAATTTCGAAGACCTAGACACAGTAATTCATTTGCATACCTTTCACTATCAGTTGGAAGAACAGTCATGAATGGTGTCAATTATTTGTCATTCTCGCATTAGTATTTTTCTTATGAGAATTTTCATCAGTTTACTGTCATTTCTTTATCAAGACTGTCAGTCTGACTGATTGTGTAGGGTTTGCTACTGTATCTTTCATATTAATAATACTTAACTAACCTGGCTCAATTTTTAATTAAAGTTTTGCTATCTAAAGAGTATTTTAATTATTTCCGCAACATTTTTTGTGTCTCTTACCGCAACTTTTATAGAACCGTTTATATAATGTTTAGAACTTTATTATTTTGATTTTTAATATGTTTATCATTAAAGTTATAATTTTAACATCAATTTACAATAACAGCTCCTTGAGATCAGTCAGAAGTTTCAGGCACTTAAGTTTAGTTGACAGAAAATTGCGTGTGGCGGAAATGACAAAATAATTTGTTCAAATACTCTAAAAATTTTTTTACAGTAATTTTGTTTTGTTACGACATTTAAAAAGTTTTGCACAATCTATAAATTCGTTGTAGAGAAATTAGAGGTTTCAATCCAGAACTAGTTTTTTAAATATCACTGATCTATTGTGGAAAAAATTCTTGTTACTACCCATAATATAGAGAGATTACAATTAATTTAAAAGATAATGTAATTATTTTTTTCCTTTAGAAAGTCAGTGTCCCTTGGATTATCTTGAAACATCATTTGAAGAAGATAACATACAAATAAAAAAAGAAGAACCCCATTCTGACTCAGAAAACGATTTATGTCAACACAAACCCAGCCGTTCGCCTGTCACTCAACTGTCAAATTTCTACCACACTACCGCACATATAAAAGAGGAAGATAGTCTGCCAAAACCATTTAGTGATATTGGAATCAACACATTTTCCACCATACAACCAAATTATAAATCTAGCTTAGGCCTGAATTCGTCGCCCTCCGTTAAACTGCTCGATAAGTTGGTGTCAACTTATCCCATGGGTTCTAGGAAGGTATTTTCGGCGAGTAACGTGAGATGTCGCACCAGGGACCAACCGTACATCAATCCGCAATTGAAAGAACAGTTTTTGTACAGGAGTTTTCGGTGCGAGAGGTGCAATAGGTATTTTAAGAGTCAGGGGTATTTAAAAGCTCATACGTCCAAAGTACATTAGGCTTTTTTAATTGGATAAAAAGTATATACAGGGTGAAACTTTTAGTTGCCAACAATATTTCTGAATTTTGACGCACACAAGGGCCGATTTAGCTTTTGTTCTGGAGGGTAATGCTCTCGAAAAATACCGGGTAACAACGAAATTACTACCCTGCTTGTCACATCCTTATAAAATAAAATATGAAATTTTGGTAGGTTATATGGTTACACGGTGCGCACCTTTTCTGTATTCAAACGTCTGACTGTCCGGTTGAATCGGAAGTACACCTTTGTTATTTTAAATAGATCACCCTATATATTTAAAAAAATATGCATTCTACAAAGAATTCAAAGCATAAAACATGGGCCATGTCCAATACCTATCTAAGACAGTTTCCAAGAAAATAGCATTGGAAATTATCAAATTAAGCACAACATTGTTTTTACAAAAAACAAATGAGTAAGTAAGAAGGTCGCAACTATTTCACTTCCGGTTGAGTCAGAAGTGCTAAAAAATTTAACATTCAAGCAGAAGATTCTCCAATAATTTTAATAGCACTGCCCCTTTTAAATATAATTTTCAAATTTCAAAGTTATCTTACTTTTCTAAATATTTTTTATTTATGCTTCCCTATGTCTAAACTTATTAGTTTTTAAGATATAAGCAATTAAAAGTTTAGTTACCTTATACAACAATTTATGTTAGTATATTCATAGTTTCATCTAAGGTAGCTATGGATAATAATAACGTCGTAAAACAGTTGAAATTAGTAAACAGATCTGCGGGGATCCATGGCTACCTTAGATGAAACTATGAATAAATTGACATCAATTGTCAATTGGATAATACAACAAAACTTTAATTGCGTATAGTTAATAAGTTTAGACATAGGGAAGCATGAATAAAAAATATTTAAAAAAGTAAGAAATTTTGAAAATTGGATTTAAAAGGGGTAGTGGCATTGAAATTATCGGAGAAATTTGTGTTTGAATGTCAAATATTGCAGCACTTCCGGTTAAACCGGAATTGAAATAGTTGTGACTCATTCATACGGAATATCTAAAAAGAAATAAAAAAGTAAAAAAAAAACAAATTCTTTACTTAATCATTTGTTTTTTGTAAAAAGAATAAAATGTGTTGATTTGACATTTTGACAATTTTCAACGCCATTTTCTCGAAAACTGTCTTAGATAGGTATAGGACATGGTACATATTTTATGCTTGGAACTCTTCATTTAATGCATTTGTATAAAGATATACAGGCAGTTTTATATAAAAGTTGTGTGCACTTCCAGTTCAACCGGAAGCGACAGTTAAGAATAATGAAAATGTGCGCACAGTGCAACCATGTAACCTACCAAAATTTTATAATAATTTTATAAGGGTGTGACAAGCTGGGTTGCGTTCACAGTTGACGTACGACAATTGTCAGGCGCGCTCTGGGTGAGCTCGACGATGGAAAATTGCGTTCACTGTTGAGGATAATTTATACCGGACAAAACAATTTTTTACCCAAGTCGAGAGTTAGTTAAAAGTTGCCGCGTACGCGCATATCGTTTGTTTATATGCATTGAAAGTTGGGATTGGTTGAGAACAACAACTATAACCAAAAAGTGTTTTGAAAATTTTCCATCGTCTTGTCGACAAAAGGCTCGATCATATTGAAGAAAAATGGGACAACAATATTGACGTGTCGCGTTCATAGTTAAAAATCATCCGGTAAATTTTCCCCCGACAAACGTGGTTAACAACTGTGAACTGTACTGATATTATTGTCATCCGGTATATGTTTGCGTAGAGGGGTTAGTAAACATGTCCAATCCATTATCAATAATTAACTATTGAGCACCCTGTATATATTTATGTTATTTTTAAAGCAATATAAATATGTTTTCCAAATGACTGTTTTTGATAAAAATAATATTTATAGTGTAAACATTTTTTATAGTTTTAAACAGCTAATACCTTTACAGTTCCTATACGTTTCACCTCGATTTGCATTTATTAAGTTAAAAAGTAGTGCTTTGAAAGCAAAAGAGATTTTTTAGTTGCTGAAGCCAGACGTTAGTAATTCTTTATAGTCCATTGAGGTGACCGCATGTAACCCTATGTTACCGAACATCCTTTATTTTTTTAAATATTATTTTAAATAAGTAATAATTGTTCTGTAAAAATATCATCTGGTGGTCTGTCTTGCCTTACCTGGCAGAAGTGCCTGGCAACCCACCCTAAAATGGTGCATTTTTAATGAGATTCATACATATACATTGATGGGCTAAAATATGGAACAAATTCATTTAAAAATCAGGTATTAATTTTTTGAAAAAACGCTTGGACACGTCGATTATAATTTTTTTTCCGGGTTTTTTGCCTCAAAAAGAAATTATACAGGGTGTGTCAAAAAGTAGATGTAGGTAGCAAAAATTTTTGTTTTTTTAAATAGAACCTTATTTTTTCAATCAAATCAAATTTTGAATTCTACGTCAAATTCTGCGCATAATTCATGTAGCATACCATATCCTTATCTCTAACGGTTTTAGAGAAAAAGTACATCATAAAACGAAATTTTTCTTTAAATAAAGGTACATGTACCTACTTAATTGTCACTACGATAGCAAATCATGTGTCAATCAAAAATAACTTTAAGTTTAATTTTGAAAAACGGTGATCATGGTGCATATAAATGAAACTCAAAGAATCGAAATTTTAATTTTAATTGGATGTGGAGACAAAACAAGAAGTCAAAAAGAGGTTTGTAACTTGTTTATAACTAAGTATTCAGAACGACCGATTACAAGATCTACAGTGAGTAAAATTGAGAAGAAATTCAGAGATAAGGATATGGTATGCTACATGAATTATGCGCAGAATTCAAAATTCGACTGAAAAAAAACAGGGTTCTATTAAAAATGCCAAAAATTTTTGCTACATCTACTTTTTGACACACTCTGTATAATTTCGTTTTGAGGCAAAAAATCCAGAAGAAAAAATTATAATCAACGTGTCCACGCGTTTTTTCAAAAAATTAATACTTGATTTTTAAATGAATTTGTTCCATATTTTAGCCCATCACTGTATATAACACTTACCTCGTAGAGGAATAGTCAATAGTTTTTTTAATATTAAGACACACAAGTGTTTACACAAGTCAACATACAATGTAGTAAAATAATATACATACTATAATGAAATATGGACTTGCTTGGTCACCGTTACAACTTTAAATTATTTAGTTCAACAAAATTATGATTTAAAAATTCGTGAATTTTTTAAAAAACATTCTGAGTTAGTATTTCCCTAACACGACCTTTAAGTTGCTTCAACTGCAAGGTTTTTATGCTTACAATAATATTAAGTACTTTAAATTAAGGTAAAAAAACGAATGTTCGATGACGTAGGATTTTAAACTGTCCCGCAGAGGTTTTAGTATTTTTTTTAGTTTTTCTTCCCATTTTATAAAATCTTAGTTATTTTTCCATTCCGAAACATGTCAAAGTATTTTTAATGGTATTAACTGTTTAGGCTTTTTTACTTTAATATTAAGATTAAAAATCTCTACTTCTTGGCATTAAATAAGTGTTGTGAAAACTAAATTTAAAACATGTGATGTTATATGCGTCCTACGTAGATGTTCAAAGGCTATTTTATGTAATGTAGAAAAGTGTACATTTTTGAGAAATCTTCAGTTGATACTTTGTATCGATGTGTGCGAAAAAGAATATATTTGCGACTGCCTGATGGTAACTTCTACAGTACAGTAGGTACTAAAATTGTAAATATTGTTTATATATGGGTATATACTTGTTTTTTGTTAAAACTCTATAACAATTTTGCCTGCACCATTTAATTTTTTTATTGATTGTACTGGCTATTTAAAAATGTTCTTAATTTAAAACACACATTCTATCTCGTGGTTTAATTAGGATATAAGTACATCCCTGCAGGGTGAATTATTTTATTATGTACAGGGTGTCCCGAATTCGATGCTCTTTGTGGATATCTCGGAAACCATAAGAAAAAAGCCTCGGTCAAATGGTGGCAAAGTTGCAGAATTTTGTGCCCAGTATAATCGTAAAAAAAAAATTGGCGCTTTCTTTTTTACTTTTTGAAATATTCTAAAAACTAAAATTTCGAGTTTTTTAAAAATTTATCCGACTTATTTTAACCGCTTCAGAGAAACAACAACATTGTTAAAGCAACTATTTTAGTTTTTTTTATACTACCGTGTTTTTAGAATTCCGTAAAACGTTTCGTTTTTGTGGAATTGTTAAAAACTTTAATTTTTTAAATGCGAACCTGCATTTTTTATTTTATTTTTTGAAATCTCTTCAAGCCCTAAATTCAACAGTATATCACACTTAATAAGTTTAAGACGTTTTGATGTCATTTTTACATCATCAGGAATTTGATAATTACTTTTAAATAAATACTACTATGATATCAGTTACTTAACAATTTTTACTAAATACAGAATTTAAATGATTGCGGAATTTAACCGTTATACAATGAATTAACTATACAATATCTATTTATGTCTGTTTCGAGCAAATTTGATTACTTAGATTACCGATGCGTAGATTAAAGGGCTAGTTCGATAGTAACCAAAAATTACATATTTAATTGTAGTTTTTGATAATAATACATATATCTAAAGCCGATAATTAGAAAACAAATAAAATGTTTAAATAAAAACAAGAATTAATAAAAAGTTCAATCCAGCCACACACTGACAAGAAACTCAAATTAAATTAAGTTGAACCAACCAAAAGTGGCTATAACGAAAACTTTATACCTGCTTGTTTTGCTTAATTATGTTGACAGATGTAGTGAATAGTCACATTTTTATGTTCAACGGCGATATTTAAATTGCGTAGGCTCATTCAAAAATGCATTCGAGAGGAAGGACACTTGTTTGAACACTTAATATAAAGAAGTTTTTTTTTACTTATTGTTTTTGTTGCTGGTCTTTTTTCTTTTAATTATACCTTAAATAAATGCCAGGGCCGTATTTACTTTATATTACTTTTAATTATCAAATACCTGATGATGTAAAGATAACATCAAAACGTCTGAAATGTATTAAGTGTGATACAGGGTTGAATTTTAGGTTTAAAGAGATTTGAAGAAATAAAATAAAAAGTGCAGGTCCGTATTTAAAAAATTAAAGTTGATAACAGTTCCACAAAAACGAGACGTTGTGCCGGAATTCTTAAAACACGATAGTATAAAGCTAAAAAAGTTGCTTTAACAATGTTGTATTTGTTTTTTTATAGCGGTTAAATAAAGTCAATAAATTTAAAAAAAACTCAAAATTTTAGTTTTTTTCGAATATTTCAAAAAATAAAAAAGAAAGCTCAAATACTGTTTACGATATTATTGGGCAAAAAATTCCGCAACTTTGCCACCATTTTCCGATGCTGTATCTCTTACAGTTTCCAAGATACCCATGATGAGCATCGAATTTGGGACACCCTGTACATGCTATACCGTGTATATTAAAAAAAATAAAATGGCGCATGCGAAACGGTCTTGGATTCTTAAATAAAACTAAGATTGTGAATCTTTTACGCCCAGTACTTGTTCAATCCGAATTTATACAATAAGTACTTATAAAGTTAAATGTTTGTACCTTTTATCTATTATGGTAGTTTTATATTTTTATTTTGTTATTATAATTATTTAAATACAACCGTTAAATAAAAACATAGAGTTTTCTTTTTTAAATAGTGTATGATATAAAAAATAACTCAAAAATTGTTCTAAAAGGTATAAAGTTACACGCCTATGGAACAGAAAATGTTTTTAATAAGCCAATCGGTTTTAACTTTCTATAAAATATTAGTCCAGTAGCAACAATATTCAGCCAATCAAATCGCTAAAAAAATATTTTGACGTTCCATCACTTGTCAACTGTTTCCCCCAGCCACCCGCGCAATAGAAAGCAAATGATACAGAAAACAGTGGCGTGTAGTGTTACGGTTTCGCGAGTTCAAAAACCTTTAAAACGTTAAAAAACTTTTCTAGGCAAATGGAAATTGCCAACGCGGTGGGGACCAGTTCGGGGGTCCCTAGGAACACCAGAATTATGGAAGGCGTGGGGGCCAGAGTCATTAGAGGCCCCGACTGGAAATGGGGCAAACAGGTATGTAGAGGTTATGTTTTGATTTTTAGCCAGGAGAAAAGGGGCTATTCTGGGGTTTCCTGAGGTTGTTGGAAATTTGTAATGGTTGCGTTTGCTTTAGTCTTTATATTACAATAAATTTTCAACCTAATCTTTTTTGGACAAGGATACCAGTAACCTTGAATCTTAGTAGTGAAAGGGGTGACTAAATAAGAGTTTATAAGGCAGAAGTTTAATCTAGGTTCTGCCGCAGAACCTAGATTAAACTTACCGAAAAACCAATTTGTAGGACGGCGGAGAAGGCCATGTAGGCACTGTCCGTAACTTTGAATCGCCTGATGAAGTGGTAGTCGTATGGGACAATGGTACAGCAGCCAACTATCGTTGTTCGGGCCAGTACGATCTCAGAATCCTTGACAGCGCCCCAACTGGTATCAAACACGAAGGAACTATGTGCGATACATGTCGTCAGCAACCGATTTTCGGGATTCGTTGGAAGTGTGCGGAATGTGGAAACTATGATTTATGTTCGGTTTGTTATCACGGAGATAAACATCAGTTAAGGCACAGGTGAGTTTTAATTTAAGAATTTATTTATCCCAGTATAGATGTTGTCAAAACCATTTAAAATTAATGATGTTTTAATGTATCTTGAAATTTTGCTTTTTTTTTGGGAATTGAAAATTTTTATTTGGGTATAGATTTGTAGATGAAATTTCTTGTAATTTTGTTATTACTTCCTAAATGATGTTTTTTTCCAAATATAAGAATGTTTGTTTTTTGAGTTATGTAAATTAAATTTTCTTGTGCAATGTACCAGTAAATAAATAAATCTTATTTTTTTAGATTTTATCGCATCACCACTCCGGGAGGTGAACGTTTTTACTTAGAGCCTCGTCGAAAGACCAAGAAAATTGCGATCCGCGGCATTTTTCCAGGCGCTCGTGTCGTACGTGGTGTGGACTGGCAATGGGAGGACCAAGATGGTGGCAATGGCAGAAGGGGGAAAGTGCAGGAAGTACAGGATTGGTCAGCTGCAAGCCCCAGGTATATACTATTTTCTAATATTTTTAATGAAATTAACCCATTTTGTGACCTAAATTTGAAACTGGACTTTTTAATTGTACAGGGTGAGTCAATGATAGACTAAAGTTCATTTTCCCCTTTATCTTAATAATTAGATAAGAATTCGAAATGCAAAAGTTGTAGAGACCATTAAGGTGCACATTTTAAAAGTATGCCAGAGTATACGGGGTGGCTCAAAAAGACGTGGCGAATATAACTTGGGTTTTTTAAACGGAACACCCTATATATAGTACTATTTTCTGATTCCCCACAAAATTCTATGCTTATTTTGTAAATGTCATATGTCTAAATTCAATAGTTTTTGAGATATTGACAACTTAAAATAGGGCATTTTCAGACTTTGACAGGCTGTAACATTGGAACGGTTCACCTTAGAGAAAAATGGTTTTCACCCCCCATCTTAGTTTTTTATTCTCTATCCAAAGAAACCAACTTCCGATTTACCATGTTAAACCGTTGAAACAGGTTTTTTGGTTTAACATGGTAAACCGGAAGTTGTAACTTTTAGATAGAGAATAAAAAATTACAAAGAGAGGTGAAATCCATTTTTCTCTAACATGAACCGTTCCAATGTTACAGTCTGAAAATGCCATATTTTAAACGTCAATATCTCAGAAACTATTAAATTTAGACATACAAAATAAGCGTAGAATTTAGTGGATAATTAATTAGTTAAGTGCGAACTATTGCTAACTCTTTTATTATTATAGATACAAAGTCGGTTAAATTAGCAAAGTAGTAACATTTTTTCTGCTAATTAAGATAGTAAAAACAAAAAAACAATTGAATACAGCATTTCCGATTAAACGAGAAAATGCATTTTTTTAAACGGAACACCCTGTATATTTTTGACACAAATGTTTGCAAATCGTCTACAGAATAAAAAAGTTCATATGCAATATTGGCCTAAAACTAAGAATAATCTAATTATTGCCATATTTACTTTTTAGACAAGGTGGCTGTGCATTTTTGAAACAAAAGCTTTATTCGGTGTGTCAGTAGATTATTCTGCTGTCAACAAAAGTTAAACATTTATGTTATGATTGAACTGGTCTGTGACTTTAGATATTTTGGTAAAAATATTACAAAATGGGGTTCACACATTTAGAAAAATGCGATATGTTAGAAGCGTATTTTGTATACAGAAAAAATAGTTTCCGGGCACAGGAACAATATTCCCAAATGTATCCTGAACGTGATCAACGAAACAGAAGGTATTTTTTAAAGCTGTATAGAAAATTTAGAAGTAACGAAGGAGTATTTGCAAAGGCTAGAACTAAACACTAGTTTATAATAAGTGAACAAGTAGAAGTAAATGTGTTGGCATATTTTGAAGCATACAAAAATAATTCAACCAGAGATTTGGCAAGGGGCAGTAGTTTAAGCTTAGTTACAATATGGAGAGTTTTAAAAAAATATAAGGTTGTACCCCATAAGTACCAACCAGTGCAAACATTATTACCTGGGGACACTGAAAGGAGACTACATTTCTGTCAATTGTTTGTTAATATGTGCAGGCAAAATTCTAACTTTTTAAGGCAAATTTTTTGGAGCGATGAAGAAAATTTTTCAAACAGGGGTATGTTTAATCGTAAAAACATGCATTATTGGTCTATAGAAAATTTGTTTCTTTCTTATCCCCGAAATCCACAAATAAGATTTAGTATTAATGTTTGGTGTGGTATAATAGGCAGTCAGATAATTGGGCCATTGTATGAAGGCAATTTAACAGGCAGGATATGTTATTGATATGTTAATATGTTGTCAGAATTACTGGAAGCATATTTAGATAATGTGAACATAACCAAATCTACTTTCAACAAGATATAGCCCCCCCTCATCAGATTCACGAATTAAGAATATTACTAGAAAGGCTTTTTCAAGATAGGTGGATGGCAACAAATGGTCCGATATGTTGGCCCCCAAGATCTCCTGACATAACTTTACTAGACTTTTATTTTTGGGGTTATGTCAAAGGAGAAGTCTATAAAAGGAGATACGCGAACCTGGAGGAACTTCAAGAAAGCATTCGAAGTGGCTTAATAAAACAGTGTGCAGAGGAGTTGGCAATTCCAATTTGTCATATTATAAATAATTCTTTTAAGTACGGTATCTTTCCTACTAATCTAAAATTGGCAATTGTTAAACCTCTGCATAAGAAAGGTGACCCTGCTTCTTTGGAGAACTACAGGCCAATTAGTCTATTACCTTCATTCTCAAAGATCTTCGAAATGGCAATGTGCTCTAGATTGTTGAGTTTTTTCTACTCTGAGGGGTTACTTAGTCCATCTCAGCATGGCTTCTTAAAGGGCAAATCTATAGAGACAGCTGTTTATGAGTTTATTGAGAGAGTCATTGAGGGGCAGGAGGATAAGAGCCTATCCTTAGGCATGTTTCTGGATCTGTCCAGGGCGTTTGACAGCCTTGACCATGCCATTATTTTAGAAAAACTGGAGCGTTACGGAATAAGTTGGCCCCCATTGGACTGGGTGCGCTCGTACCTTTCAGATCGTGGTCAGAAAGTGCTGATCGAGAAGGATGGTAGGCGGTACTTTTCGGAGGTGGGGCGCGTTCGTATGGGAATCCCACAGGGAAGTGTCATGGGTCCGTTGCTTTTTGTGTTCTACGTCAACAATCTGTCGCCTGAGGTACTGGACGGTGATTCTCATTTGGTAAATTTTGCCGATGACACCAATATTTTGGTACTAGGGTCCTCGCTGAATGAGCTTCTTGGAATCTCTAGTGACTGTCTGGACAGGACTCAGGAGTGGTTCACAAAGAATAAACTAGTTTTAAACAACGACAATACCAAATATGTGTGTTTCAGATCAAAACAAAGAAACGGTGACATTCCACAGGATGTCGTGCTCTGCTCCTGGGGTGTAACTTTAGCCACGGACACCAAGTTCTTGGGAATCTACATTGACCAGAATTTGGATTGGGTGTCTCAGGTAACACATGTTTGCAACAAGCTAAATGCTGCCTGCTACTCTCTCAGAGTGATGGCTAAATATCTTGACCGCAGCACACTAAGAATCGTATACTTTGCAAACATACAATCAACATTGCGTTTTGGGGTAATATTCTGGGGTGGTAGTATTGAAGCTGATAGGGTATTTATAACACAGAAAAGGGCAATTAGGATTCTTTTGGGGTTGTCATGGAGGGAGTCATGTAGAGGAAAGTTTAGGGATCTAAATGTATTGACTCTGCCAGGTCTGTATGTTTATGAGTGTTTGATTTTTCTGTTTAAGAATAAAGATAAATTTCGGCAGCATGAGATACACCATCCATTTAATACCAGAACTATTGGTTACAATGTTCCTGTGCACAGGCTCCCATCCACTGAAAGGGGTCCTACCTATTCATCTATAAGGTTTTTTAACAAATTGCCTGCGCATATTAAGAGTGAAAGGAATTTTAAAAGGTATAAGAGAGCTCTGTTTGTCACTATTGTAAAAATTGAACCCTACAGTATAAATGAATTTCTAGAATATATATTTTAATAGTACCGAGGTGTATGTTTTTAATGTGTATCTAAACAGTGTTGTATATACAAAATTTTAATTATTGTTTTATCTTTATTATATAAGTTTGTTGTGTATAAGAGTTATTGTGTAATATTATTGACGCCAAATCAACCAATTGGTGCTGCATTTTTTTGTAAAATTTTATCAATTTTTTTGATTAAAAAACTTTTGATTTGATTTGATTTGATTCATCATATCATCCATTGATGGCCGAACAGTGTTAAAAGCCACAAGACGGCGATGTCTTTGCACATCTAATGTAGGTTTTTTTTATTACGCTTAAACTAAACAGTTAAGATAAAATTAGGTTTTATTTCAAAATGCACAGCCACCTTGTCTAAAAAGTAAATATGGCAATAATTAGATTATTCTTAGTTTTAGGCCAATATTGCATATAAACTTTTTTATTCTGTAGACGATTTGCAAACATTTGTGTCAAAAATATACAGGGTGTTCCGTTTAAAAAAATGCATTTTCTCGTTTAATCGGAAATGCTGTATTCAATTGTTTTTTTGTTTTTACTATCTTAATTAGCAGAAAAAATGTTACTACTTTGCTAATTTAACCGACTTTGTATCTATAATAATAAAAGAGTTAGCAATAGTTCCATTTAAAAAAACTAAGTTATATTAGCCACGTTTTTTTGGGCACCCCCGTATACTCCAATATAATTTTAAAATATGCACCTCAATGATCTCTACAACTTTTGCATTTCGAATTTCCATCTAATTCTTAAAATAAAGGAGAAAATTAACTTTACTCTATCGTTGACTCACCCTGTACTGTAGCCCAGGACTCTGGTTTTCAAATTTAAAATTTTAGGCTTAATTTTTTGGGATCACAAGATTTTTGCTAAGGTTGCCCCTGCATTTGCATCAAGGTTGCGACGATTTAAATCAAATGATTTAAATCATGGTTTAAATTAACTGATTTTTTCAATTTTAATTGTGATTTAAATCAAATTATAAATTGCTGTAAAAAAAAAGTCGCCGAAGCAAAGAACTCACCAGGCAATTCAAAAAAAAGGAAGATAGTTTATTGAAAACAAAGTGTTTAGATACATTATGTAAGTGTAACTGTAAAAACATAAATAATCGTCATAAGTCCAGCGTAAAAAATATTCATAAATTATGCTGCACTCTGCCGAAAATTTTCATATCAATACAAGTTATATTGTATGTCCCCGAGGAGATTTTTTAACTGTCTGTTCTAGACAACAAATATTTTTGGGCGAATAAAGACAAAATAAATGAAAGTGATTTTAAAGTTTATTATTGCCATATTTAAGGAAAAAATCAGTATAAATTGTAAAAATCAAATTTATTGATTTTTTTCAAAAAAAAAATCGTGATTTAGTGCAACCCCCATTTACATTTAATTTTATAACTTTTGTTCATTGCAGATCTGCCGCCTACGTTGTATGGGACAATGGCTCCAAAAATCTTTACCGTGTGGGCTTTGAAGGAATGGCCGACCTGAAAGTAGTTAACGATGCAAAAGGCCAAAACGTCTACAGAGACCATCTTCCCTGTTTAGGAGAACAGGGCGCCAGTCCCAGACCCGCGGGTTTGAAAATCGGAGATCAAGTCAATGTAGATCTGGAATTGGAAATTGTACAATCCTTACAACATGGGCATGGGGGATGGACTGATGGAATGTATGAATGTTTAAGCAGGTAAAATTTGCTGTACATGAAATAAAAACAGTTTCCCATATAGAGGGTAAGAAATAAGAACACAAAGTCTTCCTCCACTGTTATATTCTAGAAATATTTTAAGCAACTTCTCTACATGTTTCGAACGCAGAAACATTCATCTTCAGGACAATAAAGTAAAGAAGAAAAACTAGTAGATTTTAAAACGACGCGGTAGCGGTCGAGCTCAAAATTTTTTTTTCTCTAAAAAGTCTTTAAAATGAATACATTTTTTAAAATTCCCTATTTCTACTACTTTTACTCGTAAACCAACATGAGGTTTACATCTAGTTAAGAGAACATTTAAATAAAATTTTAATAGTCATTTTCCTCCCACTTACATCCACTTCTTCTCCATATTTTTTCAAATGACTAGTCAACAATTTTCTTTTGCTTAATGATTATTCCCATTCACTTCAGTTTCATCGTTCGACAGTTCTTTCACACAAAGATGACAAACTTTTCATTCTACCTTTAAATTTTTCACAGTGCCTTAAGCCTCAAACCCACATATTTTTCTTTCTCACAATGCTACGTGTGTACCTGTTTTCTCACGTTCCACTCATTTTTACATCGAACCTGCAATTCTGTTGCTCATTTAGGGTGATATCTACTGGTTTTTCTTGTTTTATTTATTCTCCTGAAGATGAATGCTTCTGCGTTCGAAACATGTAGAGAAGTTGCTTAAAATATTTCTATAATATAACAGTGGAGGAAGACTTTGTGTTCTTATTTCTTACCTTCTAAATTTCCACTCCACTTTAAGTATGGACTATTTCTTCAAGCTTTTCATATGCTTGAATGCTCTGTATAATGCTATTTTTTTTCAGCATTGGCACAGTAGTGGGCATAGACGAAGATCACGACATAGTAGTGGCCTACAGCAGCGGTAACCGGTGGACGTTCAATCCGGCAGTGCTGACGAAAGTGGCGACCCCTACAAATTCAGCGGGCTTTAATGAAACGCCTCAGCAACAGTTCGCCGTAGGAGATGTAGTGCAGATTTGTGCCGACATGGAACGGGTAAAGATGTGGCAGCGGGGACACGGGGATTGGGCGGATGGCATGGCCGCTGTAAGTAATCTTGTCAAAATATATCTTAAAGGAATATTTTATAATTTTCTGCTGTATTTATGAGAGTTTTTAAAAGTAAACACCCTTTGGAAATCGTTGAAGACAACTATCCGAAAGGTTGTGCCAGAAACGAAATTGTGGCAACCCTATCAATAACGCACCAAATGAAATACCACATCATCAAACATTCTTACAGACAATCAATATGGTTTTCGCCCGAATCATTCAACACAATTAGCTATCTTTAAAGTTCTGTCTTTTATTGTTGAAAATGTAGATAAAAACGAAAAGGTCGCGGGCCTTTTCTTTGACCTCTCGAAGGCGTTCGATACAATTAATCATGGGATACTACTAAAGATACTAAATAAATATGGTATAAGAGGCAACTGCCTGCACCTTATCTGCTCTTACCTGCAAGGAAGAGAACAACTAGTCAGTATCTCCAGGGATGGTAGCAGTTACCAATCTGCATCGAGACTCATAACACAAGGTGTCCCTCAGGGCTCTATACTGGGACCAGTACTGTTTCTCCTGTACGTGAATGGCCTTTGCGAGGGGTTTCTGTGGGGTCTAGTCTGCCAGTATGCAGATGATACATCCATTGTGTTGTCACATTTGGGGTTCCCTGGCCTCTCTGAAGTCTGTTCACGTGCAGTGGAGCAGATGCAACAGTGGTGCACTATGTATGCTTTAAAACTTAACTCTACAAAAACTGGTTTACTCACTTTTTGCAAAACCTCAAAAAAAAACGAGTCACTATGCGTTTGGTGTGATGGAAAAACGGTGCCCGTGATGGAGACCATTAAGTTTTTGGGAGTTCAACTCGACACCTCACTGAGCTGGGACTATCAGACCAACACCTTAGTGTCCAAACTACACAGTATCTGTGCCTTGATTCGCAGACTACGCGAGGTGGTCTCACTAAGCTCACTTCGACAGTTCTACTTTGCCTCTGTACAATCAATGTTAACCTACAGCGTCATGTTTTGGGGCTCCTCTCGTGGTGCCACATCAGTTTTCATTGCACAAAAACGCATCATAAGATGCTTACTCAAACTTCATCCCCGTACTTCATGCAGACCTTATTTTACAGAACTTGGTCTCCTAACATTACCATCCTTATACTTCTTAACATTGGTTCTATTTGTCAAAAACCACCCCCATCTATTTAATACCAATGCACAACACTATGCAAACAGCATGACTGTGATTACCCGTTGCAGGGCTGACCTAAGTGTGCCCCCTCATAACTCTACCTTCTATGAGAAAACGCCACTCTATATGGCAATTAAGGCATACAATCTGCTTCCACCCGACGTTAGATCGGAACCAAATGTAAAGAAATTTAAGAGGCAGACCACCAAATTCCTGCAGGAGCAGTGTCTATATAGCTTCAATTTAGATTTTAACCGCTAAAAAGCACAATCATTCTTTACAAAATTTTAAGGTGTAGTTCTGTCATTACTATTTTAAATCCTAAATTGTAATTAACTGCTGTAAATTTTAATGTGTATTGTTGTCCGTGCTATCTCTGTTTTCTTTTTACTATTTTTATACTCGAATTATAATTGATTGTTGTGTAGTACATTTTTGCAGAAATTTTAACGTGTGGTTTTTACCGTCACTATATTTTATAACTGCTTTTCTCGTAGTATATAAGTATATATATTTTGGGTAATTTATTACCACTTTTACTTGTAAGGGCAATAGCCTAATCCACTTTTTTTTTTGACGTTGCTATGTCCATGTGATTTTTGCTGGCAATAAAGAATATTATTATATTATTATTATTATCTTACGTATACAAAATGCTTGCAAAACAAACTGACGTCCACGCAAAACTTAAAACTTTTAAATACACCCGCGGCGCGCGACACCCTCTTCGGATTTTATTTATTAATTTAAAAAGTTTTATTACATGACTATGGCTTCTAAAGGCCTTTTTACATTGGGTGCAATTGCAAGAAAAATGGCCTTGAAGCATGCGCTTCGACGACGGCCTTAATAATTATCGATTATAGTTAATATATTTTTTTGGTTTTCATTAAATACAAAATAAACCTTATTTTTAATATTTTTTTGGTCAGTTATGCTTTTTTTATAAGTTTTAAATTATTTATATTAATGTAGGTATTAGTATAACTTCCTACAAGTTTCTATAAAAATATTATATATTTTTTCTAATTTGACATTTTTTTATGATGAAAAAAAGGTTTTTTTTGGGCATGGCATCCGTGGCGCTAGTTACTCGATTTTGGGACCCCCCCAAACTAAATTTCTGGCTACGCCACTGGTTGGAACAAAGCTATTATCAAGTAGATGGGGTGCTGTTATAAACTAGGGACAGCAGCATGTAATGTTTCACTATTTTGATTAAAATGTTCGCCTGGGGTGCTGTTATAAATTTTCTATTTTGTAAATAGATTTACCCATTTACCTTTCAATTCTATACCTATGCTAATTTCTGTAGTTTTGCTAATTTTTTTCGCTTGCCGAGCTTTTTTTTTTAATAACTTTATTTGTGACCTTGATTTTTCCTCTCCTTAAACGGCTTTGTGGCTGTCCTACTGGGCTTTTTGGCTAAAACTTTTTCAAAATTTTTATTTTCTTCAGTGGCTGTTTGTGGCCAATTTTACATTCTATCAAAATTTAGGTGTATATTCAGGTAACTTTATCGAAAAAAAGCACATTTTAAGCACATACAAGTGTAATTATGAAAAAACCTATTATTACGTAATTATTTGTGAACACAATATGTTTTAACCCCACAGTTTTTGCATATCATTTAAAAAAACAACCTTAGTATCCATATATCTACTCAGAAAAATCGTACATAGATTTTTCGATGAACCTCCTTATTTTTGTCCTTACTAATTTGTAATATTTAAATTTAGTTTGTGGACCACCATTCATTTTAAACTTTAACCATTTTTTAAAATCCAAACTATTATTGTTTTTAAGTCTTTAATAATTTGCACAACCGACATTTTACTGGAACTACTTGATTTATAAAATAAAAAAACAACAAATTAGGCTCCCAGCCGGCACCCGTATCTAAATTCGATAATTAAAAATTGAGAAAATGTAGACAAACTACCCAGACTGTAGAAATCACCTGACCTGACCCTATAAATATTACTATATTTTTCCCGAAGATCAATTAATAGTGACATTTACCAAACCAACAAAACCCCTCTCTAAACGCTATTTCAAACGTGATTTTCTCGGAATCCACACAAACAAATTTGTAAAAATCTGTTTTATATAATAATTACTTCCAGCGAATCGAGAATCCGGTTTCAGGATCGGCCAGTGCGGAGATTTTAGCGCTTGAAAAATCAATTAGCGGGGTTTTGTTGGTTGGCAAAATGTCACCAACTACTTTGTCAACGTAACTTTTAATGTACGTCTTTTTCCCACACCTTTTTACAACATTGTAACGTCCATCGGAACTTCAATCGACAAATTAATTGGGAAAAGCCCACAGTGGCAAAGCAGTGTATATTTTTCTTTGTTTTTCGTTTAATTGGTAGCATGGGTTTATTTCTCTCTTGCTTACAGGATTATTTTATTCGCATTGTTTTAGCGGAATGATCACCAAATTTGCGAACGGGAAATTTTGCGGGGGGGGGGGGGGGGGGGCAGACGAAAAAAGTAATCCGCTGCCGTTGGCGCCGTAACTTCTTTAAATAGATTGCTTATTTAGTAGTGCGTGGGTCACGAGAAATATTTTAGAAGTAATATTAATTTAATTAGTAATAGTGCAGGAAATAAATGATGGTTGGATGAATTTTAAGCCTAATAAATATTAAGTTACGTGAGAAGAGAATTATATATTGACCAAATGACATTTTGGAAGAGCCGTCACTGGCGATTAGGGAATCCAAACCACGTGATTCAATATGGCGGCTGGCTGGTAAAAAGCATTGAGCCACCCGTTAAATGTCACCAGCAATATTATCTATATAGTCACGTGCACCAATTACAACGCAGTATTTGCCAGCCAGCCGCCATTTGGACACATCGTTGGATTGCCTAATTAGAACTATCTAACTCAAAAATTATTTAAAAAATTAAAATCGCTGTCAAATATTGACAAGTGTAAACCTAACTATAAAGGTGATTACTGGTATTTTCATTTTAACGTAAATTATAATTAAACAGAATCATACTCCAAAGTTAAGGTTGTTTGAATTTTCTTAATATCTTAAAAATGGTAGGCATAAAAAAGTTCAAAATTGGCAGACATTAAGCTCTGTAAAAAGTCTTTATAAAAATTTTCCTTATAATCAATACGAAAGCGTATAATATTTGACCACCCCAAAATTAACATGGCTAATATCAACGACCTATAGATAATCCTGTTCGGACTCAACACCCGATATGTTAATATATCAATATTTGATATTATATTTTCAATATCGCCCATCCCTACTTATGATAATATTGTGTCACTCTTATTTTAGACGCTTGGAAAAGTCGGCCATGTCCAGCAAATCTACAACGATAACGATTTGAAAGTTGAGGTCTGCAACACCACTTGGACCTACAATCCCTTGGCTGTAACCAAGTTAGCGAGCAAAGATGGAACCATGCATGGTAAGGGTTTATTAGGTAGCCTATTCACGTTCAGTCGGCCGGCTGGAATTTTCAGGAGAGATAATGGACGGTCGGCCTATTCCTCTACACACACACACACACACAGTTAAATGACTGACCAGGGCCGGCCGACGCGGCGGCTGTCAGTTATTAAAACTAAACGTGTGTAGTCGTTTGCAGGTCGGTATTGGACTACAGGCCTACTTTTACTTCAGACGAAAAGTTAAAAAAATATTTTTGAAATAAGGAAGTGCATCTGTGCACAAATCTTTAGTTCGGCCAGAGAATAACAATAGTTCGGTAAATATATATTTTGGTATTACACCTTCAATTTTCATTTCGTGCACTTTTAAGGAACAAATTGTGTATGCATAGACTCTGGGATAAATAGAAGGAAAGGAATAAGAACACAAAGTCTTCCTCCACTTTTATATTAAAGAAAAATTATTGTAAAGGGTTGAAAAATTCTCTACATGTTTCGAATGCAGAAGCATTCATCTTCAGGAGAATAAATAAAAAGAAAAATTATTAGATATTACCTTAACGGAGCATCCAAATTTGCAGGCACAAAGAACCGGTTCAATGAATAGAACGGAGAGAAAATCATAATGTGACTTGCATTATGAAAAAGAGAAAAATAATTATGGGTTTATGGCTTAGGGCACATAAGAGTTCAAATGTAGAACGAAGGGTTCAGCAGAAAAAATTAATGTTCGATTCTCTTTTTCATAATGCAAGTCACATTATGATTTTCTTTCCGTTCTATTCATTGAACCGGTTCTTTATGCCTGCAAATTTGGATGCTCCGTTAAGGTGATATCTAATAATTTTTCTTTTTATTTATTCTCCTGAAGATGAATGCTTCTGCATTCGAAACATGTAGAGAATTTTTCAACCCTTTAAAATAATTTTTCTTTAATATAAAAGTGGAGGAAGACTTTGTGTTCTTATTCCTTTCCTTCTAAATTTCCACTCCACTTTAAGTATGGACTACTTCTTCAAATCTGGGATAAATGTTTTGATCGAAATTAAAAAACAACAAACTTTATCTGACAAATTTGCAAAATTTTGAAGTATAACCTCACTTCTGTTAAGGGTCAGAAAACGACGAAAATTTATAACGTGTAAATTTAGTTTCTTTGTAATTGACCACTATGATTGGTCAGTTTCATATCCTAACTAGGATAGATGTGAAATCATATCCGTTCAGCTAACCGGACTAGCCCACTTTTCTAATCACTTAAGTGTGAAGGAAACAGAAAATTTCCAGGTGGGAGTAGTTAAAAATTGTTTAATTTTCTATTTTTTACAGGTACTACATCTGGCGAACGACTTAGTGCCCTGCTGAAAAAGCTATTCGAAACCCATGTATCAGGCGACGTAAACGAAGAACTGGTAAAATCAGCCGCAAACGGAGACGCACAAAAATGCGAAGAAGTTCTTAAGCAAAGCAATACTGCCAGTACCAGTATCGGGCCGGATGTCAACGGTGTTTTTGCAGGTAAGGAAGTCCTAGTCGCTAAAAATGCCAGTATGTAGGGATTGACCGTTATAATTTTTTTGACCGATACATACAGGGTATTCCAAGTTAAGTGCGAACTATTGCTAACTCTTTTATTATTATAGATACAAAGTCGGTTGAATTAGCAAAGTAGTAACATTTTTTCTGCTGATTAAGATAGTACAAACAAAAAACAATTGAATACCTACAGCATTTCCGATTAAACGAGAAAAATGCATTTTTTTTAAACGGAACACCCTGTGTATTTTTGACATAAATCTTTGCAAATCGTCTACAGAATAAAAAAGTTCATATGCAATATTGGCCTAAAACTAAGAATAATCTAATTATTGCCATATTTACTTTTTAGACAAGGTGGCTGTGCATTTTTGAAACAAAAGCTTTATTCGGTGCGTCAGTAGATTATTCTGCTGTCAACAAAAGTTAAGAATTTATGTTATTGTAAGTTATTGAACTGGTCTGTGATTTTAGATTTTTTGGTAAAAATATTACAAAATGGTGTTCACACATTTAGAAAAATGCGATATGTTAGAAGCGTATTTTGTATGCAGAAAAAATAGTTTCCGGGCACAGGAACAATATTCCCAAATGTATCCTGAACGTGATCAACCAAATAGAAGGTATTTTTTAAAGCTGTATAGAAAATTTAGAAGTAACGAAGAAGTATTTGCAAAGGCTAGAACTAAACGCCAGTTTATAATAAGTGAACAAGTAGAAGTAAATGTGTTGGCATATTTTGAAGCATACAAAAATAATTTAACCAGAGATTTGGCAAGGGACAGTGGTTTAAGCTTAGTTACAATATGGAGAGTTTTAAAAAAAATATAAGGTTGTACCCCATAAGTACCGATCAGTGCAAACATTATTACCTGGGGACACTGAAAGGAGACTACATTTCTGTCCATTGTTTGTTAATATGTGCAGGCAAAATTCACTTTTTAAGGCACATTTTTTGGAGCGATGAAGCAAATTTTTTAAAGATGGGTATGTTTAATCGTAAAAACATGCATTATTGGTCTAGAGAAAATTTGTTTCTTTCTCATCCCCGAAATCCACAAATAAGATTTAGTATTAATGTTTGGTGTGGTATAATAGGCAGTCAAATAATTGGGCCAATTTTGTATGAAGGCAATTTAACAGGCAGGAGAT
Organism: Polydrusus cervinus; assembly: GCA_935413205.1. Lineage (NCBI taxonomy): Eukaryota > Metazoa > Arthropoda > Insecta > Coleoptera > Curculionidae > Polydrusus > Polydrusus cervinus. The sequence continues at coordinate 16,440,498 of OW284511.1, forward strand.
ATGTTAATATCTATAACCAAACAGTTATGATAAAATTAGGTTTTATTTCAAAAATGCACATCCACCTTGTCTAAAAAGTAAATATGGCAATAATTAGATTATTCTTAGTTTTAGGCCAATATTGCATATTATGAACTTTTTTATTCTGTAGACGATTTGCAAACATTTGTGTCAAAAATATACAGGGTGTTCCGTTTAAAAAAATGCATTTTTCTCGTTTAATCGGAAAAGCTGTAGGTATTCAATTGTTTTTTTGTTTTTATTATCTTAATCAGCAGAAAAAATCTTACTACTTTGCTAATTTTACCGACTTTGTATCTATAATAATAAAAGTTAGCAATAGTGCGCACTTAAGTTGAAACACCCTGTATAATTCGCCGACACCGATATACCTGTCTCTATCCTCTCAGAAAATAATTTTTAATGTTTTACACAATTATTATGAAACTACCTAACGTACACTTAATAATGTTAAACCAAATCTGCCATATTTTGGAAAATCTGTAAGGTTACAACCAACGACGACAGAATAAAATAAGCCAAGCATTCCCTTTTATCACAACAAGACGACAAGACCACAAAGACAAACATGTGTTAATTGGTCGAAGCAAGGAAACGTCAAAAACAAGTGTCGCCACCATCGTGCCTGGCAAGAACCTTGAGCCAAAAAGCGGGACATTTAAATGCCTACAGTTTTGTAATGTTCTTTGTTGGCAATATTTTAAAGTAATATTTAAGCCAAAAAAAACTATTCAATATCCCACTAGTTGGTTTATAAGTAGTAAAAACCAAATAGCAGGATTCTGAATAAACTTTTCGTAATAATGCCCCCGCGTCCTCGCCTGACTCCCCAATTTATAGGTTAGTTTTCAATACATTTTACAGGAACTTCCAACCATCCACAAACTTGCAACCGACATCCAAGCGCAAGATATAATAAACGCCTAGAATATCACTTATGTGGTTTCCATCTGCAAACTGTTACTTGAACCTGCATTCACCAGATGTAATAGCTTCTGTAATCTCACCCATAATAACAGTAATAGTTATTGACGATATAAGTGTTGTAAAGATTCATATTACAACACGAGATGTTAAAGTTGTCAAACGAGGCGTCAGCCGAGTTTATTAAAACATCGAGTGTAGTAATATGAATTTACAATAAAAATATTGTACAAAATTTTATCTACTTTCATCTATGAAAAAAAAAAATTTTTGGCAAAAGGCATTTTTAAAAATAAAAATGCACCTGTAAAAATACACCTGCTATTAAGTTTACTAATCAAGTTTTTTATGTTACCTTTCGCATAGTTACGCGTTTTTCAAAATGAGCGATTCTGATGGAAGTTTACCCTCTGATATAGAAGCAGCGGCAAACGAAGCGATCTCAAGTTTAGTTCCGACAAAATCCAAGGCGCGGTATGAGTTGGAGTATCAGAAGTTTGAAGATTGGTGCAAAGCTAATAAAATAAAGGAGGTGTCTGAGAAAATCCTTTTGGGTTATTTTTCCGTAAAGCAACGCTCCCAGAAACCATCTACACTATGGACTCACTACTCAATGTTGAGAACTATGATTTCAGTCAAGAAAATAAATCATTCTTCTAAAAAGTGTGGTTTTATTTAACAGCAAAATTTTAATAAAACCGTTTTTTTCCATTACAGCACTAGTGTTGTAAAGGCATCGTCATAGATGCCCTTACAAAACGATTTACAGAACTGTAAAATTCATATTACTAAATGAAAGTAGATAAATATTTTTAGTTGTTGTCATAATTGTACTTTTTATTTCCAGGCCACACGGCTCTGCAAGCCGCCTCCCAGAACGGCCATTTGGAAGTCATTACTGTTCTGTTGCGATCCCACGCGGACGTCGAAATCGAGGACAAGGACGGCGATCGTGCGGTACACCACGCGGCCTTCGGCGACGAGCCGGCGGTGGTGCAACTACTCGCGCACGCTGGCGCAGATTTGAACGCGAGGAACAAAAGAAGACAGACCGCGTTGCACATTGGCGTGAACAAAGGGCACATTGGAGTGGTGAAGATGTTGCTGGATCTGGCGTGTCATCCTAGTTTACAGGTAAGCTGGTATATAGTCATTCTGTGGTGGTAATTAGGTTTCTTCCTCTAGCAGCAAGAAAATGCTAAATTAACTAAATATTTTTGGTTAGATAACTCAGTCAGTATCTAATCATTCGCTAAATTTTTGAAGATTAAGGGCCTTCCATACCAGCGTGAATCGCGGCATCGTTTCTTGGTTTGTCTAATTGAAAATTTAATACAAAAATTTTACAAGAACTTCTAGTTTGACGGATGATATCTCATTAAAAAAAAAATGAAAATTTATTTTAAATTTTCAAATATATAGGTTTAACTTATATCATCCGCCATGCAGAACAGAAAAATAGAAATATTACGGTTATTCTTTTTAAAGGGGGTGTGCGCCAAAAATTAAAGTTTTAGTACAAAAAAATCTAAGAATAACGGTTCAAACCTCGTTATTCTACGACTAACCATTGCTGAGAAATAGCGGGTTAAAGTTTTACGCGTCGATTTCGTGACGTCACAAAAGCTTCGGCTAGCGGCGCTCTGTACATTGCTTCCTCACACGTGGCAATAGATACGTTCTTTATTTCGTACCGATTTGTTCTAGTCTGTGCCCAATTTATCGTGGAAAGTTTTATTTATTATTAAGGATTGTGTAATGGCTTTTGGTTTTGAAGTTTAGTAAAAATGAGCTTAAATAAATGGAAGAAGAAAATCGAGCAGTCAACATACCAATAAGTAAAAAATAAAGGTGTAAATGCTCGGGCTACGTATTAATGCCGACTGAAAAAGAGTGCGTTTGCGTAATGGAAAAATTGTAAACGCCACAACACTTTTAAAATGTCAATAAGGCGGTAATCTGCGCTAGTATAAACTAAAAATTTCCTAGTAGTAGCTGAAATTCTTCCTCGATTTGATCATTTTCAGAATTGCCCTGTTTCCCAATATTTTCCAACACTTCAGATTCACTGTCACTAATGTCAGAAGAAAATTTAAATTAAGAGTCCAAGCGTGAGACGAAGAATTAGGTTGCAATTGTTTATTGCCATCGACAAACGCAGGCGGATATGCAGTATTTGTTCGTGATGACTCATCGACTACTGTTTGCTCTTATTATCTCATTGAATAAAAATGGAAGAAAGGAGTTTAAATACTATTTCCATATTGCTACGACTACAACGGATATGACGCCCTACTAGCCATTTTGAAATACCGCTTTGTTAACGCAACGCCTTTTTGCTTATGTTGTAAGCACGCCACTGCAATACAGAGATACCTGGACCTCACCTAATGTATTTAAGGGGGATTTCTACTGTGATGGTTTTCAAAAAATCGTAATTTTTTTCCGACGTTTTTTGACTCTCTATAGCCTCTAGCTAGAATAACCGTGTGTAAACGTTTTTACCAAATCTACTTCAAAAAAAAGTTAAATCCAATTTTATGATCGCCGGTCAGTTCTCACCACTAGCCGCTTTTGAGTTAAGCCGCGTTCCCAGAGCTACGTTCTGTCGCCAGCGACATCATCTCGACCAATCAGGATCGTCAGGCCAGGCTCGCAAGGAGGCAGGAAGAATCAGCTCGTTTATCGTTTTTCGAGAAAAAGGAGGGTGTAATCTACGGGCCAGGCATCGCAGACTAAGTGAAAGTGAGACTATTTTGTTGTGAGCCACCGTTGAAACTTTAAAGTTATTTTTCTCGAAACCCTGTTTTTCGCGCTGGCGGAAAGTACTTCGGTATGTTCAAATTGTCAAAATTTAATGATTTTGGTCTTAAAATGCTCAGAATACAAGTGGTTCCCACTAGAATCAAGTATTTTGCGATATTATAGAAAATGTTACGGCCGTTAAAATACAAAAAAAAATGGTAAATTTTCAAAAAAAAATTTAAATCTCGCGTCATTTTAACAGTTACTCGACTTTTGACTTGATTCTAGTGGGGGCTATAACTACATGGTTACAATTGAAGAATCTGGGTCAATTTTATTTTTGTCATGAATAGAAAAATTTATTTGAATTCCGCCAGCAAGTTACGTTTTTTTTGAGGGGGTAACTTCAACACCCTGTAGCACCCTCAAGTTTTTAATTTTTTGGGGGTTGAAAAATTTTTTTTGGTACATCTTATCTTTAATAAAAAGAATTGAAAACTTGTTTTTCTGCATTTGTCTTGTTATCCCCAGAAAAAAAATCGTACAGAAACGATGAAAATAGGACCATCACAGTAGAAATTACCCTTACCCTTACTTATAATGTGGTCTGATCTCATTTCTAACTCAGGACTACCTATAGTCTTGCTTAGAAGTTCGTGTCCAGTTCTCTGACTGCCGAGGAGCAGCGACGAACTCTACATTCTATAGAGCCCCATTCTTGCCTCTCCGTTTATCACCAAGTGAAGTAGAGGAAGGTCTAGGATGATCTCCGTTGCGGATGTGGGAGTTGATTTCATGGCTCCTGTGATGCTCAAGCAGGCCGTTTTTTTCAGGCTCCCTAGATTTTATACAGGGTGTCCCATAACTTATGGGCCGTAGAGTAACTGGAGATATCAAACTAAGCCGATTATGTCAAATAAGTTTTTTTTTTGATAATTAAAATATTAATTTAATTATGTACTATGTTTTTTTTATGCTTTGGGATGTTTAAAGGAAATATCTCGAAAACCGTTAAAGGTATTAAGATCAGTCAAGTACACATTTTTGACTCAGAAAATGCCCTTTTTAAGAAACTATAATTGAAAAACACCTAATATTACAGGTAAGAAAAAAAATCATAGATTTATGAAGCCCAGTGTATGCAACTAGCGCCCTCTAGTTTGAAACTTAAAAATTTCTACAAATTCTTATTTCTTGCTCATAAAAACATAATATTGCCAACTTTCAATTCGATTCATTAAACCGTTTTAAAATTATGGCTTATTTTCGAGAATAAACTTTTACTTTCAACACACTGTATATCTCTAGAATCTAAAAAAATGTATATGACATAATCGGCTTAGTTTGATGTCTAGTATCTCCAGTTACTCTACGGCCCATAAGTTATGGGACAACCTGTATTGTAGTTTTCTGCAGTACGTTTTTTACGAACTTAAAATTTTTTTTTTAATGTCACACCAAAATGACCATACTTCAGAACTTGTAACTTTTTCACAGCACCTAAAACCCAAGCAAACCTCGTAAAACATAAAAAGTATCAAAATTTGCGAAAAAAAGTTGCACGTACGCGTACGAATAATTTTAAAGCCCGTAAAAATAAAATTGTTATGGCCAACAATAAAATGAAAGACCGCGCGAATTACTCCAGCCCATTTGCAAAAGACCCAAATATTGTCGGTTTAAAAACCTTTTATTACGTTTTTTGTGAGTTTACGGTAGTTAGAAAAAGTCTTTCAATTTTTTTAATGCTAAAAAGTTTTGCGAGCAATTTATGTTGAAGATATCTCATAAACGTAAGAGATCTACAACTTTTCATTTTCTTTAGAAATGTAAAAGTTTAATTTAATGGGTTCCTGTCACATTTGAAAGCTTAAACAGCAGCAAACGCTCATTTAAAATAATCTGCTAATTTTTCTTGTTCCATTCGAACTGCAGATTGAATAATATTTCTACCTTAATTTTAGACTTGAGAAAAAAATACATCTTTGTAGTAATTTTTTACGTTCTACAAGATGGTGGTATTGCTTTTTAAATTTGACGTTTCGTTCTTTAGATACCAACTTCAAGTCAATTTTTTTAAATACGGACCTGGAGTTTTAAGTACATTTTTAGGGACACATAATCAGTAAAACCTGGGGCACCTCTAAACACTGAGATAACCAAATTATATTTTTCACAGTTGCCTTGAGAAATATTGTTAAACTTTTCTTAAGAATTACATCCCGATCCCACAAATTACAAAAATATACAGGGTCCTACTCCTCACCTCCTGTCTTCTGTAGCTCACTTATTAATTAAGTTAGGATTTTGATATTTTGCAGACTTTACCTGTATCCTAGGGCACATTTCAGGAAAATATTTTTGTTTATACAGGGTGTTCCAAAAAAGTGTGACGTCATAAGGATATGTTTTTTAGATTGCATGCCATATATTTTCTTACTTATTTGGATGCCTCTTATAGTTGCCTTTATACCCCTAAAGTTTTAATGAAGTCGGTTCAGTATTATAGGCGAAAAAAAATAAAAACTAAAAAAAATCAGTTTTGCACCACTGGTTTTAAAAATTAATAAAAAATAAAAATAATGCCTCGTTATTAAAATTCTACAAAGGTACTTAATAAATAAGGTCCTAAAGTCTCGTTAACCGAGTTTGATTAATACGAATGGTACAGGGTGTCCAAAATTTAGTGTCAAACTTTGCAAACTTTGAAGCAATTTAATTTTCTTATTTCAAATTGGAACTCCTCTATATTATTATGTCATTCGATGCAGAATTACAATTCAAACATTTGTTCTTATTACAACCCTATAGCAATTTCTACCGCATTAAGACTTGTTTACAGAAAACTCGTTTTATTAACCTTTCCACCAGTCATTATTATATAATAAATATCAAAGGTGGCTTTGAAAAACAATTTATTGGTATTAAAGTTTATTAAAGTGACAAAAGCCCATTTTGACTTTAGTTATTTTATAATTTCAAATATTATAAGATTAGTATTAACTATTTAAGCTATTTTATTTTTTGTAATGGAATACAACCAAGAAAAGCTCGTAGATATGATTTTCATATTAGGAGCATGCTAAAAGAATTTTTATTTGTCCTTTTAGTAAACTTTAATATCAACAAATTGTTTTTAAAAGCCACCTTTATTATATAAGAATGACTGGTGGAATAGTTGATAAAATGAGTTTTCTGCAAATAAGTTTAAATGCATTAGAAATTGCGATAGGGTTGTAATTAGAATAAATGTTTGAATTTTAATTCTGCATCGAATGACATAATAATATACAGGGGTTCCAATTTGAAATAAGAAAAATAAATTGCTTTAAAGTTTGCCAAGTTTGACACTAAACTTTGGACACCCTGCACAATTCGTATTAATCAAACTTGGTTAACGAGACTGTTCGACCTTATTTATTAAGTACCTTTGTATAATTTTATTAACGAGGCATTATTTTTATTTTTTATTAATTTTTAAAACCAGTGGTACAAAACTAATTTTTGTTAGTTATTTTTCTTCGCCTATTATACTGAACCGATTTCATTAAAATTTTAAGAGTAAGCAACTATAAGAGGCATCCAAATAAGTAAGAATATTTATGCCATGTAATCTAAAAAAACATATCCTTATGACGTCACACTTTTTTGGAACACCCTGTATAAACAAAAATATTTTCCTGAAATGCGCCCTAGGATACAGGTAAAACCTGCAAAACGTCATAATCCTAACTTAATTAAGGCGCAGGAATCTGTATATTTTAACGAATATTTTTGAATTTTAATATTCTAAGCGCTAGTCCTAAAATATTTTGCATGGTTGTTTTCAGAAACACTCCCCAACTTTTCCCGGGTATTCCATTTGAATTTAATGCGTTTTTTTTATTGCAAATTTAGTTTCTTTGGTTTTGTTCTAAATCTACATGATAGAATGTCTTGTAAATATCTTACAGAGTGACAATATTCTAAATAAAGGTACGTAAGGTTGGCTATTGTATATACAAAGGGTATAGAACAGATTCTTTGTAAGTTATTGCATTGGGACACCTCAAAATCTCAATTTGGGAAATCAATCTTTTACATCTTCTTAGTTAACAGTTAGTAGCTGAGCATATTTTAGAAAATCAAAGTTCATCATCGTTTTGAAAATCAAAGAAAAAAGTCCGCAATGTAACTTTGCTTTACGTTAAAATTATGTAAAGAGCGCCAACTGCTTTGAAATTATAAATTGTAAGAACAATGACTAACTAACTTAAGGGTAAAGTCTAGTGATGCATTCGCCATTTAATTTTTTGACCAATATTTATTATTCAAAAAGGGGCCAAATAGCCGTCATTGAGTAGCAATTATCCAAAGTTTTGAACTAAAGAAATTTTGTTTAATGAATTAATAAAAGCAAAAAACGAAAATTTGTGAATTTTCTCCATTTTTCTTTTTCCGCTTTTATTATTTTTATAAATTCAAACTTAATTAACTTTAATTTGTAGGTAATTATGCTTGAAATGTCGGTATTTGGTCGATTTTTTGATAAAAGGAAAAATTAACGAAATATTAATCAAAAAACGAAATGGCGAATGCGTCACTCTTAATATAAAATCTTATAAATATACCTATACAGTGTCCTGCACCTCACCTCCCGTCTTCTATAACTTTTTATTTTGCAAACTTTACCTGTATCCTAGGGCGCATTTCAGGAGAATATTTTTGTTAATACAGGATGTTCCAAAAAAGTGTGGCATCATAAGGATCTATTTTTTTAGATTACATGCCATAGATATTCTTACTTATTTGGATGCGTCTTATAGTTGCCTACATATCCCCAAAATTTTAATGAAATCGGCTTAGTATTATAGGCGAAAAAAAATAAAAACTAAAAAAAATCAGTTTTGCACCACTGGTTTTAAAAATTAATAAAAAATAAAAATATGGGCTTTTATCACTTTAATAAACTTTAATACTAATAAATCGTTTTGCAGAGCCACCTTCGATATTTATTTAATATAATGACTTGTGAAATAGTTGATAAAATCAGTTTTCTGCAGATAAGTCTTGATGAGTTAGAAACTGCGATAGGGTTGTAATTAGAACAAATGTTTGATTTTTAATTCTGCATTAAATGACATAATAATATACAGAGGTTCCAATTTGAAATAAAAAAAAATAAATTGCTTTAAAGTTTGCCAAGTTGACACTAAACTTTGGACACCCTGCACAATTCGTATTAATCAAACTTGGTTAACGAGACTGTTCGACCTTATTTATTAAGTACCTTTGTATAATTTTATTAACGAGGCATTATTTTTATTTTTTATTAATTTTTAAAACCAGTGGTGCAAAACTGATTTTTGTTAGTTTTTATTTTTTTTCGCCTATAATACTGAACCGATTTCATTAAAATTTTAGGAGTAAGCAACTATAAGAGGCATCGAAATAAGTAAGAATATTTATGCCATGTAATCTAAAAAAATAGATCCTTATGACTTCACACTTTTTTGGAACACAAATATTTTCCTGAAATGGGCCCTAGGATACAGGTAAAGGTCTGCAAAATGTTAAAATCCTAACTTAATTAATAAGTGAGCTATAGAAGACGGGAAGTAAGGTGCAGGACCCTGTATTAGTATTATACATATATTACCAGGACGGGTTGGAGCTGCGCCATGGGGAGGAGGGAGGGCGGCGTCACCACCCCTGTGGCTATACTGCATATAGATCTAAAAGTTTTAACTTATGTTAAATTATTATTATCCGCCCCAAAAATACATTTTTCTAAACTAACTACTCCAAGTTTTTTTTCTGTGGTCCCTCCATACGCCCTTCTTATATTTCGAAGAACTGTCAACAACTTCATCTGATAACCTGTCGTTTTAGAAACGAAAGCGGTAGTGGTCGAGCTTAAAAAAAAAATTTCCCTAAAAAGTCTTTTAAAATGAATAAATAATAATAATAATAATAATAATAATAATAATAATAATAATAATAATAATAATAATAATAAACGTCTTTTATTTCAATATAAATATAAAATTTACAAAAAAATATATTAGAATATATGTCCAATCCTGGCGTAGTCTAGCTGTAATAGCTACTCTACTCAACCAGTCAAGGACATAGTAAGTGATATTAAATTACTTATTAATTAAATAGAACTTAATTTATAACTAAATTAATAATATAGTATAATAAGTTTATAAAACTTTCAAATAATAAACTCGGCGATTATAATAATTAAATAAATATAAGTTAACAACCTAAGCAACAAATTTAAAACGAAAAAATATTATATAGTTGAATTTAAAAAAAAATTAAGAATTTTGTAAATTTAAAAGATACTTTTTATATTTTATTTTGAATAACTCTACGCTTACAAGTAACATATCAGTGGGTATTGAATTAAAATATTTAACCGCATTGTATGAAAAAGAACGTTGAAATATGGCACTCTGATGATGAGGCATGGTTAACTTACTTCTGTTTCTAACACGTACATCATGAATATTGTGACGAAAAATCAAACGCTCTCGAATCGAGATAGGGGAGTTTGGATTATTAAGGATCTTTACCACAAATGTACAAAAGTGAAGGATTCTACGTTCATCCATTCTCAACCAGTTAATAGTCCTGTATAAATGAGAAATATGATCAAACCTTCGCACACCATACACAAATCTAAGACACGCATTCTGAACTTTTTGTATGCGAGATCTAGTCGCAACATCTAAACAAAATCCATATACAAAATCACAATAATTAAAATTGGACAAAACGAGAGATTCACACATGTCTTTCCTTAATTTAAAATTTAAAATATGTCTGTTGCTGTATAATATTTTTAGAGAAAGATAAGTTTTTTGAAATATTTTCTTTAGATGTTCTTTAAATCTTAGTTCTGTGTCGATTAATAGACCCAAATTTTTTGCACTATCTACAATCTTTAATTTAGATCCATCGACAAATATATTTAAAATGTTTTTTAAATCATTAATTCGATTCTTATTACCAAAAATCAGCATGCAGGATATAAGAAGTGCATGATTAATGGTATCAAAAGCTTTCGAAAAGTCAAGAAGAATTAGTATACTATTCATTTTTTTATCACAGGCACGAATAATGTCATCAGTTACATTTGTTAAAGCCACAGCAGTTCCAAAATTCTTTCTAAATCCACATTGTGTGGGAGGAATAATATTATTATTAGTAAAATAGTCGTACATTTGATTATATAAAATTCTTTCAAAGATTTTTGAAACTGCGGGTAGAATGCTTATTAGTCGGAGGTCATTTAAACTAGTTGGGCTACTGACCTTGGCTAATGGCTTGCCAATTGATATTTTCCATTGATCGGGAAAGTAACTTACTTCCAAACAGCAATTGATTATATGTGTGATATATTTATCTATATATGGACTACAATACTTAAGCATCAGGGGCGAAATTTCATCTACCCCCGTCGCATTTGTTGAGATACTGTTTAAAATTTTGTTGACGTCAGATACTTTAGCTGGCCTAAATGAAAATTGTAACGTCTCATTGAAAGCATTGTTTTCATAAAAATTAACTCTATCATTACAATTAGATGTATTTTGAAAAAATGCTGAGAAAAAATTATTGATGTCGTTAGGATCAGATAATACTTTAGGTATAGAATTATTTTTATTAGTGCAAATGTTAAAACTTTTTAGAGCAGACCAAATTTTTTTAGGATTTTTCTCGGTGCACAAAGAATTTAAATAATTTTTCTTTTCTCTCCTTATCGTAGCCAAAGTAAGATTTCTTAAATACTTATAGTTAATCCAGTCTTCATTTAATTTAGTTCTTCTAAATTTTTGCAAGGCACTATCTCTTTGCTTCATAAATACTTTAATGTTGGCCGTCAACCATCGTCAAATCTAATAAAATTCACTTTTTCTACTACTTTTACTCGTAAACCAACATGAGGTAAGATTTCTCTATAATAGGGCATCTTCCTCACACTTACATCCACTTCTTCTCCATATTTTCTCAAATGACTAGCCAACAATTTGCTTTTGCTTTAATGATTATTCGACAGTTTTTTCACACAAAGATGTCAAACCGTTCATTCTACCTTTAAATTTTTTATAGTGCCTTAAGCCTCAAACCCACATATTTTTCTCTTTATCAAAATGCAACGTGTGTACCTGTTTTCTCACCGGCCTACTCATTTTTACATCGAACCTACAATAATTGTGTTGCTCAGAATGCTCAGAGGGTGATATTTACTGAGTTTTCTTCTTTTATTTATTCTCCCGAAGATAAATGCTTCTGCGTTCGAAGTTACTTAAAATATTTCTATAATATAATAGTGGAGGAAGACTTTGTGTTCTTATTTCTTACCTTCTAAATTTCCACTCCACTTTAACACATTGACGACCAACGTCCAGTATACTGGACATGTTGTTCTTTCTGTGGAGACCGCGTCCAGTTTACTGGACACCTAATTAAACGCATTTAAATGTGTTTAAAATTTGACGCGGACCCTCAGGCTCGACTGATTTATTTCGTCGGTTCCAGTGTACTGGACGGTATTTTGGAAAATTTTGAGTTCGAAAAAAATCGGTCGTCAATGTGTTAAGTATGGACTATTTCTTTAACATTTTTCTATAAGTTATCAGGGGAAACCCGTGGTATGTAGAGGTATGAATTTTTCCATGAATTAAAAGGGAATACAATTGCTTTTTTTAGTTTAAAAAAAAATCCCCTACATATACCATTAAATAGATGTAAATTTACATAAATCTAAATCTATAACTACGTTATTGTAATTACTATTGGAAACGTATACTTTTATACCTAAATTAACCATGCTTTTACCATTAATTTTATTCCCATATTAAGTACTAGTAATTTTACTTGAAGCCTCAAGGCGAAATATTACCAATTACCAAGCTGGTAATTTTACACGAAATAATTTTGCACTACAATTATCGTTTCTTTTAAATGTTTCACCCGAAGTGGCCAGTTTTCAAACTACACCTTGTGTTGAGGGACCAAAAAAATTAGCATAGCACTTTGTTCGAAAAACTCCCCGCAATAATCAACCTCGAAAGTTCGCTGAAAGTTCAAGGGGCACAGGGGAGTAGTAACTCGGGCTCTTGTGTTCTTTTGGCACGATATAAAATACGGGTGGCGCTTCACAGAAGTAATAAATTTGAATTATAAATCTGATTATAAAGTCCGCCGGCTCCGGGCCCGACTCACGCAACTGTAATAATGCTTTTTAGAAAGATAGTGTTCGCAATGAACTTTTAAAAAGTTTTAAATAGCTAGAGTGGTAATAATAAATCATGCCCTCGCAGGGCCGGGTTTAAAGTCCGACTGAGTCCGTTTCTATTTGACATTTTGTTAAGTCGACACGTCCAGTGGCGTATTTAGGAAGGCTGTCGGGCTGCAGCCCCCCCCGAGCCTCGAAGCTCCGGCGGTGGTAAACTGGGCGCGAAGTAATTATGAAACATTTATTGAATAGGTAAACTGGGCCGAGAAAAATAAGGGTTCTCTAAAAATGCTAGGTAAACTGGGCGATTGGCCCTGTAATCCCTCAGGTAAATTGGACGAAAACAGGTTAAACCAAAATTCAGCAAAATTTAAGTTTAGCATTATTTATTTTTACATTGTATAGTTACAGTACAGGAAATAATTATAATCGTATATATAAACATAATATATTATGATGCAGCTATAAATATGTAGGATGTGCATTTTACGTAATGTATCCTATCAATTTCACCTAATCTATATTTATTAACAATACTTTGGAGTGCTTCTGATAACTTTCATAGGTATGTGTAAACTTTGTAATTTAACATATGTATCAATTTGACATTCTTGTAACTTTTCAAGAAAAATGTAAATTGATGGATGAGTTGAGTAAAATGAATTGTTAAATTTGGCATGAAATGACTCGCAACAATTAGTCGTTCTAGTGGTTGAAGCAATATCCTCTGCCCATAGAGAAGGAGGAAATAAAGCATTTTCCACTATATAATCTCGACAAATAATCACAATATTTGTCGAGATTTTCATTTTGTGGTTTGCATGACATCAAATCGAAGATAAAACAGTCTTCTACTTCATTTGGGCTTTGATGAGCTAACCCAAAAGTATTTTGAAGCCAGTTACCGATTTCAGTTTTTGATTTGTATTCAGAAGTTAAACCAATAGATTGTATTTTTCTGTACCATGACTGATGCAAGTGAAATCGGCAACCGTTGATTTCAACACTAGGCCAAACACATAGTAATGCCGTGTGGATGGCTTTTCAAAATCCACAAAAATTTTCTTTGGTTTTAAGGTAAGGCCATATTTTTCACTAATGTTACATTTTGTCAATGCAAAACAACTTCTGTAAGCTTGAACAGTTTTACTAGGTAACAAGCAAAACACTAATAGAACATAGTGGCCATTTTGGAGTCCGTGAATTGTGAAAAATTGCGAAAAAAACTTGGTACAAAATGAAAATGTGCCATCCATATACAATACATTAACTTCAGTTAAGACAGTAATGTTACTTTTACATGTGAACACAATTATATTAAAAACGAAACAATTATATTAGTTTCCGGATCGTTAATAAACAAAAAATCTTCACCTTTGCTTGTCAATCTTGATTCACAGTAATTTCCCACAGCTTCATGAACTTCTTTCATATTCTTTGGTAGCGGGCCGGGTAGAACTTTTCGGCGACAGTTATAAATGTTTTTCCTTATATAACTGACATCGGTTGTTGGTAAATTGGTCGCCAATGATTTACAAATAATTTTAGAAGGCCTTTCAGATATATCTTCTTTTGCTTTTCGTTTACATACGTTTGTGACAATTTTCCGGTTTCATTTTTGTTCATCTGTCCCGTGATTGTGGACGCCATAGTTCCTTGACGCCAAATTATTAGGGCCAACGGTATAAACCCTGGCTTTACACTTCAACCTTTTTTGGGTACATCTCCATGAATTTTCACCACTTTTCAAAACTGTGTCTCTCGTATACGTGAAATGTTCAAAGAGAAGCAAATCCTTTTCACGTTCACTTGCTATTAAAGATGACATTGCTAAGAAACTCGTTGACATTTTCAAATTGAGAAACGAAATACAAAGAACTTAAAAACACTGTATACACTCTTGATGCTAAGTACAAACTGTTATCATATTATGCATATAATTAACGACCCTTCTACAATCTTATGACCTACGCAGGTCATTTTTGGTTTACTTGATCGTTTGCCCAGTTTACCTTTAGGATTAAGAAACCTTTTCTAAACTACAGGTACCTATGATATTTTGCCGCCCAGTTTACCTCCGTTCAGAAGCTCGGGTCTAAAAGTCTAATTGCAACTTGCAACCTTGGACACGTCTATTAATATATTGCATTTTAAGCCCCGATGGTATCTCTGTAACGATTACTGTGCGTTACATTTTTGGGCTAATTTCGAATGGGGCGGAGCAAGGTGGTGAAGCTGCAACATCAATAAAAATATCTCCACCACTGTACTGCATTATGTAATATAACTTAAGTCTTTAGAGTTTCGTGTTGTTATTCGCAACCTCATAATTTTTAATCAAAGCCTGTTCTGCATTCCATTCGAATGTTGTTATAATTAAGACGTATGGCCTAGAAAGGTTCCCGGAAACCGCGAATAAACGTATTTTACCAAGTTTTTTTTAAAAATGTTTTCTTGTGAGTTATTTTATTGTTAATTCATGCGGAGATAAACGCTTATGTTGGGTTGTACAAAGATTTTTAACCAGAATTAACTAACCAGAAAGTTTGACTGTGACATAACTGAGATTGACAGGCATTAAGAACTCACAATCAAAGGTGCCTGATTAGTAAATTAAAAATTAAGGTAACCGGGCCAGTATGATTGTGAGAAAATTATTTCTTCCAATGTCATGTATGTCGCAGTCAAACTTGCTGGTTAGTTAATTATTATTAAAATTCTTTGTGCAACCCGATATTAGAGTTTAGAGGTTAAAGATATTTAATTCATTTAAAAAATAAAAATACTAATGATCTGTTTTTCATTTCGTGACCATTTTTATTCAACGCTTAATGAAGGAGATTTTGCTGCATGAATATTTTGTGATACTTTTAGAAGCTTTTTATTGTGTTAAAAACACAATTTATTCCATATCTCAATAAGGATTCTATCAAAGCAAAATAAGTCCCTTTAAACCTAAGTTTAAACTTATAGCCTATTTCAGAAAGGTGTCGAGTAATAAAATGGAAAATTCCGTCCAGTTCGGCTCAATTTCGGTGTCAGCCATAGGCGTAACTAAATTTTGTGCATTACATATTATATTACTAACCAAAGAAACAAAAAAGAAGATAATTTGATAAAGAAGGAACTATTAGCTATAGCAAATTTACAGAAACATCGTTTGGATCGTGGAAGATATACTAGCTGAAAAACAGTGTAACTGTGCTGCGCACACCGCCATGTCATTACGAACTAAATCCTATAGAACTTACATGGGCGCAAGTAAAAGGATTTGTAGCAAGACACAACACTACATTCAAAATGATAGGCGTTAAGCTACTGTTTGATTAAGCCATTAAGGAAGTGACCCCAAAGAACTGGCGAATAGCAGTCCATCATGTCATTAAAAAAAGAGGAGAAAATGTGGAATCGACCCGTGAATCATAACGTCAAGAGGAGATGACAGTTCCTCAGATGACGAAGAATATTTTAATTTAATATCTGTATAATGTATTTTTTGTATTTTTTTATAGCATTTAATAAAAAATAAATGTACCTAATACTATGTGCATAATGCACGCCTTTGTCACACCACTTTCAGTGTTTGTGAATGGATAACAATAGGCAAAACCCATAAATTGATCCAAAGCCGGGCGGTACTCCCTGCACTTGATGAAAATAAAAATTTTGCAATGAAATCAATGCCAAATTATGAAAGTGGCTTAAATATTCGTTGGGTCACTCTGTAGTCCCTTTGCACACCTAATGAGCTTTTATGTCTCTACACTATATACCTTTCTGAGACTATAAAATCGTAGAAATGTCAGAAATGGTCGATTTAAATTGTGGGATTGACAGCAAAGTTCAATTTAATGGGAATCAATCTGGTCAAAACTTATTATGTTACATTATATTAAAGTATGACCAGGTAAATCACTTTTAACTCGAACTGTGCTGTCAATCCCACATTATAAAATTACTATTTTGGACATTTATTCGATTATAAGTATCGGTTTAAATCGACTTTATAAAATTGGACAAAAGAACATCTATGATTTAAACCGAGGTTCAGTTTAAATCGAAGAAATGTCAAAAATGATCATTTTATAATGTGGGATTGACAGTAGTGGGCGAATCTAGGAGGAAGGGATGCGCTATGGGACTACATCAGCCTTCTCAAAAAACCCATTTGTTCACTCCAGTAAAATTTGGAAACATCATGACAATAAAAGTTTTTTATGACCTTAGCCCCCCCCCCCATATTTGCTTCTGATTGACAGCAAAGTTCGGGTTAAAAGTTATATATTATTATATCATAATTTAATATAATGTAGGTAGGTTACGTAAGAGTGGCACACTTTTCTTGGTTCTGACTAAACTGTCTCACGTAGTCCTATAAGGTCCGTTGTGATACCACATGTGTTCCGTAGAACCCACATTAATCAGATCTCGGCATACACCGAAAAAGGATTTTAACAACTTATTCAAACCAGCCACTACTATTCATTCAGAAACCTGCTCAGTCGTCGAAGTTGTAAGTTGCTTAGTTCCTCCAGACTATTGAAAAATGGTTCACCCAGAGCAGTAAACCTTCTTCTTGCGAGGCCAGGGCATTCACACAGAAAATGTTGAATACTTTCTTCCTCTTCCTCATCTCTGCAACTTCTGCAGAAGTCGTTAGTGGATATTTGCGTACGTTCGGCATGTTTACCGAAGAGGCAATGTCCGGTAACAACCGCAGTAATATTTTAATATAATGTAACATAACATGTTATGACCAGGTTGATTACTCTTAAATTGAACTTTGCTGTCAATTAAAGTTTTGCATTTCTTTTCACTTCATTCCATGTTTTAATTAATTCAAGACAACATTGACTCTGCCATTATATTGTTGTATCATCAGCAAGGATAGTACATTTCCAATTTATAAAAATTGTCGCAAGGTAATTTACAACTTTCAGGCTGTGTTAACGTTTGTTTTGTTTGTTTTACACTCTTTCGAATGTTTGAAACAATTAAATTGCACGTTTTTTTCAGTTTGCCGCATCTCAGTATCACGTGAATTATTATACTGGAGAAAAATAGAAACGACTAAAAACACTAGCTCCAGTGGCCGGCGCCAACAACGCAAACGTACATAATTAAACATAAATTTTCCTTTATGAATCCAATTCGTTTGCGTGAACGTAGCCTTTATTTAATTACCGAAATGGAATGCCAAATAATAGGAACTTGGCCACTAGCGCGCGGCTAGCACTTTTCTCAGAAAAGTCAAAGCAGTAAGAGCATTCGATCAATATTTATAAATTCTTCTGCAAGATTACCAGCTCCATGCGAGATAATATCTATATGTTGGGAGCAAAGCTCGAAAACGGCCAATGGTCGATATTTTTGCTCAATCTTAGGATTGGTTGTTTGAAAGCGATGAAAGCCCGCGCATCGGCAGCCTCGTTGCCATCTATTTTGGAGTGTCCAGGAACCCAGCACAGAATAACCCGATGTTGGTTGCCAAGTGTGCATAGATTGTTGCGGCATCGCTTTACGAGCTTTGATTTAACGCTGCTGGTACAGATTGCCTTAATCGCCGCCTGACTATCACTGAAGATGGTGATTGACGAGGCTACTCCCAAGCCAAGGTGTTCTTGCAGGATATTGACCGCCTTCTCTACTGCCAGTACTTCTGCTTGAAAAATACTACAATAATTGGGGAGTCTATACGATTTCTGTATTTGTAAACTTTCGGAAAAGACCCCGGCTCCCACACCAACGTCCATTTTTGAACCGTCTGTGAAGATTGCGTGATCTGTTTTCGTTATATTCTGATTGCCTTCCCACTCTTCCCTACTCGGAATGAGTATAGAATACCTTCTATCGAAGCATGTTATTGGGACAGAGTAATCAGTCGGGTCTCGTAGATTATTCCCCGGGTGGATCTTTAGTATACTGCTGTGCCCGTAGTTGGTTTCCTTCCAGAACTTCGACTCTTTCAGTCGCAGGGCACTTTTTGCAGCTATACTTTTTCCATAGATATCCAAGGGGGGTATATATAACATGACCTCTAGCGCCGCTGTCGGGGTTGACTTAAGGGCTCCGGTTATTCCTAAACAAGCTGCCCTTTGTATCTTTGTTATTGACTTAGTGTGCACTGCTTTTTCCAAAGCGGTCCACCAAACCAGGAATATTCCGAATACCATCGGGGAGAGAAAAAAACCGAAATTTTCAGTTTTGGTTTTTTGCGCTTTTATTTTTGACTTGGGAAAAAAAACAAGAAACACTCTTTCATAGCAGTTTTTTATGATCTACAATATGGCCTTTTTAATTTTTTAATGCGACGTTTCGTTCTTTTGATACCATCATCAAGTCAATTTTTTTAAATACGGACCTGGATTTTTTATTACGGTTTTAGGGACTTATAGGCTTTAGAAACCTAATACAATTAAAACATTTAAAAAATTTTAAGGTTTCGTCATCAAATAACACAGTGCTTTCACCACATATATAATACTTGTTTACAAAAAACTCGGGACATATCAGAACTGTATAATTTTTCAAATACGAACAGCTCTCGATCAACTGATGGTTGAAATACAACTAACTAACAATTTAGGGTAGTTATGTTGGCGTCCGTAATCGAGAGGTTTTGGGTTCGATTCTCAGCGGAGGCATAAAACTTTTTCAATTTTAATCGAGTCTGTACGCCGGCAAAAACATTTTCCAATTTAGGATTTATGTTGTATGTATTTTAGAATAATCATTTTCACACGAGTAATGTACCGGGTGGTCAACTAAGAATGACCGCCGGCCATATCTCAGAAACTAGTAATTATTTTAATTAAGAACGGTGTGCCTGAGAAGAAAAACGCAAGAGACCATTTTTATGCAGAATTGACCAGGCTAATCTGAAATAATATCCACATGAAAAAATATCAGTGGCGTACCACTTTTTTTCTAAAAAATATATAATCGCTTCTTCATTTCAAGTTGTAAAAATTATTCTATTGGCGATAACGCTGGAACGAACGGAGATATCGAGCTGCGGTTTTAATATTTTTTCCAGCAAATTTCATCTACTTTTTGATTATTGTATCATAATTATACCGCATGATTTATTTTTTCCGAGAAAAATCAAAAAATGTGTTATTATTGCAAATTGCGCCCTCTAGCATTTTTTTTAGAACTATTATGGACAACTAAATACGATTGGTGAAAGTGCATACATTTCTCTTCCAAACAGTCTTTAATTTGCTAAAATCGGATAAGTCGTTTATAAGTTACAGCGATTTAACTGATTACACTTTCAACAGCTTCCTCCTCTCTTATTAAAGTCGGTACGCCAATGAGCATAAGACCAAAATGATTCATAATTGTCCAAGCTTTTTAATGGTGTTATCAAAGATATACTTTAATGTGAAATTTTCAGATATGTAAAACTTTAAAATTTACTTTTCAATTACGCCCTCTTGCGCCAAAATGCGGAACTTAAAATTAATTTCCAGCATTTTCTCTTAGGCACTTTTGTCATAAAAAAATTTATTCGGATGCTGTACGATTACTAGTTTCTGAGATATGGCCGGCAACCATTTTTAGTTGACCACCCGGTACACCATTTTTCCTACGACCATAAAGAATTATTAAAAAAGCCTTTGATTTGTAATAAAAGACTAGCAATGAAAAAAGTTATTAACACTAGTGTTGAAATTAGCGTACTTAGGATTATATTTCACTTAATATCTGGTTTCATAGTTTGTCAATAGGCTTTTCCTTTATTTGTAGTTTAACTTTTTCATTTTTTCATATTTTATATATCGTAAGGAAGAACTAATCCTGGATTGACTTCTAGATTAACCAGATTGAAAAATTTTAAATTTAATCAAGGAAAGATGCACTAAACACAAATGTAAAAATCCACCCAACAAGGAAGATTACAATTCAAAATAATTCTATAAATTATTTATTGTTTTTATAAAAAAAAGTCAAATACTCCTGATGGGATTTGAACCTGTGACCATGCGATCAGTAGGCTAGTGCTCTATTCGCTACGCTTTCGCTACCGATAAGATTTGTTGTTAATACATGACACGTTCTTCAGAGCGATTTGTTTTTTCTGATAATAGATTTTCCAGTATCTTATTAACATTTTTTATAATTTCAGATGGCGTATTTTCACACTCTTATTCTGAGTCACTGCTTTCTAAAATTTGTTCTTTTTAATAAATAGGGGTGGTCTATCAAATTGGCACCATATGTTTAAATTAAATAGTGTATCTTGATGTTTCAACGTTAGTGTTGAAATATTTCTTTCAACACGCGTGTGATATACGGCGCTTCCTAGCCAAATTAAGCGTGCTTTTTTTCTCATTTTCATAGGTGGTCGTAGGAAAACATTTTTGCTGTTCCCCAGTGTAATTCAAAATAAAACCTAAAACGGCCGCGCGCTTCTGATCCGTTCCTTAGTGGAACGTCGAGTGAAATATACGGAATGATTTTGGTTCGTTAGAGATTACAGGTAGCTAGCCGAGTAATGAACCGTTGTGTTTTCAACGCGGAAATTATTAATTACAGCGACAATAATAAGGTAATGTACCGTTGACATTTTAATATCTCAAATGTTAAAGTTGAAAACAAACTAATGAAATAATAGATGATTGGAACATCCGCCCTCGTGCTTTCTAGGTAAAGCAGTTTATGATATTGATTATGTTACACCTGGTAATAGAGAGTGTAGATTGCAAACAAAAAGGTTCCTACAAACTTATATTTATCAAACAAGTCTGTTGTAATAAAACATTTTAAATTTATAGTCTCTATCATTTTGTTAATATTGATTTAGACAATTCTTAGTTAACAGAACTCATTTTTCTTTTCAAGTGATATTGTTCTTCATTATGCACAACTAACGTCATTACTGTCTTATGTACTTTACTATATTCCGAACCGCGACTGTTGACGACGACGACGTTGATAACGCGAGTCGTGGTACGGTAGGATGACTGGGATGTGCCGTGTCCATTTTTATAGCGAGAAACGGATATTCTCATCTGTTTATAGGGTTCGCAATAATGCATCTACTTAGTTATTTTTTAACCAAATTATCCTACAATGAATTTTTTTATTTGAGATTTTGAAAATATTCGTAAACTTCCTGTTTAAATTATAATAGCGATATGAAATTTTTTGTGTGAGAGTCAGATTATAAGGTCCTCAATAAGATTTTTTTTAGAAATGGAAGATGAAATATGGAACAAGAACAAAACAAAGAAGTGCAATTTCTTTAACTTTATACCAGGTCACCTTGGCATGTTTTACAAGCTCATTTTAACTTTCACTTTCATTGACAAAAATACACAATATTTTTATTTATTTATGATTTACCTTTTTTGTTACAATTAGAATGTATACAGGAATGACAACAAACACAATGTTGTGATTACATTATGTGATTGTTTCTCTATGAAAATTTGAAGTTTGGCCATAATATATTATTGTTTTGACAATTTTTGTAAATTGCATCATCAACAAAAACAATAATTCCTTTTCACATTTAGGTATACATTAGTTGTGTAAATTTAGAGGTGTAGTTTGAAAGCAGGAACAATATCTTCGTAAGTGTAAAAATAGCTTTAGATAGAGGAAGCGCCATAAATATAACATTGTTATTTACATTTTTTCTTCTGCAAAAAAGTCTTCTCTTTGTGAACTATTGCAGACCCTATACGACCAATATTACTGACAGTCCTGAATGATATCAACCCTATCAATGTATGAAAGTTACCCTTACCCGATCAGTATAAGCATCGTCATTTCGTTATTATTATTACAAAATAATTACATTATTATTGTGATTTATCTTAACCAATGATTTTAGTTAGATTATTTTATAACTGACATCTGCACGGACGCTTAATAATAAAGCCACAGATTCTTGGGTCTTCATATTTTCATATTCGATTATTTTATTCAAAGGTTTCATCTAGAATTAGCCTAGTTGTTCAATGATCGCCTCTCCTCCTAATGGTTAATAGTTTGCCATCCACTAACCCCACATAACCTATAAATACTGGTTGTTCTAACTAGTTAATATACGGCCAGGTAATGAGAGTTTTTTTGATGTAAATAAATTTACTCTAAATAATCTGCTCGAATAAAACTACGAAGAGAGGCGCGCTGTTTTTTAAATTACGCCAACGTTAAATTACCCTTAACATCGGATGGCTCCCCCGCGAAAACGTTAACGACATCGTTTCTCAACTGGTCAAGCTTACTACAATTGCAAGTTTACATTTTGTTACATTACATTATCATTTATATTGTTACATATTAAGTATGAGTTTTCGAAAATAAACCTCTGGACTTGTAATCCACAACTTTGTCGTGGTTGAAGGTAAATGTGGAATTTAATCGTTTTACTGTAACCCCCACACCCGACACGAATCTTGACTCTGGTGATGACACTGCTCAATTAAATAAACAACAGCATAACTCGTCGTTATAAGATCAATTTTACAATTGACTTTATATCTTACTTTGTAAGAATGAAAACATTTACTAACTTACTATCGTGAGCATGTGATTATCCTTCAACTAGAATCATAAAAATAGTGTTCTAATGTTTACATTATAATGTATAAGCAGTTAAAAATGTCTTGCCCCGTATTACCTACTATCTGCTATAATGATGGCAGCCTAGCGCAGCCGTAACGTCCACTCATGGCAAGCGGAAAGTACCTTGTTTGATCCTGGGCTAATACGACGGACTTATGTAGTTAGTAGAAGTATTACAAGACCGTAACTGTGCCGAGAATAACATCTGCCAGTAAAATTTTGGTTCGGAATCTACGTAAAACTGTAGGTCTCGTCTGGCTGACCTTACCAAGACAAACGATTACTAAATATTTATACTATTTTTACCCCACATCCGACACCAATATAACAAACTTCCCTCTTATTGCGATATTGTTATTGGAAAGCAAGACATATTTTGTTCATAATACGACTAAACATTTTTTCGGCTATCGACTAGAAGCATTAATCGAATTATTTATTTTTGTTTCTACCGCAGTGCCGAACAATATAATTCTAAATAACCTTGCAAAAGCATTACAACAGACATTGTCAATTTCATTTACTTTCGAGTATAAGACAACATGGCGGGTTATGTTAATGCCAAATGTCCCAGCAGGTTTCAATTTTCATTAGGAATGAACATTAAGTTGACAAAACGGTAACCGAGCTATGCGGTAGCTGAAATGAGCTTATTTATTTTCTTAATCAGTGTGTTCTTATTCGTTCTCTAAGACAACATTTCGCGAGACGTGAGCATTATACGCATTCCGAAAATGATATGACGAAAACTTATTTAACATAATAAAGGGTGATGTGGGATATTTAATTGTCGTTTTTTCGGTGTTAGGTGGTGCCAATTTTATAGTGAACTGCACTATAAAATGGGCTCGTAATATGTAGTAATATTACAGTAAATTTCTGTTTACTCAGTTTTTCAGTTGTTTGATTGTCACGCCCATTCAGTGATCCCAGTTCCTTGGACTAGTTTGTGTAGGTCAGCTGGGGAGAGAGTCAGGATGTCCTCTGGTTCCAGTTTTGGTTGCCCGAGTATTTTTTGCCTCTTACGATCTAGTGACTCGCGTGCTGGCTGTACTGTTTCCCTGACTTGTCCGCATAATCTGCAGTGAAGGTCTCCATTAAACAGTTGCATCCTGTACAGATGATTCCTGATAGCCACGTGTCCTGTCAGAATTCCTGTAATAGTTCTCAGCTGATTCCTATTCATTTGAAAACAATTTCGACTCTGGTTTTCATGCATCACGGCTCATCGTCAGTTGACCGGCGCCGTTCTTTACGTACAATTTTATTTTGTGACCAGAGGTTTGTTTATATCTTAGTTGTATTTAATTCTGGTTTCTATTTTCCTTTTTTTTTCAATTTATGAAATTCAGTATGGACGGGTACAATTTAGATACAAATTCTAATATTTTAGATATTTCATTGTACATAGTTTTATTTGATATGTTTACAGTCATTTTTTGCAAATTAACAGTAAATTTTTTTTATAATTGCCAGGTCTAGTAAAACCTATTAATTCCTTTTATTTTTTTTAGTAAAAATACAGTTTTTTTTGTTAGCTGTTAACCAATAGAGGCTCTATATAAATCAAGTTAAAATGTTTTAATTTATGTCTATTATTATCCGTCCTAAACAACCTGAAAGACTTACGTCAAATAGGAATTTATAATGGTCCCATTAAATGCTGACTTTGCGGCGAAGAGGACGAAACCGCCTCACCAACCAACCAACCATCCGTCCTAAATATTTCTCTTAAAGTTATAAGAGGAAACTCGATGTATGTAGAGGTATGAACTTTTCCATAGATTAAAAGAGAATGTTACAAAAAAATATAATTGCTTTTGTAAATTTCCCAAAATCATCGTAAATTTACATGAATCTAAGGCTACGTAGTTGTGAATTAAATATTACATACATTTAAAAACATGTACTTTTATACATACATTTACCATGCTTTTACCATTAGTTTTAACCTCATATTAAGTACTAATAATTTCCATAAAGGCTCAAGGCGAAATATTACAGGAATAACAGGAAATAATTTTACAGTGTGTATTAAATAGTAAGATAAGTTAGAAACAAATGGACAAAGTCTTTTGCATTAAAGTACACAGGGACGCCAAAACAATGGGTTCCCTGGGGAACAGGTAGACAATGACGGCTGTTTCGTTCTTATTAAGACTCTATGGAAAGCCATTACCCGTAAGCAACTACAGAAACAGCGTTTTTAAGACTTAATTTAGAATAAAATAAGTAGTGAAACCTCCGTATCGTCATCTGTAGGAATCAACTCAAATGCAAAAGACAGTGCCAGTGCCAGTGTGTATAAAGTTCATTCTGATGTTAGATTAGAGCATGATACATATGCGCATTGTTGGTTATTAGCTTATTCCAGTTTTTAATTTACACAGTGGCGACTCGTCAGGTGAAGGGGCTCTTCACCAAAAAAAAAATAAAACCAGGAGGAAAGTTTTTCGACAATATTAAATATTAATGTACCAATACAGCTACCATTCTATCCCTTACAAAAATAATTATGTTCGAATTAGTAATATTAATTTAATCCGAATGTAGTTATGCATAATAGGGCCACGGTTAACTCCGATGGACAATAATATAATATAATTATAAACACTCGTGTATTTTGGCGCGCCCCCCGTATCCGTTAGCTCAAAGCAAGTGAAGACCCAACGTCCAACATGGCGTCGATATTCATCGTTGCTATAGTTACGTGACGTCAGTCACGCAAACAGCATGTAACAATTTGCTTTATGATGAAGGGCAATTTAAAAATAGATGAGTCATATGCACCATTATTTTAGCATTGGTTCGCCTAATCTTAGGATATTTATTTTGAGGCTTTTAAGGTGTGATTAAGATATTTTGTTTTTATTTTTCAGTTAATTCAGTAGTGTATGTACGTACCTACTTAGTTGTGTGCTTTAAAAATGAACCCAATTAATGACATAGTTTGTAATTTGTTGGAAACTCCATTCAGTCGTTGGGCTGATGAGGATAAGAGAGACGTTTTTTTACACGGTTTTTTAGTCAATGTTTTTTTAAGTACCCGCACTTCACCATTCTTTAAGACCGCGAGTCGCCACTGAATTTACATAACGATTATTTTAAAAAATTGGCGTTTCCTTTTAAAGTGAATATTTACGTTTATTGTCAAAATTGATGAATACAATATAATATAACATATATTTCATAAAACCCATTATTTGTTAAATATCCGTTTAGAATTCGGGCATCGATTTATACCTAAAAATACCTCGCAGCTATTTCCGTATATTTCGCGATCCTATAATAAATTCACCGTTCTAAATTTTAGCAATTCAGGCTCTAAAACAATGCAATTTCCCGAATATAATGCTCTTTCTTCTTTTCGAATAGATTCCACCATTTCTCCTACGAAATTCAGGTATGTTCGGTTATTAAATTACTTAGAAAACAAATTTGCATCAAAATTATTTGGCATATTGTATGCCTCATGCCCGCTGTAAATAATATGCGACGTTAAAAATCAGAAAATTTGTATAATCACTTTTTTATATAATAACATGCGAAACTAAAAACAGTTTTGTTTTCTGCACCGAAAAACATATATGGTTATCGTAAATATATAATATGGTTAAGTTAACAATAGAGTCTGATTAGTTTAGATACATCCATGCATATTGTTATCAGAACTACATAGCTTTTTATAGTTCCCAGAAGTGACATGGGTTGGGAACCATATCCTAAGATCTCTCGGAACATTATATATACATACAGGATCATAGGCACCGATTCCGTGGGGGCTCTGGGGGCTTGGGCACCCAGAGCCCAATTTCTTTGGGGGCGTAGCCCCCATAGCCTAACCCTCACAGTACGTTTACATAATAATGATACTAATAGCAATTCGTTTGCGAACGTGCGTTACTAAATATTTTTTTTAAAAACACGGCTATTTTTAATTATCCGCTCGATCTATATTTTCTATACGTTGGCAGCCGTGATGTCAGATCTGCGCATCATGCAGATTTGACATCACGGCCTAGTCAGCGAGGTCAAGCATCGGCGCGGTCAAGTTGGAGCCAGTGTTACTAGATCTGTTTTAACAGAAGATCTACTGTTTTCACTCTTAAACAACTATTGTTTTCACCCTCAAATCTCCTGTTGAAATTTTTTTAATACTATAGAGGTAATTAAGCTACATAGTTCACAAATGTACACAAAAACATTGGATCATTCGGAACTAACTGGCCAGAGCCGTCTTT
The DNA here is from genome assembly GCA_935413205.1 of Polydrusus cervinus. NCBI lineage: Eukaryota > Metazoa > Arthropoda > Insecta > Coleoptera > Curculionidae > Polydrusus > Polydrusus cervinus. The sequence continues at coordinate 16,468,242 of OW284511.1, forward strand.
CCGTACGGGCCCGGTACATTTTTTTTAGAAGTTACTTTGGATGGACGAATGGCCCCGCGCGTCTTGGGGCCCACAATTTGAATCGATGACCTTTTTTTTTAGAAGTTACTGTGGAGGGGGGCCCCAAAATTTGGACCGATGACCTTTTTTTTTAAAAGTTACTGTGGAGGGAGCCTTATTATATTTAAAATTTATTAACTATTACATTATATTATGTGTATATTTAATAAACGAAGTATATATCTTAAGATGGAAAGTTCTTGTGTATAAACACCTAATTTGAAATTCAGAAAAAAGTATGTATGTATGTACTGTATATACGGAGGTTGTCGGTTCGAATCCGGCTCGAGGAAATACTTTTTTCTGAATTTCAAATTAGGTGTTTATACACAAGAACTTTCCATCTTAAGATATATACATACTTTATTTTCTTACGAAAAAGAAGGTATTAATCAGCCGCCTGAAAAGCATACATCTGGTTGCCGAAACGGTAATGTTGTTGTTTAAAAAGGGTAAAAATGATTTACAATATCTATCACTGTGCGTATTTAATAAAGGAATTTTTATTTTATTCGTTGAGATCCGGGCTCCAAGCCCCCAGAGCAATTCTGAAGTTCCGGCGCCTATGTACAGGATACGACAACTGATAGTACATCTGTCCTACCAACACACTCAATTTTCATTTTCCTGATTTGTCAATAACTTTTTAATAATATGCTTTAGTACTAAAGTTGCTGTTCATGTTTCAATATCATTCTTACGTAACGTTTCTTATTTCGTCACTTTAAAACACCATTTATCACTCATTCTTCCATATTTATCTATAGAACCTGATAGTATTTTTCTCCCCTACTTCTATGGAAGTTTTTCATCACTTTCTATAATAATCTAGCTTCCTCAAAAGCTCTATGAGGGTGGCACTCACAATTTCCCAATATTTGTCTCACCATAAACTATACTTCTCCTGAAGATTAACGTTTATACGTTCGAAACATGTAGAGTAAAATAAAGAGTTCTTATTGAATATATCTTAGTGAAGGTTGACTTAGAGTATTATTTCTCCCCATTTAACTTGCCACTTCACTTCAAGTATGAACTACTTCTTCAAATTGCATAACTTATATAAAATTTTTATATTACTATAAAAATATCATTTTGCTACTTTTTTCAATATACACAGTAACTGATCGTGCGTCCTCACCTCCCCCAAATCACTGTCAGTAAGGAGTCCGTACAGGGAGTAAAAAACGGTAATTTTTTAAAAGTAGGTGTTTTTTCTAATCATAGTGTGGACAAATTCTATTTTATCTCTGCATACTAAGGGATGGGAAATAATAAACCTTCACTAGTGGTTTTACATCCATTATTTACTAATCTGTCGGCTCTTAATAGTCAAAGGTCATTATTGCAGACGTAAAACAAAGGCATTTTCTCTCGAATGCCAGATGTAGACGTACCTGTTCGTAGAGAATAATTAGTATAATTTCGGGAATTTTGCTATTAATATTAATTAGAGGTGTACAGGTGAAAAGACAGAACCATTAATGTGATATATGAAGTTGTGTTCGAGACGTTATTTCCTCTTTATTAGATACATCTTGAAATTAACACCCTACATGGAAATAAATTGAGGGGAATATATTAGACATGTGGTGAACATTGCGACATTATTAAAGCGTTTTAAGTGTTGCCTTAAAATATATTAGCAAGCTTCTGTTCATGTTTAATGTTAAGTTAGAAAATTAATTCACTGAGCATGAATGACATGGAATACTAATTTATAACATTAGAAGAGCCTAAAGAAGGGGTTTCTTAAAAAGAAAATTACTTATTATACAGGGTCCTGCACCTCACCTCCCGTCTTCTATAGCTCACTTATTAATTAAGTTAGGATTTTTATATTTTGCAGACTTTACCTGTATCCTAGGGCGCATTTCAGGAAAATATTTTTGTTTATACAGGGTGTCCCAAAAAAGTGTGACGTCATAACGATCTACTTTTTTAGATTACACGGTATATATATTTTTACTTATTTGGATGTCTCTTATAGTTGTCTTCATACTCCCAAAATTTTAATGAAATCAGTTTAGTAATATAGGCGAAAAAAAATAAAATCTAAGAAAAATCAGTTTTGCACCACTGGTTTTAAAAATTATTAAAAAATAAAAATAATGCTTTGTTACTAAAATTATACAAAGGTACTTAATGAATAAGGTCGAACAGTCTCGTTAACCCAGTTTGATTAATACAAATTATACAGGGTATCCATAGTTTAGTGTCAAACTTTGAAAACTTTAAATCAATTTATTTTTCTTATTTTAAATTGGAACCCCTGTATATTATTATGTCATTCGATGCAGAATTAAAAATCAAACATTTGTTCTAATTACAACCCTATCGGAATTTCTAACGCATCAAGACTTATTTGCAGACAACTCATTTTATCAACTATTCCACCAGTCATTATTATAAACAAGGTGGCTTTGAAAAACAATTTATTGGTATTAAAGTTTAATAAAGTGTCAAAAGCTCATTTTAACTTTAGTTATTATATAGTTTCAAATATTGTTAGATTATTATTAATTATTTAAGCTATATTATTTTTAGTGATGGAATACAACCAAGAAGAGCTCGTAGATATGATTTTCAGATTAGGTGTATGCGAAAAGAATTTTTTTTTGTTACTTTAGTAAACGTTAATACCAATAAATTGTTTTTCAAGGCCACCTTTGTTATTTATTTATAATAATGACTGGTGGAATAGTTGATAAAAAGAGTTTTCTGCAAATAGGTCTTGATGCGCTAGAAATTGCGATAGGGTTGTAATTAGGACAAATGCTTGATTTTCAATTCTACATCCAATGACATAATTATAATATCGTTTTTACGTGATTTACTGTGTGATTAAAAAGTTTTGTTTTTATTTTTCAATTAATTAATTCAATTAATAGTGTACTTAGTTGTGTGTTTTAAAAATGAACCCAATTAATGGCTATAGTTTGAATTTGTTGGAAACTCCATTCAGTCGTTGTACCGGGTGAGTCAACGATTGCGCGGAGTAATTTTATGCCTTGAAGATAAAATTTGTCGACAATAAACTTTTATCTTAAGGTATGGTTGGATATCAGGCACATTTTAAAAATATTTTGAATTATACAGGGTGCGCCCAAAAAGTAAGGTGTCAAAAAGGTACATTTTTTTAAATAGGACACCCTATATATTGTATTATTTTCTGATTCCTCACAAAATTCTACGCTTATTTTGTAAATGTCATATGTCTAAATTCAATAGTTTTTGAGATATTGACGGTTAAAATATGGCATTTTCAGACTTTGACAGGCTGTAGCATTGGAACGGTTCATCTTAGAGAAAAATGATTTTCACCTCCCTATCTTAGTTTTTTATTCTCTATCCAAAGAAACCAACCTCCGGTTTACCATGTTAAACCAAAAAACCGGTTTTAACGGTTTAACATGTTAAACCGGAAATAGTAACGTTTAGATAGAGAATAAAAAATTAAGATAGGGAGGTGAAAACCATTTTTCTCTAAGATGAACCGTTCCAATGTTACAGCCTGTCAAAGTCTGAAAATGCCATATTTTAAACTTCAATATCTCAAAAACTATTGACTCTAGACATTTCACATTTACAAAATAAGCGTAAAACTTTGTGAGGAATCAGAAAATTATACAATATATAGGGTGTTCCATTAAAAAAAATTTACCTTTTTGACACCCTACTTTTTGGGCGCACCCTGTATAATTCAAAATATTTTTAAAATGTGCCTGATATCCAACCATACCTTAACACAAAAGCTTATTGTCGACAAATTTTATCTTCAAGCCATAAAATTGCTCCGCGCAATCGTTGACTCACCCGGTACAGGTGAGGATAAGAAAGACATTTTGTTACACGGGTTTTTAGTCAATATTGGTTTAAGTACCCGCACTATACCTAGCTCTTCATTATTTTTTCCATTGATTGTTCAATATGTACATAATCCACAAAATGATGTAAACTGAGCAAATTCTATTTATGTGTGCTAAGCATTACAATTTGTATAATTTTTCAAGAATCAATGATTTTTCTGCATTTCTGTGACGTATGCTAAATTTGGCACGTAAAACTAAAACGAGCTCGTGTTAAAATCAAAACAGAACATCTTATTTTCATTTTATGCTAATGCTGACTGTCTGGGAGAATCTCAATTTTCATTAAGCCCGAACATGTTATTGACAATACGCCCGCGAAGCCTGTGCCGTCTGATGCTGTGTTTGCTTGAATGCGTTTATTTACTTGGGTTATTCTAGATATTATGTACGAGGACTCTCAAGTTTGAACTTTGTTATTATAATATCGAGGCTATGTCGTTATATTGATTTTTTTACATCATCTAATTTTTTTCCGTGGTTAGAGGCCTGCACGGGCCGGGTTTTCATTTCGGACCTTAACTCGACTCTCGGGCTCGGGTCGTGCCGAGCTACTAAAGGTTCAGGTTTTCGGGCCCAAACAATTTTTACCGGGCTTGCTTGGTCTAACGGGCTTTTTGGGCTGGGCCAGGCTTTTCTGTCTAGCCGGACTTTCAGGTCAACCGAGCTTTTTATGTTTTATATCTGACGTAATACTCAATAAACCCAAGCAAGGTTGACAATTTGCTGTGGATTACTGGTATTATTTAATATTTGCCAGATAGAAAAGTTTTGTCACAACATTTGTGTCGACCTGTTTGCAACCTATCCATGGATGCAAGTCAAGTGCAAATACTGAGTAAAGTAGAGGCATCCCAGGTATACCGGGCTTCCTGCGCCTATCGGGCCAGTTCAGCTTTTGGGTCTTGGGTGCCATTCCGGCCCGTGCAGGGCTTTATCCGTGGTTACAATCTCCTGAGGAAATTAAATGGGGTTCTTCTATCAAAATTCCAGAGAATGAGCTAACTAACTAGGTTTGTTAAAGTCAAGTTTTAAATATAATTTCTTACATGCTATCGCCATGTAGTGTATCATATTATATTGTTAAAATATGTATTTGACTACGACAATAATTTTTTTTTCTGAAATTTGATAGATATAGGTAACAATAAAAATTGTAGCTATCACTATATTTTGCTTCACAATACTTTATCGTTAACGAATAACAATACAATTTTTTTAGTATACCAGTATTTAAAAATGTTTCTTTTTTAGCTCGCGCGACCTTTTACAGGATTCCCACTTTTCTGGAAAACCTGGGAAGTCAGGGAATTTGAAAAGTAGTAAGGGAAGTAATGGAAAGTCAGGGAATTTAAAACATAAACCTGAAAAAAATAATTTTTGTCACAATACTTTAATTCCTTTTTTTGCTCTGTGCTGTTTTGAAACAGATGCGACGCATAACAGCAGATACCGCTGAGAAAGCAAAGACTGAATATTTTACTTTCATTAAAAAAGAAAATATTCAAAAATTTGATTGTACAATTCGTCTAGACGTTTATTTTGGTAACCTATTAAAAGATAGATATAAGGCGAAGTGGGGTAAGTGGGGATTAAAAATATAAAAGGTTGCCTTTGAAATCACATAACTTTTTAAAAAATCGAGTTACAGAGATGCGCTTTAGACAGGAAGTACTTAGTGATATTTACAATTACAACAAAATTTGTTTAATTATTTACCCAAGAATTTCATTTAAACAAAAAATTGTTACGAAAATATACCCATGGAACGCACTTACCCCAGGTACTGGGATAAGTGGGTTTTTAACTTATAAATCGCGTTTGAGTAATGTTAAATTCAACTGAAGCAAATGGGTTTATGCGACCAACAACAGGCTTTTTTCAGATTTAAAAAATTTCTAAAAATAAAGAAGTTTATATGTTAGAGATTTCTTCTTCTATAACTTTTTTTAAAACTACGCAATACGGTTTTTAAGTTTTTATTTACTTTATAGTTTTTGCAGATTACGCACAATCTCACTTCTTAAAACTTTTTTCTTTGAATTTTATTAATATAAAAAATTTAAATGGGACAAGTGGGAACTATTCCCCACTTACCCCACTAACAAGAAGAGCGGGGCAAGTGGGAACTATGGACCTAAAACTGAAAACCTGAAAAATCAAAGTGTTAAAAAAATACAAGAGATAACGTTAGTGATTACAACTTTGAGGATGTCAAAAATTTGAACCTAAATTTTAAATTAGTACAGATAAAAATTTTTTATAATTTTTGCCGTAACTTGTAACTATAGATAAAGTTTAGATAGTTTTGACATAAGCTGTGTTACTTTTAAAAAAAATATTAAAATTTTTTTAACAATATGTTGGGGTCTATAAAAGTCCAAAAAAACATTGTTATTTTTTTCTTTTAAATAATTTTTTTTACAGAATTTTCCATATATTTATGTATATCAATTTTTTCTGTAGAGCTAATCTGATGTAAGTCAGAGAAAATTTTTGTAGTAGACCTGGAAAGTCAGGGAAAGTAAGGGAATTTCATTTTGACTTTTTGGTGGGAACACTGTTTTAATAGACTCACTGTCAATGACCCCGTATATAGACAATTTCAAAACATTTAATAGAAGTATAGAGAACAACAGAGCCTGCAGTGCTGGTCTATCGATTACCACAGTAATAGTGTCTTAGCAAACATCTGCTGCGAAACATCTCAGAGATGTAATTTCTTGTGCATCTCAGGCGCATCTAAATTTCAACCTTCCCAGATACCTTGTTCGAGAAAATGCAATTGTCTGTTTAATTTCGAGCGCTGTTGTTTTTGTATTAAAACCCTTTAAACTCTGCCGGATGCTTAGAACATTATGGCGTTGTTTTGCGAATGTTACTCCTCTTGCTTTTCATATATAATCTCTAAGATGTTTTCAGTGTGACTCTAGCACATTTTCTTTTAATATTACTAAAACCAACATACTAACTATTAAATATTCACCTAATTATATTATTTTTAACACTTAAGAGTGAGGTCTGGTGATGCATTCGCCATTTCGTTTTTTGATCAATATTTCGTTACTTTTTCCTTTAATCCAAAAATCGGCCGAATACCCATATTTAAGGCATAATTACCTACAATTTAAAGTTAAACAAGTTATAAAGTAATAAAAGCAAAAAAAGAAAAATGGACAAATTTCACAAATTTTCGTTTTTTGCTTTTATTAATTTATTAATCAAAATTTCTTTAGTTCAAAACTGTAGGAAATTGCTACTTAAGTACGGCTATTTGGCCCCATTTTGAATAAAGCGAAAAGAATAAGAAATATTGATCAAAAAATGAAATGGCGAATGCATCACTAGAGTCCACTCTTAAATAGTTAGCAAATTAATCAAATCTTTAGGAATTTACATTATTTAAAATAATAGTTTTTTATAAACATAGAAATGTACCGGGTGGTCAATTAAGAATGACCGCCGGCCATATCTGAGAAACTAGTAATCGTACAGCCTCCGGGTAAATTTTTTACAACAAAAGTGCCCAGGAGAAAATTAAATTAATTAAAAAGCTTGGACAATTATGCATCATTTTGTTCTTATGGTCCAATGGCCAATTTGACAGACCACCCCTATTTATTAAAAAGAACAAATTTTAGAAAGCAGTAATTGTAAAGTGTTTAATTTATTTATCATGTATTTGTCGAGTGATTCAGAATTAGAGTGTGAAAATACATCTGAAATTATAAAAAATGTTAATAATATACTGGAACTCTATTACTACAAAAGACAAATCGCGCTGAAGAAAATGTCATGTATTAAACAACAAATTTTTATCGGTAGTCATAGCGTAGAGAATAGAGCTCTAGCCTACAGATCGCAAGGTCACAGGTTCAAATCCCGTCAGGAGTATTTGACTTTTTTTTATAAAAACATTAAATAATTTATAAAATTATTTTGAATTGAAATCTTCCTTGTTGGGTGGATTTTTTAAATTTATGTTTAATGCATCTTTCCTTGATTTAATTTAAAATTTTTCATTCTGATTATTCTAGAAGTCAATCCAGGATTATTTCTTCCTATGATATATAAAATATGAAAAAATGAAATAGTTAAACTACAAATAAAGGAAAAGTCTATTGAAAAACTATGAAACCAGTGGAACATAATCCTAAGTATGCTAATTTGAACACTAGTGTTGATATATTTTTTTTCACAAATTAAACGCTTTTTTATTAAGTCTTTGTGGTCGTAGGAAAAATAGTGTACATTACTCGTGTGAAAGTGATTATTCTAAAACTCGGGGAATTTCCGCACTCAGCTGACGCCTCGTGCTAAATATTATTTGAAAAGTATCACTTTCATCACTTGTTATGTAATATACTAAAAATGTTAAGAGAAATCACCTGTAAAGACAGAAGTCACAATTACAGAAGTCCTGCTAGGCAGCGCTTAAACACGCATTGGTTTATGGAACCGAAAACAATAAATACAAAAGCCAAGTTTCCTTTCATTCATACACAAAAAATTAGCGTTAGGTTGTTATGTCGTGTACTTTCTCATGAATTATATAATATAGTTCTTTGAAATAGCTTTGATAAAAAGTTAAAATTTCTAAAAGTTTTGTCGAAAAAGATGCATGATGATAAAGCTGTTTCTACATATTTTGACTTTGCCTTTAAACTAATAAAAACTCTTATAATTTTCTACGTTACCTTAAAAATTAATTCTCTACATTCGGATCTAATGTTTCAGTTTTCTTTCTCAAAAATAATAAAACGCAAGCTGTAGTGCTTTTGGAAGACATATTCTTGGCAACGTCACCGGGATGTTTTTAGCAGAAAATAAATTGCAAGCATAAAAACACGCAACACCCATATTTTATCCTAAATTATCTGCTTAAACAATAGCATCGTATAAGTAATAAAAAGCAAAAAAAAAACTCTAACACAGCATTTCTTTCCAAGCCACGCTTCGGTAACATTCTTCTCGATGTTGCCATTCTTTACGGCGCAAATTCCCATTTTTTATCGTTTTCTAAAGGGGGACATTTCTTTAAATTTCCTGCTTTTTATTTCTGTTTTTTTTTTCCAGGCGTATTTTTAACGAAATTACTTTGGCTACGGTCTAGCGATAAGGCGGCATTTGGTACGAAGAACTACTTTGTCAACGTTTAGAAGTTTTTTTTTCGGAGATTATGTCGACAAGTTTAAGTTGTGTACTAATAGGTTTATACAAGTTTCGCTGGGTTTAAGAGGTTTGTGAGAAAAAATATTGATGGTTACATTTAAAATTATTTATCTCGAAAACAACAAATAACTTTTAAAACTTTAAGGTTAGTTTTATGCATATTCTCTCACGGTAAATTAGAAATTAATGATTTCCTTTTACAGGCTAATGCTTGGTCTCCCAAAAGTCTCGCATAAAATTAATATCAATTAAAGGAAAAAGATCTAGGAAAAACGCTCGGACCCGTAAATTTTTATTTTTAATGTCTAAATTCAATTGTTTTTGAGATATTGACGTTTAAAATATGGCATTTTTTGACTTACGACGATTTACCATGCTAAACCATTAAAACCGGTTTTTTGGTTTAACATGGTAAATCGGAGGTTAGTTTCTTTGGATAGAGAATGAAAAACTAAGATAGGGAGGTGAAACCCATTTTTCTCTAAGGTGAACCGTTCCAATGTTACAACCTGTCAAAGTCAAAAAATGCCATATTTTAAACGTCAATATCTCAAAAACTATTAAATGTAGACATATGACATTTACAACATAAGCGTAGAATATTGTGGGGAATCAGAAAATAATACAATATATAAGGTGTTTCATTAAAAAAAATTGTCAAAGACGTGACGACAGTTCTATGAGACACCCTGTATAAAAGGTATAAAATGCACAATTAAAAATAAAAAATTACGGGTCCGAGCGTTTTTCCTAGATGTTTTTCCTTTAATTGATGTTAATTTTGTGCGGGACTTTTGGGGGACCCAGTATACTAATTAGTTCATAGCGAAAATGTAGGTAGGTATGCTTTGTAAGTTGTTTAAGATCGACAGAACAAGATGTAATCGCTGCTGGTTGCATCGTGCTGATTAGTTACACTTTTTACTACGCTTTAAGGTCAACTCAAACCAACGCAGGACTACAAGAGCAAGACGGGAACGGGAGCGATGAGGTATATGCGGGAACAGGACAATGATTTACCTTATACACTGATGCGTCAATTGTTAGACACGGGACTAACTATCCAGTTACTTCGTTTTTTTGATAGTATGTATGAAAGCTATGTAGAAGAGGAAGAAACTCTTTTGCTTTTGACAGTAGCAGAAGATGAATATAACAATAATAATACTAATATTTAAAATTTATTTAACTATCAGTAAACTTCTTCAGTTTTTAAATATAATAATATTCAAAACGTCACCCCAATCGAGTTTCCTGCGAGTGACCTGCCCTGTTTTAACTCCCCCAATTAAACGAGGTGACTAGGCCAATACTATTAATTGCCGTCTTAAAGGGCGTTGTCCAACGTGCAGCTCTATTCCAGCTTTGTCCTGCCACAATAAACGACAAGAAGGAGCGCTTATTAAAGCCAACCTAGTTTCACAATGAGCCATTACGTAATTAATATTGTACCGAATGCCGGAACCGGCCCGAAGCCGTCCGTCAGCTATTGTATGTAGGAACACGAAAACCCCATCGTGACCTGGTCACTTAAAAAGGTGTTTTCGATCTGCTTTTAATTCAAATAAAGGCGATAATTTTGGCAGGAAATGCTATTTGGAACTATATAGGACTATAAGCCACGTTTTTTTCCCTTAAAATTATAAGGAATAGTTGTTATGTTTGTCGGTTATTTTCTGGCTCTGAAGTTCAATATAGATGTGAATGATATACAGATTACTTTTTTTTCTGGCTATGAAAATGCATATCTGTTACCCTTACTTGGACCGTGTTTCACATTTTAGCTCTGGTTAAGATTGAAGGTGCAGAGGTACAACAACTAGTGCTTTCTTCTACGCTAAGGTAATCTTGGTGACATGAATCCCCTTCTTAATGCATGTTAGTTGGTGGGCTCAACCGTAAGAAAGACTGCCCCCCTCCCAAACAAAAGAAAATATGGTTACTCTATGAGATTGGATAACAATATATTGGAAAATCGTAAGAATCGGCCAAATGTACAAAAGAAGCAAAAAGAGGCACAACTAACACTCAACTTATCGTATGTCAAAGGAGTATCTGAGAGAATTAGAAGACTAGGACAAGGATAGAACATCAATACGGTATTCAGCTCGAAAGACACTTGACGAAGACGAAACCAACAAGCCCAAAAGATAAGAAAGAGTGTGTTCTACGGAATCTCCGGCGAATGTGACCGATCTGATCTTATATTGGCGAGACACTAAGACCCCTCGCAATAAGGATTAAGGAACGTAGAAACAATACGCCACAAGGAGAGACCAAAAAGTCAGATGCAGCTGACCATTTCTGGACACATGGCCATCATTTTATGTGGGAAAAAGCTGATGAAATTTTACATAAATTACCACACCGGAGGAAATTCAAGGAAACTACTATACCATACACCAGAATGTTTAAGTAAGGCCTAATTGGATATAAGAAATATCTGGAAACCTTTGTTAAGTATATGTAATAAGCCTGGCTATATAAACCATAATGAAAACGTCTGCTGTAAACAACTTAGGTTCTAACCGGCGACATTTCGCATGTTCCTTGAGGACGCTATCACTTTTGCTAGAATGCTTCAGTATTTCTTATTTTAGCTTACAGGACCAGAATTCTACCACTGTATCACAACAATTAATTTCACCTACTCTGACGACCTAAATATCAAGGTTTAAAATCTGATTAAACGTATGAATCCCATCAAATTAATTCTCCGTATCAGGACATTAAATCAAGTGACTAGGCGGACACTATTAATTAGCGTCTTAAAGGGCGAGGCGGCGTTTTGTATTGTCGGGCCGTATAAGCCCTTTGTGCCTCAACAATGAGCGACAAGAAGGCGCGTGAAAGGCAGCCCGGCGTCACAAAGGGCCATTATACAATTAATATTCTGCCGAACGTCGGATCTGCTCCGACACCGCCGATGTCCATTGTAACGGGAACACGAAAACCCTATTGTGATTTGGTCACTAAAAAGCCATTTTAATTATCCTTTTCGACGGATTTTATTAGGAAAAACAGGTTTTTATTGTAAGGGTTGTGACGTGTACAACATACATAGATTTAGAATGAGTTTGACTCGATCGGATTTAAATATCATAAATATGACAGAAATCGGCCTCACATTTATATAAAAAGTAGAATGGCTGAAATCACACCATCAATTCATTGGCTTGGTGGGACGGGAATGTGATTTTGGTCACAGCCAGCGTTTATATACTAATTAATAACTTAAAAACAGTTTAAATTATTTGATAGCCGATTTGGAATTTATTATGGTGTTTTAGTTTGACTTGAAGGTCCTTGGCAATTTTGTCCATAATCTAATGCAACTCCACAGACTGCGAAATCACATATTTATTTACTTTAAAATAACGCCAGCAGGGATATAGCGAGGCCATGACCATTGGGGAGGTGAGAGTATCAACATTTCCCAACTTGATAAATAAGATCATCTATTTTAGCAAAGGTTTATTTGGGATATATATTTAATTAGTAAGTAAACCGATAAATCTTTGAACACATTTGGCTTAAATTAAAAAATATTATTAATATATACTTAGTACATTTACATTTTTAATTGGATTCGTCGTTGTTTTAGTTTAGTCCACTGCTTTACAATTTCTAAATTATCAAAAAGTGCAAGATCCTTTTCGCTTTTGATATCCATTAAACAGTCCAATCTATCAGTGGTCATTGTAGACCTTTTAACATTTTTAATAAATTTCAGGAGGCTAAATTTTCGTTCACTAGTTGCTGTTGAATACCCTGCAGTAAAAATTAATTGACACAACTGAAATGTAAGTTAAAGTGGTATTTTATACTTGACAGCGACGTCCATGAATTCCTGCATGATTTTTGTGTCATTTTTCATGCAAATGTTCAATAAAACCTCTAGCTGGTCTTGCAGGGCATATTCGTAGGGTCTACAATTTGGAGGATACAGTGCCACTAGTTTTTCTATATTCTTCATTAATAAATTTTCTTTGCTAAGTGGAAATTTAACAAATTCGACAAAACCAGATATATTTCCCAATACTAAAGACAAGTTATTTTCAAGAAATTGGATTAGTGTCTCTAGCACACAGACAAATTCTTTTAGGTAAAAATCTTTATCAACTTTCATTTAGTAATATGAATTTTACAGTTCTGTAAATCGTTTTGTAAAGGCATCTATTACAGCACTAGTGCTGTAATGGAAAAAAAACCGGTTTTATAAAAATTTTGCTGTTAAATAAAACCACACTTTTTAAAAGAATGATTTATTATTAACAATTATAAAATTAATTACCAATTATTAATTAAAATATAACACTTAAGGTTTATTATAAACATTAATAATACACCTTTTACAGTTAGAAATTTGTATACCAAAAGTGGATGTGATGGAGCCCTTTACGTTCGAATTTCCAATCATTAAATCCGTGTCTGACCCCATGATCTTCTTTGCTTTATAACGGCTTACAACCGACCTCCCTCGCTTTTACAAAAAGATAAAATATTCCGCAGTAAATAAGTTTAACCGAAATTAAAAAGGAAAGAAGTGTATGTGGAGAATGCCTTAATTACGCAAAAATAGAAAACCGTTTTTTTATTTTCGTAAACAACAATCAAATGACAAGGGCCTGTCGACATATAAACACCGGTTCCCGCAGATCACCGAATTAAGCTGTGTTGAGCGCGGTTAGTACTTGGGTGGGTGACCGCTTGGGAACACTGCGTGCTCTTGCCTCAGGGAAGAGTGTAAAATGAATCGACACCTAGCCATCCTATTCATGCCGGACAGGCCGGATGAGATCGGATATCTCGTAGGATGAAGGTGCCGTTCCACACTCCCCAGTCGGTGGACCAAATTTGTGGTCGATGACCGGTTCAAGATGGCCTCCGTAGTCGGCGAATCGTAAAAAAAAAACAAAAACAAAAAAAAACAATCAAATAGATTAAACAAAATACGTGGCTGACGTGGCGGTTATCGGCGAAAATAGATTAACGTGAACTCCGCAGTGATGTGAGGCGCTCCAATTGACCGCTATGTACTGTGACATCGCGGCCAAAGCATACACAGGTCCTTACCTCTAAATATAACATTAAAAACGAAAATAGGAATATAACAATCGATGGCAAGTTGGTGACTGACTAACAACGATTAATAAAGAATAAGATCATTCTGATATAATACCCAAGCTATCGAGACTTTCGAGGAGACCACCCTTCGATTCTTCTCGCATCCAAAGCGTACATGATCGCTCTTCTCTCGAATAAAGATGGGGTATTCGTTACGTATCGACTGTTCATAATTCGGTTGTTGATTTCGACATACATCGCACCGAAGTATACACTAAGGTGCGCGCTATCCGTTAACAAAAACATTAAAAGTCTTATCCACTGACCTGTAAGCATTTCTACTGTAATAAAAAACAATTCTTAGATATCTTATTTGCCATAGATTCTAACCTTTTCAACGAGTTCATTCCTAGGACTAACGATATGTAAACACAATTTTTTCCCAAACTAAATTCTGCGCTCTTCTGTGAGCATTTCATTATCCCAAGATTCCCGAAATTCACTAATTTATATGGAACAAATCTACGTCGGCCAAACTAGCAAGAAAACAAGGAAACTCAATTATGCCCCAGTGCCGGTGTTCCTTCCTACTTTACCCTTTTATTCCGGGCGCTGAAATAACGTTTTGTCTTCTCCGCGTCTCAGAAATGTTCCTGCAGGAAAGCAGGAAATATACGAAACTACACAAATACGAAACTACACAGCTTGCAAGTGGCTTTTTTTGCTAACGACTTTTTTCTTCCTCCCTTTGGGCAGTTCAGTTTATATTGAATGATCTTTTAAGGAAAAAGAATCGTCCAGTGTGCTCTGCTTTTGTACCAGATGTCTCAAAATTAAGGTTATTTAGTCTCTGTCATAGAGAAATGATGGGCAGGCGCTTGTCGCTGAATCTGAGAGAACGCTAATGTCGGGTTGTATAAAGATTTTGTATGCTCCAATATAATTTTAAAAAAATGCATCTTCACTATCTCTATAACTTTTGGATTTAATGTTTTTATTTAGTTTTTAAAATAAAGAGGAAAATGTTCTTTTCTCTACCGTTGACTTAGCCTTAGCCTTAGCCGATTAATCACGCGGGGACCAAAACTTTTTAATGTCCTATAATATATTAGTCAAGTGGTTGATAAAATATTATGTACATTGCCAAATGGAGATTTCTTCTGGCCGAACGGAGCAGTTCTTCCAAATATGTTAGCAGACTGAGCAGTCAGCCGTTGATCCGTTAAGTTCAACGAAGGCGGTGAAACGGATTAAATGGTGTACTAAATATTACTACATGAAGTTTTAAACCGTCGTAAGGCTTGATTTTGTAAAATGTCATGGTATATTATAAATAACTTAACTATAATAACCTATTACCTTTACCCCCATACAGTGGCGTAGCCAGAAAATATGCTCGGGGGGGGGGGGGGGGGGGGCTCAGTGGGCGTAAGGAGGACATTTTTTTTTTGTGGAGAAAGGGACAGTCGGGACTACATGTATTTCATGATACTGTATCTAGCGAAGAAGACGAAAAAATTTCGGGGCCACGCCCAAACTTCATTTAAAATTCACCTAACTACTAAGTATAAAATTTCGAAAATTAAATTATTACCTCTTCCGCTCTGCATGGTTGGATTAAATTTGTTTTTGTAAATGTTTTTTTTTATATTCCTAGTTAGCTCTTTATTTAAAAACATTTTTTATATTTGTGAAAAATATGAATATTGGTGTCAATACAAAATTTTAACATAAGACGTATGTATGACTAACCAGCGTTTTTCGGGCTCGGTTTTTTATAATTAAGAAAAAAGTAAATGTCGCTGGCCACGCCAAAATTGATGATTTTTTCAGAAATCATGTATTTTAGGAGCGTAGATCTAAGAGCAGTTTTTGGCGCAAATACTTAGGTTTTGAAATACTCCTTCTTAAGTGCCCTTTTGTATATTCATAAAAAAACATTCTCGTTTCTTCCCGCACTATTTTTTTTTATTATAAATTATCACACTTCCTCCATAAAAAATTTTCACTTTAATTTTTCTCTTTAAAAATAAATACCTAATTTTTTTTGTTTTTGTTGTAAAAATATTTTTTGCATTGGGTTATATTTTTTTTTGATTTTAAATAGTTCTAAAAAAGGGAAAACAGAACAGAGTCTATAATAGAAGAATACTATAAAATAATATTCTTTTTACTCGTTTTCCTTTAAAATTGCATCATAAATCAATAACTAAAACGATATGCGTCCGAAACATTTATCTCTATATAAAAAAGGACTTTTAAAAGGAAAAGACCTTTGTAATCTAAGCCAAGAATACATTATTTAAAAATTTAGATTAAGAGTCCAAGCGTGAGACGAAAAATTAAGTTGCAATTAGACTTAGACCCGACTTAGGCTCGGGGGGGGGGGGGGCTAAATACGCCACTGCCCCCCGTAGTTTTTAAGTTTGTTTTTACGATTTATGGCCAAAACTTGGTCAATATTCGCCTGTGTGCGATGGTGCCAAACTATATTTTATTTTACGGATACTATAACCCAGAGTTACTCTAATTTTGAAAAAATTGAACTTGATGTTAAGGAATTCTGTGTTGAGAGGGGTTGACAGTTAGCCACACTTTATACTAGTAGTTTGACGTGTCTTTGAAAATTCAGTAATTACTTTAGAATATCGACACAGGCAAGCAGCAACATAAAAACCGCAAAGGCTGATTAAATACTATTAAGGCCGGCAACGGTATCCATTCCCGCCCTGCGAGCTACATAATCAAGCATCAAACGGCGATGCTCAACGGCCTTAATATCCAGCGGGGCATCCTAATCGGTCTGACTGGAAGCGCCGTTAAAATTTCTACTTTGCCAAATGGAAATACTTTGAAAACTAATTTGAAATTAACCAGGATCGAGCTGGGCCGTCGTTTTTCTTTGGAAATGTCCTATTGCTCGGGGCCTACACTGTCCTCCATCTTACGTCGTCCTTTATGTGATTTGGAACGGTACTACGTAAGTATTTTTTCAGTGCAAATATCCGAGAAAAATTACTTTTTATTTACCTTACAGGATTGTTTATCCATTAAAAAATGTTTTTCTTAAAATTTTGAGATTAAAGTTTGTTGTTTGTTTCGTCGGATCCTAGCTCTACTGATGAGTCATGATATGACGAAACGCGTCTAGGGATGGATCTGACGAAATAAAGAGAAATTCTTCTTCTGTATTAAAGTTTTGAGTTTAAGAGTTTCAGTAGACGTCATTTTATTTTTTCTATATTTATTCCGTCGCGTATGAATGAATTTTCATTAAAACATAAACAACCAAATAAAAATCCTAAACAAACGGGTAACAATCTAAAGCACATAGGGCAAACCGCGATCGCATACCACCAGTGGCACCAAGCCAAGCCTTTCCGATAATGCAATGCATAATAATAAGGAGTAACAATAAAAAAAAAGGTCCGTAAAGTGTAAAATAACTAAGTTTCAGTTTAAATATACCTAAAGTTTATGTATACATTATCCAAAGTGTGAATATATTATGGGCGAGAGCAAAGTTTAAACATACTTTATTTAAAGTGCGAATCTGCCACTGTTTTAAAATATCCTCATCATTTGGAAGTGGATTGGAGTAAGTTAACGATTTTAGGCATCCCCACAACTACATATCTGCCAACGTATGGTCGGGACTTCTTGGGGGCTATAAAACTGGATCATTTCGTCCGACCATTTTTGTCTAAACTCCAAATTAAGCGATTCCTTTACTTCTCTAGCAAAATGGGCCGAGTATGCATTTTGCTAGAAGTACAGGTTACTTAGGTAATCTATTGGCAGTTGTTCTAAATGATCAAGAACAAAGTATTTAACATATTTAAATAACAATTTCTAATACTAGTATTCTTAAAGAAATACGGTCTTATTATATCAGAGTAGGAAACAGCGTACCAAACATTAACTTTTTTTAAAAAATATTTACGTCTAGTTGAAATTCTGAACATAGGATTAACATCACTCTAATAGCGAACGTCTTGCGATGCCACAGTTCCATTCGTCGAAAACGTGAACCATTCGATAACATTATAAGTTTGTGGAATCCCCACCTAACATCTTACTCCCTACCCACAAACAAAAATCCAACCTTTTGCCATCATCGTCCTCTTCTAATGTGTGGTTATATTGGGGTTTATAGGGACGGATCTTATTTTGTTATAAAAAATTTTAAATAGTACTTTTTTGAACCACCTGTAGTTGCGTAGCTCGTTTCCTCCAGGACAGTGTGGCGGTTTTTCAGCTGTAGTAGTCACTGCATCATATTCATTGTACAATTTTTTAAATGTTTTATGTCTAATGTATTTTTTGCTCCGTTGTTAAAAGTGTAAACTAATAAAATCATTAAAAGTAACTGACAATCACGTTTTGCTTGATGGTTGGTTGGTTGGTTGGTTTAAGGCGGGGGTTGGGCGTTCGGCCCAAGCTTCTTGCACTGCAGCCTAGTGGCTTATTGTGCTCCCCTATCTTGCTAGAAAAGATTTGTTCCTTTTATAAGGTCCAGCAAATTCCTACCAAGTTTGTCATGTGGGAGGTTATCCCCATATTGAATGTCTTCGAAGATTCTGAGTCTTCCTCGGGTCAGTGCTTCGCAGTTATATATGATATGTGAGGCGGTTTCGTCCTCATCGCCGCAAAGCCTGCATTCAATGGGACCATTGTAAATTTCTACTCGGTGTAGGTGTTTTCTTAAGCAGTGGCCTGTTAGTAGGCCGACCACTTGTTTTAACTGGGTGCGCGTTAAAGGCATCATTCCAGTTGATAACTTTTTGGAGGGTTTTCCAATTGTGGCCCTCGCTTGGGTATGACCAGGTATCCTATTCCATCGGGACAGGTGTTGTTGTTGTGCCCACCTGTCTGATGCTGTTCTGGTTGCCTGTTTTGATATGCCAAGGGCGGGTTCAGGGCCCCTGAGCTTCTGAGATGACCCGGCTCTCGCCAGTTCATCGGCCTTTTCGTTGCCTGCTATCCCTGAGTGGCCAGGAACCCATAGGAGTTCTACCTTGTTGTTCCTTGCGGCCAGGTTTTTCAGGTCGTTTGTAATAGTTTATTTCTGAGGTACCTAATTAATGGTGATACTTAAAGGTATACAAAATCAAAGGTACACCTATCAAACTTTTCAGTGAAACTTCTTGGAAGATGATTCTCTTAAATAACATTTTGCCAAAAACTTTGGAGTAGGGCACTTTGCTCTTGTAAAAAAATTTGAATTTTTAACGTTATGAACATCCTGTATTATATATTTTTTTTATCAACAATCGTATTTTTTCAGCAAATAAACATTTTTATAAAGAATGACTTCCTCGAAAAATGAAATATTGGATTGGTTTGTCCCCAATAACTTTAATGACAGTGACTAAGAAATCTAGTAATATTCATATAGAAAAATTGTATCAATCCCCTTATATATACAAGTTTTCATAAAGCTCTAATTCCTGGCGATGCACGTCCCATAAACCCTTTCTGTTGACTGGTTATGAAGTTTAAAATTTTACAAATTTACAATTAGCTTGTATATGACGGCCAGCAAGTAGTTAAACTGCAGGGATACTGTGACCATTTTTACATTATTTTTAATATTTCGAACAAACATGGGAAAAGCAAAATATCTGTAGAATCGTATTGATTTCTGTCTATCTCTCTTCTTTGTACCCCTTGTTTCAGCAATGGATGTGATATATTGTTTGTTGGCTTAATTTTATGTAGAATTGTAAGAACGTTAACAACCTGAGGAAAACAAATATTTTGCCTATTGAAAAAGTTACAAAATAGGACAACTAACAATACATCAACCCACACTTTAAACATTCAATTTAGATTTATTCATATATTTTATAACAATTTCTATTCAGGCATGTGAAAACAAATATCCTTTTGTTGAAAATATAGGTAAACTATGAAAAATTATGCATCCATTTTATAATCCAGGAGGGACTATATTTTAATAAAAAGACCGGAACTGAGGAAAGGCCCTAATATACAGAGATAATTTGGGCTTGTATTAAAATTTCCCTTAGCGACTTTACGAGTTTTGAAGTGGCCTTTTGGCTATACATAAAGTTTCTGGGAGATAATTTTAGTTCCCGTGTTTCGTAGTTTCGAAATACGACGATTCATCAGATTATGCTGAAGTAGAATATACGGGTACCTGAAAAGGCATAGATATAAGGCCAAAACTTTAGAGCAGGTAGTTTAATTTTATCCGTCTAGAAGACACATTTTTATACGAATATAATAGAAAATTTCACAACAAGAGTGTGGCAATTTTTTGACTTCTTTTTTCTTTAATAATACGTTTCTGCAAACTGCCTAAAATATATATATATATATATATATATATAGAAAAGTGATTTTGTATTACGTGTAAAAAATACCTTTTTTGATATCATAGCAGAGCGCTTTCGGCTTTCGCCATCCTCAGTGCTATTCGTCGTTATTTTTACCATTTATAACATGGTTTTGTAAATCAAAAAATGTTTATGTTGTGTTTTTGTATTGTCTTTTTACAATTTTAATCAATTTAAAATATTAAGTGGACGTAGTGCCGTTCGGCCTATATGAGGATGTCATCATGTAATCTTGACGAATAGCACTGAGGATGGCGAAAGCCGAAAGCGCTCTGCTATGATATCAATAAAGATATTTTTTACACGTAATACAAAATCACTTTTCTATACCTACTAAACGTGTACACAGCCATTGCTAATTTTCTAAAATATATATGTATTTTATTTTAAGTAACTGACGACGCCCGTGCTATTCACTCTACAGCTTTAGGAGTTAAGTTCAGTTAATTCAGATTATAATGAGAGAATTGAAGTCTAATAAGAAACGGCAACCTCATATGCACTTTGTCACCTTCATTCCCAACCGAACTGCTTGTGCACACACGATAAAATTTGGCGGTTGTGGATGTGCATGGCCCCCTACGACAAAAACACCAAATATATAAATCAGCTTTGAAAATGGATGCGACGCGGGATGCGTCTCGATGTCGCTATGTCTCGCAATAAAAAAACGGGAATACATTCCGCGGGATAAAAAGGTCGTTCCGCGTAAATCAAGCCGCCTAGTTGGTATATAATTTATCTTACAGTTTATCGTTCCGGGTTTAAAGGGGTTTGTTGTTTGAATTTCTATGGATATAATTTAATACCCATTAAACATGAGTGAATGTGTAACATGTACTTAGTTGTTGTAAGACGATGAATAATAGTAGGTTTTATTGATAAATCTGAAGAAACCCGGTGTAGTTATGCGAAATTACCTATTCCTATAACGAATTGACGTATAGTCAACTTCGGTGCTTCAGTATTATCTCGTATGCTCGTATTCTTTGTCTTGACTAATTTATCTTGGCCAATGGTCTTTGTTATTGACAAACACAATTTAAATAAAATTATGATAAAACAAATAACAAGAAGTCTAGAAAGTAAGCTAGCTAGAAAATTGGTAAAAGGGGTTAGACGTACGTTTGACCTCTTTCTGTAAAGTTTGTTTGGGTTTATTCGAGTTTATGACACAAAGTTAGGATTATAAACTTGATTATTGTCCGATTCACAATTATATCGTGTGTCCGGAAACTCCGTTCGTATATTTCATGGTGAGATTCTACATAAGAAAACATAAAAATAAGTTCATATCAATGTAAATCTTTAAAGTTGTATAAGGAAGCTATGGCCGCCCAAAAGTAACAGAATTAGCGATAAACTTAGTTCGTTCCTAGGGGGGGATCTTTTAGTTTATTTTTTCCTAATTTTTTTATATTTTCCAAATTTTCCTAAAAACTATGATTTAGAGGTTATTTTTACATAAAAGGTAATATTGTAAACAATTATTGGGTTAATAGCTTAGGAGAAAAAAGGATTTATTTAAATCATTACATAAACTATTATTCAATTGTATTTAAAACTCTTTGCATGGCCAAGATGTTTAAGGAATTACATTCATATGAACTTTTTTTTTGTAGAATCTTCCCTTGAAATATGTGAACGGAGTTTCCTGACACCCTGTATAATTTAATGCAACACCATCATGATTATCAGTACATCAGTTTTTAAAATATCACTGTTTACTTTGTAATTGTAAGGCTTTAGCTTACAATTATATACTATACTATAGCGTTTAAGGTAAAAACATCATAAGTTTCATCAACGAAGTCATTGATTTTCCTTATACCATTAGTTATAAAAAGAAAGTTAAACCAACTGAGCTAAAAATAGTAAAAGAGTTATGTTTTAAATTAAAACTCGATCTGGCTGAAACGACGGCAACTTTTCCAATAAGAGAGCTGAAGGCATTTTTGGTAGAAGATAGTTCCGGAACATAAACTTGAGAAGCAATTTGGACCGTTTCTCTTCTTGCAGACGTATAATATATTTCTTATTCTTGCCGGTCTTGTCCTAATGACGAGCACCCGAATAAATCTTAATTAAAATTAATTTAACACTAACGACGAGAGAGCTACTTCCTTTTATAGGAAATCTGGCAGCGTTGCCGGATTTAGATTTTTGTAGATTAAAGGTCTACTCAAGACAACGCGGGAACGGGAACGAAACGATTGCGGGACATTATCTACAGCGGGATGTGCCGCATTGGTTTGTGCAGTTGCATATCCCGCTGTAGAATAATGTCCCGTAATCGTTTCGCTCCCGTTCTTGTTCCCGCATTGGTTTGAGTGGACCTTTAGTCGTAATTTTTGGCACAGATATGTATTGGCGCTCTTGCTAGACCAAATGATAAGAATATATCATACTTCATACTGTCAACCTTGGTTGGATGATACCTGATTTCTTGTGTGTGCTACACATTTTCCAATCGTTAGGTATGATGCGTAAAGCCAACAAGAACTGACACAACATTACAACAAAAATTTTAAATCTTTTAAACACAAAACACTGCGCGGAAATAATTTATAACATGTTATTATGCAACTCGACATTGAAAATGTATTTATTAACCAACATTTAAATAGTGTAAAGCTAAACAAACGAATCGAATGACGACATTACTCGAGGTCTCGCGTTGTTTGTTCTCGTTTAAATTTTGTGTCTGCGAGGCGGCCTGCAACAACGTAATCAAACAAGTAAAATAAGAAACCCAAAAAATAATAAGGTGGACTCTTAAATGGGTTTCCCCATTGGTGTTCTGCAAATTCGGTCTGAGCATGGTCTTCTAGGGCTCCCAAGTAGTCCATTTAAATATAATTCGTCAATTCCATAAAACCCTGTATTTAAAAGAAAACCTGTAAACTTTTAGAATGAGAGGAAATATGAAGGTTTGATTAAATGTTACATTTATATTAGTAACTTTTTCAAATTTTTTTTGAGATGATTTTTGGTGCTTTGGTTACTGATATGATATATATTTATATTATGATAAAACTACATTTTCTTGACATACAGTAAATATAAATGACGGCAACACCGCCTAAATACTATACCCATAGCTTTTGCGTTCTTTCAAAACTAGCGATAAAGGATAAAGTGGAAATAAATTATTTTCCACACTGGCTGGCAATTTGTCCTCCGAGTCGTTCGTTTCGTTTCTAAATTTTTCTATTATTCGTATTTTTGTTCGTTGGAAAATGCATTTGCACTCGCATTATTCTCTGTTCGTGTGACGTTTTGGACATAAATATGGCGCATGGGTTAGAAATTTGGGTTAATGGATTGGTTTTATATGGGATTTTTTATAATTGAAATTCCACATAAGGTTCTAAAAAAAGATTTTCATGGTTTTGGAATTTTAAATGGTTTGGAATTGGTGCGATGTCTTTAGCTTTGTGCTAAACTAACTAGATCTGTGGGAAATTTAATATTGTGATTTTGAAAACATCGTTACATGCTGTCATTTACAACAGTACGATTTTCAAAAATTTTATATTTCACGCGCTTGTTCAAATCATATTTTATTAAAACTTTTTTAAACATTCATTGGGTTTTTGGCTGCTGGAAGCTGTAGCATCTGTCGATAATATCAGATAAAACATTTCTTTACTTAAAGCAACATCGTTAGAGTCCCCACGTGTTGTTTTTGTTTAAAGAATTTTCGATCCTGAGTTCCCGCAGGAATCCGTTTTGTATTTTTTGCGCCATGAATTTTTGCGCCTTCTTTGTTTTTAGTCAAACCCTATTAACATATTTTAGGGACCCTAGGCAAGGTTTTTTGACCGCGATATCCGTTTGATTTTTCTTTTGCTGGGATATTTATTTTTATCTTTCGAATAGAAACGTTGTGTTGAATTTCGTTTTTTTGTGAGGCTAAGCCGAACCCCAACATAAGTTTTGGTATTAGATACTATTTTTTTGCAATTTAATGGATTATTTATTACTACTGCCAGTATACTGATAATTTTGAAGGAATAGCCTCTCACCAGTAAATAATTTTGTTATTTATCCTTAGGATAATAATAGATCAGTTGATTGAATCCAAGAAATAAAAGATCAAAATGGGGACTTGCCAACTATTTTTCTCTTTCTGTAACTGTACGCACACTTTTGTCAAAGTTGATAAAAAAATATCAGTTTTCAAAAATAAATATAAAAAAAATTAGATATTATAAAGTACTAGAGTTTAGTGGCCGTATAAGTAAATAGAAAGGAAGTATTTAGCGGCAGGCGGACAAAGTGGTGCATCTTTTACATTAAAGTACATAGGGACGCCAAAGGTAATGGGTTCTCTGGGGCACAGGTAGACAATGACAGGCTGTCTCGTCCTTGTTAGGACTCATCTGAAAGCCAAAACCCGTAAGCAACTCCCAGTACAGCGAAAATATGCTTTCAAGACATTTTTAAGAATAAAAATGTGATGAAAACCAAGTATCGCCATCTGTAGGAATCAACTCAATACAAAAGATAGCTATCAGATGTGAAAACATAGAACTAAATAAACCAAGTACGGTGGCCAACAAACACCAGTATAGGAAACGTTTTTGCGCATCCCTAAACTTTTTCTACGGGTTTGTAGATTCAAAAAAACTGGGTGCCGCACCAATTCGTATACAATTCCAAAATTTTATAAACATTTGGCGTCCATATTATGTACTTTAAGGCAAAAGATAGATGCACTACTTTGTCCGCCTGCCGCTAAATCTGTCTTTCTATTAGACATTATGTTTTAAAATAATAATTTTGCTGATGTTTTATTTATATAAATCCTTTCATTTTCTGAAGAATTGACTTTAAATTATCAATATAAAAAACGAAACTATAATTAAAAAAATTTGATTTCTACATTTGAAACAATTAAAATATGTTCTTGCAGAAATACGCCACTGGTTTGCCGAAAATCAGTCGCTCATATTGAAGTACCATCCAGATATCTAGAGGGTTGTTGTGGGGTATGACCCTAAAAAAAATTCCTAACAATTATTGAACGTTACTATAAAACCTTGATACGTCAGATTCATCTTTGCCAAAACCCTTATCCATCCCCAAATTACATTGCTTTCTCAAATTTTAAACTAATCCTGCAACACGATCGTAAACTTCTTGTCTTTTTAGTGGCTTTCCGATCCCTAGCGGGCGGCATTAAAAATTAAGAGAGGCACAAGAAGAAAGTTTTAAAACGATATTATACGACGAAAAGCACCGCCGTACATTATAAAAAGAGCAATTTCCCAGGACGATTTAATGATTTAGTGGCGGGTAATTTGCCACCGAAGTCGCCGATCTGCAGGCACATAGGTTTTCCGATGTCCTGGAGGATTGGAGTACAAGATTTAGACAGTAATGGCGCTTCTTGCAGCGGCGTCTCATCAGGAACGGCAATGTCGGCAGTGCTGACCCATGCTTGTTGCTAACACAGACTTCCAAATCTTCCCTGTAGCGGAATCGCTAAGATAATTATATTACACCCCAATTCATATATTGAAATCCATTTTGTACATCCAGGCTCTCCAAGTCTAAGCTTTGTACGAAGCTTCCTATGTTGGCGGTATACAACCCAAAAAACATTGCTCATGTCGCATAGTGCATTAAAACAGTACATAATTAGGCTAGAGAAGGGTAAATTAAAGGTCGACAGTTCGGCTTTTGCCGAAATGAGAGATGACCAATTATTAAATCAGCAGATGTTGAGGATTAAAAAAAGTCAGTATATTTTTGGTGATCGGGCTGGCGATTTAATGCTCTTTTTTATTTTTTTTTAAAGAGATATAACAATTGTTATTCAAAAATTATTGTATTAAAGTATTATTTGACTTCAGTGGTACGTATTTTCTGCCTGTGGATATTTTACAATATTTAGTAAAAGTAAGGGATGTAAGTTACTTTAGTAAGTTTCTAAATCATTTTTCCAATACAAATAGAGGGAGCTATTAAGGTGGAAACCGAAACTTCAGATACTCTAAGTTAAAATATTTAAGATAAATCTCATATTGTCAATTGTATTTTCGTTACTTTTTAATTAATAAATTGACTAATAAACAGAAGACCGATGCGGGAGTTCCTTAATTAATGCATATTCAGGAATTGAGGGAAGTAATAGGTATTTTTCGGAAGATGATACCAAAAGTACGGGAAACAATAATCAAACTTTTTTGTTGGTCATGTAATTTTTTTTTTAATTAAAAACAAAATTATAAGTATCATGGTAGTCTTTTCCAAACATTTTAAGTTGCTCTCTTTTGGGACTGTGGATTATAAACACAATTTTATGTTTATCTGGTTACTAAACATAAGTTAGGTTAGAGAGTCTCGTCAGGCAAGGGTTCTTTAACAACCAATGCAGAAATGTCGATTTATTAATAAAAATAAGTTTAGTAAAAGCCAAGAAGAAAATAAATGTAGTAAGAAATGTAATATAAAATTTACAATTCACATATATGATGGCCGGCAAGTAGTTAGACTGCAGGGATACTGTGACACTATTTTTACATTGTTTTCAATGTTCGGAACAAAACTGGGAAACACGAAAGTAGTATCATTTTGATTTCTCTATGCCTGTCTACCTTTTACCGCTTTTTTTCCCGGAAGTAGTTCTATTAGATTGTTGGTGTTTAATCGAATGTCCGTTTTTCTTTCTGAACTAATCATATACAGGGTGGCCCATTTGACTGACAAAGTAATATACCGTCTCTACTATTAAAGGTATCAAAAAAAAGTTTTTATAAAAGTTATGAGGTACAAAAAAATATATGTTCTAAAATTATTTTTAAACATACAGGATGGTCCAAAAAAGTAGGGCAATAAAAAGATACATTTTTTTAAATGGAACACCCTATATATTTTAGCATTTTTTGTTTCCTTACAAAATTATCCATATGACGCCATATTTAGTTTTTAAATTTTTTGCAGCGTTGCCAAACAAAATGTAAAATTCTTAAAATTTTGGAAAAAACATTATAGTAAAAAATTACCTGTATTTCTCAATAAGAGTATCGAAAATCGAAAACTTCTTGTAAGCTCTTAAGTTTAGGGGTAGATAAACTGTCTTAAATCTTTAAGTACCAAAAATTTTGTACAGTGTGTTTTCTGTTGACATCCAAATACACAAAATTTTAAAATACAATAACTATGTTTTTTCAAATGAAACACCCTATATTTATTAGGCTCGTCAGATAGATATTGTAACTATCTTTTATTATTGTTAAGTCATACCTATACTTAAATTTACTAGTTTTGGCAATATTTCGATTTTTATTTAAATTATGGTGAAAAAAACTATAATTTTTATTTTTCTAGTAAGCCATGACCAGCAAACTAAAAACAAATGTAATTAAATATTATCCCATATGAAAATAAATTGATGACCATAGTTAATTACGTATTTATTTAATTTAATAAAATATTGTTTTTATTACGCAACTTGATATTGAAAATAAGTTTACAAACATTATAAATATAAATATAATAATTATAAATATGACATTAGATTCCAAAGTTTTAAGAATTTTGCATTTTGTTTGGCAACGTCGCAAAAAAATAAAAAGCTAAATATGGCGTCATATGGACAATTTTGTAAGAAAACAAAAAATGCTAAAATATATAGGGTGTTCCATTTAAAAAAATGTATATTTTTAGTGTCCTACTTTTTTGGACCATCCTGTATGTTTAAAAATAATTTTAGAACATTTATTTTTTTATACCTCATAACTTTTATAAAAACTTTTTTTTGATATCTTTAATAGCAGAGACGGTATATTACTTTGTCAGACAAATGGGCCACCCTGTATAGAATGGCGAGAATGTTAACAACATGAAAAATACACATATTTTGCCTAATAAAGAATAACTTA
The DNA here is from genome assembly GCA_935413205.1 of Polydrusus cervinus. Lineage (NCBI taxonomy): Eukaryota > Metazoa > Arthropoda > Insecta > Coleoptera > Curculionidae > Polydrusus > Polydrusus cervinus. Next base: position 16,496,664 of record OW284511.1, read on the forward strand.
CTACCCAAAATATTAATTTAATTTTACTACAATCATAATTCGAATTACAACTTTAGCTAGGTTGTCAGACAGGACAAAAATCCTCTTGTTAAAAATACAGGTAAATCTATGAAAAAATATGCATTCATTTTATAATCCAGAGGGTCTCAATTTTATTTAAAAGAAGGGAACTGTGGCAGAGATAATTTTGGCTTGTATTAAAATTTCCCTTAGCATCTTTACAAGTTCTGAGTTCAGTTTATTTTTGGATAAAGTTTTTCCCAGATATGGTTACTAAAGATAGTAGAAATATTAGTTTATTATATTGCTTTACTTATTAATTTTAGAACTAAAACAGCATTACTTTTTAACTTTTCCACACTATTTAAAAAATCTATTTAAGAATTATTAAAACCTTAAAACTTTCCTAGCATAATCCAGTGTTATTTATGTATACAAAGATAAATTCAACTCTAAAATATATGGGCTATTTTTTCGACCAAGTCGCGGGTTCTTAAATCTCTATACCGATTTATAGCGTCGGAAAAGGCCACCATTTATTTTAAACAGCAATTATTTACGACAGAAATAACCCGATTTATTCGAGATTTAGTGACATTACAAATGTAGTCGATTAACGTATTATTCTAACAGGAGCAATAGATACATCAAGAACTCACACTTAAAAGCTATTTAATATTCTTTGCAAACTTAAAACGACTCGAAGTGTCACCATCTATAACCTAGTTAAAACAGTTTTAGTATTGTGAACGAAAAGTTGTGGTAGAAAAATGTATAATATATACATTTTTATTTTTCTCACATAGACGTACGCGGTATTATATTTTCTTACGACAACCTATGAAAATAAGAAAAAAAGCAAGGTTAATTTTGCTAGAAAGCGCCGTATATCACACGCGTGTTGAAAAAAGATATTTCAAGTCTAGAGTTGAAATACATGGCACACTATTTAATTTAAACATTTGGTGCCAATTTGACCGACCACGCCTAATTATAAAAAAAACAAATTTTATAAAGCAGTAATTGTAAAGTGTTTAACTTATTTATCATGTATTTGTCGAGTGATTCAGAATTAGAGTGAAAATACGCCATCTGAAATTATAAAATATGTTAATACTATACTGGAAATTCTATTACCAGAAAAACAAATCGGGCTGAAGAGAGTGTCTTGTATTAAACAACAAATCCTTATTGGTACCGATAGCGTAGAGAATAGATCTCTAGCCTACAGATCGCACGGTTACAGGTTCAAATCCCACTAGGAGTATTTGACTTTTTTGTTTTATAAAAACATTAAATAATTTATAGAATTATTTTGAATTGAAATCTTCCTTGTTGGGTGGATTTTTGAAATTTATGTTTAATGCATCTTTCTTTGATTAAATTTAAAATTGTCCATCCTGATTATTCAGAAGTTAATCCAGGATTAGTAATTATGATATATAAAATTTGAAAAAATGAAAAAGTTAAACTGCAAATAAAGGAAAAGCCTATTGGCAAACTATGAAACCAGATATTAGGTGGAACATAATCATAAGTATGCTAATTTCAATACTAGTATTGATATATTTTTTAACACTAGTGTTGAAATATTTTTTTCACAAATTAACGCTTTTTTAATAATTCTTTGTGGTCGTAGGAAAAATACTGTACATTACTCGTGTGAAAGTGATTATTCTAAAACTCGGAGAATTTTCGCACTCGGCTGACGCCTCGTGCTAAATATCTTCTCGTTTGAAAAGTATCACTAGTTATGTAATATACTATTACAGCAGACACATTAAAAAATAATTTTTGCTTTTAATGGACAACCTTTTCCTACATTTGTATCAAGTTTGATGTCAATTTATTCTAATTACTATACTAATAAATATTCCTTTTTTACAGGTAAGTTTTGTGATATTCCAGAACGCATCATACAAGAACTAAAACTACTACAGATACTTACCCCATTCCACTTAATAGTTTTCGGGTTGAGGCAATTTATGTGACGTCATTTCCCAAGGTAAGGTATTAGTTATAGGCTAACCGGACGGACCGGTTCGAAAGGTCCGCACTATAAGTCAAAACGTCAGTCTAAATTGTTTTAGGACCACTGAGCTTTTTGTTACGTTAATGGAGCTTACTAGGGGATTTATAATGAATTATCACTGATATTTGTTTTTTTATTATATAGAAATCGTTATCGGGCATCGCTGCTGTTGAAACTGTACTTATTTGTGAAATAGAAAGGGACTTGAGTTATTTAAACCCGGGTGGAACTACTTGCACTTGATGAAAATAAAGAATTTTGCAATGAAATCAATGCCAAATTATGAAAGGGGCTTAAATATTCGTTGGGTCACTCTGTAGTTTCTTTGCATACCTAATGAGCTTTTATTACTCTACACCTTTCTGAAATAGACTATAATACATTTTATTATATATGAAATGTTCTGTAGCGAATAAAAATCCTTTGCGACTATGGACTTCTATTAAGAGTACAGGCATTGGTTAAACAGCAATTATGCTAAAAGCGAGCGCATGCAGAGACATCTAAAGAGATTAAAGAACTAAATTTAACAATCCTATTCTCAATCTTATAAATGCATAGAGAAGAGATGTGGGGGTAGCACCCGCCCGGAGATAAAAAGCCTTGCAAGATTTAAATACGAGTTTTTTCGTCCGGAAGATTTATGTTCCCTGGATTTATTTTTGTAGTTTCTTTAGACAATGATAAGTTTCTTTTGCCAATCTACAGAGATATTCGGGCTAAAAATAACTCAGTAAAAATCCTAATAATAATCAGTTTAATAGCTTTCGAAAATCGAATTTTATGTACTAGACAGATAAAATTATCCGGTATTAGTGTATTATATGAGTGGTAATATCGGTATATAATTGTTTGTCGGACAAATAACACACCACGCAACTTACAGTTTCAACAGCCGATGCCGAAACATGACTTTTCTAACCGAAATACGTATTGCGTATGTATTTAATCAATCGGAATATCTACTTATTCGGTAGCAAAGCGCCCGTAATTTGAACGTATGCGATGGTCCATCAAGCTGCAGTGTACGATCATCGATTCGTCGTCGATGGCGGCCGATGAGTTCACCGGCTGAACTGTTATCAATATGACAAAGGCAGAGTTATGTGTTATAGTTTTTCTCACCTTTTCTGCTGCATAACGATGCGATCTCAAGGCAGCTATTTTTGGAGCCTTGCGTGACCTATATTCAGTGGCGTACAAAGCCGTTTGAACAGGGTAGGCAAACATTTAATTTCCAAACAATTGACTTTAAAAACTTTCAACACAGTTGAGATCGCCATTACCTCAATTACATGTACGTGGACACACGTCCACTTATCCATTTTTTTTTCGACAACAGACGGCGATGTTTATAGCAAAAGCAAACACAAAGCGAAAACGCTAATATTTCATTATTATTATTATTAATAAATTTAATCCACATTCGTTTTATATTCAGATTTTAAATCTAACATCCACTTGATTGAACTCCAAGTCAATCATTATGTAAATTATAATTTAAGATACTTATTAGCAAAAATTATCTTAAATCATAATAAAGTACTTCTTATTTTACGTTACAAATTAAGATCTTAACTAACCTAATTATTGAACTATATAGGGACATGTTTTATATCGAGAACGCTTAATATTTTTTGAAACTACGACAAAATTGGAAGATTGGCACCAATGCATTTTACAAGCGCAGGCGGGTGGCTGACGGAGGCTCAGGTTGCGAGTCACGTATATTTGTTTTCTTTCTAGCTTACTGCCTACCGGCTCTCTCGCTCGCTTCCACTCGTGTAAAAGCAGGTCTTTTGCTTTCCCGCAAACGATTAATATAATATAAAATCTCAGCTTTTTAAACGGTTATACGGGATGCTTATACAGCGTTCGAATTTACGATTAATTGACAACGAATGCGTTCGTAGAAATGATCTTCAATGTTATACGATTAACTTTTCGGTCCTGGTCCTCTACATACACAGAAATATTGCCGGATATTACACGGATAAAAAGTTAAATATAAAGAAATAATTTTGGTTGGAGTTTGTTTTATTATTCCCAAGGTAGGCAATGCTTTTTTGCCTATATTGTATGCACGCCAGTGCCTATATTTATTTATTGTATTATAAAATAAAGAATTTGAAGCAATAGTTTTAGAGGAAATAATTATTCCCTTGCTTACATGAACCGCACGCTCCTGAAGATTTATCGTAAAAGTCTAAAAAATGTGTACTAATGATAAAATACTAGTTCTATACCTATTGATTGACACTGGACACCAAATTAAGTTATATAAAACCTGTTATTTAAATTTCTATTACTTAATAAAAAAAACACATTCTACCTAATAAAATATGGTATCAGGGGTAAAGTTTATCAATGGATTAAAAATTATTTAAATAATAGGACACAGACAACAAAAATTGGTAATATATTTTCAACAAAAAAATTAAATAACATAGGAGTACCCCAGGGAAGTATTTTGGGTCCTTTATTTTTTATTTTATATATTAATGACTTGCCATTAGTATTAAAATTGGCTAAAATTCAAATGTTCGCAGATGATACTCTTATTTATATTAGTGGTAAAAATATTTTGGAAATTTTGGAAGTTTTAAATTCAGAACTTGTTTTATTGTCAAATTGGTTAAAAGTAAACAAATTAAAATTAAATGTTTCCAAAACAAAATGTATGGTTATGGGTTTAAATTTGAATTTAACCAATTTAAACATTTTAATTGATGGAGACAAATTGGAAATAGTTAACTCATTTAAATATTTAGGTATAGTAATTGACTCAAAATTAAAATTTAATATCCAATATGAAAATTTAATTTCTAAAATTGCGGGAAAATTGAATTACTTTAAAAGAATAAGTTTCAATTTAAAATTTTATTCGAAAAAAATTATTTATAATACTTTAATTTTGCCATATTTTTTATATTGTTCTACAATTTTATTTAACGCTGATGAAGGTGTAATAAACAGATTACAAATTTTACAAAATAAAGCGATGAGAATTTTACTTAATATGGATAGATATTCAAAAATTAATATAATGTTAAAAAAATTAGAATGGTTAAATGTAAAAAATTTAATATTATTTTTGGTTTTGATACTTATTTACAAAGTTCAAAATGGTATGTTACCTTCACATTTAAAAGAGTTTACTGTTCTAAATTGTGATCATCATAATTATTTAACGCGAAATAACAATAATTTTTTTCTTAATACTTTTTCAAAAAACATAGCTTATAAATCGGTATTTTATAAAGGGCTATTAATTAATATTATATTTATTAAAACAACAAGATAAATAAAAATGTTTTAAAAGGTCATTTAAAATTGTATTAAAAAAAAATTAAATAATTATTTAAATGTATTAGTAGCCATGTGCTAAATAAATCTTGTTACTACTACTACTACTACTACTAAAACAGTGTTGATGTGTTTGGATTTTTCGTTTTTACCCTTATGAAACATTGAAACTACCGTTTTCTCTCCGCATCAGCTTCACCCGTTCTAAAAGCAACTTTTATGAGGCGCGAACGAAAACCATTAATTATGTACAGGGTTGTGTGTAACACTCAGCAGGATGTTATTATTTATGACGTGCTGTCTGAAAGTGTACAATGCTGTTAGAATTTGGATAACATACTTTGTGGACAGAGAGTCGTCCGTCAAATCATAATGGTTACGACCTGTGCGTTGAAAATATATTTTCTTTTAAAAATTGTATAAGTTTATTCGTTTTTTTAACCTCTCAATTTTAATATATTGATAAATACAAAAATAAGTTAGCGGCAATCGGACAAAGTGGTGCATCTGTTTTTTGCATTAAAGTACACAGATACGCCAAAACGATGGATTATCTGGAAAACAGGTACACAATGACGATTTTACGTTCGGTGGCTTTGTCTTCTGCATTCTAGCTGATTCTTGATGTCGATGTGACGTTTTCACTACTTATTTTATGAGTGTTGAAAACCGGCTTTCCCTGTTTCGGGAGTTGCTACTCAGGTTAGGGTTTTCCGTAGAGTCCTAATAGGGACTACCTGTGCCCCCAGGGCGTCGTATAGTGTATTTCAAAAAGGTGTAGAGTAATAAAAGCTCGTTAGGTATGCAAAGGGACTACAGAGTGACCCAACGAATATTTAAGCCACTTTCATAATTTGGCATTGATTTCATTACAAAATTCTTTTATTTTCATCAAGTGCAGGTAGTACCACCCGGGTTTGGGTCAACTTGTGGGTTTTGCCTATTGTTGTCCATTCTCAAACACTGAAAGTGATGTGACAAAGGCGTGCATTATGTACGTAGTATTAGGTACACTTATTTTTTATTGAAAATTATAAAAAAAATACATTATACAAAAATTAAATTATAAAAAATCATAATATACTTCATCATCTGAGGAACTGTCATCTCCTCTTGACGTTATAATTAACGGGTCGACGGTCCGATCGATCAGGTGGTCAAGATCCCAAATTTTCTCCTCTTCTTTAATGACATGATGGACTGCTTTTCGCCAGTTCTCTGGTGTCACTTCCTTAATGGCTTGATCAAACAGTAGCTTAACGTCTTTCATTTTGAATATCGTGTTGTGTCTTGCTACAAATCCTTTCACTTGCACCCATATAAGTTCTATAGGAGTTGGTTGGCAATGATATGGCGGTGTGCGCAGCACAGTTACACTATGTTTTTCAGCTATATCTTCCACGGCATATTTCATAAAACGATGTTTGTGTAAATTTGCTATAGCTAATAGTTCCTTCTTTATCAAATTCACTTTTTTTTTCTTTGGTCAGTTATCATAAACAATTTAATGCACACAATTTACCTGCGCCCATGGCCGACACCGAAATTGAGTCGAACTGGAAGGAATTTTCCATTTTATTACTCTACACCTTACGGAAATATACTTTAAATTCAACGTACTTTATATTAACAAAAGAAATTTGCACTACCAGATCCGAAGCATATGCTTATAACATAGTAAAGTAATGTAAACTTCTGAATGGCCTTATTTTTGGTTGTGTGTTTAGAAGACTAAGGTGGTATTATTGAGGTAACAAAAAATGGTCATTGAATTCATAATAAAGTAAATTTTAATATGTTTAGTTTTACTTTAAAAATGATTTAATAAAAACCCGTTAAAAATTTATTGTTGGAAAAAGTTTATTATACCATTTATGAATATTTTGATGATGATGATAATAATAATCTGTCATGTCTGCATTTTTTAATATTTTAATATTCACTATAATATATTTTATTGTTGTTTAAGTTGTCATTACTTGCATTCTTTCGAATTAGGCTGTTTACCTCTTTTTTTTCGCTGTCAGGGCCATTCCCGAAGGCACCTACAGCTTAACGTGGGTTCCGAACCACGATCCTCAGTCATGCGACACTTCCCCCCAAGTGCTTACCCTAGATTTCTTGCATAACCTACCGATTGAGGAGTGTGTATTTTCTTCCGCACCCCACGAGATATCCGATCTCATCCGGCCTTGGTACCGGCGTGAATGGGGTGATTTGGGAGATGACATATTTGAACTCAGAACGCCACGGTCGAATGCCAGTGACTCACCGCTGTGTCACCGCCGCAGTTTCGGTGTTTAAATTAAAATTTGTAAAAGCTTTGTGGATACAAATATTTTTGTCTGAAATTAAATCATATTTTTACTTTCACTAAATTATTATTACTACATTGCAATTACTGCAAAATGAGAATGATATTAAATAACCCTATTAAATAAACAATGGTGTTTCATTCTGTGTATACGAGCCCATTCAAACGCACCGTTTATACACTTAATACGTTCTTTCTTTATCCCATTGAATTATTTATAATGCAAGTTTATACAACCCAAACTTTCATAGCCTACTTTAAAAGCCCGAAGTCATAAATAATATTACACCGAGGGGCGTTACACAACCGCATACAAAATTAATGGTCCCCATTCGCACCTGTCTCACTGCTTAAATATTTGGTCACCGTAGTCACGCTTAGTTCGCGAAGTTTTCGCACTTCTCCCACCGAACTTAGTCACTTAGCGTTGCAGTTTTCAAGTTTCTCTATTAGCGGTAGTGTTGTCATATATACAGGGTGCTACAAATTCGTGTCCGTACAAGGGGCTCTCGAAAACGGTAACAGATACAAAGATGGTTAAATTGAGGCAAAGTTACGTAATTTGAGACTGAGACTAATTTGGTGAGAGAAAGTTGTAAATATTTAGAATATCTTCGGATATATCCAGAAAAAACTGAAATTTTTAGTTTTGGTTTTAAATTTTTTGCGCCTTCATTTTTTAACTTTCTCATAGCCGTTCTTTATGTTTTCTATAAGATGGTGTTAATAGTTTTCAAATTCGACGTTTCGTTCTTTAGATACCGACCTTAAGTCAATTTTTTTAAATACGGACGTGGTATTTTAAAAACAGTTTTAGGGACTTCTAGGCTTTAGAAATTTAATACAATTTAAAGATTTTTAATATTTTAACGTTTTGTCATCAAAAACACATAGTATTTTAAATTATCTTTCTTTACTATTACGGCACTGGCAACTATTTTTAGGATTACTTAAATATTAAAATTACGTTACAGGAAGTTATGGTGTTTAGGCCGTTTATTTTTTCAATAAGATTTACCTTCACAATACTCTAGGATGAATGATGAAGGTGGGTTCTACGGAACACGTGTGGTATAACAACTGACCTAATCAGGACTACGTGAGACCGTTTGGTCAGAACCAAGGGTCTGCCACTCTTACCTAACCTAAGACCGATAAGGTATTCTTTTAAAGATTGCATTATTTCACTACCAAAGGTGTATGTATGCTACGGAGGAAACTACAAACCACCCGTTTTTTGCGAAATGGCGACTAGAAGAAGGAATACAAATTTGTTTCAAACTATTTTCCGTTCTTTATCCCGATAGACACATTTTCTAAATTCCTTTTTACATAATACACAAGACACGGAAAGGTTGGTTTCAAGATGATATAACGTATAATATCATAAGTCTTATGGTTTTTGCCTTAGACCTAGACCGAAATACTGTAAAACAGAAAAAAATAATGCTCCCGAGTGAAGAAATCGTAACTGGAGTATCAGTCTAGTTATGTTACTGCGATGCGCTTATGTTTATTTCAAAAACAATTTAATACTGTTTAGAAAATCTGATGATGCTAGTTTTAGGCGAAACATGTAACAAAAATAAACTGACAGAAAAATATTTGAGGTCGAGACTTTGGGTTTTTTTCTTACAAGATATCAATTATCAGGGCTCTTTGGGTAAAAATGGACGGATTGTTTTTTTGATTTGGCTCTTAATGTTCAGGACCGTAATGAAATGAAAACGATAATTTGAAAAATGTGTTATTAGATGACAAAACGTTAAAATTTTAAAATCTTGTACATCGTATTAAATTTCTAAAGCTTAGAAATCCCTAAAACTGTATTTAAAATTCCTTGTCCTTATTTAAAAAAATTGACTTGAGGTTGGTAACTAAAGAACGAAACGTCGAATTTGAAAACTAATAATACCGCCTTATAGAACTTAAAAAACGGCTATTAAAAAGTGTTTTTTATTTTTTTCCCAAGTTAAAAATGAGAAAGCGCAAAAAATTAAAAACCAAAAATGGAAATTTGTATCACTTTGTATAGTAAACATTCCAAGTAAGTTAGTCCACGTAAGTTTTCCACGTTTTGATGGCAGTAATCTAACAAGCAAAATGCAGTTTAGTCCATAGTTTTGCCAAGGAATAATTATTTACCTACTAATAAACACCGCAAAACCATAAAATTACATTTTTGCTGACTTTTTTTAAAATTACATCAAACAGCTTTACTCAATTATTATATTTTATATAATTCTCTTACCTTTATATAGTTATTTATTTGTATATAAAATCCATACTTTAATCCTTTTGTTTGAAAATAGGTTCCATCACTAGATTTGAAATTATAAATGCTTCTAATAAAAAGTTTTTCGAATGTTAACGCATCGCTTATTTTAAACGTTAATATTTTTTGAACTGTTGAAGTCATTGTTCTTTAATCCAAGTCATAACACACGTCAAGAACACACATCAACAAACTAAGTAAAGATTAAGGGCCTACTACGGGCGATTCGGCATTCCTAATGAAACAAAAGGTTTACGCAAATGTTGCAAATACTATCCGCATATTTTGTAATAAGTTTTTCTTTGTCTAACGCAAAGTTTTGATTAAAATGGTATGATTCACGGAACTGTTCGACTGTTTTTTGATAAATGCCTATTGAACATGATTAAACCACTGATGCCGATTGAACGCGAAGTGTGCCGCAGTCGACGACCTGATTTTTCTCTTTCCCGTATCTTTTTACTTCCAATTCCTCTAATCCCATCAGGTCAACCCACAATATGTATAAATATACATACGCTGTATTATCAATACAAGCAGCCGCATGAAGCAAGAAGATACCCATCGTGCGATTCAAAATAATCTGAACTTGGGCCCGTGGCGCTTGCGCAGTAGGGAAAAAATTAGGCAACCGACACGATATCTAACAGAACGTAAACAGAACCGGCTCGCCGTTGTTTGTATTCTTATTCGTCGCAATCTTTTGTTTCGTTCGTTCGTGTGTGGTTATAATTTCCAAGTTTTGGGTGTTTTTTTAATTCAACTTTTCTTTAGACATTTTTTTTGTTAGTTTGTAAGTTGTTAGTCGTTTTCATCTTTTTTTACGTTGTATTCTTTCGGATGTTCCGTGTGTGATTGTGGGTATTATTTTTAAGTTTTGGGTGTGAATTTAGGTATAAAACTTTACCAGACATTTTGTTATTGTTAGTGAGTTGTGTCTCAAGATGGCTAGAAAAAAGTGCATGATCCTTTTTTGCACGAATCGCGGTTCAATACCAGGAATAATGTATTTCAGGTATGTAAATTATTGGTTACTTAGTTTTATTTGATCATAAACTGTACACACCGGGTGAATTTAAATAAAAGCTTGTAAAAATATTTTAAAAGTCGGTCCTGTCAAATTTTTACATCAAGAAGCAAATTTCCGAGCTGCGCCAACTCAACGGACCCTGATCATCTGCCTACAGTGGTGTCATCATTGAATTATGATATTAGCAATATAATGTATGTATACAGTGTGTCCGCGGATGGGGTTCCCAAGGGGGAAAAAATCTTTATTATTCATTTTACGACCAAAAGTCATTTTTTATAAAAAGTTCGGCTTGTTGAGAAAATGAATTCACGATAAAAAAATTTCAGATCAGATGTACCGGGTGTTAATAAATTAGGAAAATATAAAAATACTTCAAGAGAGAAGTACTATTATTTATTATTTATTACAAGAATTTTATAAAACAAAGTTGTTTATAAACTAACGTAAAGTCTAAATACAAATTTTGAAATAAAAATTCGAATTTTTAAAATTAAATATTAATGTTAACATCTGTAGCGTGTTGATAAGACACATTTCCAATGCCGTAACATTGTACTAAATAAATACGCTCTTCTTTGGTTAACATTTTCGAAAATGCCTTTAGGGAAATAGAATACTGACAGATGTAAATAAAATTCTGACATAAACATGAACGTATACAAAATATTGATTTTTTTGTAAAATGCAACTAATTAAATGAAAACAATAATTATGAATATTTTATTTTAAAAATTCGAATTTTTATTTTAAAATTTGTATTTAGACTTTACGTTAGTTTATAAACAACTTTGTTTTATACAATTTTTGTAAAAAATAATAAATATTGGTACTTCTCTCTTGAAGCATCTTCATATTTTCCTAATTTATTAACACCCTGTACATCTGATCTGACATTTTTTTTTATCGTGAATTCATTTTCTCAACAAGCAAAACTTTTTATAAAGAATGACTTTTGGTCGTAAAATGAATAATAAAGATTTTTTTCCCTTGGGGACCCCATCCGCGGACACATTGTATATGTGGGTCAATCGTGATCTCATTCTTCATAGTGCATTAATTTTAAATAATAATTAAATACGCATGCACCTGTGCCTTAAAGTCAGAAAACTCATAGTTGCGCATTGAATACTGCAACCCTAATTTAAATTTTATTAAACACATATTTACAATTAACATTATTTAAGACATAAATACCGTTGTAACTTCACGTAAAATTTAATTTTTTTCAGGTAAATTTTAATTAATTGATGTGCATATATAAATAATTTAAATTAATTTTAACAATGTATACAATATAAGCGTAATTTTAGGATGCAAGGTCATAAATAATTTTGTAACGCTGGATGTTACAAAACCGCATGCAAAATTAATGATCTCCATTCGCACCTCTTTTTCGGTTTAAATATTTAGGCATCCCAATTAAGGAGTTAATATACACTAGAAAATTAGAGAACGTTAAAAAAAGAGTCATAGTTATATAGGGTATAAATACGGTACGTAAACCTATTTTTTCTACTCCTAGATTAGTAAACATTGTTTTACATACAGTTCACTCTATTAATAAATCCATTCTTACACACGCCTGTGTTACTTATTACAGACCCATAAGCAAACTTAACATCTTTGGAATAGTTTCAGAATCTATTGTGCATAACACAGTACTTAACTTCATACAGTGGCGTATTTAGGCTTTTGCCGCAATACAAGAATCTGCCGCCCCTGTTCGGCAATTCTTACCCGTATTACTACCTGTCTCTTATCGTAAGAAGAGAGATATTAATTTTTAATTATCGTACAACGGGTTTTTAGGAAGGTCTGCCTGCAGTGGCGTAGCTAGAAAATATTCTCGGAGGAGGAACTCAGTGAGCGTATGTAGGACATTTTTTTCTGGAGAAAAGGACAGTCAGGACTACATATATTTCATAATACTTTACCTAACAAGGAAGATGAAAAAGCGCGGAGCCACGCCCAAAGTTCGTTTAAAATTCACCTATCTACTATTAAATTCGAAAATTAAATTATTACCTTACCCCCTGTGCATAGTTGGATTAAAATTGTTTTTGTAAATTTTTTTTTGATATTCTTAGCTGGCTCTTTATTAAAATTTTTTTTTATATTTGTGAAAAATATCCAAAATTTTAACATAGGACGTATGTATGACTCTAACCAGGGTTTTACCGGCCCGGTTTTTCATGATTAAAAATAAAGTAAATATCGCTCACCACGCCAAAAGTGATGATTTTTTCAGAAATCATGTATTTTAGGAGCGTATATCTAAGAGCGGTTTTTGGTGCAAATGCTTAAGTTTTGAAATACTCCTTCTTAAGTGCCGTTTTGTAAATTCATAATAAAGCATTTTCGTTTCTTCCCGCACTATTTTTTTTATTATAAATTATCACATTTCTTCCATAAAAAATGTTTCAATTAAAATTTTTACTTCAACTTTTCTCTTTAAAAATAAATACCTAATAGTTTTTTTTTGTTGTAAAAATATTTTATTGCATTGGGTTATATTTTTGTTGATTTAAAATAGTTCTAAAAAAGAGAAAACGGAACAGACAAGTATATAATAGAAAAATACTATAAAATATTATTCTTTTCACTCGTTTTCCTATAAAAATCATAAATCAATAACTAAAACGATATGCGTCTGAAACCTTAATCTCTATATAAAACAGGACTTTTAAAAGGAAAATTTAAAAACTAAACGTTTCCTATAAGCCCCCCCACTGTCTGCGTGTTTGGTTTGTTTTAATTTAAATGCCGCCCCTAATATTTGCCGTGCCGCCCTGGGCTACAGCCCCCCCCCCCCCCTAAATCCGCCGCTGACTTCATAAAGCCCCACATTATTGAGGAACAACATGGATTTTTTCCCAAACGATCAATTGAATCTTATCTATCTTACTCTGAGTATATCCTCTCTTCCATCGACTGTTAAATTCATGTATATCGATTTTAGGAAAGCGTTTGATAAAATTGATCACAATATTTTGGTAGCTAAGCTGAGTCAATTTGGTGTATGTGGGGACCTTCTTAAGTGGATAACTTCTTATATATTTAATAGATCACAATTTGTGGCAGTGAACGGTCACCAGTCTCCTGTTTACAATGTAACTTGTGATGTGCCCCAAGGCTCCTGGAACCTTTATTTTTCATTATATACTTAAACGATGTGAAAAAATATTTTAAATTTTGTAAAATTTTACTTTATGCGGACGATATGAAAATTTTTCCCAGCATAGGGAGTATCGGGGACTGCTTGCTGCTTCACAGTGAACTAGATCCTTTTTTCCAATATTGTTTTTTAAACAAACTCTTTCTAAACTTAGATAAATGTTTATTTATTTCATTCTCAATGTAAATATTTCTTCTTATAGTTACAATTTTAATGGGATATTACTTGAAGAAGTAGGTAAAATAAAGGATCTTTCTGAACTTAGATAAATGTATATTTATTTCATTCTCAATGTAAATATTTCTTCTTATAGTTACAATTTTAATGGGATATTACTTGAAGAAGTAGGTAAAATAAAGGATCTTGGTGTTATTTATTATAAAAAAAATTATCTTTAACGAGCATATTGATTATGTTCGTAAAAGTGTAATCTAGTGCATTCTAGGCTTTATAATTAGATCATGCAAATTCCTGTCTTCTTTGTAGTCTTTAAAGTTTCTGTATTTTGCATATGTTCATAGTAGACTTAGTTTTGCCTCTGTCGTCTGGACGCCTCAGTATACGGTAGGTATATAAAAACAGATTGGAAATTATTCAGAATAAATTTCTTAGATTTTTAAACTTTAAAAGCACCTGTGTCTTCGATCTTTATGCTAATTTACCAGAACTTCAACGGACTTTCCAGTTATTACCTCGTGAGCGCCAGCGTATTCAATGTTCGCTTTCTATTTAAAATCGTGAATAACCATATAGATGCACCAAATTTGCTCTCCAGTATAGGTTTTAATATCCCCTCACGTAACTTTCGTAATACTCACCTATTTGCAAACTGTTTTTATCTACTTTCATTTAGTAATATGAATTTTACAGTTCTCTAAATCGTTTTGTACGGGCATCTATTACAGCACTAGTGCTGTAATAAATGCCTTTACAGCACTAGTGCTGTAATGGAAAAAAACGGTTTTATTAAAATTTTGCTGTTAAATAAAACCACACTTTTTAGAAGAATGATTTATTATTAACAATTATAAAATTAATTACCAATTATTAATTAAAATATAACACTTAAGGTTTATTATAAACATTACTAATACACTTTTTACAGTTAGAAATTTGTATACCAGAAGTGGATGTGATGGAGCCCTTTACGTTCGAATTTCCCATCATTTAATCCGTGTCTGACCCCATGATCTTTGCTATTTGTTTCTTATTTTCTAAAGAATTCTCAACGTAGAAGAGGATTTCCAGCCCCCATGACACTTTAACATCTGCATATCTGCACCACCATCAACTAGAATGGTGGCTGAGGAACTCCTAAAACAATGTCCACTGTATTCTTCGGGATAATTCAATCCAAGTTTTGTTGCAATCTTTTTTGGTATACTTCCAAAACTATTAATTCCGACAGGCTGGGAGGTGCATTTTCCTTTTTCATAGACTACAAAAAACCGCCTGTGAGTTGCATTAAGAGGACGAAGTTTAGCATACTTTCGAAAAATACTTAAACAGTTGACACCTGTCACATTTCCTTCTGTTATAACAAATTCTCGCATAATTTTGGTTTTTGAGAATGGAATCACAATTTTTATATACAAATCATTGTGTTCAATATGATCCAACATTAATTTAGCTAGTTCTTCGCGCCGACAAGCCCCAAAAATGCCGATTATCATAACAACCTTCATAAGTAAATATGTTTAATCATCTGCAGTACTAAGAAACTTAAATATTCTTCTTTTGTGAAAACTTTGGACTTTTTGGCCTTGTAACCCTCTGAACTTCTTTTCAAAAATACGATTAGTTGAGAAAATCTGCTTATATCTTGATTTTTCTTGACTGAAATCATAGTTCTCAACATTGAGTAGTGAGTCCATAGTGTAGATGGTTTCTGGGAGCGTTGCTTTACGGAAAAATAACTCAAAAGGATTTTCTCAGACACCTTCTTTATTTTGTTAGCTTTGCACCAATATTCAAACTTCTGATACTCCAACTCATACCGCGCCGTGGATTTTGTCGGAACTAAACTTGAGATCGCTTCGTTTGTCGCTGCTTCTATATCAGAGGGTAAACTTCCATCCGAATCGCTCATTTTGAAAAACGCTTTTTATATTTTTGAATTTGTTTGACAAAGTTTCGACAGTAACCATGCGAAACAGTAATTATGCGAAAGGTAACATAAAAAACTTGATTAGTAAACTTAATAGCAGGTGCATTTTTACAGGTGCATTTTTATTTTTAAAAATGCCTTTTGCCAAATATTTTTATTCATAGATGAAAGTAGATAAAATTTTGTACAATATTCTTGTTGTAAATTCACATTACTACATTCGATGTTTTATTAAACTGGGCTGACGCCTCGTTTGACAACTTTAACATCTCGTGTTGTAATATGAATCTTTACAACACTTATATCGTAAATAACTATTATAGAACGAATTTAGGTAAACACTCTCCTATAAATCATATAACCTCACTTTATAACGCTTCATACCACGATATTGATTTGTTTAATGTATCTCTACTATAGCTTTTAGGAGAAAGCTTAGAAATCACGCGGTTTTTCATAATTATTATTAAAATATAACTTTAGTATTAAGGCATCGAAATCTGTTTACCAGGGAATTTTTTTTGATTTTTCTAAATAACGTTTTTCTTGGTTAAGAAAAAAGTTACTTAGGAAAAAAAAAATCCCTTGGACACCATGTATCTCGGTTATCATCAACTTTTTAACTAAGCTAAGCTTGACCGAATCACAGTATTTTTATTCAAGAAATCTGCAGTTTTACTGTGCACCATTAATTATGATACACCCTGTATAGCCTAGTAAGTTGTAATGCCAAGACTGGCGGCTAAATCCCGAGATATGGGACTTTAGGTTTCTGGAAAGTTAACGTAATAAACTTTTCATTGTTTCGAGTTTTAATACCTTGGAAAGTTTTTGGCTTGGAATGCTTACAGTGAAAATTTAATAATTCATCAGGAAATAAGTCTTTTGGAGGACTTTTCTAAATTGTTGTGCTGTTGAAATGGGTGAAATTTACGAGAGAAAAACGACCAATTAACAGAACACAGGAGCTTAATTTAGCATTGCGAACGTTATGAAAATTACAATAAATCGAAAAATAAAACGCGCATAAAAAAATAATGTCTTGCAAAAGAGAATTCGTCAAAGAAAATAGATTTTTAAAAACTGTCTACAGAATCATTTTTTGTACTGAGCATATAACTAAAAAGGATCTAGAAAATATAGATAAAAATATATATATACCATTGTCTTTATTTCTAGAATATCACAAGACCCTTTTAGAAACAATTAAAAACACTACGCGGAAGCAGAAAGGGTGAAGTCGTTTGAATATGATTTTAATTATTAATTACACAATGCTTTTATTTGCCAGTCGTTCACAGGCTGCCATTGCTTGGAATTGTTGTGACGTCAGTAAGTTGTTTCGCGTGTTTTTATTGGAGAGCGTATTTTGTTTATTTTCGCAGTAAATAATTGAAGAATTTAAAATCTGAAACTTTAAGTTAATCCAAAGTCAACATGTCTATCTCTTGTACGCAAAGACATATTTACAATCCTAACTTTAAGTAATTAACCTATGTATACGACGAGGAGAACACGTGGGGAGCGTGAAGATTAGAAAGTTTGTGTGTGTATGTGGATTCCGAATAACAAATGACTGGCAACTGTCTTAGGGTATCTCAAACGTCGGAAAGTTCAAAGGAGCGCTTACGCGGGCTCCTTTTGATTTATTATTTACAGATATGATGAAACTTTGCGTATGACGTCAATTAGAGGAAATTGGGTGGGGGGTGGGGGTGTTATGATGATGTTAATAATACAACGACTTTATAAACCGACCTGAAACTATATCGTATAGTATCTTATAGCGTTTTCGGTTTAGCACTCTTATGTCGGGTTGCACAAAGAATTTTAATAATAATTATTTAACCGGCAAGTTTGACTGTGACAGACGTAACATTGACAGAAATAATTTTCTCACAATCATACTGACCCGGTTACCTTAATTTTTAATTTACTAATCAGGCATCCTTGAATGTAAGTATATAATGCCTGTCAAAGTAATTTATGTTACAGTCAAACTTGCCGGTTTAATAATTATTATAAAAATTCTTTGTGCTCTGGGAGCGAACTGTAACGTCATAGATTCGCCCGAGATTTGCTGTCACCCTGAAAGCGGTTGTCTTCGGACGAAGTGTAAATAGAATGTATGATTGCTCTGAAAATGATGACATATGGTAATAGTATATTACATAACAAGTGATGAAAGTGATACTTTTCAAACTAGGAGATATTTAGCACTAGGCGTCAGCCGAGTACGGAAACTCTTCGAGTTTAAGAATAATCATTTTCACACGAGTAATGTACACTATTTTTCCTACGACCCACAAAGCATTATTGTAAAAAAATTCTTTGATTTGTATTTTATATATCATATGATGAACTAATCCTGGATTGACTTCTTAATTAATCAAGGAAAGATGCATTAAACATAAATTTAAAAAAAACACCCAACAAGGAAGATTTCAATTACAAATAATTCTATAAATTATTTAATGTTTTTATAAAAAAAGGCAAATACTCCTGGTGGGATTTGAACCTGCGTCCTTGCGAATTATAGGCTAGAGCTATATTTTCTTCGCTATCGCTACCGATAAAGATTTGTTGTTTAATACATGACACTCTCTTCAACGCGATTTGTTTTTCTGGTAATAGATTTTTCAGTATATTATTAACATTTTTTTATAATTTCAGATGGCGTATTTTTACACTTTAATTCTGAATCATGATACATGATAAATAAGTTAATCACTTTACAATTACTGATTTCTAAAATTTGTTCTTTTTAATAAATAGGGGTGGTTTGTCAAATTGGCACCATACGTTTAAATTAATACGGCCTTGATGTTTCAGCACCAGTGTTAAAATATTTTTTTTCCACACGCGTGTGATATACGGCGCTTTCTAGCCAAATTAACCGAGCTTTTTTCTCATTTTCATAGGTGACCGTAGGAAAAATAATGTTTACATTTGAATTTAATATAAAGTAATAACGTAATATAACACAATTCTTCTTTAAAAAAACAAAAATATTACTTTATATTCAAAATATCCAAACAAAACGCGAAATTACAAAACACCCGTTCACAGTCTTAAAGAAAAAGTGTAGCCGTCGACGTCATTGCGCCGACGCAGCTTCTCTACTCCGTAAACATTTACAGATCGAAGAAGAGCACTCGCTAACGGATTCAGAGTAACCAGATTTGTAAATTTCGATAACCAAACACGCAAATCTCGGAGAGAGCACTCTCAGAGTGCCCGAGAGCAGTAAACCGAAAACGCTAATAGTAATTCAGAGCAGTTGTCTTCGTCTCTTAGAAACCCCTTTTTTTTAATACGATTTGATAAAGATTACTGAAAAAATAGGTGCTCTTTGCTCAAAGTGGTGAACTCTTTTGAACGTTAATTTAGAGATAGTGGCAGGTGGTGCATAAGCGCGGCACTCCTGACGAGCTCCCAAAAAAAATAAAAAATAATTAACTAAAATATTTTCTATTACCAAAAAGCAAATAATATTATACTCGAAATTCACGTTGTAAATGTTAAAAAAAATAAAGTCCGAACCACGCAAGTAAAGTCGACCAGTGGAATAACTTACCGGCTCACGCTATTGCCGAGTTATTATTTATCTGGGCTACACGATCGTGCTCTGCTAGCTGCTTGAAACACCCGCGTGGTACTCCGCTTTCCCCGTATTCGTCTAAAAAACTAATCCGCGATTTAACTGGAGAGTTCGCTGCATTTAGTGCGCAGGCGCGGTATTGGGTAAGGTTGTATAGAATTTTTACGCGACGTTCTGCTTTTACGGTTAATAATATAGTGCGTGCGTTTGATTCGGTTTTTGTGTAGCGCTGACAATAATTATTTACTGTGCACTAGGGAAGTGGAATTTAATTTAATTAATGTGAGATTTTTTAAATATTCATACGAAGAAAAGACCGAATTTAAAGCAAAAGGTAGACCATTGCCAGATATTATTAAAAAATCTGGTGTAAGTAGAGGGAAAAGTTACACACGCAAAGGACCCTTCAAAACGCTTATAGGAAATGGCTTTTGGCTAATTTTTCTGAATTTTTAGTATTTTGTAGATCTTGACGTCCTAATTAAAAGTGTCCAAATACCGCTGCCGGCGAAATTTTGTAAAACAATTATTAGCAATTACTGCAAGTTATTTTTTCCTAATTTGTGCTGGTTGACAATAAAGGAGGGGGGGCGCCTCACCTCTCACTATACTCTAGTTACGTCCCCGTTGGTGCAAATAATGTTTTAGCTAAGAGTTTTGAAATTAATTCAGAATTAATTAAAGCCAAGCAAGTGTTTGTTTAATCGAATCTCTACAAAACCAAACACAATTATTTCAGTGCTTAAGGATTGGGTGTTTTAGAATAATTAATGATTATTTATACAAGTTAATAGTTTTTTTTTAAATTTTTGTGTATCAAAACTTCCCATTAAATGCAAGAAAATTTAAACTCTCTCAATATGATTCTTAAAAAAAATGTGTTTTGATTTTAGTGTTTATGGCTGTTAAACAAAAAAAGTCCAAATCTTTGACCCACCAAGTAGGTACTTACAAAGTTAGGATTACTTACATTAATAGTAGTTTGTACAACAAGAGTGGATATGATATATCCACTTTTGTTGTACCTTCCTCGCACGAGGAAGTAAAAAAACTTTCGAGGGCAATGGACAATCCACTCGAGTTGAACAGTATATTTTTTCTACGGCCAAACTTACAAACCTTATGCTAAAAAATGTAAGAAAAAAAGTTTTCAGGTTGCCGGGTCCGAACTCACGACCATTGGACCCATAGTAAAACGCTCTACCTCTCGACTATCGAAACGTTAAACTAATTATGGGAAAACCAACTGATAAATGATGCTACATGAAATTAATTTTCTATGCACATTCAGCAGGTTGCATTATTGATAGATCTATTATAAATGCGTCTAGATTTTATTATATTGAACAAATTAATAACAAATTGTACCATATGCATTTAAATTATATAATTTATTGTCTTGAAAAAGAAGGCGGAGCCTCAATAAAAATAATACACTGTGATTGGTCAGTACTATTAAGAACAACAATGGCTTCTCTGTAATTGACTACTGTGATTGGTCAGTTTTATTACCTATCTAGGATTGTTATAAAATTTCGCCGCACAGTTAACTGGAATAGCCTACTTTACTCGCCACTTAAGTGTAAAGGAAACAGGAAATTTCCATGAATTATATCACCCTTAGTATATCATCACCTTAAAGTATAATATTGCATATTTCATATTTCGCTGAATAAGCATAAGATACCAACAGACAGTTAAGACGCTCATGAGAATCTTCAGTCGGGTTTTGTATTGTCACGCTATAACATATTTACCATATTTTTGTAAACTTAGATTTTAGTTGAAAATAATTTTTTTAAAAGGAAACTTCCCTTGTCTAAGGATTTAATTGGCGCAGTCGTGCAGATTTTCGGAATCGATCGTATCGAACGGGCGATTTTCGTATCAACGATTAACCGAAATCGAACCTAAAGTTAGTGACTTTGTTGTGCGGAGGTGTTTTGTGGAGTAACGTCATTTCCCATTAAGGATTAGCCGTTCATCTATCGCAGACCATTAGACCCATCCAGGCAAGGCACTATCGAAAATTGGAACACACATTGTCCAATTTTGCAAGAATCCAAGTTTTGGGAGGACCAAATCGCCGACCATTACGAAGTTCTTATAGTATGAAGGCCAGTTTCATTACTATTTTAATGTAAGTGCAATTTAATGTCTATTGAAATTGAAGATTTAGCCGACTTTCTAAAAAATTTGAATATTGACAGTACACCTTCAACCGGCTCTCAAATTTTAACAGAAAGTCAAGCTCCTTTATCTATTGATTCTGTTAGTACATCAATAAAAAATATTGAAAATCAAATTTCAGAATATTTACTTAACAAACAAATTTCAGATCAGTTAACAGAAAATACTGATATGTCTCGTTTTAATCCCGAATATTTAAAATGCATTCCGGAGTTCAGCGGGAACCCGAATGATCTTAATAGGTATATATCTGTGTGTGAAGCTTTGATAAACGAATTTTACGATATAAATAATCCAACATCTTTTCAAAATGTCTATTTACTTAACTCTTTGATTTCAAAATTATCAGGAAATGCCAAAGTAGTTGTTAATATTCAAAATGTAAGTTCATGGCAAGATGTGCGTAACACACTTACGCGTAATTTTGCAGATCAAAGAGATGAGTCGTGCTTAAACAGAGATTTGGTTATGTTGCGACAAAATGCATTAGAAAAAGCGCAGCAATTTTATGATAGAGTGTTAAATATTTTAAATCTTTTGTGTGCATACGTTGATTTACACGAAACGACTAAAGAAAATAAAACTTTAAAACGTACATTATACCAAGACTTAGCATTAAAAACATTTTTGTCAGGCCTACGCGAACCTTTAGGCACAACTATAAGATGCATGAAACCAAAAGATCTTAGTGAGGCTTTGCAAATCGTCCTCCAAGAAGACAATGTACACTATTTTCAAAATTCCAGTAATAAAAATTTTACTAGGCCCGGACCTAGCCTAACAAGACCTGATCAAACACAAAAAATAGTGCACAGCACACCAATTCATTTTAATGCAAATACGCCGAATAATTTCTTTAGAAATCAAATGCCGAATAGATTCCCATCACAACCTATACCTATTCAACCCCGGTTCAACTATCAACCGCAAAGGTATTTTACAAATTCGCAAGTTTTTAAACAACGGCCGCAACAAAATCAAAACCAAAATGTATTTAAGCCTAACCCACAGAGAACATTTCCCAAACCTACACCTATGACCGTATCTACACGAAATACAAATTTCGGACAAAACCGTCCATTTAATAATAATAATTCATTTCGACCCTCTCAGCAAAACCAATGGATTGCTGAAGAATTATTTTACACCCAGACAAACGAAATGCAACCTGATCATCAATACTATGACCTAGGACAACCCAGTCAGTATTATGCGGATCATGACTTACACGTACAGTACTACTATGACAACAGTAACGACACATCTAATGAATATTTTGTTGAAGAACCGAACGATCAGTCAACTAATACTGACAAAGACGAATATAATGAGGGTAACCAAAATGAAAATTTTCAAATAACCCCTACGAAAGACAACCAAACATAACACTCCCGGTAATTTCTCTTAATAACACGAATTCGAGCGAGCTATCATATATAATTTTTCCTGAATACAATATTAAAATTTTAATCGACTCTGGGTCAACAAAATCGTTCATTGACCCCCAAATTGCATTTAAGTATTTTCCAAATTTAATTCAAGAAGATCCATTTATTGTTTCAACCGTCTTTCAAAAATCAGCGCATAAATACAGTGCTTCTATTAAAGCCTCAAAAATTTTCAACCTACCACATGCAACTAATCTTAAATTCTTTTTATTTAAATTTCATAATATTTTTCATGGACTTTTAGGGCTTGATAATTTAAAAATTTTACAAGCAAATTTAGATTTTGATAAGGGCTTTTTAGTGACACCTTTTGCCACTATAAAATTAAGTTATCATACAACTAAAAGTAGTCTTAATTTAATAACAATTACACCTCGCTCTGAACAAGTTATAAAAATAAAAACTTCAATAAAAAACGGCGAAATTATTATACCCCATCAAAAAATTCATAATTGTGAAATACCCGAATCATTAACAATCGCGAAAAATGGCGAAGCCATAACGACTATTTTAAATAATACAATCAATCCAATAACTTTAGATTTCTCAGAACCAATATCAGTAGAAAAATTTGACGAAAAGTTAATTCAAGAAATAAATTTGAACAATTTTGACGAAACCCATAAACAAAAATTAGATTTTTCCAAATTTCGTACAGACCATTTAAATTACGAGGAAAAACGCGAAATACTAAAATTATTAAATGAATACGCCGACATTTTCTACGATGAAAATAAACCCCTGACCTTTACCAACAAAGTAAAACATCAAATTCGTACTACTGACGAAGTCCCTATTTATACTAAATCGTACCGATACCCGTACGTTCATAAACGTGAGGTTGAGTCTCAAATAAATAAAATGCTAGAACAAAAAATAATTAGACCAAGTCATTCACCGTGGAGCTCACCTATTTGGGTAGTACCAAAAAAGGCAGATGCCTCGGGTAAACAGAAATGGCGAGTCGTAGTTGACTTTAGGAAGTTAAATGAAAAATCTTTAGACGACCGATATAATCTTCCTAATATAACTGATATACTAGACAAGCTTGGTAAATGCCAATATTTTACCACGTTAGATTTGGCGAGTGGTTTTTACCAAATTGAAATGGAAGAAAAAGACATCGAAAAAACTGCCTTCAGCACTGAGTTTGGTCACTACGAGTATCTGCGCATGCCTATGGGACTGAAAGGAGCGCCTGCGTCGTTCCAGCGTGTTATGGATAACATTTTACGAGGGCTACAAAACGAAAAATGCGCGGTATACCTAGACGACATAATTATTTACTCAACTTCGTTACAAGAACATATCGAACGGTTAAAATTAGTTTTTCAACGCCTTAGAGACTCAAATTTCAAAATCCAACTTGATAAATCGGAATTCTTAAGAAAGGAAGTAGCGTACTTAGGCCATATAGTCACCCCTGACGGAGTTAAACCGAACCCTGATAAGATCAAGGCGATAAAAAATTATCCAATACCATCTACTACTAAACAAATAAAAGGCTTTCTCGGTTTGTTAGGTTACTATAGACGTTTCATAAATAACTTTGCCAAAATTACAAAGCCACTTACAAAATGTTTAAAAAAGGGCGCGAAAATAGAACATAATCAGGAATTTGTCACTTGCTTTGAAACATGTAAAAATCTACTTATAAATGAACCGATTCTTCAGTACCCTGATTTTACTAAAACATTTAATTTGACGTGTGACGCGAGCAACGTCGCGATAGGATGCGTATTATCTCAAGGACCTATTGGACAGGATCGACCAATAGCATATGCCTCAAGAACATTAAACGAGTCAGAACAAAACTACTCGACCATCGAGAAAGAACTCCTGGCGATAGTTTGGGCAACCAAATATTTTAGGCCATACTTATTTGGACGCAAATTTAATATAATAACTAATCATAAACCTCTCCAATGGCTTTTTTCGTTAAAGGACCCAAATTCAAAAATGTTGCGCTGGCGAATAAAATTAGAAGAATACGACTATACCATAATTTATAAAAAAGGCTCTCTTAATTGTAATGCAGACGCACTCTCGCGCATCGAAATACACACCAAAGAAATAAATTTAGATTATAACGACATAGAAAATTTAATATCAGAAAATAATGACCATCAAAATCAAACTATTGACATCGATCAATTGGACCAAATTGACCAACTCCTTGGACAAACGTCAAATAATCAAAACAAAGACAACAATGATAATGCATCGCTCATCGTACAAACAGATGACGAACAAAACATAGATGACGTAAATATTGACCATGACCTACCCGATGATGAAAATGCAACAGTGCATTCTAACGCGGAGCAAAATCCTATTGTTGGAATTCCAATAACTGATGGCCCAGTTAATTACGGTAACAACCAAATATTTGTCACCTCTGTTTTACATTCCCCCGCGAAACCTAAGATAACAATTTTATTCGAAAAGAAAAAACGCCTCACAGTGCAATTATCCGAGAATAATTTTGAACACGACGTTATCAACTTTATCAAGGATTATATTTCCCCCGACATACAATATCACGTTTATTTCGTAGACGCAAAACTATACGAACCATTTTCAACAACCTTGCAAACATATTTTAAATGGCCGTCTATCAAATTTAAACGTTGTATGAGAAAATTAATTGATGTTACACATAAAGACGATATAGCTGAAATAATAAAAAATTACCACGAAAGTAAAAGTAATCACCGCGGCATAGACGAAACTTATCTAAAAATTAAAGAAAAATATTATTGGCCAAATACAAAAAGTGCAATACAAACATTTATCAATGAATGTGAAATATGTCAACAAAGCAAATACGAACGCAATCCAGTAAAAATAAAAATGAATATTACACCCACTGCCTCAAAGCCTTTTGAAATCGTTCACCTTGATACATTCACTTTTGAGCAGTCAAAATTTTTAACACTTGTCGACAGTTTCTCAAAATATGCCCAAGCGTACCCCATAAATTCAGCAAGCGGTACAGAAATTGCAGATAATTTAATTAGATACTTTTCGCACCACCGTATACCATCTCAAATAGTTTGTGATAACGGAACAGAATTTAAAAACTCTCTAATAACCGAACTTTTAGGCCTACACAAAATTAAAATACATTTTATTTCACCGAACCACCCGCAGTCAAACGGCGTAATCGAACGTTTTCACTCTACAATAATAGAACACATTCGACTCCTGAATACACAAGGTTTTTCAAAAACACCTATGAATATGAAAATGTTATACGCTATATTAGCCTATAATAATTCCCTACATTCTGTCACAAAAATGAAGCCTACAGATGTTATAAATGGTCACATTTTATCAAACGACCCATTTAATTTAGAAATAGACAAAATATTACTTAATGACTATGTCAACGAACACAAAGAAAAGGCAAAACTTATATATTCAAAATTAAACTCTGATATAATACAAAATAAAGAACAGGTTATAGAAAAACGGAACCAAAACCGCGATAACCCCGAAATATTCCAAGCAGATGATCAAGTATTTATTAGAAAACACACGCGTCAGAAAAACGCAAATAAATTTCAAAAATCTAGTAAATTAACAAGCACCAATCCCCAGAAAAAAACGGTTTCTACCGAGAGTCAGCCAAAAATTCATATGGACAACCTTAAAAGGCCGCTTAGAAAAACGTATTCTTTCGACAATTAAAATATAAATTTTCTTTTCAGATTTTCGGGAACCCTCGGATCCCAAGAAACAATTTCCATTCGGAAACTAGACAACAACCCTGGACTTATCCCTCTTAAACTAGGAACTACGAAAGTAGAACATTATTCACACGAGCTTATACATTTTTATGACTTAATCCCGATATTGATAGAGATCAATAAATTAAACAATCAATCAGATACCCTATTTAAATTAATTAATAAAAATAAAGACTACTCTTATGACACTTCTAATTACTGCAAGATATTAAGTTTCATAAGAGATAAAGTAGAAATAAAAATACGCGAGATACTGCCACAACCTTTTCGAACAAAACGTGGTCTTATTAACGGCTTAGGTTCAATTTTTAAATCAATTTCAGGAAATTTAGATTACGCGGACGGAGAAAGATATGATAAAATACAAATTTTCCAAATTTCGCTTTTTTCCAGATATCTCTAGAACTAGAGGATCAACAATTAGGCCGTTTTACAGTTTGCAATTTTTCTTTCATGCAAGTTGTCTTGCAGCAATTAGTATTGTGGCAATAAAAATTTTACTTCGTTTTACAGGGTGCAATGATTTGCCAAGGTCGTAGGTGTTGTACCACTTGCCAACCATTAACATAAACAGACATTAGATTAGCATTTATACCGGCGCTTTCATTCATTCATTATCTTAAATACTGACCCATGTCTATTTTTAGAATAAGGAGTTCTTTCGAAATCCAAAGTAAAACGTCCAAGTCTATGTTTAAAAAAGTTGATAATGGGCTCAAAACATCGAAACGTGGGATTCAAAAATTGATAATGCCATCTTGTAGAAAAACAACGAAGAAGTGCAATATAATTTATGATATTTCTTTAAATAAAGCTAAAAAACAAAATCAAATTTTCAAAATTTTGCTTTTTTCCATTAACCTCCAGAAGTACTAGTTTCATCACTTTTTAATTGACTTGATTGATTGATTGATTAAGCCACAAATTATACAACTTTGTCACAATTTAAACTTATTCGGGCAAATTGTGTAATTTGGGGCTTATATGATTCTGAACATTACCAATAAATAGTGTCCTTTCATCTTATTCATACTGTTTGTTTGTTGCGGACCTCGTTCTGTGTCTAGTTTTAATTAAACATTAACAAAATTGAATGTATATTCGAAATGCAATTACTTTCGAGGTTCGTACTGGAACAACAGCCGAATGTAAATGTAAATTAACCTATAAATTACTAATTATTTATTGTTTATGTTGAAGGTTTGATATGACCATTATGTCAAAACAATATTGTTAATCAAGAAAGACAATTTGCGGCTAGCTGACTGTTAGTACACAAACCCACTTTCATAATTTGGCATTGATTTCATTGCAAAATTCTTCATTTTCATCAAGTGCAGGTAGTACCACCCGGATTTGGGTGAATTTATGGGTTTTGCCTATTGTTATCATTCACAAACACTAAAAATGGTGTGACAAAGGCGTGCATTATGTATTAGGTACACTTATTTTTTATTAAACATTATAAAAAATAATACAAAATACAAAAAATATATTATACAGAAATTAAATTAAAAAAAATCATAATATTCTTCGTCATCTGAGGAACTGTCATCTCCTCTTGACGTTATTAACGGGTCGACGGTCAGATCGATCAGGTGGTCAAGATCCCACATTTTCTCCTCTTCTTTAATGACATGATGGACTGCTTTTCACTTCCTTAATGGCTTGATAAAACAGGAGCTTAACGTCTTTAATTTTGAATGTCGTGTTGTGTCTGGCTACAAATTCTTTCACTTGCGCCCATATAAGTTCTTATAAGTGCGCAACACAGTAACACTATGTTTTTCAGCTATATCTTCCACGGCATATTTCATAAAACAATGTTCGTGTAAATTTGCTATAGCTAATAGTTCCTTTTTTATATCAAATTATCTCTTTTTTTTTCTTTGGTTAATTATCATAAATAATTTAATGCACAAAATTAACCTGCGCCCATAGCCGACGCCGAAATTAAGCCGAACTGGATGGAATTTCCCATTTTGTTACTCTACACCTTTCTGAAATAGACTATAATTCAAATGTCGATTTTCCAAATAAAGTTTCGAAAAATAAAAATTTACTCTTCTCTAAGAAACTACGAAATCGGTGTGGATGCGGAGTTGTGGTGCCTTTATCTGAAGAAGAAATTCTTATAAATAATAATTTTACTAAAAATACATATATTGAAACTTGAATGTATTTTACCTAATTTGACACTGAGAACAACCAATGGAGTAATGTAGATAAAGGCACCCACATCTGGTCTTTATATTTAATAAATTGAAAAGCTGGAAAATTTATTTTATTGTCGAAAACTAATTTTTTTTCTTGAAAAAAGAAGAGCTCACATAGATTCCAGTTTTATAGGTTATTACAGATGTTTTTCCATTTCGAGGGGTCTCGATAAGGCCGAAATTGATTCCGGCCACTCAAACTGGCCGCAATTGCAGCGGAACGGCCGACTTTTATTGAATTTTTTAGAGATTATAGTGATTTGTCGCCGCTCTCTGTCACCATTAATTTTTTATTTCGAAAAAAGATTAAATCACGTTCGCCATAACCGCATTCTTTTATACAGTGAGAACAAAAAGATTGGAACAAATCCTTTTAATTTGTCTTTATTGTTTTTTTTTTCGAAAAAACGCTCAATTCAATGTTATTTTTTGGTGCGGTTCTTAAAATTTATTTCATTTATGTTATGGTCGAAAAAACAACCATAAGGCAAGGACAGAAAAAATAACCAGACAACAGTGGGCGTAAGTAGGACATTTTTTTTTTCTGGAGAGAGGGACAGTCGGAACTACATGTATTTCATGACATTGCACTTAGCGAAGGCGGAAAAGCGCCACAGGCGAAAAATTTTCAGGGCTACGTCCAAAGTTCGTTTAAAATTCACCTGAATACTATCAAATTTCGAAAATTAAATTATTACCTCTCCCCCTCTGCATGGTTAGATTAAATTTGTTTTTGTAAATGTTTTTTTTACTTTTTTTTTTGTTATTCCTAGCTGGCTTTTTATTAAATTTTTTTTTATATTTGTGAGAAATATGAATATTGGTGTCAAACCAAAATTTTAACATAAAACGTATGTATGACTCTAAACAGCGTTTGTCGGGCTCGGTTTTTCATGATTAAAAATAAAGTAAATATTGCTCACCACGCCAAAATTGATGATTTTTTCAGAAATCATGTATTTTAGGAGCGTAGACTTAAGAGCAGTTTTTGGTGTAAATGCTTAACTTTTGAAATATTCCTTTTCAAGTGCCGTTTTGTATATTCATAATAAAGCATTCTCGTTTCTTCCCGCACTATTTTTTTTAATTATAAATTCTCACACTTCTTTCATAAAAAATGTTTTAATTAAAATTTTTACTTTAATTTTCTCTTTAAAAATAAATACCTAATTGTTTTTTTGTTGTAAAAATATTTTATTGCATTGGGTTATATTTTTGTTGATTTAAAATAGCTCTAAAAAAAGGGAAACGGAACAGACAAGTATATAATAGAAAAATACTATAAAATATTATTTTTTTTACTCGTTTTCCTTTAAAATTGCGTCATAAATCAATATCTTAAACGATATGCCTCTGAAACCTTAATCTCTATATAAAACAGGTCTTTTAGAAGGAAAAGTTTGAAAAATTAAACGTTTTCTACAAGACCTTTGTGATCTAAGCCAAGAATACATTATTTAAAAATTTAAATTATTAAGTGTCCAAGCGTGAGACGAAAAATTAGGTTGCAATTCGAATTTTAGACCCGAAATCCTAGGCCCGGGGCGGAGGGGCTGCAGCCCCCCCCTCCCCCCGCTTAATACGCCCCTGCAAAGTGCAATTGGTTCATAAACTTAATGAAGATCATGAGGACAAAGGAGTCACTATACATAAACAAAATTGTCGGTATTGGACTACAAGAAATCCACGCTGGATACTAGCAACATACTAATACACTATTCCTTATAAAATAAGGATTAATCAAATATTATTACGGAACAAAACAAACCCTTTTAATTTTTAACCAGATCCCTGTACATCCAATCTACGCCAAATATGCATTTCCACACTACTTCATTAGTATTCACATTCCATTCTCATAAATCTCTTTAAATTGTGAATAACTTCCAAAGTAAAACATAACTTAACGAAACTACGAACTCAGATGATATTTCTTAATAATAACGTCGCTGTAATGTGGTGGAAACAGCGCAAAAGTTAAGAGACACTACTTAACTTTTAGTTGTTCTGTCAGAGCCAGATCTCGCCACCAACAACTCGAAAGTAGTATAATTCACTCTGAATTTTACACGTGAGATGTTTAACTGCATCGAGATGTCGCGAAGTTAGTTCTGAGATCATAAGTAGAGCTGCCCAGTTTTTCTAGTTTCCAGTGCCGTCGTCTTACGATACATTTCGAAAACAAAAGCTATATCTAAGCATGTCAAGTTATCAAAAAAAAAATACCATTTTTTTTCTGATTGGCAGTCACTCAATCGCTGTAGTTCTTTCTGACGATATTTTGATCTGACTGAGACCGCACTGCTAAAAATGACTTGGTATTTTGTACTCATTTTTATGTGTTTACGTTACCAAAAATAAAGTATTTTTGGTTTGGAAAATAAAAAAGGATTTTTTCTTGGTTATGTTTACCAAAAAATAATGTCATTAGAACAAATAACAAATCTTGTTTCCATATTAATTGGCTGAAATAAAATATTTTGTTTAGCTTAATTTGACTCTGTATATATCCTATTTAAATGTTACATTAAGGTTCCTACAAACTTGTATTTATCAATCAAGCTTGTTTTAATAACACATTAGGAATTTATAATCCCTACCATTTTGTTAATTTTGATTAAGATAATTCTTAGTAACCATAACTAACTTTTCTTTTCAAGTGATACTATTCTTCATTTTATGTATAACTAACGTCATCGCTGTTTTGGCTATTTTATTCCAAACAGACACTGTTGACGATGACAATATTGAGGACGGGAGTCGTAGTACGGAAGGATGATTTTGATGTGCCTTGTCCATTTTTTCGTGTTTTCAAGGCAATAATCGGCCATTCTCATCTTGATTGCCTAGTTACTGCACGAATGCTTGGCTCTAACACTATTTGGTGTAATATATTTGTTTTTATTGTCTTTCTTGTGTACGTTCTAATTTTCAGAAGGAAGTTAAAGCATAAGTAAGTGAACATTTTATTTTTTATCATTGCAGTTGCACATTAGAAAGTCATACACCTGAAACTTTTGTTTGTATTTACCAAACAAATTAGTCTATTGAATGATAGAAGAGTTTTGGACTTGCATTGTCTTTATTTGTTTTAAATCACAACGTTTAAACTGGTATGTATCTCCAGTCGTCTTCAGGTGAATACTAAATTTGAATACAATACAAATTAGTATATGATGATTTGCGTTTTCACACATTTATTTTCTTGTCGAGTATACAGGGTGATTCCTAAGTTGATACTTTTTTTTTAGCTGTGTATAGAAGGCAATAAAATAAACAACATTTTAAAAAACCTTTTTTCAAAAAAACTCAAAAATAAAATACTTACATTCATTTATTACACTATGGATCAAATACGGTCCTGCCAACTTACCCGTTGAATAACAATAAAAAAAGCTTCTGGGCGTAGGAGGAGCCCGCCAGGGAAAGCGTTCTTCGTATAATCTCGAAGCAGCAGCCGCACTTTGACGACACTCACCGTAAATTAGCTCCATATCAACCAGTTCATTGTTTTCAAAATTTACCATTTTCACGTGTCACCAATTTAAAATTAACTTGCTTCAGAAAAACACACCGTAACAGATTGCCAAGTAAATAACTGACCACCGACCCGTAAATTGCATGACTAATAAGACAAACAACATAAAGTATAGCAGGCTACGTTTTGATGACCAGGCCCGCACTTAGATTTTTTACTTCTGTATCTCGCCTATTGATAAGTTTTTTGAAAAAAGGTATTTGAAAATGTTGTTTATTTTAACGCATTCTATACACAGCTAAAAAAGAAGTATCAACTTAGGAATTACCCTGCTTTATGCATCAAAATATAATAGTGACGGCGTGTGTGCAATTATTTACGGTTTAAGATGAATATAAATAGTGTTCGCAGTGTAATAAATCCCTTTTTTCAAGCCTTTTTTTGGCAGACAAAATAAAAATTAAAGATTTGGGTCGACCGGCCTAATAACATAAATGTGTTGTTTACTTTTATAAATTAATAAACCAAAATTGTTCGTTTTGCTGTGTCATTTTCATTTTTTTTTGTTGTGTAATATTTTCCTCTTCGTTCGCTGCCAGGGCCTTTTCCGAGGGGACCTACAGCTTCACGTGAGTTCCGAACCACGACCCTCAGTCATGCCCTTCCATACTTAAATTCCACGAGCCGCCACTGCTAAACACACAATTTCCTTTTTTTTTCCTTCGAGATAATAAGACGGTTTTGTCGAAAAATACCCTCGATGCATAAAACTTCGTACTTTATCATCGTTCGGGACTTTTCTCATTAGGCCAACTGCCCTACAATAAACACCGTCGGACCGGGCAGGGTGTAACGGAAAATGGGCCCGTAACGTCGTCGTTACTTCACCTTACCTTCACCCGGAAATCACCGTTTATTGGACGCTGACCGGTCCGGAGTCGTTTCGAACAACTGCACTTTTAGAAGTTGCCTAATTTATGGGACGGAAGGTGCTAAGAAAATTTGTTTTGTGTTTTAGAGGTTTAGATTCTATTACCTGCTAGACGTCGTATAGATGTAATAAAGAAGTAAGTGTGCAAGTGTTGTTACAAAGAAGCAAATTTTTGAAATAAATTTTGCTTTTGTCCGTTTTCTTGGGAATTTCATATCCTTGCCGTTGCGTATATCAATACGCTGTCAAGTATGTTGGAGGACTTGTTGATATTAACCCGTTTTGTCCCAGTGATGCGTTTTTGCAACACTAAAACCCAATTCTACTAGTAATAGTTATTTACGATAGTGTTGTAAAGATTCATATAACAACACGAGATGTTAAAGTTGTCAAACGAGGCGTCAGCCGAGTTTAATAAAACATCGAGTGTAGTAATATGAATTTACAACAATATTGTACGAAATTTTATCTACTTTCATCTATGAATAAAATATTTGGCAAAAGGCATTTTTAAAAATAAAAATGCACCTGTAAAAATGCACCTGGTATTAAGTTTACTAATCAAGTTTTTTATGTTACCTTTTGCATAGTTACTGTTTCGCATGGTTACTGTCGAAACTTTGTCAAACAAATAAAAAATATAAAAAGCGTTTTTCAAAATGAGCGATTCTGATGGAAATTTACCCTCTGATATAGAAGCAGCGGCAAACGAAGCGATTTCAAGTTTAGTTCCGACAAAATCCAAGGCGCGGTATGAGTTGGAGTATCAGAAGTTTGAAGATTGGTGCAAAGCTAACAAAATAAAGGAGGTGTCTGAGAAAGTCCTTATGGGTTATTTTTTCGTAAAGCAACGCTCCCAGAAACCATCTACACTATGGACTCACTACTCAATGTTGAGAACTATGATTTCAGTCAAGAAAAATCAAGATATATTTTAATTAATAATTGGTAATTAATTTTATAATTATTGTTAATAATAAATCATTCTTCTAAAAAGTGTGGTTTTATTTAACAGGTTTTTTTCCATTACAGCACTAGTGCTGTAATAGATGCCCTTACAAAACGATTTACAGAACTGTAAAATTCATATTACTAAATGAAAGTAGATAAAATTATTATACATTCTATCTGGCACTTTTACGAAGCCTGTCCTATACTAGACTATAAAAAACCATTGTGTGTCAACATGCTACAAGGTAACCTCAAGATTGGTATGGGAATGTCAAGGGGAACTGGAGGCCGTGGTAAAAGTAAACAAAGTAATACTGCAGTGGGTATCAAGACACGAACATATTACAGGAATTTAAAAAGCCGATGAATTTGCGAGGAAAGGCTCAGAAAATACATTCAAGTTATGGGTCCAATGACACATACACATTTCAACAATCATGGGTTTCTGCTATACCTGAGCAATGACCGCCAAGTTACCCCGTCAGCAAGTCTGTTGGCCTACATTAATAATTACAATCAATTGCATAGTAATTATATTTTTGTACGACATTCAGTCTTGAATTAATTCTTTACTTTGTAACTTGTATTTTTGGAAATAAAATTAATTTTTTAAAAACCCTTTTTCAATAGTAAATTACTTAACTGGCGCAGTCGGTAGGATACGGGAGGAGTTATGGGTCCAATGACACATAAACATTTCAACAATCATGGGTAACTTGGCGGTCGTTGCTCAGGTCAGGAACCCATGATTGTTGAAATGTTTATGTGTCATTGGACCCATAACTTTCATACATTCATGGTCCAGAACCGGCACTCGGAGTACCAAGGTGCACAGTACGAGATGCTATAAGGCGAGATGGATCAGGAGTGAACACAAAATCCACTGGAGCAACATTACAGGAATTCGGACAGGACACATGGCTATCAAGAACCATCTGCACAGAATGCAACTATACAATGGAGACCTTAACTGCAGATTATTAGGACAAAACTGTACAGCACATAGTTTGCCATTGTGAGTCACTAGATCGGAAGAAGCAAAAAATACTCGGGCAACCAAAACTGGAACCAGAGGACATTCTGACCATCTACCCAGACCTATACAAGTTAGTGTAGGGAACTGAGATCACGGAGGGGTTGTAACAAACAAACAGGTTGATGCGTTTCGTAACACGCAAATTTTCAAGAAAATGAGAAAAATTGTTTTTCATGCTTTAAAATATGATTCTTAAAGGTAAACCAATAAATAATATACGCTTAGCCCAAAAAATAACGCACAACCAAAAATTATGCTGAATTTCAAAGTTGATTTTCTCGCGAACCGATAAATCGATATTTTGAAGCTTTTTTCTTTGGTAATTGCACTGTGAATTTTTTATTCATATTTCAGTTTTAAGCTTATACAGACAGTAAGACTTTGAGAGACCCTATAGGAAACAATAGCAACAACAGCAAATGCATGATGAAATCATCTTCATGTTTTCTAAATTTTTTTTTTTACTTTATCTGATATCTGGAATATCAAAGAAAATACAAAGTTTTATACTAGAACATGTTTTTCTTCAATAAATCACAATTTTACTGGAAACTTATTTGGTTTAACAAACAAGGTAGTCAAGTAGTAAATCATAGCGAAAGGTATATCAGTGACATTATGTCTGAGCACGTTATCCCTTTTCTTTCCGTACATTCGAATAATTTTTACTAATGCACGATGACGCAAGACCTCATGTAGCGCACATCTTCAATCATTATTTACATGACGTAAATATTCGAACTCTTAATTGCCCATCGCGCAGTCCCGATTTGAATCCTATAGAGCACCACTTATGGAATATTATTGGTAGGGCACTGAGACAGCATCAACCCCCTCCTCCAACCCGCAAAATGTCCAAATAACGGTTACCGATATTTGAAATGACTTATCCAAAATCAAATATCCAATTTAATATCAAGTATGCCGAGGCGATGTGAAGCAGTCATAAGAAGGTGGAAATACGCCTTTTCCTACGACCACCTATGAAAATAAGGAAAAAAGCACGGTTAACTTGGCTCGAAAGCGCCGAATATCACACGCGTGTTAAAAGAAAATATTTCAACTCTAGAGTGGAAATACAAGGCACACTATTTAATTTAAACATATGATGCCAATTTGACAGACCACACCTATTTATTAAAAAGAACACATTTTAGAAAGCAGTTTAGTTTATTTATCACGTATTTGTCGAGTGATTCAGAATTACAGTGTGAAAATACGCCATCTGAAATTATAAAAAAGTTAAGAATATACTGGAAAATCTATTACCAGTCAAAACAAGCCCCGCTGAAGAATATGTCATATATTAAACTTAAGCAAGAAATGTTTATGGGTCGCCATAGTGTAGTGACTAGAGCCATGACCTATAGATCGAAAGATCACAGGTTCAAATCCCATCAGGAGTACTTGACTTTTTTTTATGAAAACATTAAATAATTTATAGAATTATTTTGAATTGAAATCTTCCTTGTTGGATGATTTTTTTAAATTTATGTTTAATGCATCTTTCCGTGATTAAATAAAAAAATTCATTCAACAAGGAAGATTTCAATTCAAAATAATTTTATAATTTATTTAATGTTTTTATAAAAAAAAGTCAAGTACTCCTGATGGGATTTGAACCTGTGACCTTTCGATCTGTGAAATTCGCATCATATGTTTAAATTAAATAGTGCGCCTTGTATTTCCACTCTAGAGTTGAAATATTTTTTTTCAACTCTAGAGTTGAAATATTTTTTTCACAAAGCAAAGGTTTTTTTAATAATTCTTTGTGGTCGTAGGAAAAATAGTGTACATTACTCGTGTGAAAGTAATTATTCTAAAACTCGGAGAATTTCCGCACTCGGCTAACGCCTCGTGCTAAATATCTCCTCGTTTGAAAAGTATCACTTTCATCACTTGTTATGTAATATACTAATTAATGTACTTTTTTGACCGTGGCGTTTCGAGTTCGATCCTCGGAGTGGGCATACGCACAATAAAAAAAAGTATGTCCGAATTTTAGTAGGTTTAAGAATGCAGAGAAGAGTGCAAAATGTATTATCTCTCAGCCCACCCCATTCACACCGGTAACCAGGCCGGATGAGATCGGATATCTCGTGGGATGCGGAAGAAGGTACACACTCCCCAATCGGTAGGTCATGCAATGGTGGAAGAAACCGAGGGTTAGTCCTTGGGGGTGGGGTGAGTGTGGCATGACTGAGGATCGTGGTTCGGAACCCACGTTAAGCTGTAGGTCCCCTTGGGAATGGCCCTGGCAGCGAACGAAGAGGTAAAAAGCCTAATTTGAAAGAATGGCAAGAAATGACAATTACGTACCAAATTAAAAAGCTACACCTCAAAAAATAGTTATTTGTTTTATTTGTTGACTGGTGTTTCATAGCCGAGGCGTAGCCGCATTAAATCTCGTGCTTTTGTGCCGTGTGAAACATATAATTTTTTCTCCAAATTTGCTCCAATTTCACGAAAAATCGTCTTTTTTATATTTATTTTAATAATCATTGCGTTTCATTAAAGGTAACTGGCTTTTCGTTACTATGTTTACCGCTGATAACGTTTGGTGGATTGTTTTGTTTACTTCAGTGTCATTGTCATTTTAAAAGTTCAAATTTGTTCGAAATGGACCAAATTGAAAGTGAAGATGAGTTATTGCCACTAACACCACCTGAGATAAGAGACCAAGCGCGAGACGTGGAATTGAATCTACTACCGGAGAAGTCGAGAACTGTATATGAACTCACATACCGCAGATTCATGGAATATAGGCAGAAGAACAATGTAGGATCTTTCTCTGAAAATGTGCTGATTGCCTATTTTTCTGATCTTTCGAAGCAAATGAGGCCCTCAACATTATGGTCTACCTATTCGATGTTGAAAGCTACCCTAAACATAAAAAACAACGTTGATTTGTCAAAATATCTAAAGTTACGAGCTTTTTTGAAACGGCAGTCAGATGGTTTCCATGCAAGAAAATCCCGAGTTTTTGAAAGAGAAGAAGTTGAGAAATTTCTATCTTGCATAGCAACGACTTTTACTGCCTAGGCAGTAAAAGTGTCCCTTTTAGGCCTATTCAGTATCATTAAAAAGCTACATTTAATGTCATTTGGAGAAAAAATTATTTAAATCGATTTATCGCATCGCGAGAATATCAACCTTAAAATTGAGCATACTTTTTGGTTGTGCGTTATTTTTGTGTCGAAACAAATGTTTAATTTTTTACTCTTTCTATCATTGGGAACAAACGGGTTTTGACCGAGACGTTGTGTCCAATAACAAAATAAAGACAATGCAAGTCCGAAAAAATCAGTATTTTGGTTAAAAATTTTTGTTATCAAGTCTGAAGTGACATTATAAAATCGAAAAGGAAAAACCATGGTTTAATAATTACCGTTCACAAAGAGCCGGTTAAATATGCTGACCAATGCGAACTTTTTCCTGAATAAATTATTCACATAGATGAGCCGACAATTATGATTTGGGTTAAATATTTGCAGTGCGTAAATTACCTTTAAAAGTTGGCCAATTAAAATTATTGGCCTAATTGGGGTAGGCCTATTCTACTATATAATGTAACGAGGGGTGTTGTATAACTTATTTTGTTGATATATTATAAATATGATTTAGGTTTAACATATTCATCAGTTCGGAGAATTTTAGGACAGCACAACACGGCGGTAAATTTGGGTACATTTCATTAATTTTATCCCACTATCCAAATAAATTCACTGCATTTGAATAGTCTTCTTAAAATGAGGTACGTAATGATGAGTTGAATAATGAGTTTATTACATCACTAGTGATATAATGAGCCGAGTTTGTTACATAACGAGCTCATTACATCACTAGTACGATAATACAACTTATTACGTAACTCAAACAGGCTAAAATGGGTTACGTAATAAGCTCATTATAAACAGGGTGCTACAAATTCGTGTGCGTACAAGGGGATCTCGAAAGAGATACGAAGATGGTTATATTGAGGCAAAGTTGCGTATTTTGGAGCTTAATAATACAGCAAAAAAAAATTGTAATTATTCCGCCATCAAAACGTGAATAACTTACGTGGACTAATTTACTTGAAATGTTTACTATACAGCGTGCTACAAATTCGTTAAAAAATTGTAATTATTCTGAATGCTTTCGGAGATATCCGAAAAAAAAACAGAAATTTCCATTATTGGTTTTTAATTTTTTGCGCTTTCATTTTTGACTTGGGAAAAAAATTAAAAACGCTTTTTCATAGCCGTTTTTAATATTCTACAAGGTGGCATTATTAGTTTTAAAATTCGACGTTTCGTTCTTTAGTTACCAACCTCAAGTAAATTTTTTTAAATACGGACCTGGAATTTTAAATACAGTTTTAGGGATTTCTAAGGTTTAGACGTTTAATACAATATACAAATTTTTGAAATTTTAACGTTTGGTCATCTGACATTTTTTGAATTATCTTTTTCATTTCATTACGGTCCTGAACACTTAGAGTCAAACTAAAAAACAAAAGATTTCTGATTTGAAAAATCCGTCCATTTTTACTCAAAGAGGCCTGATAATTGATATTTTGTAAAAAGTCTCGGCCTCAAATATTTTTCTATCTGTTTATTTTTCTTACATGTTTCGCCTGAAACTAGCATCATCAGATTTTCTAAACAGTAAAAAAATTTTAATAAACATAAGCGCATCGCAGTAACATAACTAGACTAATACTTCAGTTACCTTTTCTTCACTCGGAGGATTATTTTTTTTTGTTTTACAGTATTTCGGTCTAGGTCTAAGGCAAAACCCATAGGACATTATATTAATAAAATAAATAAAATACTAAGAGAAAAACACCATAACTTCATACTTCATGTGATGTAATTTTAATATTAAAGTAATTCTAAAAATAATTGCCAGGGCCGTAATAGTAAAGAAAGGATAATTTTAAATGCTAGTGATGTGTTATTTGACAACAAAACGTTAAAATTTTAAACATCCTATTAAATTTCCAAAGCTTAGAAGTCCTTAAAACTGTTTTAAAAATTCCAGGTCCGTATTTAAAAAAAAAAGAATTGAGGTTGGTATCTACAGAAAAAAGTGTTTTTTGTTTTTTGCCAAGTCAAAAATGAAGACGCAAAAAATTAAAAACCAAAACTAAAAATTTCGGTCTTCTTCGGATATCTTCGAAGGTATTCGAAATGTTTACAATTTTCTTTCACTAAATTAATAAGCCCCAAAATAATCAACTTTGCCTTAATTTAACCATCTACGTATCTCTTACCGTTTTCAAGATCCCCTTGTACGAACATGAATTTGTAGCACTGTGTATAGTATGGGTGTTAATAAAAATATTTTTAAAAACATTTTTTCTGTGACGAATAATCCTAAATTTTACGACACCTTGTCGTGACTATTTTTTCCTACTAGGAACTTGTTTTCCCCGAACTAAAATAGTAAATTTCGAAGTTTTAATTCAATCAACTAAAATGGTGTTAGATCTCCTAAATGTCACTCGTTGTTAGAGAACATCTTGAAATAATGAGGCCCGAATCGAGATTCTTTGCCCTCTCCATTGTCATTGTTCATCAAAGATGGGGATCTCCTGCCTCTCCCTCGAATAATTAAATCCGGAACAATTCGAGGCCCTAATGACACTTCAAGTATAATCGAATTCGTTTAAATTATTATAACTAAAGAAACATAATGAAAACTTTCTTAATTTTATAATCGCCCTTCAGAGCAAAAATTGCCCTATTTTTTTTTTCGTTCGTGTTAATAGCTAAACTAACGAGGTTCAAGCTAGATAGACTTAAGTTGGTTGCGTAATAGTATATTACATAACAAGTGATGAAAGTGATACTTTTCAAACGAGGAGATATTTAGCACCAGGCGTCAGTCGAGTGCGGAAATTCTCCGAGTTTTAGAATAATCACTTTCACACGAGTAATGTACACTATTTTTCCTAAGACCACAAAGTATTATTAAAAAGCCTTTGATTTGTGAAAAAATATTTCAACAATAGTATTAAAAAAAAATATATCAACACTAGTGTTGAAATTAGCATACTTAGAATTATGTTCCACTTAATATCTGGTTTCATAGTTTGTCAATAGGTTTTTCCTTTATTTGTAGTTTAACTTTTTCACATTTTCATATTTTATCTATCATAGGAAGAACTAATCCTGGATTGACTTCTAGATTAACCAGAATGAACAATTTTAAATTTAATCAAGGAAAGATGCATTAAACATAAATTTAAAAAATCCACCAAACAAGGAAGATTTCAATTCAAAATAATTCTATAAATTATTTTAAAAAAAATCAAATAGTCCTGGTGGGATTTGAACCTGTGACCTTGCGATCTGTAGGCTAGAGCTCTAACTCTTTACGATATTGCTACCCACAGAGATTGGTTGTTTAATACATGACACTCGCTTCAGCGCCACTTGTTTTCTCTGTTAATAGATTTTCCAGTATATTATTAACATTTTTTATAATTTCAGATGGCGTATTTTCACACCCTAATTCTGAATAATTCGACAAATACATGAAAAATAAGTTAAACACTTTACAATTACTGCTTTCTAAAATTTGTTCTTTTTAAAAAATAGAGGTCGTCTGTCAAATTGGCACAATATGTTTAAATTAAATAATAGTGTGCTTTGTATTTCAACACTGAGCTGAAATATTTTTTTTCAACACGCGTGTGACATTCGGCGCTTTTGAGTCAAGTTAACCGTGCTTTTTCTCTCATAGGTGATCGTAGGAGAAGATTTTTCCTATTTCCACATGGGTATTTGCTCTTTCCTTTACACTTTAGTAAAGTAAGCTATTTCAGTTAACTGTATGGCAAAATTTCATATATACCGTCAGTGCTGCACGGTGTTGCAACCTTTAAAAATAAAATTTCCAATTTTAGAAGAAAAATTCCAAGAATGCACACAATGCGGAAAAAGTCTTTTTTGGCACCCCAAGTGAGAATATCCTACGAATATAATACTATGCGTAATAATTTCCCTTTGGAGACAGCGCCGCCCTATCATTCCTCTGTACTTTGAATCTTTGTTTCTCATGAATCCGGAAATTTCCCATTAGTTGACAACATTGTTATAAACATTAGATTCCTCTGTGGCGTTCTTATAAAGTACTGACCAATCACAGTGTTTAAATTTTTAATCATTTAATCAATTTAATTTATTGTATTTACTGAGTCTCCGCCTTCTTTTTCAAGACACTAAATTGTGTAATTTATATATGGCACAATTTGTTATTAATTTGTTCAATATAACAATACATATACACATCTATAATAGTTTTATCAGTAATGCAACCTGCTAGATGTGCATACAAAATTAATTTTATGTAGCATAATTATTAAGTTGGTTTTACCATAATTTCTAAAATGATAATGTGGCCGAAAGCCCGGCAGATTGCAAACTTTAAAAAAAATTTTTAACATCAGTTTCGTAAGTTTGGCCGTAGAAAAAATACACTGTTCAACTCGAGTGGATTGTCCATATCGCACACAGTTTACTTGTTTTACTTCCTCGTGAAATATACCGGTGGCGTGCATATAATATAGGCAAAAAAGCATTGCCTACCCTGGGTACAATAAAACAAACAGAAACAATTTTTTTTATATTATCCGTGTAATCCAACTTTGGCATTTTATCTTTACTTTATTATAATAAATAATAATATAGGACCAAAAACTTAATCCTATATCATTCCCACGAACGCATTCTTTGCTTATTATATCGTAAACTAAATTCCCGTATTAGCATTCTGTAAGACCGTTCTAAAAGCAAAGATCTCGCTGTACATTAGCGTCTTATGCAAAAGCAAAAGCACTGCTTTTATACGAGTCGAAGCAAGCGAGAGAGCCGGTAGGCAGTAGGGTAGAAAGAGATGTGACAAATAAACCCGTCGCAACCTTCGACCTTCCTTTATCTATCAGCCCGCGCCAAGAAAGCACGCGTTTGGTAAGTGAATTGGTGCCAATCTTCAAGTTTTACCGTAGTTTGGAAAATAATTCTCTTTCTCAATATAAAATATGACACACACCAGTTTTATTATTAATTAGTTTAGTTAAGATATTTTTAAAGGGATAACGAAAATAAGAAGCACTATTGTGACAATTAAAATAATTTATGCTGATAGGTTCATAATATTTAATAATCTATCATCATATTTCACATAATAATTGACCTCGTTTTTGGCAACATTGGTTTAATCAGGTGGATGATAGATTTTTAATTTATAATTAGTGTTTTCGCCCTTTTGCTAGACTTCGCGCCGTCGCGTCGGGTTTCGGGAAAAAATAAATATGCGTTAATTGTTATTATTCAGGCTAGCAGCGCGTCTGTAGAACAATCCTTATCTGAATTAAAAATAATTCATACCTATTTACAAAACACACAGGGAGAGACACGCCTATTAACAATAATCTCTCTGAAGAGCTACCTTTTGCAGGATTTAAAACGCAAAACCAATTTTTATGACAATGTTTCAAAAGAATTTTTATGTAAAGACCGCCGGTTGAACTCATTTACAAATAATGTCGTTTTTTTCTTCTTCTGCTAGTGTTCTTTCCACAAACGCGAAAACAAGACATTTTGTGACAAAATTTGAAATTTAGATGCTTGAATTCTACGGAACGTAAATTTTGGTCTTAAATGCAATTTTTGCCTATCCTGATAAAAACAGCGTTGAAATATAGACATCGTATCCACTCTTGGTGTACAAAATACCCTGTCAATTAATTTGCTTTGCATAACTATTTTTTTTACTGGAATCATGTATAACACGCGATAGAAAAAAACTGTGGCAACCAGCCCTGTTTCTAATGTTTTTAACACATTACCTAAGAAAAGCAAGTGTAGAATAATTGCGCGAACGAGAGAAGTGTATTATAGAAATGCGAACAGTGCTT
Source organism: Polydrusus cervinus (assembly GCA_935413205.1). NCBI lineage: Eukaryota > Metazoa > Arthropoda > Insecta > Coleoptera > Curculionidae > Polydrusus > Polydrusus cervinus. The sequence continues at coordinate 16,541,417 of OW284511.1, forward strand.
TTATAATGACTTTGGCAATTAAAGTTCAGAAAGTCCTGTTAGATCTGCAAATATGTTTTCAACTTGTAACTTTCGAACGGCAGCGGCAAAACCTACATGTTTGTGCATTTTAAGCAGTGTAAATTGCTCCCTCTTGTGGAACACTGTTTTTAGCGCAGAAATTAAGCAATTTATTGCGGAAACTTTCTAATAAGTTTAATGTTGCTACTTTTTAACATTTGGGGCAGTAACTAATCCGGTTACCACCCAATCTATGAATCTGTCAGACGGAAATATTTCCGAGACATAAAGAGAACGAATATAAAATTAATTTCCGAAGTTATGAGCTTAGAAAATTGATCCTATAGAAATAGCAATAAACAATTCTGTGATTACATGTTATGATTTTTTTCTTGCTGGGGTTGGCCAGTATACTTAGGCCTTTATGAGGCCCATTGTATCGCCTATCGTCTTGGTAATGTCAGCCAGACGGGACCTACAGCTTAACGTGGAATCCGAACCACGTGTATACACCAGTTATCCTTTTTAATATGATATTTTTCTACTCCCACATGGAAATTTGCTGTTTCCTTTACACTTAAGTAAAGTAGGCTATTCCAGTTAACTGTGCGGCAAAATTTTATAACAATCCTAGATAGGTAATGAAACTGACCACAGAGAAGCCATTGTTGTTCTTAAGAGTACTGACCAATCACAGTATATTATTTTTACTGAGGCTCCGCCTTCTTTATCAAGACACTAAATTACACAATTTAAATGCATATGGTACAATTTGTTATTAATTTGTTCAATATAATAAAATCTAGACGCATTTATAATAGATTTATCAATAATGCAACCTGCTGAATTTGCATAGAAAATTAATTTCATGTAGCAACATTATTCATTTGGTTTTACGATAATTAACTAAACGCTTTAATAATCCAGACGTTAGAGCGTTTTACTATGGATCCAATGGTCGTGAGTTCGAGCCCGGCAACCTACAACCTTTTTTTTTTACATTTATCAGCATAAGGTCGTAGAAAAAATATACTGTTCAACTCGAGTGGATTGTCTATATCGCACTCGAAAGTTCAATTTACTTTCTCGTGTGATATAGACATCATATCCACTTTTTTTGTACAAACTACTATTTTGTATATAGAAAAAATAACCAGAGAACTCGTTTTTCGACTTATTAAAGTTATTGCTAGTAATATTAGATACTTGTAATAACTTTGATAGATCTCGCGAGATCGTGGCCCAATCACGTGACATAAATAACATACTGGTTAATTTTAGTGTGTTATCTTGGTATTATTTGACGTAAATACCAGGATTGGACTTACATTTTTAATATGTAAAGTTTATTTTTATACCTATAATATTCTTTAAGCCATTAATAGTAACTGTTATCATGCCAAACAAGATTATAATAATAAGATGAGAAAGTAAATCGACAAATGTTAGCGAAAGTGGTGCAAAATTAAAGAAAACGTGTACTGGTGGCATAAGTAAATGTAGAAAAATCGTTATATTGGAAATTTCATTTAAGAAAAATTGAAGAACCCTTAGATTTCTGTTAGAAACACTACATGGTAAATTAATTTTAATAGAAATATGGGTTATTCTTAGTCTTAATCTTAATTGTATCTTAAAAAAGAGAAAAAAAAACGTGTTAGTTATAAGAATATGAAGTCTAAAAATGTTTCTTTATGACAAAACATTTTGGTAATTAGCTGTTATAGCCACACACAAGATTGATTGTCATTTGTTTTTGGACTGTCACATGTAAAAGTATTTTATTGTATTCGGCTTTGCATTTGGTTATATTTTTGATTTAAAATACTTGGCTTAAAATTTGGAGAATATAAAATATTGCCCCTTTACTTGTTTTCCTTTAAAATTGAATCCTAGAAAATTAAATCCGATGTAAAAACTAAGCGTTTCCGACAAAAACCGTATTTTGAGTCGTAATCTACGCTCTTAAATACATCGTTCCTGAAAAAATCATAAATTTTCGCGGGGTGTAGCTATCAGACAGATCATTACCAACATTTTAATTACGTAAAATAAAACCAATTTATATTTTGTTGTTTCTTATTAAACTATAAAAAAATCTCATTGCGGCCATTTTTGTAGTATTAAACTAAAATTTATTTCGATTAACCGTTTTTTAAATAAGTTTAGTGAGTATGAAAATATCTTGTAAATCACCTCATACATACATAATAAAATTCAGTTTTTTTTTTATTTTTAAAATTTAAATTCAATAATTCTCTTAGCTTTTTTTAGTTAAATTTGATTTAAAATATAAATAATTACTAAAAAAAAGTTTAAAATCAACAAAAAAAAAATTTAAATAAAAAGAAGCAAACTGTCCGAAGCGGGATTCGAAAGCGCGAAAAACCGTACCACTCCGCCATGCATGGTACAATATCAACAAATTGGTTCAAATGCCTTTGTTTCCTTAATTTCAGGGTGGATCATTGCCCACCCTGGTTCCCCCTAGCACCTTCGCTGCGATTGTATCGAAATTTAAACACTTTAGCTTATTACTGTTACTGTGTTAATTAAATTTAGCACACTGAGAAAAATTAATTATAGCCATTATAAGAATTCTTATGGCTATTATAAAAATATTTAATACTATTTAGGACAGCAATACAAGCTAATGCCAGTTATACACCAGATTTTGCTAGGACTAGTGCATAAGGATAACTAAAATATGTTATACTGTTTATATGACACGGATATTAACCATAAAGTTTTGTTCTATAGCGACTATAAAACGCTTTATAACCAGTAAACAAAGTTGAAAAAGAGTATAATCCAGTTTTATAACCGGTATAAAATTGTTTAACTGCCAATATAAAACGTTTGCCGATTCATATTTTGCGCTTGCGCATTTCCAATATTAATTTTTTAGAAATGTATCGATCACTTATCTCTTTACGCAAACTCCAAGCAACAAGCGAAATTTTGGATGATTGTATGTTTTAAGACCAAAAAATAATAAAGGTAAAGAAATTATATTTTACTATATTTATATTGGTATTGACAAATTTCATTTTTTGATTTTACCATGTAACTACTGCTATTTTTAAAACATGTGCAATCGTATATCCAGAATTTAAAATAAACAGATAAATGGCCGATAATATAAAAAATAGTAAATAATAAAAATAGGTTAACATTTTAAAGGTATTTATTTAACTAAAAAAAAACAAATAAGGATATTTACCCTCAACACTTTCTGATCAAGAAACAACGAAAAATCTGAGATCATAAACACAGCTCTCTTAGGTAATACTGATAATTTTACACCACCACAAATAAAGCTTAATAATAACCTCACAACACTGTTCACAAAAAACAACAAACATCTGAGACAACCCGCACAGCCGAACAAATGCAAATGACATCGTAAAACACGTCTTGATACGTCGCAGTCTCCCCCACTCTTGCCAATTAAAAGTATGTTGCATAAGGGTAAATAAAAGTTTAATATCAAATAATAATTTAATTAATACCCCCAAAAAAGCGTTTTATTGTTGGTATAATCTTTATGTTGTATAAAACCATTTTTATTTCCAAAAAGAATGTTTTATTAAAATACATTCTTACAATTCTGGGCTTATATTCACAATTATTTCGTTTTATTGTCCGTATAAATAAAGAGGTAGCAATTCTGTATGCTGTTTGTTAGTTAATTTTTTTGCTATAGTAATAGATTGTTTAATAGTGATTATTAAAAATGTTACTACTGCTACTGGTATAAGACTATTCTTAACAATTCTCTTTAATTAGTCGATTTTGCTCTGTACATATTTCACCAAGGCCTAGTTATAAATATGAAATTGGCGCCACGAGCCGCAGGCGACTACTACAATACTTACTACCAACACTAAAATAAATGTTACCTACCTCACAACTTCATTACAATAATGAAGCTCAAACTAACATTATCTTTTTCCTTTGTTCATCCTCGTTGTTCAAAGATGACAGTTTTCTTCTCCCCCGAGTAATTAAATTCAGCGCACTAATGACACTTCGGGCATAATCGAAAATCGTTGTAATTATAATTATTACCGAAGTAGGACACATTTAAGAGAACTTTCTTAATTTAATAACAGGATAATGGCGGATATTGCCGATTGGGTTCATTTTGGGTCTTTTTGAATTACATTATTTTCAGCTGGATATTGTCTAAGCCTATTGTTCTTATATACATTTGTCCCCCCTTCCAGTTTTAATATAAATTTAAATAACCATGTTCTGGGCATACACAAATAAAGGGAAAATTACGATTGTTTATTTAAAAATAGTAGTATATTTGGGAATATTTGTTTTGCATCAAAATTATTTACTAAGTTAATAAAAATAAATTCAAACAGTTTTTAAGGCATTTTTGTTTAAAATATAAAAACCACATTGAAAAACAATTCCAAATACTTTTAATAGAGGAAAAAGATAATAGTGAGATTAAGAATATACTTCAATACCTACCACAAAAATATGAAAATCTGTCAGATGAAATTTATGTTCTTTTTTAATTTAAATCAAAACATCCCAGAATCTATGCATACACAAATTTTTTCTAAAGAGTGCATAAAATGGTTCAAAAATTAAAGGTATAATACCAAAATATATACAGGGTGGCCCATTTGTCTGACAAAGTAATATACCGTCTCTACTAATAAAGATATCAAAAAAAAGTTTTTATAAAAGTTGTGAGGTATAAAAAAATATATGTTCTAAAATTATTTTTAAAAATACAGGATGGTCCAAAAAAGTAGGACAATAAAAAGACACATTTTTTAAATGGAACACCCTATATATATATTTTAACATTTTTTGTTTCCTTACAAAATTATCCATATGACGTCATATTTAGTTTTTTAATTTTTTGCAACGTTGCCAAACAAAATGCAAAATTCTTAAAATTTTGGAAAAAATATGATAGTAAAAAATTACCTGTATTTCTTAAAAAGAGTATCGAAAATCGAAAATTTCTTGTAAGCTCTTAAGTTTAGGGATAGAAAAATTGTCTTAAATCTTTAAGTACCGAAAATTTTGTACAGGGTGTTTTCTGTTGGCATCCAAATATACAAAATTTTAAAATACAATAACTCTGTTTTTTCAAATGAAACACCCTATATTTATTATGTTCGTCTGATAGATATTGTAAGTATCTTTTATTATTGTTTAGTTATACCTATACCTAAACTTACTAGTTTTGGCAATATTTCGATTTTTATTTAAATTTTGGTAAAAAAAACTATAGTTTTTATTTTTCTAGTAAGCCATGACCAGCAAAGTCAAAACAAATGTAATTAAATATAATGTCTTATTAAAATAAATTGATAATCATAGTTAGTTACCTATTTATTTAATTAAATAAAATTTCTTTTTATTACGCAACTTGATATTGAAAATAAGTTCACAAACATTATAAATATAAATATAATAATTATAAATATGACATTATATTCAATTACATTTGTTTTAACTTGGCTGGTCATGGCTTACTAGAAAAATAAAAACTATAGTTTTTTTCACCAAAATTTAAATATAAATCGAAATATTGCCAAAACTAGTAAGTTTAGGTATAGGTATAACTTAACAATAATAAAAGATACTTACAATATCTATCAGACGAGCCTAATGAATATAGGGTGTTTCATTTGAAAAAAATTTCGGTACTTAAAGATTCAAGACAGTTTTTCTATCCCTAAACTTAAGACCTTATAAGAAATTTTCGATTTTCGATACTCTTATTGAGAAATACAGGTAATTTTTTACTACCATGTTTTTCCAAAAATTTAAAAACTTTGCATTTTGTTGCAACGTTGCAAAAAATTAAAAAACTAAATATGGCGTCATATGTATAATTTTGTAGGGAAACAATAAATGTTAAAATATATAGGGTGTTCCATTTAAAAAAATGTAGCTTTTCGTTGTCCTACTTTTTTGGACCATCCTGTATGTTTAAAAATAATTTTAGAACATATATTTTTTTAAACCTCACAACTTTTATAAAAACTTTGTTTTGATATCTGTAATAGTAGAGACGGTATATTACTTTGTCAGACAAATGGGCCACCCTTTATCTATCGAACAAAAGATTTGTGCACAGATGCCCTTTCTTATTTCAAAAATATCCAGTGTTCCAACCATTTCTAGACAATTACTACAAGATTTTAATGCATTAAATGTACTATATACCTACAAAATGAAGGTTTTTTTACTAACCTTGGTTGTTTTTTTTTGCCATGCAAATATTTGTCCACCGCAATATTTTCTGATATATTTTGAATAGGGATCCAACTTCAATCGACCTTAAAACTTTTATTTTACGCAACAGATATAAAAAAATTACTGGTAATCTTCCTTGAATGGTAGAACACGAAGTTGAGTACATAAAACACAAAATTAGAAGATTTCTAGAAAAAAAAGAATATAATTTTTTACGAAACGATAACATTTTTTGAAAACAATTTATTTCAACTAATGGTTTTAAGGTTAGGTATGTTTTTCGTTTTGTTTGGCACAGAAATAAGGGGGTTTTCGGATTTATTACGTAAACAGGCAAAGGCCATGGTTTAGAAAAAGAAATTTTCCATTTTTGTTAATAAATATCGCTCTTTGTCTGTTATTCTACAAAAGGCCGAATGTAAGAAAAGTTATTTTGTGTAGATATAATAAATGACCGAAATCGATAAATATGATATGCTAAAGTGTAATTTTGTTCATTGAAATGCTTTGCGTTTGCAGATGAATGCTTCTGCGTTCGAGACATGTAGAGAATTTTTTAATTCATAACCATTTCTTTAATATAACAGTGGAGGAAAACTGTTCTTATTTTTTCCTTCTTAACACATTTAAGTTTACAAGTAGCCGTACAGAAATAATATTTTCTTACAGTAAAATAATATTTCCTAACAGTTATTTTTCGTTGCCTAGCAACGACTAAGCACTTTTTCTTTCAGAAATATTATAGAAGATGTCAATATTTCCGATCGATTTTCTGAAAACAATTTTGTAAAAACCTGTTTCATATTCAGCGGTAATTATTATAATTATTTCCAGCGAATCGAGAATCCGGTTTCAGGATCAGCCAGTGCGAAGATTTTACGGCCTGAAAAATCAATTAGCGGGATTTTGTTTTCTTGCAAAATGTCACCTATTAATTATAAAATAGCTATTTCTGTAAATATTCTGCTTCTTTTCCCTTTCTATCCCCTAAATTTCACTTGCCAAAGTTTACAATAATAGGCAAAAAACAGAGTTTCTTTGCCCTCCATTGTCAGTGTTCAAGATGGGAATCTCTTTTTCCTCAAATAATAATTAAATTCGGAACAGTTTAGGACGTTAATGACACTTAGGCATAATCGAATCGTCATTGTTATAATTAAGCCGAGGGAAGACTCTTTTAAGAAAAGTTTTTTTTGAATATAAAATAATCACTTGACTAACTTTGCGAGTTTTTTAGGGTTAGTGTTTAAAATAGAGGCTGAAGTTCAAAACGTTATACTTTTCGTAGCTGTACAGAGTGTCCTGAAAGGTATTTAGTAAATTATCTTATTGATTTAAGAATATTATTAATTAAACATAACCCTACAAAGCAAGGCGAACGGATCAAAGGACCCGACATGCATTGTGCCGCCTACCAGTCTAGCAGACCAGGGTGGCTTTCTGTTCAAGTTATCTAGTCGCATCGAATCGACATTATCGCTATTGGAATTACTAGAAACAAATAAAGTTGATATATTTTATTTTTTTAAATATTTTTTTTTTAATTTTTTATTTTTTTATTAATTTTTTTTATATTCTCTTTTTTTACATATTTTTTTATATTATATATTAAACCTAAATATTGAAACTTTTGAATAAAGATTTTATTTATTTATTTTAATATTGTTTCTAATTTTGTCTTGGAAAAATTCTAACCTAAAACAAACAGATATTCTTGCGAAAGTTTTTTAAAACTTGATTTTTATTGAATGCTTTTTCTTAAATGCTTCCTGTATAATAATATCTTAAGGATTGATTTGTTAATTCGTCTCATAGTTTCGCTGATTTTATTTGGCATGATGTTCCCTAAACTTGTAAAATATAATTTGTGAATCTTCCGCAGCAATTCTTATTTTATTAATTGTTATATTCTTAGCCCTTAAATTTTTTTCAAAAGATGCCGAATTTTTGTGACTTTGGGCACTGACAAAAGTAAACAAAACCACAAATAAAATGAAAATACTTTTTTTTTACGGTTTGTCGATTACGGAGGCCATCTTCAACCGGTTATCGACCACAAATGTGGTCTACCGACGGCACCTTCATCCTACAAGATATCCGATCTCATCCGGCCTGTCCGGCGAGAATAGGATGGCTAGGTGTCGATTCATTTTACACTCTTCCCTGAGGCAAGAGCACGCAGTGTTCCCAAGCGGTCACCCACCCAAGTACTAACCGCGCTCGACACAGCTTAGCTTCGGTGATCTGCGGGATCGCATATACTTTAAATATATAATATATTTAATAATATTCATTAAGCACTTTTTTTGTCTAGGAAAATTTAACTTTAGCTTAAACTCGTGCGGCATTTATAATTTAAAAAAAGATAACATTAAATTTATAAAGTTTCTGCAATTAACTTCGGTCGTTTATCGCCTTATCTTGAATAAAATTAATTTCCCTATTATCTTAAAGCAAATTAATTCACAAAGAAAGTGGCTTTTCTATCTAGACTTAAGAATTTTAGATCAAAGATATTGCTTAAATTGTTCCTGTGAATAAGGTATGGTTAATTTATGTCTATTATCTAAAAGTCATAATCATTAGTCAGTGGCGTGGAAAGCCTGTTAAAACAGGGTAGACAAAAATTACATTTCTAAACGATTGAATTTTAAATAATATTTTCACATGGCCACTACATTCACATTACTTGGGCGTGAACACATCCGTATTTCCGATTTTTTTTTCTCCCGAAAATCGAAAAATAAACAAATGGCTAAAATAATCAATTTTATAAATACATTTCTGCCACATGCGTTTTGTATTTACATTTTAAAATCATCACACACTTAATTAAACCAATGGTGCCTAAAAAGAAGTCAATTATTATGTGAATTGAGGATACTTATTAATTATTATAATTATTATTATAACAACCAAAAAATCACCTATTTAAGGTTATGACAAAGCTGACTAATTCGGAGTTTAAACCTTGGGTATGTCTTAACTAGTACTTCATCTACAGGTTAGTGTTAAACTTAGGTTTAAGTATAGTTTGAAGATAACCATAGATTGTGAAAGTGATTTATTTTGAAATAATCCATGGTTTATAGTTAACTTCACATTGTAAAAGCGGCCCTAAACACATCCTTTTGATTTTATAATTTCGTTCGTGGTGAAATACCTACTTCTTTTCTTGGGAGCGAATTAAATAAACAAGTTTATTAGATAAACTCTAATAATCACTTTCTTCTTCTGTACATGTGAAGAAACTCCACGCTTTGGGCGCGGAATACATTAACAAATTACTTTATGAATCTGTCAAACACACTTCTACTCTTCGCGTTGTTAAGCACGAAAAAAGGCACACGTTCTCTCTATGAAAATCAACCATTCACTACTTTTCCGCGTTAGTAATTGTTAAAACTTGTTTAGCTTTATACTACCGTGTTTTTAGAGTTTCGGAACACAGGGCGTTTTTGTGTAACTGTTATCAATTTTAAATACGGATCTGCATTTTTTATTTTATTTTTTGAAAAATCTTTAATCCCTAAATTCAATCATGTATCACATCTAATAATTTTTACTCGTTTTGATGTCATCTTTACATTATCAAGAATTTGATAATTACTTTTAAATAAATACGGCGCTGGTGTCAGTTATTTAGCAATTATACCTTAAATAAATGCCATGGCCGTATTTATTTAAAAGTAACTATAAAGTTCCTGACGATGTAAAGATAAAATCAAAACGTGAAACATGGTGGAATTTAGGGCTTAAAAAGATTTCAAAAAATAAAATAAAAAATGCAGGTCGGTATTTAAAAAATTAAAGTCGATAACAGTTCCACAAAAACGAAACGTTGTAAAGGAATCCTAAAAACACGATAGTATAAAGCTAAAAAAGTTGCTTTAATAATGTTGTATTTGTTTTTCTGTAGCGGTTAAAATAAGTCAGATAAATTTAAAAAACCAAAACTCAAAATTTTAATTTTTTTCCAATATTTCAGAAAGTAAAAAATAAAGCTTTTTTTTACGATATTACTGGGCACAAAATTCCGCAACTTTACCCCCAATTAACCGATGCTGTATCTCTTATAGTTTCCTAGATACCCATGATGAACATCAAATTTGGAACACCCTGTATCTTAGATCATTGAAAATATGAATTTTAGTGAACTGAAATTTACTGTAATCCTTATACAGGGTGTTCCTTAATGATGTGCTAATATTTTAGGGTGTGATTCCTAAAGTCATTTTATGAAGAAAAGTTCATATAAACATAATATGTCCTAAACAGCCTAAATTTTTTGCTACAGGGTGTTGAATTATTTTTTTTAATACGTTTTTTGTAATATCTCCGAAAGTACTTTAGATCATGTTTTCAATTTTGGCATGTGTTAATAGGACATAAAAGTTATTTTTTGTCCCACCAGTGGCGTCCCTGCAAACATTTCCTCTGATATTTTTTAGAAAAAAAGTGGTACGCCACTGACATTTTTCCATGTGGATATTATTTCTGATTAGCCTGGTCAATTCTGCATAAAAATGGTCTCTTGCGTTTTTCTCCTCAGGCACACCGTTCTTAACTAAAATAATTAAATTAAATTAGACGGGCGGCAGCATGCCTATTAAATGAAAGTGGTCATTTCGGTCAATTTTTAGTAATCAAAATTTTGTATTATCAATGTTAATAATAATAAATAGTAGAGCTAATTTAATTATTTTAATTAAGAACGGTGTGCCTGAGGAGAAAAACGTAAGATACCATTTTTATGCAGAATTGACCAGGCTAATAAGAAATGATCCACTTTCGGAGATATTACAAAAAACGCATTAAAAAAAATAATTCAACACCCTGTAGCAAAAAATTTAAGCCGTTTAGGACATATGTTTATATGAACTTTTTTTCATAAAATGACTTGAGGAATCACACCCTAAAATATTAATTAGCACGTCATTAAGGAACAACCTGTATACATAACGAGTCGATTTTCCTGTGTGTAAAGCGAACGATTTGGTTCTAGAGATCCTTATCAAACTTTTTAGATGGTAAATAAAAAAAAGTATATCAAAGTAAAAGCCAAGAACTACAAACTCCGTTGAAAAATTGCCTGCTGCTTACTCTCGTAATTCGCGGGATCATCCGGCCATAATATTTCCTCGTTCGCTTTTATCTTCGCACAAAGGCTAATTGGACTAGAGTACATTTTTAATTAAAAAAGAAACCGTTTTAATAGTTAATCTTTTTGGTCTAAAATGAGCCCATTTTTTGCCTCTTTGAATTTCCGTATTGTAGATCCTGCATAATCATGCAGTATTACTGACAGTCCTGAATGATATCAAACCCATTATTTTTTGAAATTTGCCCTTACACGATCAGTACTCGGAGCAAACTGGCTGATTGTACATTTTTTTTAGTATTATACAGGGTGCTTCAAATTCGTGTGCGTACAAGGGGATCTTGAAAACGGTAAGAGATACGAAGATGGTTAAATTGAGGCAAAGTTGCGTATTTTGGAAGTTAATAATTTGGTAAATGATCAGAAAATATTGCGGTGGAGAAATATTTACATGGCAAAAAAACCAACCAAGGTTACTAAAAAACGTTCATTTTGTAGGTATATAGTACATTTTATTCATTAAATCTTTGAGTAATTGTTTATAAATGAGTGGAAAACTGGATATTTTTGAAATACGAAAGTGCATCTACTGGATATTTTTGAAATACGAAAGTGCATCTGTGCAGAAGTATTTAGTTCGGTCAGAAAATAACATAACATAGTTTGGTAGAAATATATTTCCTTCAATTTCGTGAACTCTTTAGGAAAAAATGTGTATGCATATACACTTGGATACATTTTTTGATTTACAATAAAAACTACAAATTTAATCTGACAGATTTGCGTATTTTTGAACTATACAGGGTGCTACAAATTCGTGTGCGTACAAGGGGATCTCGAAAACGGTAAGAGATACGAAGATGGTTAAATTGAGACAAAGTTGCGGATTTTGGGGCTTAATAATTTACAAAAATGGCAATTATTCCGAATGCTTTTCGAAATATCCGAAAAAAACAGAAATTTCCATTTTTGGTTTTTAATTTTTTGCGCTTTCATTTTTGAATTGGGAAAAAATAAAAAACACTTTTTCATAGCCGTTTTTTATGTTATATAAGGTGACATTAATAGTTTCCAAATTCCACGTTTCGTTCTTTAGTTATCAACCTCAAGTCAAATTTCTTAAATACGGACCTGGAATTTTAAATACGGGTTTTGGGATTTCTAAGCTTTAGAAATTTAATACATACAAGTTTTTTAAATATTTTCGTTTTGTCATCTAATAACACATTTTTATATTGTATTTTTCATTTTATTACGGTCCTGAACATTTAGAGCCAAACTGAAAAACAAAAGATTTCTGATTTGAAAAATCCGTCCATTTTTGCTCAAAGAGGCCTGATAATTGATATTTTGTAAGAAAAGAGACCCAAAGTCTCTTCCTAAAATATTTTTCTGTCTGTTTTATTTTTGTTACATGTTTTGCCTAAAAATAGCATCATCAGATCTTCTAAACAGTAAAAAAAACTTAAATTGTTTTTGAAATAAACATAAGCGCATTACAGAACATAACTAGACTCCAGTTACTTTTTTTCATTCGGGAGCATTAGTTTTTTCTGTTTTACAGTATTTCGGTCTAGGTCTAAGGCAAAAACCTTAGGACTTAAAATATACGTTATATTAATAAAATAAATAAAAAACTAATGGAAAATAGAATAACTTCTCATGCCGTGAAAACTTGCTTACTTCCTAAAGTATTGTGACGGTAAATCTTATTGAAAAAATAAATGGCCTAAACACGATAACTTTATGTAATGTAATTTTAATATTAAAGTAATTCTAAAAATTATTACCAGGACCGTAATAGTAAAGAAAGGATAATTTGAAATGCTAGTGATGTGTTATTTGACGACAAAACGTTAAAATTTTAAAAACCTTTATATTGTATTAAACTTCCAAAACTTAGAAGTCCATAAAACTGTTTTAAAAATTCCAGGTCCGTATTTAAAAAAAATAACTTGAGGTTGGTATCTAAAAAACGAAACGTCCAATGTGAAACCTAATAACGCCATCTTGTAGAACATAAAGAACGGCTGTAAGAAAAAGTTTTTTGTTTTTTTTCACAAGTCAAAAATGAAGGCGCAAAAAATTAAAAACCAAAACTAAAAATTTCGGTTTTTTTCGGATATCTCCGAAGGTATTCGAAATGTTTACAATTTTCTTTCACCAAATTATTAAGCCCCAAAGTACGCAACTTTGCCTCAAATTAACCACCTTCGTATCCCTTACCGTTTTCGAGGTTCCCTTATACGCATACGAATTTGTAGCATCTTTTATATTTAAACTCACTTCTGTGAAGTGTCAGCAAAACGACTTTTTTGGTGTCTTGGTAATTGACCACTGTGACTGGTCAGTTTCATATCCTAACAAATACGGATATCAATTCATATCCGTTCAGTTAACCGGAATAGCCCTCTTTTCCAATCGCCACACACACGTTAACCTATGCACAGCATTATGGTCCGCAAGTGAGAACATAATATGCTTAATTATAAGTAGTCTAGTACAATGCCAAATTTATGCTGCGACACATATTTTAGATAGGTAGACAGAGATAACTTTTAAAAGTTGATGTTTCCCGTTTGTAAAGTTACTTTGTTTTATAACCTACTCCGTCATCCTTTATTTAACATTATTCAAAAGCTTTCTTAATTAACTTTTTTACGACCCACTTCAAATTTACATTTGAAACATAAAGTATAAATTTTTTAAATATTTTTTCTTAATTTTTAAGGGTTTAACTTCTATATTGCTACCCCGAATCCTAATAATCGCTTGAGGGCATTTTTTATGTAACCCCCAATTACATAAAGAAGTTTAAAACCTTTTTGGAACTCATTAACATTTATTGTAAGCCTTTTTCCCTTTAAGACCAATTTTCTGGAAGCTAATAGAGGATGAGACCGTTTTTGCAATAAAACGTTAAAAAGGTCGCATTTTTTGTCTGTCTGTCGAAGTTTTTTTCTTTGACGCAAAGAAATTTGGCATTGTTATAATTTCCAAACGAGTTTTAAGGTAAAATATATTTAAAAAAATGAATTTAAACGATGTTGAACCAACGAAAAGCATCGGTGGGGGGGGGGGGGGGGGTTAAGTGACCCCTTGGTCGTAAACTTGATTTGAAAAATCGAGTAAAGTAGGCGATTTCCTACAGAATTTGCAGTATTTGGTACTTTGTGGAGGGGCTGGATTTCCTTGAAAAATTCCCATTGTAGTAATTATATAGAAGTGGGACGGGGGTTGGATTGGTTTAAAGAGGGTTGCCCTATTATCAGTATACTGCAGCCGAACGGCTTTTTGAATCCCTTTTGTTTCACGTCTGGATAATGTCAGCCAGACGAGACCTACATTCGGCAGTCAATCAGTGTCATACTGCATTTTTACCTCTAAAATCTTGTATATACTTTTTCTTATTAAGCATACACCCATCCAGGGATCCAAATCTGGTCACCTCCGATCGAACACGACAGCTCCATACCGCGTCGGGACGGAGGTCACGACGATGTTTTTTTCATTTTTCATCGGGAGAAGTGACGACGAATATCTTTTTTTTTATTTTAGAAGTAATTTTTGACTGAGGAAATTGAGCTTTCAAATGCTTGCTGAAGGAATTATGCAGTGGCGTAGCATTAAATGGGCCCTGTATCAAGAGCCAGGTGGTGGACCCCACGGCTAGAAGCGCTTTTCCTCCTTTTGGTGGGCCCCCAAGACCAGTGGGCCCTGTATCATTGATACAGCTGATATAGCGGTTGCTACGCCACTGGAATTATGTCAAAAAAGTTCGACATCATTGTTTGTCTAAATATGTTGTAGTCGTAAAGCCTGGCAATTAAATTTATAAAACTACATACAATTTCTATTTAAAAGTTGGAGACAATGATGTTTCTTCAATGATAGAAGAGTGTTGGACTTGCAGTATCTTCAGTCGTCTTCAGGTAAATAGGTACTTAATAAGTACCGTAACTTCATGCGTTTATTTCATGCGCGGTGTTATTCTGAGATAACATTTCTCTAATAAAGGTTTTCAGATATTTCTCATATCCAATGAGGATTCACTAAAACAACCTGGGTTTTGATGTATGGTAGCAACTTCCTTGAACTTCCCCCAGTGGTTTTTTATGCACATCGTCTAAATAAATAAAGTAAGTAGTAAAGTAATTTAAAATACTTTCTGTAAATGCAAAAATTCTTTTATTTTCTTAATATCTCCTTTAAATTCAGAAAATTAAACCTTTGGATATTTAAAATTGTCTCATTTATTTTTTTTTCATCTACATATATATTTTTATATCTTGCATTTATTATAGGGTTTAAAAAGAAATGGCACATTTTAACCGTATTGCGCTTCCTTTCAATTTTCTGAAATTTTGGTTACGTTATAGTTCACATTAAAGTTAATTTTTTTTCTATGGGAATTTTTTTTTTCTAGTCCCAAATGGATAATTTGCTGTTGCCTTTACACCAAGTGATTGGAAAAGTGGACTATTTTAGTTAACTGAACGGATATGATTTCATATCCATCTTTGTTAGAATAAGAAACTGACCAATTACAGTGGTCAATTATATAGAAACCAAATGTACACGTTGTAAATCTTACGAGTCGTTTTCCAACACTTGACAGAAGTGAAGTTAAGAATTTACTTCAAAAATATGCAAATCTGTCAGATGAAATGTATTCTTTTTTAAGTTAAATCAAAACATTTATCCCTGAGTCTATGCATACAATTTTTTCCAAGAGTTCATGAAATGGTGCAAAAATTGAATGTATATCAAAATGAATAACAAATTTTTAAGGTTAGGTATGTTTTTCGTTTTGTTTTGCACAGAAAACAAAAGTGTTTGTTCGGGTTTATTACGCAAGTAGGCACAGGCCATGGTTTAGAAAAATAAATAGTCCATTTTTATTAATTAATATATATTATATACTCTTTGTCTGTTTTTCTGCAAAAGGCCGAATGTGAGAAAGATAAATATTATGTTCATAGTGATTTTGTATAAATATAAGAAATGACCCAAATCGTTAAATATGTTACAGTGTCATTTGGCCCATGGATTTGCCAACGAAATTAATTTTTCTTCAATTGTTTTTTTAAAATATTTTTCACAACTAAAAATACAATTTATAATGCCTGATTTAAATATTTATTTTTAAATATGATGTTCGGCTTTGTCGTTTTCGGTTGAGTCGTTACTGTACAACTCGAATAGATCCATGTCCATCGTGCGATATGGACATCATATAAACTCTTGTTGTACAAACTACTATAATAAATGTCAGTGGCGGCGTTCTTAAAAAATGGTGGTATAGTGCGGGTACTTAAACAAACATTGACTAATTTATATTTTAATTACGTACTTACATAGCTAGTTTTGTAAATCAGATCAATTCTTCGGTTGAGGGTAGCATTTTCTTTTAAATCATCGGCAATAATATTTTGATTTTATTCACAATTTACAACATTACCTGACATTTTAAGTGTTTTCTCCAGAATCCCTGTGTTTACGCAACGATCAAGTAATATTTAAAAAATGTGTAAATCCGTCCCTATTCCAAACGCAATCTTTATTCGAAAAGCGTAAACACGACCAACAAAACAATTTTTGTAAGGCGGCACTACTACATAGCCAATTATATTGTGAAAATCAGGAACACTTAAAATTAATCTTATAGGATCTGCCACTTTTTAAAATCTATGTTTAAGATTCCAGTAGGTCGCTCTTGTAACAAAACGTGTCTCTTATCCTCATCTGTCCAACGACTGAATGGAGTCTTCAACAAATTACAAACTATGTCATTAATTGGGTTCATTTTTAAAATACACAATGAAAATTAAAATAAGTAGGTACTTACACGCTACTAAATTAACTAAAAAATAAAAACAAAACTTTAATCCCACAGTAAATCACGTAAAAACGATATATACCGTAAGTTACGCGAAGCCTCACAATAAATTCCCGAACCGATGATTAAACAAGAGTGTATACGACTGATCTATTTTTTAATTGCCCTTCACTATTATAGTGAAGGGCATCGGTTCGGGAATTTATTGTGAGGCTTCGCGTAACTTACGGTATATATCGTTTTTACGTGATTTACTGTGGGATTAAAGTTTTGTTTTTATTTTTTATTTAATTTAGTAGCGTGTAAGTACCTACTTATTTTAATTTTCATTGTGTTTTTTAAAAATGAACCCAATTAATGACATAGTTTGTAATATAATAATTATATTGCCAATAATGCAAATTATTACATGCTGGCGCGTGCTGACGTCACGTAACTATAGCGACGGGAAATCAAGCCGATTGATTGTATGTTGCTCTTCTGGCTGCTTTGAGCCCGACACGGTCGACTAGGCGGACTGTGGCGTGACAAAATGCACGAGTGTTTATAATTATTGTCTATCAGAGTTAACCGTGGCCCTATTATGCATAGCTACATTCGGATTAAATTAATATTATTAATTCGAACATAATTATTTTTTAAGGGCTAAAATGATACATTAATGAGTACATTAATATTTAATCTTGTCGAAAAACTTTCCTCCTGGTTTTATTTATTTTTTGGTAAAGAGCCCCTTCACCTACTTCACCTAACGAGCTGCCACTAATAAATGTCAAAAAAGAGGGCCTTGTATTAACAAACATGTTTTATATTCCACACTCGCTTTATCTTTCTTTTTTCTTATGCGGGCTTATCGAACTAAGCCATATTTTAATTTATATGAAATAAATCAATTTCTGTTTAATATATCTTGTGCGATAAAATACGACCGCATCACAAAATAAAATAAGTCCGTTTAATTTTAAACTTATCGAACATGCATCGCTTCTACATATCCTTAAATTTATCTCGAAAGACAGAAAAATTCGCAGACTTACAAAATGCGCTTCGGAAAACAAAATAAATCTCCTCGGAAAATATCTCCGCAATTTCGTTAGAAAGAGTATTAGAAAAGCGGGGGCAGATAAATGTTCTTTGCAACAGACTTGCTGGCATTCGACGGCGTTTAGCCCTGACACATTATAAAGAGTAAGAAACTTTTCATTTCGTGTAAGTCGACCATGTAACTTGCTAGACATTTATCTAGTTCTGTTTCTTGTACCAAAACAACGAAGATCAACTGGATGTGAAAATTGTATATAAAATAAACTACTACAACAAGGGGGAAACTGTATGCCGCAATGGAGTAGTTGTGACTTGAGCCCAAAATATACAAGTAGTATCCAACATAAATTCTAACGACTATACAGTGTGATCAGTTAAGGGTACGGAGCGGCCATATCTCGGAAACTACTGGGCATAGAAATTCAGGAAAAAACAAAGATAACTAAAGTGGCCATGAGAAAATTCTCGAAATAATTTTTAAGTTCCGCATTTTGCCGCAAGAGGGCGCAATTAAAAAGTACATTTTAAAATTTTACATATCTCCAAAAATTCCTCATTAAGGTATATCTTTGATAACACCATTAAAAAGCTTGGACAAGTATGCATCATTTTGGTTTTATGCTCATTGGCGTACCGACTTTAATAAGAGGGTTGAAAGTGTAATCAGTTAAATCGCTGTAACTTTTAAACGACTTATCCGATTTTAGCAAACTAAAGACTGTTTGGAAGAGAAATGTATGTATGCACTTTCACCAATCGTATTTAGTTGTCCATGATAATTCTCAAAAAAATGCTAGAGGGCGCAATTTGTAATAAGAACACATTTTTTGATTTTACTCTGAAAAAATAAATCATACGGTATAATTATGATGCCATATTTGAAAAGTGGATGAAATTTGCTAGAAAAAATATTAAAACCGCGGCTCGATATCTCCGTTCGTTTCAGCGTTATCGCCAATAGAATAATTTTTAAAACTTTAAATGAAAGCGGTTATATATTTTTTAGAAAAAAAGTGGGACGCCACTGATATTTTTCCATGTGGATATTATTTCGGATTAGCCTGGTCAATTCTGCATAAAAATGGTCTCCTGCGTTTTTCTCTCCAGGCACACCGTTCTTAATTAAAATAATTAAATTAAATTAGACGGGCGGAAGCTTGCCTATTAAGTGAAGGTAGTTATTTCCAACAATTTTTATAAAACAAAATTTTTCATTAATATTTTTAAAAATATGAAGAATTCTAAGCATAAAACAAATGACGTTTTTGTCAAATTTTATTGTTGTTCCAAAAAATATGTGAATAAGAAATTTTTTTTATATTTTTTAACTTCCATTTAGGTATTCCATATTAATAAGTCACGACTATTTTACTTCCGGTTTAACCGAAAGAAGTCCAATAATTTTAATGCTACTTTCCCTTTTAAATGTAATTGTCAAAATTATCTTACTTTTACAAAAAAAATTATTTATGCTTCCCTATGTATAAACTTATTACTTTTTAAGATATAAGAAACTAAAAGTTTAGTTACATTATCAAACAAACAAAGCAACAATTGATCTTAATTTATTCATAGTTTCATCTAAGGTAGCTATGGATCCCCGCAGATCTGGTTACTAATTTAAACTGTTTTACGACGTTATTATTATCCATAGCTACCTTTGATGAAACTATGAATAAACTAACATGACTATTGACTATAATGGTTACTTGTTGGATAATATAACTAAACTTCCCATTAGCTTATATCTTAAAAACTAGTAATTTAAGCCATAGGGAAGCATACATAAAAAATATTGACAAAAGTAAGATAATTTTGAAAATTAGATTTAAATGGTGGAGTGCCATTAAAATTATTGGATAAATTTGTGTTTAAATGTCAAATTTTGCAGCGGTTGCAACTGGAAGTGAAATAGTTGTGACTTATTCACATGGAATACCTAAACTGAAGTACACTGAGAAAAGGGAATTATAACCATTATAAGAATTCTTATGGCCATTATAAGAATATTTAATACTATTTGGAACAGCAATACGAGCTTATACCAGTTATACACCAGTGCATAAGGTTAAGTAAATTATATTATACTGTTTATGTGACACGAATGGTAACCATGAAGGTTTGTTCCATAGCGACTATAAAACGTACTTCTATGGGTATACACATTAGTTAAAAACGATTATACTGTTTATATGACACGGATTATAATCATAAAGATTTGTTCTATAGCGACTATAAAACGCTTTATAACCAGTACACACAGTTGTAAGAGTATAATCCAGTTTTATAACTGGTATACAAGTTTAGCTGCCAATATAAAACGTTTGCCGATTCAAATTTTGCGCTTGCGCATTCCCAATATTAATTTTTGATAAATTTATCGATCACTTATCTCTTCACGCAAACTCCAAGCAACAAGCGAATTTTGGATGATTGTATGTTTTAAGACCAAAAAATAATAAAGGTAAAGAAATGATATTTTACAATATTTATATTGGTATTAACAAATTTATTTTTTTTATTTTACCATGTAACTACTGCTATTTTTCGCTTTAAAACATGTGCAATCGTAAATCCAGAATTTTGAATAAACAGATAAATGGCCGATAAAACTACCAAAAACTAATAAAACAAAACAAAAGCTCAAATACCAAATATATGTGATATTTGAAAGGATTACAAGAAAAAATAGGTTAACATTTTAAAGGTATTTATTTAACTAAAAAAAAACAAAGAAGAGTATTAACCCTCAACACTTTCTAATCAAGAAACATCGAAAAATCTAAGATCATAAACACAGCTCTTTCTAATAACTTTACACCATCACAAATAAAACTTAATAATAACCTCACAACACTGTTCACAAAAAACAACAAACATCTGAGACAACCCGCACAGCCGAACAAATGCAAATGACATCGTAAAACACGTCTTGATACGTCGAAGTCTCCCCCACTCTTGCCAATTAAAAGTATGTTGCATAAGGGTAAATAAATGTTTAATATCAAATAATAATTTAATTAATACCCCCAAAAAAGCGTTTTATTGTTGATGGTATAATCTTTATGTTGTATAAAACCATTTTTATTTCCAAAAAGAATGTTTTATTAAAATACATTCTTACAATTCTGGGCTTATATTCACAATTATTTCGTTTTATTGTCCGTATAAATAAAGAGGTATCAATTCTGTATGCTGTTCGTTAGTTAACTTTTTTGCTATAGTAATAGATTGTTTAATAGTGATTATTAAAAATGTTGCTACTGGTATAAGACTATTCTTAACAATTCTGTTTAATTAGTCGATTTTGCTCTGTGTAAGAAAGTAATATTATTATTTGGTTAATTTGACAATTTCCGCCTTTTTCTCAGAAACTGTGTTAAATACATGTGTTATGCTTAGAATTCTTCGCAGAATGCATGTTATTTAAAATAACAAAGATGTGCGTACTTCCGGTTCAACCGGACAGTTAGACATTTGAATACTGAGAAGGCGCGCACCGTATTTTATTTTATAAGGACGTGACAAGCTTGGTAGTAATTTCGTTATCACCCTGTATATCCCAGCATCCGATACTTTTTTGTGGACCTGTGTTATTAAACAATTTTCTCCATCCAATTTTTTTTTCATTCATATACCATTAGTAGGGTAGGTGAAAATTATGTAAATTGAGGCCAAGGAAGAGACGTGGAGGAACGGATAATTCCCAGACTTCGTCTGCCATGCATCAGCCGCCCAGCGGTGCAGTGGACCGTCTCGCACCGCTACAATACGATACAGTGCAGAGCGCAAACTGTGCATAACATCTACATTAAAAATGGCGGCGACACGGCAATAAAGTAAGGGATATAAATCAGATGGGTTTTTCTTCTTCGGGTAAGGATAGTTGTAGTTTTGCGAAATAAAAATAATCAAGGTTTTAAAGTTTTCGAGGAGAAGCAGGCACTTAGAAAAGGAGATGATTTTTTAAAAAACCAGGTTACTTTAGTGGTTCAGGTGTGTTCATTAACGTCTGGAACAAAATGGACTTTTCACTGAATTTTTATTTTGATCGTCGTATAATAGAGCACCAAAAAAAAACATTTTACGGTTGCAGTTTTTAAATTCTTCAATTATTTACTGAGAAAATAATTAAACAAAATATTCTTTCTAATAAAAACACGCGGAAGAACGTACCGACGTCACAAGAAAACGGGAAAGTAGACAACCCGCTACAGCCTTCATCCGACATGCTCCGACCTGACTAATCGTTCGAGACTGGTGTTTTGTTTTTGATCCGTTCTTTTCTATTTAAGTTATCGAAACAAAGATAACAATAGAAAGATAAGTTAGAGGCAAGCGGACAAAGCGGTGACTCTGTCTTCTGCTACTTAAGAATAAAATAAGTAGTGTTAGTACGTTGTCGCTGTTTCTGGAGTTGCAGCTCAAGTTACGACTTTCCGTAGAGTCCTAATAAGGACCAAACGGCCTTTATTGTCTATGTCTGGCTATACCTAAAATTCGAAGAAAAATCCACTGGTGCGTTAGAAAGAACGGAAATAAGTTTGTATGGTTAGCAAATGAAGAATTAAGCTTATCGGACACAATTAATATTGATGCATTTTTACTGTTTATTAATTGTTTAATTATCTCCTTGTTGCAGCCGAATAATGAATAATGAATAATAATTCAGTTAAAAAGGTATTCTGCTACAAACAACTGTGTTTAAGAACCTAGGCTTTTCGGTATGCTACATTATACAGCAAATTCTGGTCGATACATATTTTAGATATAAGCATAATTCTATATTGTTAGACTTAATCCGGGCCTGCCAATTTTTCATGAGAGTAGACTAATAGACTAAACCAGTAAGTGAAATTGTGCTGAAAGTCCGTTACAGAAACAACAAATCAGCCGGGAAAGAGCCCGAACAATAATTGGTGGCGCACGTAAGCCCCGTTCAATTAGCCCTGCGATGATGGTCTCAACATGGCGGGGCATCATGGATGTAGTAGACCCTATTACGAAAAGGGTTTTGTTTGGCCCTATTGTCTTTGGTAATTTAATTGAAAGTAAAACTTCGTTACAAGGGAAAAATGTTTCTGGTCGAAGAGAATATCTATTTATCCGATTGTTTAATTAAACAACAATTGTTAAATAACTAAACACAAAAAATTGTACAGTTCAATAATTCATTACTTTTTACGAAACCACTTACTTACTTTAGAAATAACAAGAAAAGAAGCTTAGCGGCAAGCGGACAGAGTAGTGCGTCTATCTTTTGCATTAAAGTACACAGGGACGCCAAAGGTAATAAAATCCCTGGGGCACAGGTAGACAATGACAGGCTGTTTCGTTCTTGTTAAAACTCATCAGAAAGCCATAACCCGTAAGCGACCCCCAGTACAGCGAGCCTGTTCTTTCAAGGCGTTTTCTACGTTTTCACGATAGATGGCTAGTTTTTGCATTGAGTTGATTCCTACTGATGGCGTTACTGGGTTTTCGTCGCGTTTTTATTTCTTAAAAACGCCTTGAAAGAATAGGCTCGCTGTACTGGGGGTCGCTTACGGGTTATGACTTTCTGATGAGTTCTAACAAGAACGAAACAGCCTGTCATTGTCTACCTGTGCCCCAGGGATTCCATTACCTTTGGCGTCCCTGTGTACTTTAATGCAAAAGATGGACGCACTACTCTGTCCGCTTGCCGCTAAGCTTCTTTTCTTTATATATTTTAACGGACACTAAATTCCACTATTTTTATTTAGAAATAACTTTATTTCTACAAATTTTGTTATTTTGTTTACTATTACTAGTCATAGGATACCTATGAGTTTGTTTGTTTACTAGTAGTCACGGGATACCTACAAGGTATTGTACCTGACTTGATGGAGCTGGTGTTAACCCCAATTGTAAATAACGTTTAACTTTTAGTTAACCTCCTCGCGCACAGTTTAGAAAAAGTCATTGAATCCCGTTTGCTTCTCTACTAGTGGTATTTAGATATTTCAAAATAATAATTAGCAGGCCTGTTCAATTAGCCTTGGTACGATGGCCTTAACATGGCCTGGCGTCATGGATGTAGACCCTATTACGAAAAGGGTTGGTATGACCCTATTGTCGTTCCTTCATCTGAGTTTTGGTAGTTGAAAAGCCGCTTTATTTAATTGAAACTAACAAAGTTTGTTACAAATATACAAACCTACGCAATCTGTTTAATTTTTTTTACAATACGAAAAACTTGTCAAAATGTTGTGGCAGGTTAAGTAAACTTATGTTAACTCAGCCAAACTATCAAACCTTTTTTCAAACACACAAAGACGTTTTAGTAATGTTGCCACTGGCCACAAGATAAATTTATTTAGGTGTTACTTGCGTCAACGCAAAAGCTTGTAGGTTGAGTATGGGTGTTAATTCAACATTATTTTGTTGAATGCTGATTTAACTATGGATAACTAGGGAATTATTTTTGTTTAAAGTCAACTAATGAATGTTATAACTAGAGCGCGGAAAGATAATGATACTCCAGAGACGTATTTACATATCACGATTATAAGTGCGAGGACATATGTATATATGTATGAATGGGGGGAAAATAATACAGCATGGCATAACACTGTAACATCTCACTAACTTCTGAAACCTAAATTTTGGTTCTCTAGAATGAATAATATTTACCGCTGAATGATGATGAGAGTTTTTACCAAATTGTTTTTGTGGTTTCAGAGAAATTTGCGGCTTAATTTTGTTGGGTGGCAAACACTGGGTATTGTAATAATAATAATAAAGGCTCCTAAAGGTTCCTTTTTGTATTGTATCTAGATAATAACAATTTTTTAAAAAACACTGGATTGCTACCATATTTCAGTGTTTGGAGCTCCGTATAGTAGCATTTCTGGACATATGTAAATATGAACTTTTTCATATATTTTTATGTAGAATCATCCCTTAAAGTTTGTCATGGTCATTTCCGGGCACCTTGTTATAAATGAAGGTGTTCACTCGGATCCTGGAAAAACTTCATAGATAAAGCCGTTATAGTTATAAAAATGGTATCAAAGTGTGTGTATGAAAAATCAGGGATCATGATCATTTAACTGTTTTTTCATCAATTCGTTAAACAACTATGCTATAAAGAAGATAATATTCTTGTATCTACTTGATCTTTACATGGTGATAAAAAGCTACTCGTATATATACCTACTATAGTTATAGAAATGTACATTATGTTTTTCTCTAATAATATGGTTCATTTAGATGTTACAGTCTGGCAAAGCGTTTCGTATGAACTCTTGCTAAATCACCCTATACAGGGTGTTACAAATTCGACATACCAGCATTGGAATCTCGGAAACCATAGGAGTTAGAGAAACGGTTAAATAGGGGCAAAGTTGTGCAATTCGGTGCTGATTGTAATGCCGCTTTAAAAGTTTTCAAATTCCGAATACTTCCGATTTTATTTGAAAAAAAAAACGAAATTTTGCAAAATCGTTTTTATTTTTTCCTGAGCTCATTTGACTAGCTATTTAAAAATAAATGACATTTTGTCATTGTCACTTTTTCTCCTCTACAAAATGACGTTACTAAACCAAAGAACCCCCGGTTCGTCTCCGAGCGGCCATCACCAACTTTACTTTTTTAAATATGAACCTGGATTTTTTTAAACCGATTTTTAAACCCTCCTACCCTCAAAATGTAATGGCGATATTACTTTCTCATAATGATAAATTATTGTCCTTACTTATTTTTTTAAATTCATATTTTTTACACTTCTTGTCAGTCTGGTCCTGGCAACGAATTACAATATTAATTAAAAACTTTATTTTATTTAAAACATTCATACATAAGTAATAAAATTTATTTTATAAGAATTTTCTAATAATTCTAAATTTACTAATTATAAATCCTAATTTTCTAAATGTTCAAAGGGCTTGCCGTTTTGCTCAATAAAACGATCGATTTTTTTTCCAATTTTGGCGACAGCCCTTTCAACCGATCTTCTCCTTATCCTACCAAATGCAACCTTGCAAATTCCATTTTTTAAAATATGAATTTAAAAAAATAAGCAAGGACAATTCATCATTATGAGAAGGTAATATCGCCATTACATTTTGAGGGTAGGAGGGTTTAAAAATCCAGCTCCATATTTAAAAAAGTAAAGTTGGTGATGGCCGTTCGGAGACGAAACGGCAGATCTTTAGTTTAGTAACTTCATTTTGTAGAGGAGAAAAAGTGGCAATGATAAAGTGGTATGTCGAATTTCTAACACCCTATATATACCTATTATACCAATGGATTATTCCGGGATAAAAAGATACTTTTATAATAAAATGACGTAACTGCGGTAACAAGCCATTTACACGGCCACGTACGATTATGAAACGTATATTATCACAAGAATGGCGGGGAGCGTACATTATGCTACTTTGCACGAATCGTGTTGGCCACTCGAAAATCCTCGCTCGCTTATTGTTCGGGATTGTTCTGCTCTATTTAAAAGTGGTTGCCGAGGATTTCGGCTAAAAGGCTTTTGTTATGCGGAAAGCCATCTTTTGTGCAACTGAAACTTCAAACTATATTCCAACTGGTAAAGGGATTTTGAATCTACGGGATGAACAATTTTAGTTCTCTAGATGTTGCCAATAGCATAGTTTTAAGTAAATAAATATAGTGGTTAGTCTACTGGCGATTTCTAGCATTTCTACTTATGTCATTTATACAAACTTGAAACTTTGTCGCATTTCTAGCACTTGTACCTATGTCATCTCAGAAAGCATTAATTTATATTTGAACAATAGAATGCCAGACCATTCGATTAGTCCAGAGTACTATGTAACATAAAGTTTTCTTCATTACATCAAACAATTCAATTTTATGTATTACACACAATCCCAACCGCTATTGTAGCCAAAACAGTTTTAGGAACCAGTATTTTTTAGAATCACGGGTAAGGACAGTGACGTATTTAGGGGGGCATAGGAGCTCGGGGTCTAAAAGTCTAATTTCAACCTAATTTTTAGTCTCACGCTTGGACTCTTAATTTAAATTTTTTAATAATGTATTCTAAGCTTAGATTACGAAGGTCTTGTAGGAAATGTTTAGTTTCTAAACTTTTCCTTCTAAAAGTCCTATTTTATATAGAGATTAAGGTTTCGGACGCATATCATTTTAGTTATTGATGCAATGCAATTTTATAGGAAAACGAGTAAAAATATTATTTTATAGTGTTTTTTCTATTATATACTTGTCTGTTCCGTTTTCCCTTTTTAGAGCTATTTTAAATCAACAAAAATATAACCCAATGCAATAAAATATTTTTACAACAAAAACAAAAAACAATTAGGTATTATTTTTAAAGAAAAAAATTAAAGTAAAAATTTAAATTGAAATATTTTTTATGGAAGAAGTGTGAAAACATTGTGTTGAAAGCAACGAGAATGCTTTATTATGAATATACAAAACGGCACTTAAGAAGCACTATTTAAAAACCTAAGCACTTGCACCAAAAACTGCTCTTAGATTTTATCTCCTAAAATACATGAATCTGAAAAAAGCATCAATTTTGGCGTGGTATGCCATATTTACGTTATTTTTAATCATGAAAAACCGAGCCCGAAAAACATGGGTTAGAGTCATACATATAATATACGTCTTATGTTAAAATTTTGAATTGATACCAATATTCATATTTTTTACAAATACAAAAAATGGTTTTTTTTTAAATAAAGAGCCAGTTAGAAATATCAAAAAAAGAACATTTCAAAAAAAATTTAATAATTTAATTTTCGAAATTTGATGGTAGTTAGGTGAATTTTAAACGAACTTTGGGCTTGGCCCCGAAGATTTTTCGCCTGCGGCGCTTTCCCGCCTTCTTCACTAGGTACGATATTATGAAATACAGGTAGTCCCTGTCGCTTTTTCCAAAAAAAAATGTTCTACTTACGTCCATTGAGCCCCCCCCCCCCCCCCCCCCCGAGCATATTTTCTGGCTACACCACTGGGTAAGGATTTATACAGGGTGATTCCTAAATTTTTTAACTGGTTATGGAAGTCATCAAAATAAACAAAATGTTTAAATAATCCAAAAATGATCGAGACATAAGCTCTTACAAAAACAAGATTTCTTATCCGGTCCTATGCATCGCTAATAAGGTATGTTTATGTTTATTTTTATTCAAATAAATCACGCAGTGTACTGGTTAACTAGTCGCGAGGTGTGTATGTTACAGTAGTGTAACTTTAAATTTTTAAAACGTGTAAATGGAACATTATAAAAATAATAAACTAGTTAATGATTTGTTACTTATTACTCGTATTAGAGTGATTTCATATGAAAATTTTGTTTATTTTAATGTTTTCTATACGCAGTTAAAAAGGAAGAATCAATTTACAAAATCATTTGTATTTAAAAATTATTTGCAAAGCTGACATGTATACTCGCATTTAAACAAAGCTTCTTGTTACCTAACGAATGAATGATTCCATATACTCTGTTATCGATTGCAAACAATCAATGTCGCTGTTTTGCTATTTGCTAAAACTGATATGTTGATGTTCGTCTGTTTGCTCACGAGGTTCGTATTTCGACGTCCGAGAATTAATGCGTTCCGGATCCGGCCAGTCGACGAAAATAGGGCCAATGTGTTAATGGTGTCTCTGTAGTTTCTACACGGTTACAGTCACTATTCTAAGCATTGCCAAGTTGTTTCAAGAGTACCGCGAGAGCGGTAATTTGGAGTTTGTTTTAATAGTATAGATTAATTTAAAGGTAGAGAGATTTCTTGAATGAGAGTAGAGTTTTGGACTTGCAGTTGTTGTTTTTAAATCACAACGCAGTATTACTTACCAGTTGGGTTCGATTTCCAGCGATGGCGTAATCTTTTTTAAGTTTAGAAAACCTTATCCGCACGCCGTTAAACATTTTCATTTTACGACAGACTTGTACACTTATAAAATTATTATTTATTAATATTATTATATTGTCACGCCCAGATTTTAGGGTGCGACGAGGGTGTAAAGGTAGCTACGGGACCTTAGCAACTATCAGAAAAACAAAGTGATTTTGAAAACAAATTTATTACAAAGTCAATATAATATTTACCTGAAGGGTTTATAAAGAAAATCAAACTCAAATAAATAACTAGGATTTAAACCTTTACCAATGACTTTACAATAAAATTATACTTACATTAATATAGGGCTCATCGCTGGCGTCTTGATAAATTTGGGGACCAACAAGTTGTTCACAATTTTTAGACGTGGATGTCTCACGGACTCGAGCACTAGTGCTGTCAGACATTTTTTCTACCAATAATGTGCCGTTCCCTCAAATCAGCGATTTTTCCCACTTTACGGAACGACGAACTTAGGTTGTACACCTCATTTCTGCTGACTCGATGACTCGACAATAATTGATAGATCGGGAAGCATGTATAACATTTCATAATTGCAACTTTATTAATTTGTTTAATAAACTTGATACCGGTTTCATGTTCCGTGGAATGACATGTGTTAAACGTGAACGATTTATAAAAAATGGAAAATATTGATTTATGAAATATTATGATCTTATGATTCCCTTTCGTGACAATATTATAATAAGCGATTTGTAGCGATGGACCGGTAATTACTGCGGTTATATCTTTGGTTAACCTTGAATGTGCTCTTTTTAAATTATTTCGTCACACAGCACAAGAAACGGTTGAACCCAACGATGAATGTGAAGACAAGAAAAACATCCCTTTTCTACTCTTTTAACATCGAGAACGCCATGATAACCACAGTCGCTACAACGTTAGTAGTAAAAACCAATTTGAAATTTTTATAACCGGTCCATTACTTCAAATCGATTTATTATTGATATTAAAATACCTTGGCAACTCCGCAAATTTTCGAAATTTCTTTACATGTTTCTAACAACCAAAAAATCCACACATAAACTCGATTTTTAACTTATTTTTAAGTATGTTACGATAATATTCTCAGTTTTAAGATTTTACTTACTAGTTTATTATACTACTAACTTGGCAGTAAAAGTTGTGGCTATTATGATTTAAACGAAATTGTGATCTGGAAATGACGTTGTGTTCATATATAAACTATGTATGTAATTCTACCTAAAGATATCCTCTTTTAAAAATTGTTCGGTGCGTAAGGATTAAGGTATAATGTAGCAAGCCATGGTATTAGTTCATTTTCTAAAAAGTCTAAATATTTTCTCTATTTTTTTGACATGACCGTACCATTTTTTTTAAATTACAAGAATGTCTCAATAACTTTTGCAACACACTGTGACCTAAGAAAAAAAACTTAAATTAGGTGATCTGTCACTGTCAGTGTGACAACCTAACAACCAAACGCTTTTTTACACTAGTGTTCGCAATTTATAGTTATTTACATTACTAGATGCGAAAGTTAATTTTTGGTGTGAGGAGGTTTTTTGAATTGCCGAGGCGAACCCGAGGTGATTCAATACCTCCGACCACCAAAAAAGGCTTTCGCATCGTGTAATGTATTACATTTTTTCTACTGCTCTGATCAATATATTATTAAGTAATAAACTTTGATTTTGTTCAAATTAAAATGATAAAAAAAAAAAAATTTCACCTTGAAAATAATCCATGACAACTAGTTATTTGAGTATTGTCAGTCTGTCAGTTCGAATAAAATAAGGATTTTCCATCTGTAAAATAATCCATTTTTTTTTGTCCTGGCACCGAAAGTAATACTTTGGGACAACTTTATACATAAAATGACCTTTGAAAAAACCTACTGAACTAGACTAAGTAGTTTAAAATAAAATAAATGCATTGTTCAATGATAAAAAATTTGATCTAAGCAAAAATATGGTGTCAAGAAGCGTGACATATGACTTTTTGCCTGAAGGTAAAGGCGGATTAAAGTTTACACAAACAATCTTTGCGACGCGTTTAAGAATTTATCTCTTGGATAAGACGCAAGAGTTGAGCAAGATTTATTTGTTTATTTAATGTTGTTTTTGTTATTATTTAAATATTAAAATGATTTATTGTATAATACGTTATAAAAAAAACCCTTTGTTATTTCCTAGTGAGGAAATAACGTTTTTTTGCTAAATGACTAAATTTTTACTTGATATTGTGATTATTGACAATAGTAGAGGGCTATAAAAAGGCGTTAAAGATTATTTAAAACGGCACGGTTGAAAAAAAAATTATTTTTTTTGCAATGGCCTTACATAGTATTGTAACATTTTTGACTGTGCAGTGTACGCACGTATAGATTTTTATAGACCACCGCTGTTTCTTTTATACATTATTTTTCTCGTTTTAATTTCGTTTCGGCATGCAGAACAACAATTCCGGGTGAATTGATGGCCCAGTTTTAAATACGATTCGGAGTGAGTTAGGTTCACCCGCCCTCCCGCTCTCAGAGCTCCACGGAGTGCGGTTATTACTCATCCGGAAAAGGGAAAAGAAGACGTTCGTTTTGCTTGTTATTTTAAGACTCAAAATTAACGGAATGGGTTTTAGAGTGTTGCTATGTCTCGGCTCTTTCTTGCCATATATTTTAATGAGGCAGTGCGAGTAAACAAATCACGGTTCCTGTGTTTCTTAAAGCCTCTATACAATATAAAACAAAAATATATTTGATATTTGACGCTGGATTTTTTAAACTAATGGTTGTAATTTATTTATTAAAAATATTCATTCCTAAAATCATTGCGAAATATTTTTTCTACTCCCACATGGAAATTTGCTGTTTCCTTTACACTTAAGTGGCGGGTAAAGTAGGCTATTCCAGTTACTGTGCGGCAAAATTTCAAATCCATCCTAGTTAGGTTATGAAACTGACCAATCACAGTAGTCAATTACAGAGAAGCCAAATTTACATGTTGTAAATTCGTTGTCTGACAGTTGAGATAAGTTAGGTTAACAATATGCTTCAAAAATATGTAAATCTGTCTGATGAAATTTGTTCTTTTCCTAAAGAGTACAAGGTGCAAAAATTGAAGGTATAACAAAATTAATACCAAAATATAGTTCTACCAAATTATTGTTATTTTCTGACCGAACTAAAGATTTGCGCACAGATGCACTTTCTTATTTCAAAAATATCTTTATTTTCACTCATTTCTAGACAATTACTACAAGCTTTGCATAAAATGTACTATACACTGTGGCTCAAATTAAAGGAGTACACTTTTTAATTGTGAATATTTTTCTAGATTTTGCTCTGATTTAATTTATTTTTGGAGTGATAATGAACTGAAATCGTCTTAGTAAAATGTGCAATTTTTATCAAAATATGTTGAACAGGGCCGGATTGACAGGTTTTTTTCAACAAACGTGCACTTATGCTCGTTGCAAACGAAAACTGATTTATTCATAATTCAGAAAATACGTTTTTTTGGTAGATTAACTATCGAAACTTCTTCAGTATAAGTCTCACTCTGAAAGATTCTTAAATTCAAGAAATACAATTTATTTTGTTCATTGATGTATTAAAACATTCCGGATATCATTTTGGAAATTTGAAGTCGTTTGAACCATGATAGCAGCATCCATGACCGTTATTAAAAATTAAAGTTTTCATGACTATTATTAAAATAATAAACAATGTTATTTTTGACGTTTTGTGCGCTTCATGACAGCTAATCCGTACACAATGGCAGTTTTAAGTGAAGAGGATCGAATTCTTATCAAATATTTTCGACAAACACATAATTACGGCGCAAGAAAAATTGTAAAGGAGTTTCCTGAAAAAAATTGGTATGTTGGAACAGTTGGCAAGCTTTTAAGACATCTTACAGAAAATAATGGATCGATAAAAATAAAATTTGGAAGGGGAAGGAAAAAAACTTCAAGAACTCAAGGAAATATTACCATGGTAAGAAATATTATAGGAGAAACGATTAGAAAGATGTAATCTATTACTACGAAGATTCCGTTCTCGGCAAAATATCGCAAAGATATGGTTTTCAGATGAGAAGATGTTTACTTGAGGCCGCCAAAGAATACTTACACAAAATAATCGGGTAAACGCAAATGTGCGAGTAAAGAGGGAAATCCCATTGGAAAATCATCGAGAGAAGTCACTTTTCACCTGGCGTAATGGTCGCGGTGGCAGTTTCCAAATTGGGGAAGTCAAGTCTTATTGTTGTAGATGCCGGAGTAAAACTCAACTCGGACGCGTATCAACAACAACTTTTACATCACTTGCTTCCTGAAATTGAAGCAATTTGCGACGATTAAGTATTCCAACAAGACGGTGCTCCTTCCCATATTCTCGGAGTACAAGAATGTTTTTGTTTGAGCAATGCCCTGATTATATTGAACCAGAGATGTGGCCACCCAATAGTCCAGACTTAAACACTGTTGACTATTCCATATGGGGAATTTTCGAGGCAAATGTTCACAATAGTCAAAGGTTTAACACCATCGAAGAGCTAATGGAAAAGTTACAGTTCTGTTGGAATAATTTAAACCAGGTCCTCATAATGAATACAGCTATTGACCTATGGCGAAGGCGACTGCAATCCGTGATAGAAAATCATGGTGGTCATATTCATAATGTTATCCTATAAATATTTATACTACTTTCGATTTTAGGTGATAGTTAGTCTTGATATCAGTAATTCTTAATATTATTAAATTTATTATTAATATTGAACAAAATAAATTGTATTTCTTGAATTTAATAATCTTTCAGAGTGAGACTTATACTGAAGAAGTTTCGATAGTTAATCTACCAAAAAAACGTATTTTCTGAATTATGAATAAATCAGTTTTCGTTTGCAACGAGCATAAGTGCACGTTTGTTGAAAAAAACCTGTCAATCCGGCCCTGTTCAAAATATTTTGATAAAAATTGCACATTTTACTAAGACGATTTCAGTTCATCACTCCAAAAATAAATTAAATCAGTGCAAAATCTAGAAAAATATTCAAAATTAAAAAGTGTACTCCTTTAATTTGAGCCACAGTGTATACCTACCAAACGAACGTTTTCTTACTAACCTTGGTTATTTTTTCCATATAAATAATATATTATTATAATTATTTGTGCACGGGGATATTTTCCGATATATTTTGAACGGGGATCCAACCCCAATTGATCTTAAAACTTTTATTATACGCAACAAACATTATAAATTAACTGGTAATTCTTCCTTAAATGGTGGAACATAAAGAGAACCCGATAAAACAGACGAAATTATAAGATTTCTAGAAAAAAATCCATTTTTTACTAATTTTTAAGGTTATGTTAGTTCTACTTACAGTATTGCCACTTCTTTTTCCACGTTAACAGTGTTGCTAGTTTGTAAATTGGCGATTATTTTGAAAATTTTGACCATAGTGAACGTTAAAAATTCGTATTAATGCACAAAATCCATTTTTAACTCTTTAAAACTAATTCTACAGCTATTTTGTTGTACTTTCGGAGTTATAATTCTTACGCAAGCAGAAATAAACCCGACAAACCTATTTTTCTTCTGTGCATTTCAGTAAAACAATTATTAATCAAAATACATGGTTGAGAAAATAAATTGTTCGTTTTTATTAATACATATATCGCTTTTTGTCTGTTATTCAGCAAAAAGCCGAATGTGATAAAGATAGATATATATTCAAAAGTGAGTTTGTTTAAATATAAGAACTTACCCAAATTGATAAATATGTTACAGTGTAATTTGGTCCATGGGCTTGCCATTAAAATTAATTTTTGTTCAATTGTTTTTTATTACCGTTCTCACAAGTTCATGGCCAACTTAAAAGATAAGTTATGATGCCTAATTTAAATAATAATAATTTTTTTAAAATTCTTAGCATGAAGTTTGGAAGTTAAGTCGTAGAAAAAATATACTGTACAACTCTAGTGGATTGTCCATATTGCGCTTGGAAGTTTGAGCACTCCGCCTACGGCGTCGTGCTCAATTTACTTCCTCGTGCGATATGGACAACATATCCACTCTTGTTGTACAAACTACTATTATCACAAACCTTTATCTTCTTTCAGCCTGTCTGGTGTCACGTTTGCATATCTCACTTGTTTGCCGGAGGTTCTACCCTGCCGATAATCGTTCTGTACGTCGCCATTTACCCCGTATTTAAGAGTTATGAAAGGCCTGTGCAGTCGTTAGTTTTTAGTGAGATTTAAAATACCAAGTAAACGATGATGCTTTCTTGAAGATAAAAAACGCGACTTCCAACAGTTTATCCTAAATAAACTTCTCCCATATAAACCTGTTTTTTCAAACCAATATCCACTATTATTGTGCCTCGCAGTCTAAAATATATTTCGATTAGATCTTTTCATCCTCGAAAAATATTCCTTTTATGCGGTCTAAATCGGAGCTGGCACAAATTTCTATTTTGTATGCATGAATCAATGGATTGCACTTTCCGTTCCGATTCATGGCTTTAGTATCTTACGAAAAAGCCTTTGATATCCTATACAGATGGGGTGCATTCTCTGAAAAGGGAAAACATTATTTTTGGTTAAAAAAATATATTGTATGGTCTAGTTATTTTTGAATTATCAATACCCAAATTTAAAACATTTCCAATTATCAACTTGAAGAAATAGTCCATACTTAAAGTGGAGTGGGAATTTAGAAGGTAAAAAATAAGAACGCAAAGTCTTCCTCCACTGTTATATTATAAAAATATTTTAAGCAACTTCTCTACATGTTTCGAATGCAGAAGCATTCATCTTCAGGAGAAAAATTAAGAGAAGAAAAGACCAGTAGATATCACCCTAACTGAGCAACATAAGTGTAGGTTCGGTGTAAAAATGAGTGGAACGGTGAGGAAACCGATACACAAATTGCATTGTGAGCAAGAAAAGTATGTGGGTTTGAGGCTTAAGGCACTGTGAAAACTTTAAAGGTAGAATGAAAGGTTTAACATCTTTGTGTGAAAGAACTGTCGAAAGATGAAACTGAAGTGAAAGGGAATAAACATTTAAGCAAAAGAAAATTGTTGGCTAGTCATTAGAGAAAATATGGAGAAGTGGATGTAAGTGTGACGAAGAAGACTATTAAAAATTATTTAAAAAATTAATGTTGACTGGATGTAAACCTGAAAAAGAAAAAGACATCTTTTTAGGATACATCAAGTGACCAATTATAGAAAAATCTTACCTCATTGGTTTACGAAAATAAGTAGTGAAAATAAAAGTAGAAATATTGAATTTTAAAAAATTGTTTCATCTTAAAAATACTTTTTAGAAACAAATTTATTTCAGCTCGACCGCTACCGCGTGCTTTTCCATAAAGACAGATTATTAGGTGAAGTTATTGACAGTTCATTGATAAATAAGAGGGGCGTATGGAGAGACCACAGAAAAAAACTTGGATTAGTTATGGTACTCTGAATAAGCGGAAGGCTACAACAGAAAAAATTAATCAATTTTTTGGAAATTAAACAAAAAATAAATAGAAAATTAATCAATCTCAATAATCTCTATAATAAGAATAATTACAATCCCAACCACACTACCTTTTCTCCACCTAATAATACTAATAACTTCTTCAATTCCACTAATTTAACTAACAATAATTCCTCTTCACTTAATATTAGCTTTGAAAATTCTATTTTTAATTCTGAATTAAACTTTCTAGCAAAACAGGGGAGCACAATAAGCCACTAGGCTGCAGTGCAGGAAGCTTGCGCCGAACGCCCGACCCCCGCCCTAAACCAACCAACCAACCAATTATGTATTTTAACAATAGAAAACATGTAACTTTTCATTGGTCTTCTATGTAGTTTTAAATTTTCTTCTATTTGCTGGAAAGTTATTTGAATGTACCAATCATTTAATTTCTGATATGATTCACAAATGTTGGGTTGCACAAAGATTTTTTACCATAATTAACTAACCAGCTAGTTTAACTGTGACATAACTGACATTGACAGGCATTATGAACAATCAAAAGTGCCTGATTAGTAATTTAAAAATTAAGGTAACCGGGATCAGTTGATTGTGAGAAAATTGTTTCTGCCAATATCATGGATGTTACAGTCAAACTTGCTGGTTAGTTAATTGTGATTAAACATTTTTGGACAATCCGACATATGATTTTGTATGAAAAACCTTATAGCCAAATATTTTAATTGACAATTTTTCAGAGAATCACCACCATCAATTACCGTTCCTAAGCTATCTTATATATTTATAAGGATTGGATGAGGCCTAGTTTATATTGATGATACTGCTAAATTCTCCAAAAGAATGACTACTTTATACAAATAAATATATCGATTGGAAAGAGATATACAGATTTGCAAGGCAAATGTCATTTCTTTAAATGAGGGTCTAAAGTATATAGTTTGACCGATTTGCTCTTTTTTCGAATATTTGAAAGTAATAAACGGTCAAATGAGACAACAAGGAGGTCATAAACTATTGGTAATTAATGGCTGTTGAAAAGAATACCAGGAAATATAAGTAAATACACAGACACAGACAATTACAGACCATCACGAGATGATATTGTGGTTGTCAGAAAACACCCAGTTCGCACCATTCGCCTTTTTTGGCTTATGGCCTTCATAATTTCTCGTCTCTCCTCCACCCTCAGTAATAATTTATTAAAACTATTAATGGACAACATTATTCCCATTCTTAAACTTTTGCAGAAGAGGTTTACGATTCATAAACAAATTTTATTTGTTATGATACAAAACGTTTTAAAGGTTGGGATTAGAGGTTAAACAAATGAGTGATCGGTTAAAATTATATCTATCTTTATCGCAATCACATAAGCGACTTGTAATCGACACCTATGGTGTTGTCGAAAGAAATCGACATAGAGGCGCTTAAAATATCGCTTAGAAGCGATGATTTCTATGAACATAGAGCGTTCGGCGATAAATTCGATCCGACATCATCCTGGAAGAAGAACATAGTTGGACCCCTGGTCTATTGGGGGTGAAACCAGGTTTTTCGAAGGTCGTTTTTCACAATAACGACGGAGGAGAGGTTTTGTATACACATACACAAATATGAATTTATAATTATACAGGATGTTGGAAAAAGGTAGGTACCCCTAAAAATTTCCCGAAATTGTTCGTAGGACTGGAAAAGAATGTTCATTAGACTAGATTCGCATGTCTATATGTTTTCAACGTCGCTGAATCCCAATCGGACTTCCGTTTCACCACTTCAGGTCTATTGAGAGGAGGGGGGTTGAAACGTTTTTTTAAAAGGTTGCTTCTCAGAATAACCACGGGGAAGGGATTTGTATATATTAGTTTAAATATGAATTTATAAATATACAGAGTATTGAAAAAAAACCGGTACCTCTAAAGTTTCCCGAAAAATTGTCGTGGAAAAGAAAAAAGTCATGTTCACTGGACTAGATCTCCATGTCTATATGTTTTCAAGGTCGCTGAATCCGACCTCCGTTTTACCCCAACAGGTCTATTGGGTTGTAAAGGGAGTAAAAGCCACCCAAATATTATGGTATTCCGCTTTATCTATTAAACAATTTGGGGTGTAATATTATGCCGAATATTTATTTGCCTCCCATCGCTACCTTTAGATCTTTGAAGTATGTTTTTATTTACCGCAAATCAGACGAAACCAAATTAAAACGACAAATATTATAATAACGCGTCAATATTTAGTAGACTTGAGAGCGAAGCACTATTCATTCATATTCATGTCAGAACGTTAAGCAAATCGTAACGATCCGTCTGAAAGACGCGATGGGACAATAAAATCTCCATTTTATGTCCGCTAATCAAAAACTTTCTTTTCTAATACGCGACGTTTTATTGGTGCCTTCAATCCCTTTACAACACTTTGACGATCGGACAAGTCCTAAATACGTTAATACAGTAGTGCAGCGTGACTACTTTATTATCCGCCTTTATGTGCCCG
Organism: Polydrusus cervinus; assembly: GCA_935413205.1. NCBI lineage: Eukaryota > Metazoa > Arthropoda > Insecta > Coleoptera > Curculionidae > Polydrusus > Polydrusus cervinus. Next base: position 16,580,481 of record OW284511.1, read on the forward strand.
ATTTATGCATTTTTTATGACTTTGGTTTATAACGTGCATTTTCGTATATTGACTGCTTGATGGTCAGTATGGATTCGTTATTGGGCTACATGGAAGACACTAAAAGATTCGCGTTTGTAAACAGAATTGTAAATTTTAATATCCAAGGAGTAATTGTGTAATTTTTTTTTATCGTGTTTTAAATGGAGGATTGGTCTTTTTCTGTTTTAAATTTCGATCTTTATTTAGTCTTTATCCAGGCTATTTCTGAGGTAAAGGAATATGTGTCAACATAATCATTAAAATCATCTCCAGTGATCAAACCGGGAATACACATTTAAAACGGACATAGGAACAAATATTTATGTATATAAACGACCTATACGACAACGAATACTGTTAATATCTGAATGCTCTCATGCTTTTACAGTGGCGGCTACTCAGGTGAAGTAAATGAAATGCCACTTTAACAAAGAATACCCACATTTGTGGGTTGAAGGAATGATGGTCAGCTGGAGCAAGTTCTCAACATAAACTTAATCGTTTTTAATGTTCTTTCAATGGCGCAGTATCCTTTCTGACAACGGAATATTAGAAACGTAGCTCGGCACGCCCGTATTCCTTGATAGTATGGGTGACGCAAATCGACGGTTGCCATGATATGTGTATTGCCCCATCGGTGAGGTGTTTTGCCTCACATATGAAGATCTACAACTTACCCCGTCGTTTTCGATCGAACGACCGGCCAGCGCTCTAAAATTTAACTTTTGTAATTGTATCTTGAAATGAGTACCTCTACTAGGGACTAGTATTATTATGAAACCTGAAAATGATCTAGTATGGAAATGTTTAATTGATGGAAGTCAAGGAAGTCCAGATTTAAATTATTTATATATACTTACACTTAATTTTTTTAAAACTCTAGTTGCCAATGAATATAATATTATAAGTATACCGGTGTTACGGAATTCAAGTATTATATTTAGGGGTGACTCCTTAGGTGCCCTAGAGAAACCCCCCATATTTTTTTTATTATTTAAACGACCATCTAAAAAGTTTGGTAAGGACCCCTAAATAAGACCGAATTTGTCTGTTTAAAGGTTAGAGACAATGACGTTTCATTGTCTTTATTTGTTTTGAATCACTACTGATAAGCATCTTCAGTCGTCTTCAGGTAAATACGGAGTATTCATTCAGTTTTCGGTTGAAACGTAGTGATTCAAAACAAATAAAGACAATGCAAGTCCAAAACTCTACTGCCGTTCAAGACCAAATTTGGCGCATGCCCATGAGATACGAAAAACCACATAGATTTTTATCCTAATATATGGAACGTGCAAGGAATTCCTTCAGTGGTTGCGCCAAAATGACAATTTTCTTGCTTATTAGAGCAAAGCCACATTTAAAAATATACTTTTGGTATGTCTTTTCATGTTAACGTGTTTGAATATAATAAACCATTTTCATAACAACCTGTATCTAATATTAACGATCATCAAAATCATATTTCTGCGATCCATGGCACTATTTTAAAATTCTTAATAATGCATCAGGGACTTCACATATATGTCTCCCGCCCGAAATTTTAAGTGACGTTTTTTAATATAACTGCACTTATTGTTCCTTTTAAAACTCCCGTCACATGTCCGGGAATAAAAGTCCCCGAGGACCGATAATTACGGAATTCTTCGCACGGAAACAACAGAACGTCGGTCGGCCCAGTGGTCACGAAGCGAATTTCGCAAATACGAGCGCGGAATAAGGCTGACAACAATAAAAAAATTGTCCGCGGGCGATTTCATAGATAAAATAAATGTAAACTTTCTGAAGTATTTAACGAATCTCAATGTATAATACATAGTATTATCTGGATAAAAGTTTTAAAAACCCATTTTGGAGATGAGGGCCTATATTAAAGACTTATAAAAATAATGTGTAAGGCAACTGATGTAAAGTTTTTTATTTTATTGTTAAAATAATAATAGCTCCTCGTAGTTAATTACACTATCGATTATTCTATAATTTTAAAGTGATCGAAAGTGAGAATACTAGATTCTGTAACGAGGTTGGAATGAAAATTTGATCCGAGTGGAAGATTACGAACGCGAGCGTAGCGAACGTGAGGAACCACGAGTATCGAATTTTCATTCTAACCGAGTAGCAGACTATATTTTCTCCACGACCAAAAATACTATTCGCAATATTTGTAATTTCAGGTGGAGTATTATCCAGTTCCATATCTGATTCATCCGATTTTTCACTCATATTTTGACTGTGTGTGTTTCAGAATAAATATTCCAGGTCAAGAGCGAGAATTTTTACATTCTATTATCAAAAATGATTTTGAAATTATTGCATTCATTAATGGTCGTAAAGAAAAAAGCCTTCTGCTCTTTATAAGAGTTCAAATACTCTCTATTTAACTTGTACTGGAATATTTGGGTTGATAATTTAGAACATTAAAATATAAAATTTATATTTATCGATTACATTTTGACATGTATTTTCCAAGTATATAATATACAGGGTGTCCACGGATTGACTATCGAAGAGGAAAAACTTTTTTGTTTGTGGGTTTATAAAAAAAAATATTTTTCATAAAAACTCCTGCTTGTTCTCAAACGACCAAAAGGCATATTATTTTTTTAAATTTATATACCGGGTGTTCAGAATTTAGAAAAATATAAAAGAAGCTAAGAACCAAGTACCCTTATGTGTACATAAAAAGTAATTAGTAAAAGTTATTGTGGTTGAAAACCTACTTTCTGAAGTATTTAACAATGTACAGAGACCGGCAAAAAGTTCCAACTCATAAAATATGATTTGCTTTAAATTAACGCATTTTGCAAATTAGTTAGCCCGCAATGTGTTTTCAATGCCGTCTCGTCGGGAAAATGTCCGTCCATTGTCATCGAAAAGTATACAATAAAGCTTATACAAAGAAATACCTTCTAAAGACTTACTAATTTGCAAAATGCGTTAATTTAAAGCAAATCATATTTTATAAGTTGGAACTTTTTGCCGGTCTCTGTACATTTAGCTAATAAGTCGAAACTTGGCTATGAGACGTAGGTTTTCAACCACAACAACTTTTACTAATTACTTTTTTTCCTATCTTTACACCTAAGTGTACTTTGTTCTTAGCTTTTTTATATTTTTCTAAATTCTGAACACCCGGTATATAAATTTGGAAATATATTATGCCTTTTGGTCGTTTGAGAACAAGCAGGAGTTCTTATGAAAAATAACTTTTTTTCATAAACCCACAAAAAAAATATAGCCAATCCGTGGACACACTGTATATTCGCTATCAATTTGACATCAATACATAATTATATGTATCTATATTATTCTATATATTACAAAATCAGTCGTATGGTTGGTAAGAAATTCATCAAACAAAGACTTATGCACTGTAAGGTTATTTTTAAAATTATTGAAAAAAAAGACGAAACATTACCACACACAGACTATTTCTCTCCGATCATCCAAACTGGCAGAAGGGATGTTGGTTCAAAATACTCCACTAGGTTCCTACAAACTTGTATTTATTAATTAAGCTTGTTGTAATAACACATTATGAATTTGTAGTCCCTATCATTTTGTTAATTTTGATTAAGAAACATTCTTAGTTACCAGAACTAACTTTTCTTTTCAAGTAATATTATTCTTCATATTTATAACTAACGGCGTCAACAGAGACTTGGCGGCCTTGCCCGGTGGGTGACATGTGACATCATTCTAGCCAGGACTGTCAGGAGGTTATGTTTATGTTAGGGTGCTTTTGCGGTTCCGTGTCCACTTGTTCGTGTTTTTAAGGAAATAATTGGCCATTTTCATGGCCGTGCCCGTGTGGAAAATGCATGTGACAATATTTGGTGTAATTTATTTGTGTTTATTGTCTTTCTTGTGTACGTTCTTATTGGCAGAAGGAAGTTAAATCATAAGTAAGTAAACATTTTATTTTTTATCATTGCAGTTGTACATTACAAAGTTTAAATGATATTTTTATAAAGCATGGCAAGGTGATCCGATGAGAAATAACTTTAAAATATTTTTTTTTGTTTTGTTTTTGTTCTATGTTCCATTTCTATAAAAGAACGTCATATTGATGACTTTTTAATCTGACCAAGTACAACAAATTTCATATAGCTGTATATTTTAAATAGAAAGTCCAGGGGATTTTTTTTGTTTTTTAATAAGGACAATTCAGTTCTATAAGCAATTGAACAACCCAAAAGGTTGAGTAAAATAAGTTAAAAATCTAGTGTTTCTGTTTTGTATTGCATAAGTATGTATTATAAAAAACATGAGAAAACAAGGATATTGGAAATAATTTTTTTTAAAGAAACCATAATATCCCTGATAATTTATTCCAATAATTAGTTTATGCATACCTAATAGAATAGTAATACCAAGGTATTTTTTTATTTAAATGGGGACCTAGGAAGGAATATTTTTCGTTACTGAGTATAAATTACATGACATTTTTTTTAGAAATGAAACATACTTTTATTAAAGTTATTTCTATCAAATCAACTTGCTAATGTTGCCATGCGTTATAAGCAGTTCATTCAAACTTTCTAATGTGCAACTGCAATGACAAAAATATAAAATTTTTACTTATTTATGATTCAACTTCTTTCTTACAATTAGAAAGTACAGAAAAAAGATAATAAACACAATGTTGTGACTACATACGTAATTGTTACTCTATGAAAATTTCAAGTTGGGCCCAAATAAATGATTGCCTTGGCAATATTTGTAGATTGCATCATTAACAAAAATTTTCAATTTTTCATGTTTACACATTAGTTGTGACAACTAATTTTAAAAGCGGCAGTACCATATAAATTTAGTTATCCGTATATAAAATTTCGTTGTGACAACTAAAATTTGTAGATTAAAGAAAAAAAGGAAAGACAACAAAGTCTCGGTCTCAACAACTAATACAACGTAACTTAATAAAAAATAAATTATTTTTATTTGTTTATTTGATGTATGATTCACCTAATTTTTGATTTTTTTTATCTTGATCAAACTTGTTATACTCGGCGTCACTTGCAACGCATTACAAAATAAGGTGAACCTTAAATAGGTGTTCAAAGATCTTTATTTATTCATTCTTTAAAAAGTCCAATCTGGGTGCCACCGACAACTACTGTTAGTTTCGTTTGAGAGCTATGGGTCGTGTAGGTTTTTTATTTCAAATTTTCCAGTTTACCATTTGGGCGCCAGCTAAGCTAAGGGCTTAGCAAAGATTAAAGAAGTAAAGAAGTATTAGGCGAGACCTGTGAAATCGATCGCCTGCCTAATCAAAATAAAATACTAAGTGCTTATAATTTCAATCTGTTTATTATAAACATAAAGATAGTTGATTAAATAATTTCAATCAGTTTATTATAAAGATAAGATTAGTTGATTAAATAATTTCAATCAGTTTATTATAAAGATAAAGATTAGTTGATTAAATAATTCCAATCAGTTTATTATAAAGATACAGACAGTTGATTAAATATTACAATAATGAAATAACTTCAATGTACAACAAAATCAATAGCATGGGTTGCATATGGTTACTAAATTTCTAACTTCCTAATAATAGGGGAATCAGTGATCGAAGCTCACCCATTATTTACACAGGCGTAAAAATTGACTAAAAAATAAGCTCGGAGCCTAGATATAAAATGAAGAGAGAGAGAGAGAGAGAGAGAGAGAGAGAGAGAGATAAGTATTGCAGGTATTGAATTTATTGCATTTGTTACATTTATTGCATTTCTTGCAATTATTGCAACTCCACGCATCGCGCTGTATTGACTAAAAGATAAGAAATTTCAGTCCTAATCTAACCTCGAGTAAATCGATTCCTTAAGGGAATTCTACTCTAGCACTCTAATAGCACATACGTTTAAATGTACATGAACAATGATTTAACAACTAAAATTTATTTTGAGGTTACACAGCCAATCTGGCGAAACTTACATTAGTGAAAATTTTAATCTAGAAATAAATGAATGAATGAATTTACCAATGTCCAAGGAAGTAAGATAAATGTCAACGCCTAGCATACACGTGACATAAGTACAAAAAATTTATATTACTTAACACCGCTCTTGCGGGTCTGTGTTAAGTTAGATATCAGAAAAAATATTTTTTTTTTAAGCTGATTTGCCAAGGGGCATTAAATAGGTTGTGGTTGTCATAATAACATACAAATAAAAAATAGAACCAGGGTCCAGGGTTAAACAAAAATCAAAGTTTCAACTATATTCGCAAGTCGTAGAATAATCATAAAAAAAATTTACTCATCTTATGTCCTGATCCTAAGTAACAAGTTCTGGATTGGGCAGTCAATCAAACCAAGCTTCCAAACGTAAACCAATGATCAAGGCCACACGGTAGGATCATTCAGGTCACATCAAAATCGGAGTACAGATAATTGCAACACTGCCATAGGGGTTGTGAGCTCACACCATCCCCAGTTCTGCTCCCGACGGATCAGCGGTGCTTGACGGCTTCACCCACAGTTTCAGACTTGTCCTCGAAGATAGGGTTTCCCACTCAAGGGGTGTATATCACATCCAGGGATGTAATTTGAGGGTTTATAAACAGGGTAACTGAAGGTTCATTTAAAATACTTGCTATCTTGTTACTGAAGCTACGAAGAAAGTTTGGGGTGGTAAAACCAAAAAGGTCTTAAATAAAAATTATAAGGCTAACTTATAATAGTAGGTAGAAATACGTCTTTAAAAGACAAGAGGGAAGATTAGCTGAAAGGCATGAAGATTAGCTGAAAATTAGCTGAAAACTAGCTGAGAATGTGAAAAGTATATGAAAAGTATTTAAAAAGCATGTGAAAAGTATGAGAAAAGTATATGAAAAGTATATGAAAAGTATGTAAAAAGTATATGAAAAGTAGGTAAAAAATATGTGAAAAGCCTGAAACAAAATGGCCACCATTAGTGGTTTCATGAACTAAAGAATTTCACAGTTTCAACGTTACCTGATGTTATGGCTTTTCCTTATCCTGTGTTTTCTCTATCCCATAATGGACTAGGAGTAGTTAAATTTAGTAATTTTCCAATCCGAAATAAATTCGCGACAACATGTGCCAACTAAATCACTAAAGAAACATTCCAATTAAAAAACACAGTGGCCTTCGAAGGTTCTAATGAGAAAAGGAACGATTTTTAATCCTCCATCTGGTTTTATCGAAACTGTCACTATAAAAAACTTGACATATTAACCACTAACAACGAAGAGTAATTTCACGTGATCACTAACACTTCATTGCTCGAACAAAAAGGGGGAAATTAGAAAACTGGGGGATTATCCCGGAAAAATCAACATTTTAGAAATTAAGAGGGACGAGTCTAACCTCTAAACACGTTCACGTTCACAAATTTACGAGAAACTGGGTTCTAATATCGAAAATAGGCTGAAAACAATCAATCGTCAGATAAGTATGCAACATATAATGCATCATGTATAATTAATGGCCTATACGTAGGTACTTTGAATCTAAAATTTAAAGCGAGATAGAGTAATGTGACTAGCACAGAGTTGTACCTGGTTAAATGCAACGGTTTCTCAATGTCGACAGGGGCGTAGTAAGAAATTTTAACGAACAATTTGAAAGGAAATAGAATCTTTTGGACATTGTTAGATTACACCTTGATAAGTTGTAAGGAGCGCAAAAAGCTCGTTACAACGTTGTTGAGACCGAGACTTTGTTGTCTTTCCTTTTTTTCTTTAATCTATATCCGGTCTCTTTGAGAAATATGGACGATTTCTTCGATTTTTAAAATTTGTAGGTTGGGTTGGTTAATGTCATTAATTAGTTCAACAGTTCAATAACGACAATTTTTTCTGGTTGTACAAACTAATTTTTGGGTTGAGTCCGATTTCACAAAAATAAATATTTGTCAGAACCAAATTTTAGTAATCCATACCATGTTATTTTTAAGAGTGCATAAAATAACAAATCCTTATCATCGATCTTCCGCTGTGTCTGCCCTATTTAAACAAGGTGTTGGGGAACAAGAGTTCATTAAGTTAACAGGTCACCCAAATGCAAATTCTCTGAAACCATATCTACAGCTAGGTCCAAGTTATCATCTGAAGCTCATCGAAAATCTCAGAACAACAAATGAACCTTCGACTTCTCAAATGCAAGTCAATCATACCCAAAATCATGCTTTGATAGACAAGAATGGACAAACTATTACTTATAACAACTGTACGTTTAATATTAGTAATAAATAAATAAAGTTTCCAGTTTGCTAAATAAACAGTTTGTTTTTGTTGTTTTCTCATCAAATAGTCTTGTCGAATATCATTCGTGAGAAAATTTTGTATCGGCAAAATGTTCTCTTGGTTTTATTCAATTTTGTTGCTTTTTGGTAACTGCGCTCATGAAATTGGCGAGCAACAAACTTTTATATTAGTCGAAAATTTTACGACAAAATGTTCTCTCATATGATATTATATACGATAAAACACTGTTCTAGCAAATCTGGAATTACTTTAACAACTTTAACACTAAAGCACGTCAATACACCAGCAATTTATTTTTTTGCTATCATGTCGCTACAGTTCAACAACTTCCCTGTTCAAAAGCATTAACAAATCCATTTTTAGAAATCCCTTCCATAAAATTTTCCCTTGAAAATTCAACTTCACCTCATAAAGATAGCCGGTCAGTTTTCATTTCAACGGTCACTCTGATGGACGTCTTTGGAGGCACGGATTGGATTTACGGCCCCCTGGGGCATCAGGCTTCTTTCACTTTCGATGACATGTCTCAGTCACTCCGCTCTTTATAGCTAACGACAGCTCTGCTGTGAGATGTTTATTTTAGACTCCTTTACGAAGGGACGATAAAAACTGTTGAGAGGGTGCATGGAAAGCCTGTAATGTGTAGACTTGGTGGTTTTGGTTGAAAGGCAGCGTCGCACATCTTAATTTCGTATAGTCACCTGCGCATCGCCGCGCCGTATTTATTAATAGCTTAATCAAACAGTGGCCTACCGTCTTTCATTTTGAATGTCGTGTTGTGTTTTGCTACAAATCCTTTCACTTGTGCCCATATAAGTGTTATAGGATTTAGTTCGCAATGATATAACGGTGTGCGCAGCAAGTTACAGTTGGTAAATTATCTTCTTTTTTTTTCTTTGGTTACTTATCATAAATAATTTATTACACAAAATTTACCTACGCCTATGACCGATACCGAAATTGAGCCGAACTGGACGGAATTTCCCATTTTATTACTCTACACTCTACACCTTTCTGAAATACTAGACTATAACAATGGTTATAGCATATTAAGGTATTTTGATAGGCCCCCGTACCCGGATGGAAACTACTAAGATAGGATAAAAAGTAATAATTAGTAAAAGTTATTGTGGTTGAACACCTACGTCTCATAGCCAAGTCTTTGCAAATTAGTAAGTCTTTAGAAGGTATATTTCTCTTTTGGCATGGCAGCTTTATTGTATACTTTTCGATGACAATGGACGGACATTTTCCCGACGAGACGGCATTAAAAACACATTGCGGGCTAACTAATTTGCAAAATGCGTTAATTTAAAGCAAATCATATTTTATGAGTTGGAACTTTTTGCCGGTCTCTGTACATTTAGCTCATAAGTCAAAACTTGGTAATAAGACGTAGGTTTTCAACCACAATAACTTTTACTAATTACTTTTTATGTACACATAAGGGTACTTGGTTCTTAGCTTCTTTTATATTTTTCTAAATTCTGAACACCCGGTATATAAATTTAAAAAAATAATATGCCTTTTGATCGTTTGAGAACAAGCAGGAGTTTTTATGAAAAATGACTTTTTTTCATAAACCCACAAATAAAAAAGTTTTTCCTCTTCGATAGTCAATCCGTGGACACACTGTATATTATATACTTGGAAAATACATGTCAAAATGTAATCGATAAATATAAATTTTATATCTTAATGTTCTAAATTATCAACCCGAATATTCCAGTACAAGTTAAATAGAGAGTATTTGAACTCTCATAAAGAGCAGAAGGCTTTTTTCTTCACGACCATTAATGAATGCAATAATTCCAAAATCATTTTTAATAATAGAATGTTAAAATTCTCGCTCTTGAGTTGGAATATTTATTCTGAAACACACACAGTCAAAATATGAGTGAAAAATCGGATGAATCAGATATGGAACTGGATAATACTCCACCTGAAATTACAAATATTGCGAATAGTATTTTTGGTCGTGGAGAAAATATAGTCTGCTACTCGGTTAGAATGAAAATTCGATACTCGTGGTTCCTCACGCTCGCTACGCTCGCGTTCGGAATCTTCCACTCGGATCAAATTTTCATTCCAACCTCGTTACAGAATCTACTATTTTATCCTTTCCATGGTTCTGCTGCTGGACCCCTATTTTTCGTTTCAGGAGAAGTGTTTCTTCTTTTGAGAGAAAGAGAACGATCCTTCGTTTTATGTGAACCCTATTTTGGCCGCACTGCGCGTGTTTCTCTCCCCATTATTACCACTTCCACTGCTCTTTACCAGAAAAAGTAACTTGTCCTTACTTTTAATTAAAAAAAAAGATTATTATCTTAAGAGAGTTCTCTCGAAGTAAATGTTCCCACGTTGGTCCAAGCATCAATCGGGTAAAGTGCGTCGGATAAGGGGCGTCGTCGGCTGCTGATTGCTTGTTGTGACGTAGTTAAGAGATTTCGCGTGTTTTTTTGTTTAATTATTATCTCGGTAAATAATTTAAGAATTTAAAAACTAAACCCGTAGAACATTTTATATTTTCTTGCTCTATGCGGTAGGGTTAAAATCAAAATGTAGTGAAATCGCCCATTGTGTTGGTCAAAAAAGATCACATCTTGACTAGCAATCGCTGACGTATAAACCCTGCCGCTACTTGATGCCCCATAAATAATTGGGCACATTTTTAGGCAAATGAAACCTTTTTTTAAATTGAAACAAAAAAGCAGTAAAGTAAACGAGTCTTCCGGTAGAATTAGTCGCTTAATGCTTAACGGCAGTTAATTAAAAGAACAATCGTATTTATTCGGTATCACTGGCTCGACGAGACGGCAGCGCCGGCAGTGTCCGTTTCTAAATGGCGTCTGTAAAACGGAAAAGATTTATTGGGCGGAAAAAACAACACAATAAAACGGAGGTTAAATGAAAAGTTTTTTTTAATTGGCGGTGATTGTTTACTTTTGCATGGATATTATCGATTATTTCCCTCACATATGAAAAATTGGAGGAATATAGTCAAAATATCAGCGACAATTTGCCCGTTAGCCGGCAAATATTAGGCCATAATACCACAAGTGCTTTAAAATTGCCGATAATTCTTTACGAATGAGAGTTTTCTTTTAATTTCACGACTCCGAAGAAGGAGTAAAATTTGTAAAGAAAACACGTATAAGTGAGATTATCCGGTTAATTTTAAAGCACGCATGGTATTTAAAAGAATATTTCACGTTTTTAAATGCATAACTTCAATAACTAAAAGTTAAAACATGCATTTTTATTAACAAATAAAACTATTAACAATATGATAGGAATAAAAGTCGGTCTAAACCACGATATCTTTAATGAGAAAACATTTTTAAGGGTAATTTACATGGATAAAAGAAGAGAACATGTTTCGACCTTAGAAGAGGTCATCAGCAGCTCTAACTAGAAAAGTTTCGTAGACAGGCTAGTACATTAGTGCAAAAATGGTGATGTAGAAGTTAAAGTATAAAATGTAAATAGGGGTAGAGGTTTCTATAGCATAATATCATCAGACCTAGTCTAAAAAATATGGGGGTAGACAAAATGAGTGGTAGAAAATATTGGAAACCCTTTGTTCACCCTTGGTTGGGCAAGAAGATACAATCTTTCACAAAAAATTTTTTTGTTTTAATATTTATTCTAGCAAATTTAATCTACTTTTCGATTATGGTATCATAATTATACCGTATGATTTATTTTTTCGGAGTAAAATCAAAAAATGTGTTATTATTACAAATTGCGCCCTCTAGCATTTTTTTTGAGAACTATCATGAACAACTAAATACGATTGGTGAAAGTGCATACATTTCTCTTCCAAACAGTCTTTAGTTTGCTAAAATCGGATAAGTCGTTTATAAGTTACAGCGATTTAACTGATTACACATTCAACCGCTTCCCCCCCTTTTATTAAAGTCGGTACGCCAATGAGCATAAGACCAAAATGATGCATAATTGTCCAAGCTTTTTAATGGTGTTATCAAAGATATACCTTAATGTGGAATTTTCGGAGATATGTAAACTTTTAAAATTTACTTTTCAATTACACCCTCTTGCGGCAAAATCCGGAACTTAAAAATTATTTCCAGGATTTTCTCATGACCACTTTAGTTGTAATTTTTTTTTTCTGAGTTTCTATGCCCAGTAGTTTCCGAGATACGGCCGAGAGCCATTCTTAGTGGGACACCCGGTACAATTATATTTTTCTTTACAATATTTTATTATTAACCGATAATAATAGAATTTTTAAAGTGCAAACTTTTTAAGTGCCTCCCGTAAAGCTTCGAAAATGGGACCCAAACTCGCAACGCGGATTCCCGGCAGCACAACCGGGGCTTTATGCAAATGCGCCCATAATTACCATTAGCTCAGACAAGTGTTTTAGAGTTTATAGGTTGTGTCAGAGCGAAGCTGAGAGAGGTCACTGGGTGTGCAGCTGAGACTGACTGACGGTTGTTTTAAAAGCGTAATACAATGTTTCCACATCGAGGAGGCTTGTTGACTTTGTATTTAAATAAAAAGTTTTGAAATTGGACTGACGCGACGTGCTCTGTACAAATTAAATTAAACTATTTATTTTAATAATTTAGTTTGCTTAAGCTATTTTTAAGTTTATTATAGGCAGTTAATCAGGGGCGAGATTTATTAGGGTGGTTAAAAGTTATACTTTTTTACTTTAAACGCACACTCTTAAAAATGACTTGGTATTTGGTACTAGTTTTTATTTGTTCTCGTGTTTACGTTACCAAAAATAACTATTTTTAGTTAGGAGAACAAAAATATTTTTTTCTTGGTTATATTTACCAAAAAATGATGCCATCAGAACAAAGAAGATATCTTGTTTTCATATTAGTTGGCAGAAATAAAATATTTTGCTTAGTTGAATTTTACTCTGTATATATCCTATTTAAATGTTACATCAAGGTTCCTACAAACTTGTATTTATCATTTAAGCTTGTTGTAATAACACATTATGAATTTGTAGTCCCTATCATTTTGTTAATTTTGATTAAGATACATTCTTATTTACCAGAACTAACTTTTCTTTTCAAGTAATATTATTCTTCATATGTCTAACTAACGGCATCGCTGTACTCACTTTACAACAGAAACTTGAAGCCCTTGACGGTGGGTGACATATCATTCTAGCCAGGACTGTCAGGAGGTTATGTTTATGTTAGGGTGCTTTTGCGGTTCCGTGTTCATTTTTTCGTGTTTTGAAGGCAATAATTCGCCATTTTCAAGGCTGTGTAGACAATGGATGTGACAATATTTGGTGTAATTTATTTTGTGTTTATTGTCTTTCTTGTGTACGTTCTTATTGGCAGAAGGAAGTTAAGTCATATGTAAGTAAACATTTCATTTTTTATCATTGCCGTTGTACATTAGAAAGTTTAAATGAGCTTTTTATAAAGCATGGCAAGGTGACCCGATGAGAAATAACTTAAAAATATTTTTTTTTGTTTTGTTTTTGTTCTATGTTCCATTTCTATAAAATAACGTCATATCATATTGATTACTTTTTAATCTGACCAAGTATAACAAATTTCATAAAGCTGTATATTTTAAATAGAAAGTCCAGGGGATATTTTTTGTTTTTTAATAATCGCAGTTGCAGATAAGAAAATTTAAATAAGAACAATTCAGTTCTATTAGCAATTGAACAACCCAAAAAGTTGATTAAAATATGTTAAAAATCAATTGTTTCTGTTTTGTATTGCATAAGAATGTATTATAAAAAACATGAGAGAACAAGGACATTGGAAATAATTTTTTTTAAAGAAACCATAATATCCCTGATAATTTATTCCAATTAGTTTACGCATACCTAATAGAGTAGTAATACCAAGGTTTTTTTTTAATTAACTCTAGGAAGGAATATTTTTCGTTACTAAGTATAAATTACATATGAATTTTTTTTTAGAAATGAACCAGACTTTTTAAAGTTATTTCTATCAAATCAACTTGCTAATTTTGCCATGCGTTATAAGCAGTTCATTCAACTTTCTAATGTGCAACTGCAATAGCACCAAAAACTCTATATTTGTGGAGTTAAAGAGTCAGTGAGTTAACTCACTGAGGTGACTCTTTAAAGTGAGCCGGAGTTAGAGAGTTAACTCATTAAAAAGAATTATTTTGCCCATGCCTAATTTGGAAGCCGTTGCGTTGTCTTCAATAACCGTCTCCATGGTAACGGTGGACGGGGTTTGTTTTAAATTTGGATCGAGATCATTTCCATGCACTATGCAGTCTACGCACAGCGATCAAGTTCTGGCAATAAATCAGTTACTTTACAGACTTGGTACTATCTTATACTATTGTTTTGTAATAAGAAACTTTGTATACTTCAAACATACATTAAATTTGAAACAGATTGAAAATACACACACAAAAAAACCTAGGATTAAATCTTACTATACTATTAGAATCGGGCTAGTAAAATCAGAACAAATCTACTTAGGAAAGCTATTAACATTAATCTCTAGTTTATCTAAGTATAATTTTAATTTTACACTTTAATCTTAATACAAAAATAACTATATTCGATTAGACTACAGTCTGGCACCAAAATAACACTAACCCAAAATATACGACATAACAAAAATTAAAGTAACTCTACCATATATTCAAAAACAATATATTTGTTGACGCCAACAGTAAGTTCATTTCGAATTTAACTTCGTGTGGGTTAAATAGAGAGTATATGAAGGATTGAATTGACTATTTTATATTCAACTGGAGTATAGATTTTTTTGTGTGCATAAATACCGTAAGCCTTAGAACTCAGATGTTTAATTATTGTCTTTTAAAATCCCTTTTTGGTAATTTTGTCTCATTAGAAATAGGAATTGACCCTCTGTACTACGTTTTTAGTTTTCTTTTGACAGGATATTTCGACCGCTCTTACTCATTAAATGCAAGGACAGAGCAGAGCAACGAAATAAAAGAAGGGTTTTTAATTAACAGAAAAATAAACTAATAAATATTTTGTAACGGTTGAACGTTGTCAGAATCCTTTATTTAAAATATAAAATATACGGAATGAAGCTTAAAAGGGAACTTTTCTTTGATGAATTTTGACCCTTCATCTCATAGAGCCATTTAAGAAACCAACAAAAAAATACGTTGATGATTTTAATTTAAATTAATTTAGGTAGAAAGGGTGTACAGAAGCATAAAAAATAAAATCGACTTTAAAACGTCTTAAACTTTAAAAAAATAATTAATCGGAATTTATCCAAATTGCGTTTTAAAAAATATTTTATCATATACAGGGTGCTACAAATTCGTGTGTGTACAAGGGGATCTCGAAAACGGTAAGAGATACGAAGATGCTTAGGTCAAAGTGGCGTATTTTAGGGCTTAATAATTTGGCCAAGGAAAATTGTAAATATTTCGAATACGTTCAGAGATATCCGAAAAAAAAATGAAATTTTTAGTTTTTGGTTTTTAATTTTTTGCGTCTTCATTTTTGACTCCACTTTCTCATAGCCGTTTTTTTTTGTTCTAGAAGATGACGTTATTAGTTTTGAAATTCGACATTTCGTGCTTTAGATGCCAACCTCAAGTACATTTTTTTAAATACGGACCTGGAATTTCAAAATCAGTTTTAGGTTCTTCTAAACTTAAAAAAAAATTCGACAAGTATTTTGGTTTAGTTTCACAAAATGCTTTTTAATTACGTACCATGTACTAATACCCGCATTGGGTAATGCATTGACAATGCATTGGGCAATGCATTGAACAATGCGAGTGCTAGATGAAATATCAATTCATGTTGTATATCATATTTCTCCAAATTTCGTCTTAAATAATAATAAGACGTTTGTCTGCGACAGCCCACAAGCCTCAGCTAATTGCTCTCTCATAGTTTGAGCCCTCGAGCGCGTATTTATCCTTATTCAATGGCCCAAATTTAGTAAAGTGTTTTGGGAATGGTCCAATTGCTTGTTTTCCTTTCCCCAATTCCCCCCTTTCCTTTAGATCCATACGCGGGACAAACGAACACGGCGAATATTCTTAGGCCCGGTCTAAGTTTGGTCTGGAAAGCGTTGTTGTGGGATTTAGGTCATTAAGACTGGGATATTTGTATATATATACGATATAAGGTTAATAGAGGGTTCTTGGGGGGCTCTGGCATCTTGGATAAGGCCATCAGGTATTATTTATGGTTTGTAGCCATGTATCATGAGCGTGCGGTAAGATTTAAAGCAAGGGAAGCAATTTTTCACAATTTTTCCGAGCTAAACTACACTGTAAAATTATTTTGTGTAAAAACACTTCCTTTGTAATAGGTAATATTTCACCTTAAGGCTTTAACTAAAATTACTGGTACTTATTATGTAGTTAAGGTTAATGATAAATTTATATATAAAAATACACGTCTTGAAATGTAATATTTAATTTACAATTAGGTGATTATAGCATTAGATTCATGTAAATTTACATCTATTTTATGGAATATGCCCGAGTATTTTGCGTAACCTAAAAAAGCAATTGTATTTTCTTGGAATATTATCTGTTATTTATGGAAAAGTTAATACTTAATATGTAGCTGTGTGTTTGTATATCAAATCGATTCTATTATTCTTTTGTTTGGAAAATGGTTCCATCACTAGGTCATTAAAATTATAAATACGTACCACACTGCAAAAAATTAGTGTAAAATTACATTTTTTTCCAGTAACATATTTGTTAAATTTCCCAAATAAACCGTGTGTTTTTATTTTTAAATAATATGTTTGGGATTTTTCAGATGTAACTAAAAATTCATAATATATCACTAAAATTTATCAAGTAAAACAAAATTATACTTTAAAATTCGCGTAAAAATACCAAAATAAATAATGTACCTAAGAATTAAAAAATTTTAAAGTATATATTCTGTAAATGCGTCGAAGCCGGTTGATGTCAAAATATGGTTGACAAAGTTGCATAAAATTTTACTGAAAATAAGACAATTACAATTTAAAAATCATTTTATTATAACTGAATAATATTTTACGGTATATATACCGTATAATATTCGGTAAATCTATTGTAAAGCCCTAACACGTTTAACAAAATCGCATTATATATTACTGAAAAGGTTCTATTCCCTCCCACCAACTGCCGATGCGACGCGACGATCTTCGGCATCGGCATTTATGTTTCTACGTTATCCAGGATAAGACAGGCTTTTATCTCCGCTGCCAAATTTTCAAAATGATCTGTTATTTAGTTCTGCATAAACGTCTAACGTTCCATCCATCGTGAATCACCCTGTATAGAGTAAGTATATAGATAATAATAATAATATGCAGACTTAATAAAATTTACAATAAATTGCATATCAAAAAATCTTTGTGGTTAGATAGTTATTAAGTCTGCAT
The DNA here is from genome assembly GCA_935413205.1 of Polydrusus cervinus. Lineage (NCBI taxonomy): Eukaryota > Metazoa > Arthropoda > Insecta > Coleoptera > Curculionidae > Polydrusus > Polydrusus cervinus. Next base: position 16,598,114 of record OW284511.1, read on the forward strand.
AAGAGTCCGGAGGACTTATTAACTAATATTATGAAAATTATATATTAGTGAATATCTATAGTTCTATAGTTAAGTTTAAGCACGTTTTCCTGTAATGGTTTATTCAGTTACATGTTTAACTTATGATTTAGGTATATGGTTGTTAGTAATATCCATCTTAGTGTATTACATAATGTATCTATGTATATATATTGTATAGTATTTATTTAAATAAATACCTTAAGTTTGATCAAACATCTGATATGTTCGTCATATGTGTGACCAACTTAAGATTCGTTACGAATTTTGTTTTTATAGTTACACCTTATAGGCTATAATAGACCCCCACTTTTTACAGTTAAATTGACCGTATAATTATTAATTTTGTTTGCATAATTTTTAAAGTATGCATAATTTTTAAAGTAAACTGTAAGCGTAATAAAGTAATCACAGTTTACAAAGAAAAAATACATTTAACTTGTGTTTATAGCTTTGGATAGCGGGGTTAAATTGTTTTCACAAAATTGATAAATTACTGTAAATTTACATTGTTTGTTACTTAATAGTATGGAATAATATTAAGTAATACATTCAATAAAAAATCAAGTTTATATTAAGTAATTCCCATAAGAAACCTAATTAAAATTCATGGTTATATTATTTTAATTTAAATAATTAACTATGAAGAATTCCTTAATTTTTAAGGGAAAAATAAGAATTACGGTATATATTTTGTAAAAGTTTACGCAGTTTCTCTATGAAATTTACTTCATATGTAACTCAAGAATGTCAACAATTTTATAATATTTTACGTCGGATATAACTTAAAAATATTTTATTTTTATTAAGTAATTTTACGGAATATTAAACTGAATAACGTCAAGAAATTTTTTATGTGATTTTACGGAACATTACGTTGGCCTCTGTGTGACCAACGTAATGTTACTGAAAATTACATAATTATTTTTTGTAGTGCACGCGAAAAGTTTTAATTGAAATGGCAATTGACCACAAAGTGGGTCGAAGTCGACGACCGGATTTGCCTGTTTCTCGTCTCTTTTTAACTTCCTAGAGCACGTATGTCTGTTTCGCTCTTAGTCTCCAATTCATTTATGTAATCTTCTAATTTTACATAAACCTATAAGGTCAGTGTGATTATTTGAACAAATTACCATCGCGAATGTTAAAAGTTCATATTAATGCAAAAAAAGCCTTTTTAAATATTTTAAAATGAAGTATAGTCTATTTCAGAAAGGTGTAGAGTAATAAAATGGGAAATTCCGTCCGCCACCATAGTATGGCAAACTAAATCCTATAGAACTTATATAGGCGTAAGTAGAAGGATTTGTAGCAAGACACAACACGACATTTAAATTGAAAGAGTTAAGGTACTGTTTGATCAAGCCATTAAGGAAGTGACACCAGAGAATTGGCGATAAGCAGTCCATCATGTCAATAAAGAAGAGGAGGAAATGTGGGATCTTGACCACCTGATCGATCGGACCGTCGACCCGTTAATTATAACGTCAAGAGGAGATAACAGTTCCTCAGATGACGAAGAATATTATGATTTTTTATAATTAAATTTCTGTATAATGTATTTTTTGTATTTTGTTTTTTTTTATAATTAAAAATAAGTGTACCTAATACTATGTATATAATGCACGCCTTTGTCACGCCATTTTCAGTGTTTGTGAATGGATAACAATAGGCAAATCCAATAAATTGACCCAAACCCGGGTGGTACTACCTGCATTTAATGAAAATAAATAATTTTGCAATGAAATCAATGCCAAATTATGAAAGTGGCTTAAATATTCATTGAGTTACTCTGTAGTCCCTTTGCATACCTAATGAGATTTTATTACTCTATACCTTTCTGATATAGACTATATACCGCAAATTGATTTGTATTTTGGCGTTATAATTCTTGTAAAAACAGGCAAGTGCCTTACCATTTTGTAAGTTTTTCGCAGTGAATATAACTATATCTATACCTACCTGCATATATCTCTCTATATTTTCCAATCCAAATCGATACGTTGTTGGCGAAGTTTAATATTCACGTAGCGGCCCGTCGCGTACATGCGACGCTTCAATCATACACGTGTCTCATAAAAAGAAAAAAATAACGCAATTTTTCTGTCACTTTTTGCGGCCATATTAAATTACCTTCAGGTATCCGAAATGCGCTATTTAGGGCGGCAAGGCACGAATCTGCCACTTGCGATAATATTTTCTTTATATCAATTCAGGACAGCGACAAGGTTGAAGAATGGGGAAAATGATAATTGATATCTTATCCGTCATCCCCTCACCCCAAGTATTTGTACGTAATTTTATTATCGTTGTATCACAAGAATTATTTAGATAAGGGTAAACAAAATTATTCTTTATGATACTAGGTTTATGCACTAATATATTAGTACCCACCTGTCAAGACAATATGTCAAATGATAGCAAAACTAATTTTACCAATTTTTATATTCTTTTCCAAAATTAAGTAATAATTTTGATAGAACTCGCGAGATCGTGGTCCAATCACGTGACATGAATGACATGCTGGTTAATTTTAGTTTATTATGTTGGTATTATTTGACGTAAATACCAGGATTGGACTTACATTTTTAATATGTAAAGTTTATTTTTAAACACGCAATTCCCCTGGCACCGTCTATTAATTTGCTGGGGGTCAATCTGGGAGGTAATATGTCTTGGCATGATCACGTTGCCGCAATTGCCAAGGCAGCTGCACAGAAACTTGGTGTACTTTTCCTCACCAAAAGGTTGTACACACCTCATCAACTTTTGACACTCTACAAAGCCCAGATTCGACCATCATTAAAATATTGCTCTCATGTCTGGAGCTCTGCACCCAAGCACACCCTTCGGCTACTGGATTCCATTCAAAGGAGAGCCGTTCGTGTGATCGGCGACCCCGAGCTGACCAAGACCCTCGATAGCCTGGAGCATCGAAGACAGGTTGGTGATTTGGCTCTCTTTTACAGATATTTCCATGCCAGGTGTTCGACGGACATTGCCCACTTGATTCCACCTAGAGCAATGCAAAACAGAAATACACGGCGAACCACTGCCGCTCATCCATATGTTGTTCAGCTTAGTACTCCTCGAACTTCATTGTTCAAGAATTCTTTCATCTGGAGAACGTCATCTTTGTGGAATGATCTTCCTGAGGTCGTGTTTCCCAATGAATACAATCTTCAACGTTTCAAGACCAACGTTAATCGCTTTCTTCGCACACGCACCGCTCCCAGAGCGCCTTAAAGGATTTTTCCTACAGTGCAGGTGTTTTATCATAAAAAAAAGAATAATATTCTTTGAACCATTAATAGCAACTGTTATCATGCCAAACAAAATTATAATAAGAAGAGGAAGTAAATCGCCAAATGTTAGCTAAAGTGGTGCAAAATTAAAGAAAACATGTACTGGTGGGATAAGTGAATGTAGAAAAATCGTAATATTGAAAATTTCATTTAAGAAGTAAGTCTTCTAATTTTTAAGATCTTCCAGAAGTTCACTCACCGTAAATCGTCCTGTATACAATCTTCACTTAGTATAAAATTATATCGCTATCCCCGTGTTTTGCCACAACTTGACAGCGCTCTAAATTGTGACTGCGTCTTTGCTAATTACTCTCTTACAGTTTGAGTCCTCTAGCGAGCATTTTGCCTAATTCAATGGCACAAATTTAGCGAAGTGATGCAGAAACGGCCCAAATGAAGATTTACCCACGTCCTTCCTCTTTCCCCCGCGGACTCATATGCATGGGACACACGACGAAGACAGAAATTCTTGGAGTTTCTTGGTTTAAGTTTGGTTTAAGTTAGTTTCGAAATTGTTACTGTGGGATTTAAGTCATTAAGACGAGGATATTCCTCATACGGTGGAGTTAGTACAGGAACTTTGGGGGTTGGGGAATTAGGTTTGAGTTTCGGCAAACGGCTGGGGGGTTTATAACATGAACGGCAAACATTTGTTTCGTCGGTAAACAGTTTCGGAAATGAAAATATCAGAAAAAGATACGCCTGTGTCTTTGTTTTGCGAATACAAATACAGATATTGCCAGCATATTTTGGTTTTATGTTTGTTAAAATTTGTAAAAGTGTATTAAAAAAGTTAAATCATAACTTACTTTTCATCTTTCGAAAATGTTCTGGCTCGGTAACTTGATGCTGTTGACATTTTCCGGATTATTTTAGGTTTTTTCTACCTTATGAAACGACAACGTAAGATATTAATAAATGTTTACAGAGAAAACTAATATAGGATTTTAATTTGAAGAAAATAATCCATATTTTGTGGAGTGAAGTGGCAAGTTAAGTGGTGAGAAATTATACTCTAAATCAACCTTTATATTCAATAAGAAACCTTTATTTTATTGTACTCTACATGTTTTGAAGGTTTAAACGTTCATCTTCAGGAGAAGTATAGCTTACGTTGGAATAAATATTAGGGAATTGTGAGGGACACCAGTCGCGTATTTAGGGGGGGGGGGGGTTTGCCGGTCTGCAGCCCCCCCTCCGAACCTAGGAGCCCGGGTCTAAAAGTCTAATTGCAACCTAATTTCTCGTCTCCCTCTTGGACTTTTAATTAAAATCTTTAAATAATGTATTCTTGGCTTAGATTACAAAGGTCTTGTAGGAGAGGTTTAGTTTTTAAACTTTTCCTTCTAAAAGTACTGTTTTATATAGAGATTATGGTTTCAGGCTCATATCGTTTTAGTTATTGATTTATGATGCAATTTTAAGGAAAAATAGTAAAAATAATAATATTTTATAAAAAGAATGTTTACAACAAAAACAGAAAACAATTAAGTATTTATTTTTAAAGAGAAACATCAAAGTACAAGTTTTATTTCAACCATTTTTTATGGAAAAAGTGTGATAATTTATAATGAAAAAAATAGTGCGGGAAGAAGCGATAATGATTTATTATAAATATACAAAACGGCACTTAAGAAGGAGTATTTCAAAACCTAAGCATTTGTACCAATAACTGCTCTTAATACGCTCCTAAAATACATGATTTCTGAAAAAATCATCAATTTTGGCGTGGTGAGCGATATTTACTTATTTTTAATTATGAAAAATCGAGCCCGAAAAACGCTAGTTAGAGTCATACACAAGTCTTATGTTAAAATTTTGGTTTGACAACAATATTCATATTTTTCACAAATATAAAAAATGTTTTTTTTAAGAGCCAGCTAGGAAGACCAAAAAAAAGTAAAAAGAAAACATTACAAAAACAAATTTAATCCAACCATGCAGAGGGGGAGAGGTAATAATTTAATTTTCAAAATTGGGCGTGGCCCCGAAAATTTTTCGTCTGCGGCTCTTTTCCGCCTTCTTTACTAAGTAGAATATCATGGAATACAATACATGTAGTCCCTGTCCCTCTTTCCAGAAAAAAAAAGTTCTACTTACGCCCACTGAGCCCCCCCCCCCCGAGCATATTTTCTGGCTACACTACTGAGTGACACCCTCATAGAGCTTTTAAGGAAGTTCATTTATTAACGAAAAGTGATGAAGAAGTTCCATAGAAGTAGGGGATAAAAACATACTATAGAATTTGGTATAAATATATTGCTCTTTGTCTGTTATTTTGTAAAAGGCTGAATGTGAGAAAGAACGATATATTCAAAGTGATTTTGTATAAATATAAGAAATGACCGAAATGGACAAATATGTTACACTATACAGGGTGATTTACGTTGAGTGGCTTATTAGAAGAGCTTGAAAACGAGTAACCCTATCTTTCTAAAAATTTGATAGCAGGCATAATTGGTTTTGAGCTTTTAAAACATTATATTTTGACGTTTTTATTACTTCCGGTTATACCGGAAGTTAATGCCAACTTTGCTATTTTAAGTCTAATACCCTGTATATTTTAGCATTTTTGATTACCTTCTTAAAATCTAAATAACTTTTGTTAATAATAATCTATTCCTATCTCTAACCGTTTTTGAGATATGAATTATAAAAGGATATTTTTGTGTAAAAACGCTCCGAGAAGAAAGTTTAATAACTCTGACACTAATAAAGGTAAACATTTAAAATTTTCTAAGCTTTCAAGTAATGCATAGATCTATCTTTAGTTTAAATTACTTAGGTTTCACGTTTTTTATACAGGGAGTGCTTAAAATTATGTCAATGTTTCCATTTAAATAAATGTGCATAAGTCAATTTTTGCAAATGGAACACCCTATTTTTAAGCTTACTAACGTGTAGAGAATTAAATTTCCTATCTAAATGCCTAATATATTACAATCCACATTTTTAGTCGTTTTGGAATTATGAGCAATTTAAATAAAAATTCTTAAAATTTCTTTTTGTGTTAATAATAATTTAATAATTTTTGAAAAGAAGGCTTCGACTGGTATTTTCGTTTGACTTTGAGCTTTGTTACCATTTGTTATTAACTGTCTATGTTTGTTGCTTAGCTATTTATCATTCAGGGCCAAACAAAAGTCCCAGTCGAAGCCTTCTTTTCAAAAATAATGTCGTATTAACACAAACAGAAATTTTAAGATTTTTTATTTAAATTGCTCATAATTCCAAAACCACTAAAAATGTGGATTGTAACATATTAGGCATTTAGATCGGAAATTTAATTCTCTACACGTTAGTAAGCTAAAAAATAGGGTGTTCCATTTGCAAAAAATGACTTATGCACATTTATTTAAATGGAAACATTGGCACAAAGATCTATGTATTACTTGAAAGCTTAGAAAATTTTAAATGTTTTCCTTTATTAGTGTCAGAGTTACTAAACTTTCTCCTCGGAGCGTTTTTACACAAAAAAATCCTTTTATAATTTATATCTCAAAAACGGTTAGAGATAGGAATAGATTATTATTAACAAAAGTTATTTAGATTTTAAGAAGGTAATCAAAAATGCTAAAATATACAGGGTATTCCATTTGAAATAAAAAAGTTGGCATTAACTTCCGGTATAACCGGAAGTAATAGAAACGTCAAAATATAATGTTTTATAAGCCCAAAACCAATTATGCCTGCTATCAAATTTTTAGGAAGATAGGGTTACTCGTTTCCGAGATCTTCTAATAGGCCACTCAACGTGAATCACCCTGTATATAAGTTGATCCATGGATTTGCCAACGAAATGATTTTTTTTCAATTTATTTTTATTATCTTTTTATAAGTTCATGGCCAACTAAAAAGACAAATTATAATGCATGATTTGAATATCTTTTAAAAATTTTTATTATGAAGTTTGGAAGTTGAGTCGTAGAATAAATAACCCGTACAACTTGAGTGGATTGCCCATATTGCGATCGGAAGTGCGTCTACGGCGTCGTGTTCAATTTACTTCCTCGTGCGATATGGACATCATATCCATTATTGTTGTACAAACTACTATTTTCGTATCTTACACTTTTTGGTTCGTTTGTCTTCTTCTAAACCTTAATCAGCTGACGTACTGTAGATGTACAGATATACGATAAAAGTTATTTACGATATAAGTGTTGTAATATTACAACACGAGATGTTAAAGTTGTCAAACGAGGCGTCAGCCGAGTTTAATAAAACATCGAGTGTAGTAATATGAATTTACAACAAGAATATTGTACCAAATTTTATCTACTTTCATCTATGAATAAAAATATTTGGCAAAAGGCATTTTTAAAATTAAAAATGCACCTGCAAAAATGCACCTGCTATTAAGTTTACTAATCAAGTTTTTTATGTTACCTTTCGCATCGTTATTGTTTCGCATGGTTACTGTCGAAACTTTGTCAAACAAATTCAAAAATATAAAAAGCGTTTTTCAAAATGAGCGATTTTGATGGAAGTTTACCCTCTAATATAGAAGCAGCGGCAAACGAAGCGATCTCAAGTTTAGTTTCGACAAAATCCAAGGCGCGGTATGAGTTGGAGTATCAGAAGTTTGAAGATTGGTGCAAAGCGAACAAAATAAAGGGGGTGTTTGAGAAAATCCTTTTGGGTTAGGTACATACAACATATTTACTTATGAAGGTTGTTATGATTGCTAAACTTCGTCCTTTTAATGCAACTCACAGGCGGTTTTTTGTATTCTATGGAAAAGGAAATTGCACCTCCCAGCCTGTCGTAATTAATGGTTTTGGAAGTATACCAAAAAAGATTGCAACAAAACTTGGATTGAATAATCCCGAAGGATACAGTGGACATTGTTTTAGGAGGTCCTCAGCCACCATTCTAGTTTATGGTGGTGCAGATATGCAGATGTTAAAGCGTCATGGGGGCTGGAAATCCTCTTCTACGGCAGAAGGCTACGTTGAGAATTCTTTAGAAAATAAGAAACAAATAGCAAAGAAGATCATGGGGTCAGACACGGATTTAATGATTGGAAATTCGAACGTAAAGGGCTCCATCACATCCACTTCTGGTATACAAATTTCTAACTGTAAAAAGTTTATTATTAATGTTTATAATAAACCTTAAGTGTTATATTTTAATTAATAATTGGTAATTAATTTTATTATTGTTAATAATAAATCATTCTTCTAAAAAGTGTGGTTTTATTTAACAGCAAAATTTTAATAAAACCGTTTTTTTTCCATTACAGCACTAGGGCTGTAACAGATGCCCTTACAAAACGATTTACAGAACTGTAAAATTTATATTACTAAATGAAAGTAGATAAATTAAATTTAAATAAAAAACACCCGGTAAAATTCCCTTTCTGTCAGTTATCCCAACACATATAATGCTTCTCTACTTACCTAATAAACAAAATTATCCAATTTGTCCCGACAAAAAGAAAAATAAACGCATCTTTTCAAAAGAAAAACTTTGCGGCCGGCGTCCCAAGAAAAATTGCTAAAGATTAAATTTCTTCGGGAGTTATTATATCCTCACAAACACAATTTCTAAAACTTATTTGTCTCATAAGCCGAATTGAGGGACGTCTTCTCGGACGATTATTTTTGTAACATTTTCCCCATTTCGCGCTTCTCATTCTATATTGGGATTCAGTAATTTGTTAAGAGTTTTAGGAATACCTCACGCTGTTTTTTTTTTAAATTTAATTAAATACATATTTTAATTTATTTGTTCCCTTAAAGCTTGATTAACTATAAGCAAGAAAATGTATGTGATGAATAATAAAAAAATAATTTTAATATTGCTGCACCTAATGTCACGTACGTTTTTAATGCTCTGACGTTTCTCTTGTCAAGTTCGTTGGCCAAAATGTGATTTAAAAATTCATTAATTCCGAAAACGGCTTTTCCTCACGAACATTGGCTAGATTCATGAGAGATATTCCATACCGTATATTTACATGTACACGACAACGATACACACTGAACACTCCAATCTGTTGCCTTTCAATCAGCTAAAAACACGTTAAGAGATTATTGTTACATAACCTGACATCGATACCGTTAGTATGTATATCTCTTTCTTACGCTTTTGCCCTCGCATATCTCTTTCCGTACTTAATCAATCCGCGTGTCTTCTCTGCGTTCTTTCAATATCATAGAGCCGGCATTCGTTCGTTCACGTGTTGAATAAGTGTAGTATTGTTGTTGTATTTGGTATTTTTAGAGATCATTTTGCTATTATTTTGTTCGTAAACTTTGTGGGTATAAACTGTTGGACTGTGTGTGTTTGTGAGGTATTATTTTCATGAAAAAGCAAGTAAACATAATGTTTATTTGGTAATTAATTACAGGAACACCAGTCCGGCCCTAACCAAACCTTAAGTTCTGTAAAATAAATTTTTTCTAGAAATAACGTGTGTCATCGACACCCATTACAAGCTTACGTAAAATACACTATACTGGGTAACATTCGGAAGTTTTATTGTTAGTTCTATTAAAGTATTGCCGATCTTATCATTTCAACTTGTTGTGGGAACTAATAGGTAAGTTAATCTGTTGGTTGCAACATGCCGACTTGGTTGCCAATACTATAATACAGTTAAGAATAATATTAACTTTCCAAAACTAAAGAATTTTATTTAAACCAACCAAGTAATAGCTAGAATTCGTTTGGGAAAGTAAAGATCTAAAGTCTATCTAGCGAGAAAAAATTACCTTGAGCGATAAACTCATTATTTTGATTAAACTAAATTCAATTACCCAATTTAGAAGGACAAACAAGCGACTCTGTATGATGTGCATGTTCTTGGCTCGAATCTTATTGTTATTGATCAATCAGTAATTAGGGATTCACGATAGTTTTCGATACATCGATGTAATTAGCCGATGGTTTATGACATCGTTGGAGCTCAGGTTCGATGTATCGAAATATCGATAGTCTTCCATATACATCGTTATTAACGAAATTCGGGGTGGAGCGCGGCCGGCGTTTCGGGAATGCGGCGAGGGGGACGCCAGAGACCTTTTTTTTAGAAGTCACATTTGATTTAAGGATAATTTGGGGAAGTAGAAACGTCATTTTCAGAACAATCGATGCATCGATAGTTTTGGGGGCAGATAGTTGATATACAGGGTGTCCGAGATAAGGTTTCACCCTACCATCTCGTAAACCATATAATACAGAGAGTGTTAAATTAGAAAAAAGTTGCGCCCTATACTAAATTCTGCAACATTGTGTTTTCAAATTTTAAAAACTAATATTGGGACAAAACTGAATTTTCGCGACTTCGTTTTTATTTTTTTCTGACTATTTGAAAAGATATGTTAAAATTAAGTTTACATTTTCAGTGCCATTTTTTTCCTCTACAAGTTGGTGTATTTAGATTTTTAATCCAAAGTTTAGTTTTTTCAAAACCAATAATTTGGAGTATACCAATTACGGTGACTGCTTCCATAATTTGAGTAAATATACCAATGATTTAGATATAGAGCACCACCCCATCTATACATGTATAGCTAAGCGGCACCCTAAATATTTGTTATCTGGAACAAGCTTGCCATCAATTACTCCAGATTAAGCCTAAACACAAACCAGACACTATTTGGCTAATTATATATCATCGAGTGTCTCAGATATGACTAATGATTGTTGTACCAGACAATTAACCGCGAACTAACCAGATTAACCACCGCAGATATGGCTCGGTCGAGCTCAAAGAAACCGAGTGGAGAAACTTCGGTGGCGAGATTCGATTAACTTGTGGAATAGGTTGCGGGCGGATGGATGCTGAACGCCAATTATAATTAAGAGCATGCGACCAATACAGGGTAGTTCCTAAGTTGATACATCTTTTTTAGCTGTGTATAGAAGGCATTAAAACAAACAACTTTTTCAAATACCTTTTTTCAAAAAACTTAAAAATAGCCGAGTTACAGAAGTAAAAAATCTAAGTGCGGGCCTGGTAATCAAAACGTAGCCCTTTACTTTATATTGTTTTTCTCCGTTTTTTGTGTTAGTCATGCATTTTACGGATCGGTCGTCAGTTATTTATTTTGGCAATTCGCTGCGCGGTGTTGTTTTCTGAAACAAATTAATTTCAATAAATTGGTGAAAATGGTAAAATTTTAAAACAATGAACTAATTATGGTGCTAATTTATTGCGAGTGTCGTAAAAATGCTACACCCAGAAGTTTTCTTAATGTTATTCAACGGGCAAGTTAGGCAGAACCGTATTTGATTTGTAGTGTAATAAATGAATGTAAGTACTTTATTATATAGGTATTTTAAAATTTTGTTTATTTTAATTCCTTCTATACGCAGTTAAAAAACTAGTATCAACTTAGGAATCACCCTGTATATCTAATCTGTGTAACTGCTACTTTGAAACGGTATTTTTTAATACCGTCTTATTGCGCTCCACCTCATAAAAACAAGCAGTTACTCTGGAACTATTAGGATTTTGTCCTTCGCCGCTACACGCTGCGATGCAAAGCGAGGGAAAGCGACAGCGGTCGGCCTGTTTAACCGTTCGTTTTGGAGCGCGTAACGGCAAACGGTATCTGATAAACAATAACAGTTTCGTGGTTGACGGTATTTTTTTCTTTGAAGGTATTTTTTTGTCCAGTAAAGAAAGGTTGCCGAGGAAACTGTTGCGGCCTCCGTTCGCGGGTATGTATATGTCGTGGGGCCGTTTGATTTTGACGCTGCGAATCGTAGCTACGGCGCCAGTGTACTTTTTTATTTTAACCATCCCTTAAAAAAAATTAAAATATAGTTTTTTAGGGTGCTCAATACTTAAATAGTATTAATTTTCATAGAACTCGCGAGATCGTGGCATGAATGACATGTTGGTTAATTTTGAGGTGTTATATATTGGTATTTTTTGACATAAATACCAGGATTGGACATTTTTAGTAAGTAAGGTTTATTTTTCAACGAATAATCTTCTTTAAGCCATTAATAGTAACTGTTATCATGCTAAACAAAATTATAATCAGATGAGGAAGTAAATCGCCAAATGTACGAAAAAGTGGTGCAAAATTGAAGAAAACATGTACTGGTGGAATAAGTGAATGTAGAAAAATCATAATATTGGAAATTTCATTTAAGAAAAATTGAAGAAGCCTAAGATTTCTGTTAGAAAAACTGCATTGCAAATTAATTGAATAGAAATACGGTTTATGCTTAGTTTATGGAGGAATCTTAATTGTATCTGGAAAAACAGAAAAAAACGTGTTAGTTATTAAAATATGAAATTTAAAAATGTTTCTTTATGACAAAACATTTTGGTAATTATCTGTTATAACTACACACAAGGTTGGTTGTAATTTGTTTTTGGACTGTCACATGTAAAAGTATTTTATTTTATTCGGCTTCGCATTTGGTTATATTTTTGATTTAAAATAACTTAAAATTAGGGGAATATAAAATATTGCCCCCTTTACTCGTTTTAAAATTGAATCCCAAAAACGGTATTTAGATTCGTAATCTACGCCCTAAAATGCATCGTTCCTGAAAAAATCATAAGTTTTGTCGTAGTGTAGCTATAACAGATCATTTCGAACATTTTAATTACGTGAAATGAAACTAATTTTATTTTGTTGTTATTTTTTATTAAATTATAAAAAAATCCCATTTTTGTAGTATGAATTTAATACCAGAATTTATTTCGATCAACCGTTTTTTCTTTAAATAAGTTAAGTGAGTATGAAAATATCTTGTAAATCACATCATATAATATAATAAAATTCAGTATTTTTTTATTTTAAAAATTTTATCGTATGATTGAAGATTAAGTCATTTTTATATGATATCTTTATTAATAATTATTAACATCATTAACGTACTAAAACCTACATAACACCTTAGTTACTCATAATACATTAGTTACCATAATTTAATACGTTAGTTACGAAAGCATAATACGATAGATACCAAATAATATTAGAACTATTTTTCATGAACATGTAAAACAATATTTTGACAGTTTTCAAATTTGATGGATACACCTTTGTCTTTAACGTCCACGATCTTAGGTATGCCCTCTGAAGACTGATTAATGACCGAGCAAGCACTCCTTTCGATTTTGTGCGGTTCCCCAGTGCTTAATCCACTGCCGGACATCGCCGATTTGAATCCAACATTTTTCTTCTTGATGAAACGTATTAAGGCGCCGTATTTGTCATTTTCCACTCTTTCCTTCAGTTCTAAAGTCGCTCGTAACATGTTATATTTCGGCCATAAGGATGAAGCAGAGTATTCCTCAGAGAGTTTTGCGAAATACGCCAGAAATACCGTTTCTTCTGCACTTTGAACATGTACTTTGTTTCGCCACTCACAAAACTGCCGATATTCTTTTTCATAATGGATTTTAGATTTGTCCGGAAGCAAGTTCAACCTTATAATGTTGGCTGCAGCTAATATATCGCCAGGAATATCAAAATCTTGCATGATTTTAATGATTGACTTTTTGAAATGCCAAAATGAAATGACATAAAACCTTGTTTTTATTTTCGCATCACCGTTGTCAATGATATGATAAAGCTTTGAATACAACTCAATTATTAGCGATTTAACACCGTCTCGGACATTGCGGGTGACTCGGCTGTTGCCTCGTCACCTAGTAATGTCCTCGACTATTATATATCGCATAATAATCTCGTTATATTAATAGCCATAAATTTAATAATTCTCTTAGATTTTTTTTAGTTGAAATCGATTTGAAAAATTGCTAAAAAAAAGTTTAAAACTAAAAGATAAATTTAAATAAAAAAAAGTAAACCGCGACCATTACTTCCAAAGTAAATAACCGTACCACCCCGCTAGGGTACACTTAACAAATTGGTTCCAATGCCTTACATAACTCTAAACGCTAAATGTAACAAATTTTTTTGTAAACATAAATTGAAACTGTTTAAAATTACCCTATTCTCTTCAGCAATGACATCAGCGAAGTACTAGGCGAACATTAATTATGACCCATAATTGTTAGTTAAAGTCTACAACAAAATATTATACGTTTATGAAGCAATACATTTTGGGAAAAAATTATTTTACTTACCGCCAATTTAATAATAACTCCAACAATCAAATACAAAAAAAACGTTCAATTTATTGTCCAAAATTAGAAAGTCACACTAAAACGGATCTAAACATCGTTTGAAAACTACGTTAAATAAAACATCACAAATTGATTACGGCCTGAATAGGTCTCTGCCAAAATCTGGGAAAATGTTGAAGGTTCTAATCAGCTTGCCGGTGGTTATTTTTTCTATATCCAAGGCTGTATAACGAAATTATACCAAAAACATTGCATTTTCTTGGTGCGAATCCGATTTTTAAAAACAATAATATATTAAAATAATTTCTGACGTCATTTATGTCACGGTCAAACTTGCTGGTTAGTTAGTTATTGTTAAAAATCTTTAAGAAACCCGACATAAGAATATTATAACAAATTTTTGACACGTTACTCACCAGTTTCTTATGCAAAACGTTATGCGATGATTGCGCTGTTAAAACCGGGCCTAAACGTAAGGGAGAAAAGAAATTTCATGAAAAATATCAATAATTGCATTTCAAAAGTCAACTTGACATACTTAACATAAAAACAAACCAAAATTTAAAAAGACATAAGAGGCTGTCGGAAAATTAACCAAACGCGGGATTTTCCGTTTTAAGTGTGTTTATTATCGGGCTAAAAGCAAGCGAGTGGCATCCGAAACAGTCATCTGTGTAATTCGATTAGCCACCCTTAATGGACTGTAAATGGGGAGATAGCTTGTTGTCTCGTGTCGCTTTTTCATGGAAAATTATGTGTCGGTGCGGTAAACTTAAAGAGCTGTATTATATGGGGGAAGTGTCGGGGAATATTAAAATCTCAAGGATTTTGTATAGGTTGGGAAATTTCACACTGTTGCAATGTAAATTTCCACACACATAATTATATAAAGCATGTTATTGTTTTGGTAGTTTTAAAGGAAACACAATTTTAATTTGAATATAAACATAAAATAAAGATCCGGCTCGAGGAAATACTTTTTTCTGAATTTCAAATTAGGTGTTTATACACAAGAACTTTCCATCTTAAAACATAAAATAAAAATAGGTTTGTCCAGAAATTGATACTTCAGATATTGTACCCTGAAAAAATTAAATGTGAAATCACAATCTATTACATTTTAATGACAGTACGTATTTTGGATTTGCATTGTCTTTTTTACATCGGAACGTTTCAACTGATAAGTATCTCCAGTCGTCTTCACTCGAATACTAAATAAGTACAATAACTACAGCTCTATTTATTTTAGCTAGATGCACTGGAGCATAACTGAGATGGGTGCAGGCATTCGTTCAGTTCGTGTGCGGTATTTTAAGTTTACATCTACTTAACAAAGGTTTCCAGAGATTTCTTATATCCAATTAGGGCTTACTCAAACATTCTGGGTTCTGTTGTATGGTATAGTAGCTTCCTTGAACTTTCTTCAGTGTGGTTATTTATGAAAAATTTTAGCTTTTTCACACATGAAATTATGCACTAAGAAAAATGAATTATAACCATTCTAAGAATTCTATTATATTAATACTATTTGGGACAGCAATACGAGCTAATACCAGTTATACACCAGATATTGGTAGGACCAGTGCATAAGGATAACTAAAATATGTTATACTGTTTATATGCCACGGATGGTAACCATGAAGGTTTGTTCCATAGCGACTATAAAACGTACTTCTATGAGTATACACATTAGTTAAAAACGATTATACTGTTTATATGACACGGATTATAACCATAAAGGTTTGTTCTATAGCGACTATAAAACGCTTTATAACCAGTAAACACAGTTGAAAAAGAGTATAATCCAGTTTTATAACCGGTATAAAATTATTTAGCTGCCAACATAAAACGTTTTTATACTGTTTGCCGATTCAAAGTTTGCGCTTGCGCATTCCCAATATTATTTTTTAGAAATTTATTGATCACTTACGCAAACTCCAAGCAACAAGCGAAATTTTGAATGATTGTATGTTTTAAGACCAAAAAATAATAAAGGTAAATAAATGATATTTTACTATATTTATATTGGTATTGACAAATTTCATTTTTTGATTTTACCATGTAACTACTGCTATTCTTCGCTTTAAAACATGTGCAATCGTATATCCAGAATTTTAAATAAACAGATAAATGGCCGATAATATAAAAAATAGTAAATAATAAAAATAGGTTAACATTTTAAAGGTATTTATTTAACTAAAAAAAAACAAATAAGGGTATTTACCCTCAACACTTTCTAATCAAGAAACACCGAAAAATCTGAGATCATGAACACAGTTCTTAGGTTACAAAATACTGATAATTTTACACCACCACAAATAAAGCTTAATAATAACCTCACAACACTGTTCACAAAAAACAACAAACATCTGAGACAACCCGCACAGCCGAACAAATGCAAATGTCATCGTAAAACACGTCTTGATACGTCGCAGTCTCCCCCACTCTTGCCAATTAAAAGTATGTTGCATAAGGGTAAATAAATGTTTAATAACAAATAATAATTTAATTAATACCCCCAAAAAAGCGTTTTATTGTTGGTATAATCTTTATATTGTATAAAACCATTTTTATTTCCAAAAATAATGTTTTATTAAAATACATTCTTACAATTGTGGGCTTATATTCATAATTATTTCGTTTTATTGTCCGTATAAATAAAGAGGTAGCAATTCTGTATGCTGTTCGTTAGTTAACTTTTTTGCTATAGTAATAGATTGTTTAATAGTGATTATTAAAAATGTTGCTACTGGTATAAGACTATTCCTAACAATTCTGTTTAATTAGTCGATTTTGCTCTGTGTGGTTATTTATGAAAAATTTCTGCTTTTTCACACATGAAATTATGGCCGTACGTCCAGAAATGGTCAGGTGCAACTGACCATGCCTGGACATACGGCATCATATCAAGTGGCCACAAGCTCAAATCCTGCATAAAGAATTGGAGGAAGTTCAAGAAAGCTGCAACCATACACATCATTGCCTCCAACCTTTAAACAGACAATAGTTTATGATATTTCGAATTCTTGTTAAATTCACAAAATAATATTGGTAAAAATAAAAATAATATCAGTAAAAATACTAATTTTATGTTAAATTTCTATGTATATTTTTTGCGTTTTGTGAAAGCTCCAGTCTAATTATTAAAATTACCATTAAATAAAACGCCAGATGCGAATTGTCACAATCGCCATTCAACAGGTCTGCTTTTAGTGTCTTGTGTTTGAGACAATGATGTTTTTTAAATAATAGAAAAGTTTTGGACTTACATTGACTTTATCCTTTTTTAAATCACAACATTCTAACTGGTAAGTATCTCCAGTGGTCTTCAGGTAAAAGCTGATTCACCGGAGGATGACTTATTCACCTTGTTTTTCACATTAAGGAGTTATTTGGTCGAGTGTTTATCGATTTCATACACAAACATTTATTCTACAACTTTTTATCTGTTTATATTTTCTGGAGAAAATATAATTAATTTGAAATTTAAAATTGTTCGATTCATTGACTCTCTATTTTTACAGGTTTTTATGATTTTAAGTTATTGGAGATTACGACTTCGATCCTATCTTTCTTACAGAGACGTGGCTATTTGATGGTGATGAAATTACTGCTTTTGTTATTCGAGGTTATCGCATAACACAGACTGGGAACGGGTGGAGCACCTTTGTCGCTCTTGTTAAGATCACAGATGATATAATGGCTGCAATTGATAAAAAATTAAACACCACCCTAGTTCTTTTAGATTTTTTTTATCTTGACACCCTTAATAATGGGTTTTTTCACTAATTTTTGTTTTTGATCCTATCGTAAAGAACACGAAAAAATAAAGTTTTCTACTGTTTTAATTATTATAAGGTATGCTAACTTAACCAACTTACTGCTGAAGCGATAATATTTTTTGGAGGTTTAATTCGATATCTCACATTATACAACGAACCCACTTTAGTTCAGGATGTGAAAATGAAAAATTCGATTATAGTGAAAGAGCCTATTCACTCTTGTCGGAGAAGTGTAAGTATTATGCTTGAATCAACCTTACATCTTATTAAATCATACTTTAACAACAGGTTTCAAATCATTTTCCAAAAAAACAATTACTCAGAAGAAATTCAAATTTTGTTTGATGTCCATCAAGGATCTATCCTGGGACCTCTACTCTTTATCATTTATACTTCAGATATTTTAAAATCCTTAAAGCACTGTAATATTCAGGCATATGAAGACGACAAGCATATTTTTATTTATTTTCAAAGAAAGATTATATAAACGACTTTTTACGGTCCCCGAATACTTAATAAAAGGCCGGAAGTGTTGCCCCAGTGCAATCGCTAGAGCTAGCTATGCTAGCATAATAGGCTACCACTCTCGTTACGTAATATAATATTGGACATTCCACAAAAACACTCTGATGCATGCCTCGAATAATATTTCACCCGTGCCCGATGTTCTATTCATCCTGTTCTGGTATTTGTCGTCGCACAGCAGCAGCCTGGGAGTAATGCAAGATGAGATTTCTCCCGATACAATCAGGGTAAGAGATCAGCCATACATCATGCACGATATCGCGTTGGCATCCAGGCTATCGCACTTACAAAGGAAATTGTAGCCGAGCCAATGCGACATCGACGCCGACGGCGGCTTTTCAACTGTTGGAAACACTGGAAGAGAAAGGGTATAGGGAACTTCGGGGGTATTGAGATATACATTAGTTTCCTGCAAACTTTGTTAAACAGACGTAAAAATGTCAGCCGGATATTTTAACTTAGCGCTAACACAGATGATGGCTATATATGTATATATTAGTTCACAAAGTACAGGAATAGAACTGCAGACTAGCAGGTTATTTTGCTACCCAAAATCCCACTCAGTAAATTTGTTAATATTAAGGTAAAAAATATCCTCAAAGAGAATCGATCCTGCGACCTAAAAGGTAAAGGCGAATGAAAAATAAAACTGCCAAAGTTTGAGTAATTGAACTATTGACGATGAAAGGATGCATGAAAGCAAAAGTTGAAATTGTCAAACTCCGAATATATACCAGTAATTTAACATAATTTTACAATGTAGGAAATTGTAATAGTACGAGTACATTACGTATCAAGTTTAGAAAAGTGGAACTTTACTTGACGAGTATGGTTAGTTTGAATCCGAGCGAAGCGAGGATTTAATTTCCATACGAGTCAAGTAAAATCACTTTTCTGACGAGGTGCGTATACTGTTTTTTCGCATTTTGTAAGTAATTAAAATCTACAAAAACTAGCAGTATGACTTCTCGGTAACTTAGCAATATAAACAAGATGTTTTTTTTGTGTTTGACTACTATTGACAGTCTATGTTTGTCTTCGTTGATTGACAGCATCCAAATAAAATTATACTGAAGAGTGAATTTCACAAGAATTATGGAAACGGCTAATGAAAACGACTTGGAAGATATCCTGAATGCGGCCCGCGAAGCTTCTTCAAGTTTGCTTCCAGTAAAATCCAAGGAAAGATACGAGAAAGCATATAATATGTTCTGCGAATGGAGAAACACTGGTCATTGTTTGAGAAGAACATCTGCAACTTTTCTTGCTGATAATGGCGCTGATATTTAGGATCTCAAACTGCATGGGGGATGGCGGTCCACAAGCGTAGCTGAAGGACACGTAGAAGAAAGCATTGAAAATAAAATGAAAATTTTTTAAAGGGTATTTAAAACTGTCCAACTGGGACTATCCCAAGAAGTCCCCATAGGAATTGTGGTGAATGTAAAAAATTGTTCATCAGCAACAACTACTTAATACGGCGAGGTCAGCAGTTGCATCATTTTCTAACTTAAATAATTGTTATTTTAATATTTATTGTAATATGATTTAAAATAAACGAATTTCTTTATTGTAAAATTGTGTTTTGAATGACATTGACGTTTTATGCAGTAATGGTTGTTATGCTGTAAAGTGACCCATTACTGTACGATTGTGAGGTCATTAATCTAGTGCATTACTGTATAAAATGCAAAACTAGTTATTTACGATATAAGTGTTGTAAAGATTCATATTACAACACGAGTTGTTAAAGTTGTCAAACGAGGCGTCAGCCGAGTTTAATAAAACATCGAGTGTAGTAATATGAATTTACAACAAGAATATTGTCCAAAATTTTATCTACTTTCATCTATGAATACAAATATTTGGCAAAAGGCATTTTTAAAAATAAAAATGCACCTGCTATTAAGTTTACTAATAAAGTTTTTTATGTTACCTTTCGCATAGTTACTGTTTCGCATGGTTACTGTCGAAACTTTGTCAAACAAATTCAAAAATATAAAAAGCGTTTTTCAAAATGAGCGATTCTGATGGAAGTTTACCCTCTGATATAGAAGCAGCGGCAAACGAAGCGAGCTCAAGTTTAGTTTCGATAAAATCCAAGGCGCGGTATGAGTTGGAGTATCAGAAGTTTGAAGATTGGTGCAAAGCTAACAAAATAAAGGAGGTGTCTGAGAAAATCCTTTTGGGTTATTTTTCCGTAAAGCAACGCTCCCAGAAACCATCTACACTATGGGAGTCAGGAAAAATCAAGATATAAGCAGATTTTCTCAACTAATCGCATTTTTAAAAAGAAGTTCAGAGGGTTACAAGGCCAAAAAGTTCAAAGTTTTCACAAAGGAAGACGTATGTAAGTTTCTTAGTACTGCAGATAATGAAACATATTTACTTATGAAGGTTGTTATGATAATCGGCATTTTTGGGGCTTGTCGGCGTGAAGAACTAGCTAAGTTAATATTGGATCATATTGAACACAATGACAGCCTGTCGGAATTAATAGTTTTGGAAGTATACCAAAAAAGATTGAATAATCCCGAAGGATACAGTGGACATTGTTTTAGGAGGTCCTCAGCCACCATTCTAGTTGATAGTGGTGCAGATATGCAGATGTTAAAGCGTCATGGGGGCTGGAAATCCTCTTCTACCGCAGAAGGCTACGTTGGTGTAGTTAGATTTTTAATCCGACGTTTTATTTTTTCAAAACTATCATAAACTTTGCTCTTTTAAATAGTCGGGAAATTTAATTTTATTATTTTTAAATTCCCCTCCTTTTTTTATATTTCAATGACGTATCACACCTAGTATTAATAACACGTTTCGGATGCAGAAGAACCATTGTTATTTTCCTGAACATAAGCGAACGATTTAATTTGTAGCGTCCTAATCCGACAAAAGCGATCAGTCATAATGAAGCATACATTTGAACGTAGCGGAAGCAAAACCACCTCGTCGCTGAATATCTCATTGTTTGACGAATCAATCCGGCGAAATGAGTGTCAATTAGCGGGGAGATAAACGGCGCGTGTCACTCGATAATTATTACACTTATCTTTAATGAAATCGTTATTGGGGTGTTGGTTTTGTTACATTGACAGGTTGCTAACGGGGAAAGGATTCTGATTTAAGCATTACTTCTATACACATAAGATTTGCGCAAAAAATACCCTTGTGTATCAAATTAGATTATTATAATGTAACTACAAGTAACCAATATACCTTTTTTGATACATAACCAGTTATCAAGTATTTTACTTCATCGAACCTAGTAGGTACCATACATGGCGATCCTGCCAGTGGACTAAGGTCCCATGGCAATCCTGGCAGAAACGCCATGTACGGTACCTACTAGGTTGGTATACTTGGTAACTGGTTATGTATCAAAAAAGGTATATTGGTTACTTGTAGTTACATTATAATAATCTAATTTGATCTAATCTACTATATTTACAATCAGTCTTATTTATATTACGTACTAACCTTAACCTATGATATTAGCCTTTGGTTAGAAGGAATATGATTGTTATAGTTATTTAAGAGTGATTACAACATAACGTCTGGCAATGAGTAATAACCCCTGTCTTAACCTTGTTATGGTGTTCAATGTTAAGTAGGAACTATAACAATAATATTAAACAATTAGCTATTTAAAATAAAAGGTAAAATAATGAATTTCGTAATTTTACCATAATGTCCTTATTTTTACCTTGCACGTTCCTGTAGATACCTATACAAAAAAGTGAAAATACTGAACAAAAATATCATTTGGAATGAAATTAAGTTTTGAAAAATCAAAATAAAGATGATATTTATTTTTGTCAGTTGGAACTGTCGAAAAACAAAACACTTTAAGGTCCCCCTTGTTGTGGAGGCCTATAGCTGATACCTAAAAATTTTTAATAATCATACCTTCCAGAGCAAAGGATTGTAGAGAAAATATATTTGTTAGTAGCAAATAATACATTAACCATTTGTTTTTCAGGACCTAGAGGGTGACACTCCGCTTCATGACGCTATTTCGAAAAAGCGAGATGACATGTTGACGCTTCTCCTGGACCACGCTGCCGACATCACCCTGACCAACAATAATGGGTTCAACGCTCTGCATCATGCTGCTCTTCGTGGAAATCCAAGGTAAGTAATTTATGTATACGTTTTTTAAAATATAGGGATTACGGAATTATAATATTTTCGATCCTGGCCAGTTGTGGTCGTCAAGAGCTTTTTTTCTTTATCAGCTAACGTAACGCTCCCTTTACTCTCTCTTACTCAAAGGAAAAATGGGTTAAAAAAACAACCATAAGAGTATGTTTTTATTAACATTCCATGCAAAAATGAGGCGACAGACATGTCATTATCTGTAAATACTAATGGGAGAAATCAATTTAAAAAAATGCCTCGTGTTGAACACCCAGTTAAAACCATTTATCTGGGTCAATTCCGGTGCCCCACGGATAACATATAACAAACATGCTGATTATTGGAATTCACTAAATATTAAGATAACAAAATCATTTTCATCCATCTCCCCCTTCCAACAGAATGCTCAACATCAACTTCAACATACTCTTCCTTGTGCAGCTTGATGAGAGGTGCATAATGTTGTAATAAGGTAGAATTTTGCCGCAGAGGAGCGATGTTTAAGATTCATTTTTGCATTAATCTCTTCTTTATACACAGGAGCAAAAGCAGTAAACTATTTAGAGGAATTTTATATCAAAAGTCAAATTGAAAACTTTTACAAATTAAATAAGAACTTTTCTTCAAACTAAATATCAAGGTACTTGTGATATCTTAACGCCCTTATATTTCATTAGAAAAAATTAAAACCTGTGTTGGCGTTATAGGCATCAATATCAGTGGCGAGTCGTCAGGGGATCACAGTTTATCGGAAGCGTCCTAAAAATGTGTCCTCTGTAGTCAATGTATTTGGGAAAGACAATATGACATTTTTATCATAGACCGTTAGAACCGACTATAATCTTTGTTTTATGAAACCGACTGCAACCAGGAGGGGTCTGGAATATATCGCTGTATTCCACATTAGTTCGAACGCAGACGGTAGCATGTTTGTGGTCTAAGGCTGCAGCCTGCGGTTTGCAGTCTGCCGTTTGAAGTCTGCAGTCACCTTCGGTATACTGTGCGTCTTTCACAGGGCGGTACACAACTGACTGCCTGCTTTGCGTCGCGCACAGGTCCAAAGATCTTTATACATTGGGTGCAATTTCAAGAACAAGTGCCTGAAGGCATACGCCTTGATAACATTTTAATCAGCTGATGCAATTTTTCCCATTTGAAACGACCATTTACTTGCACCTACTGTAAAAATTCCTTAAAAGTAGATTTTCCTCCAAGGTCGCTAGTCGATGTCTGATTCGCCAAGACATGTATTATATAATATAATACTTTCTGAACATGTTTGTTTTCCTAACAGCTACCCTAGCGATGCTTTTGAACTTTAAACAGCCATTGCAGATTTCTTAGCGAATCAGTCGTCGCTACTGGGTATAAACGACATTGGAGATAAATGTACCTTAATAAGTCATATGTAATGACAGGAAGTCTTATGCTGGTTAACATAACCACTGGACAAACCTCGTAGTTTTTTTTTAATCAAGTTAGTTTCTAATATCATTTAAAGCAAACAAAATCTGGCACTGGAGATTTCGTAAACAAAGTAGCGGAATGAAGACAACTAATGTTTATTAAACTAATCACTGACGTGGATAATTTGTCCATCTCTAATTCGCCGGGATAATCTTAACAAACTGCAGAAGGCCGGGCGGCCGAAAGGGGCGCGGGAAGCGGAGGGATCTTAGGCGGGATGATCTGGATAAACGATGCCGAATTTTCAGGCAGATAACACCCGGGAATTATAGAGATTTGCTTTAAATTGGCGGACTTAAGTCGGTCTGTTATCCATCCTAAAGGGGAATTAACTATATACAAAAATAAAAATAAACAAATTTTAAAATAAATTAATATAAAAAGTTTTTACGATCATATTATTGCTCGTATAGAACAATGTAAATATACGAAGATGGTTAAATTGAGGCAAAGTTGCGTATTTTGGGGCTTAATCATTTGGTGAAAGAAAATTATAAATATTCCGAATACCTTCGGAGATATCCGAAAAAAACCGAAATTTTCAGTTTTGGTTTTTAATTTTTTGCGCCTTTATTTTTGACTTGGGAAAAAACAAGAAACACTTTTTCATAGTCGTTTTTTATGATCTACAATATGGCCTTTTTAATTTTTAAATGCGACGTTTCGTTCTTTGGATATCACCATCAAGTCATTTTTTAAAATACGGACCTGGATTTTTTATTACGGTTTTAGGGACTTTTAAGGTTTTGTCATCAATTAACACATCGATATTTAAAATTATCCCTTTTTACCAATTACGGTCCTGGCAATTATTTTTAGGATTAAATATTAAAATTGCATTACAGGAAGTGAGACGTATGGTTTAATAAAATTAGTCAGACAGTCAAGGTCAATTATTTCAGCAGGCCAATAAAACGCATAGTTTTTAAAGCATGGGAAGTAATTATATTTTTTATTAATGTTTTATTATATCTTATCATAACACTTACTTTAATTCGTATAATTTTGTCCTGAGACCTCAAAATATTTTAAAATAGAAAAAGGGACAGTCATGAATAAAAAAGAGGTACATAGGAGTAAAGTGAAGTTAAAACAAACATTTGACGGTTCTAGGGCAAAACTTTAAGACAAATAATAGTAATCGCTATCTATAACCATTTTTTCTTACTGGATAATCTAAAAAAAATAGTGAAATCATGAAGAAAAATGATAACATTTAATAACATGTTAATTTAATACATCACTAATCAACATTATTATTTCTTTTTCCTTGTAATAATAATTGTATCGTATTTTATTAATAGGTGTAAAAAATCTTAAATGTATAAAAAGGACTAAAATTTTATAAAATAATTTACAGGGCCGTAAGGAAAAAAATTGATAATTTTAAATGTATTATTTGATGACGAAACATTAAAATTTTTAAAATGTTTTAATTGTATTAGGTTTCTAAAGCCTATAAGTCCCTAAAACCGTAATAAAAAATCCAGGTCCGTATTTAAAAAATTGACTTGATGGTGGTATACAAAGAACGAAACGTCGCATTTAAAAATTAAAAACCAAAACTGAAAATTTCGGTTTCTTTCGAATATCTCCGAAGGCATTCGAAATATTCAGAATTTTCTTTTACCAAATTATTAAGCCCCAAAATACGCAACTTTGCCTCAATTTAACCATCTTCGTATCTCTTGCCGTTTTTGAGATCCCCATGCATGCACGCGAATTTGTAGCACCCTGTATAGGTAGAGTAAGTGCCTCAAATATAACATTATTGTTTACAGAAAAAAAAAAGTTTTTTAGCGACAAGCGAACAAAGTAGTGCATATATCTTTTGTATTAAAGTACACAGGGACGCCATAGGCATTGGGTTCCTTGGGGCACAGATAGACAATGACAAGCTGTTTCGTCCTTGTTACGACTCATCAGAACGCCAAAACCTATAAGCAATTCCCAGTACACCGAAAATATGCTTTTAAGATATTTTTAATAAATATATGAAGAAAACCTAGTATCGCCATCTGTAGCAATCAACTCAATGCAAAAAATAGCTATCAGAAGTGAAAACATAGAAGTAACAATAAACCAAGTACGTTAGGCCCACACATCAGCATAGGAAAGGTTTTTGCGCATCCCTACACTTTTTCTACGTGTTTGTAGATTCAATAATAAATCGCGCTGCAGTAGCCCACTGGGTGCCGCACCAATCTGTAATACAAAGCCGTGTTTTTCAAAAATAAGGTAGTAGAGGTTAGTGTCCTTACACTCTTAAAAATAACATGGTATGGATTACTAAAATTTGGTTCTGACAACTATTTATTTTCGTGAAATCGGACTCAACCCAAAAATTAGTTTGTACAACCAAAAAAAATTGTCGTTATTGAACTGTTGAACTAATTAATAACATTAACCAACCCAACCTACAAATTTTAGTTGTTACAACGAAATTTTATATACGGATAACTAATTTTATATGGTACTACCGCTTATAAAATTAGTTGTCACAACTAATGTGGAAATATGGAAAATCGAAATTTTTTTTTCAAGGCAATATTGTTTTTGTTAATGATGCAATATTGCCAAAGAAATCATTTATTTGGGCCAAACTTGAAATTTTCATAGAGTAACAATTACGTATGCAGTCACAACATTGTGTTTATTATCTTTTTTCTGTGCTTTCTAACTGTAAGAAAGAATTTGAATCATAAATAAGTAAAAATTTTATATTTTTGTCATTGCAGTTGCACATTAGAAAGTTTGAATGAACTGCTTATAAAGCATGGCAAAATTAGAAAGTTTTTGTCCTTGTTCTCTCATGTTCTTTATAATACATACTTATGCGATACAAAACAGAAACACTAGATGTTTAACTTATTTTACTCAACTTTTTGGGTTGTTCAATTACTTATAGAACTAAATTGTCCTTATTTAAATTTTCTTATCTGCAACTGCGATTATTAAAAAACAAAAAATATCCCCTGGACTTTCTATTTAAAATATTCAGCTATATGAAATTTGTTGTACTTGGCCAGATTAAAAAGTTATCAATATGACGTTCTTTTATAGAAATGGAACATAGAACAAAAACAAAACAAAAAAAAATATTTTTAAGTTATTTCTCATCGGGTCACCTTGCCATGCTTTATAAAAATCTCATTTAAACTTTCTAATGTACAACTGCAATGATAAAAAATAAAATGTTTACTTACTTATGATTTAACTTCCTTCTGTCAATAAGAACGTACACAAGAAAGACAATAAACACAAATAAATTACACCAAATATTGTCACATCCATTTTCCACACGGGCACGGCCATGAAAATGGCCAATTATGCCTTAAAAACACGAAAAAATGGACACGGAACCGCAAAAGCACCCTAACATAAACATAACCTCCTGACAGTCCTCGCTAGAATGATGTCACATATGTCACCCACCGGGCAAGGGCGTCAAGTCTCTATTGATGCCGTTAGTTATAAATATGAAGGATAATATTACTTGAAAAGAAAAGTTAGTTCTGGTAACTAAGAATGTATCTTAATCAAAATTAACAAAATGATAGGGACTACAAATTCATAATGTGTTATTACAAGCTTAATTGATAAATACAAGTTTGTAGGAACCTTGATGTAACATTTAAATAAGATATATACAGAGTAAAATTCAGCTAAACAAAATATTTTATTTCTGCCCACTAATATGAAAACAAGATATTTTCTTTGTTCTGATGGCATCATTTTTTGGTAAATATAACCAAGAAAAAATCTTTTTTGTTTTCCTAACTAAAAATAGTTATTTTTGGTAACGTAAACACGAGTACAAATAAAAATTAGTACCAAATACCAAATCATTTTTAAGAGTGTCTAAGTAAATAGAAAGAAAGTTTTTAGCGGCAGGCGGACAAAGTAGTGCATCTATCCTTTGCATTAAAGTACACAGGGACACCAAAAGTAATAGGTTCCCTGGGGCACAGGTAGACAACTTCAGCCTGCAGGCTTTTTCGTCCTTGTTACGACTTATTAGCAAGCCAATACCTGTAAGCTATTCCCAGTACAGCGAAAATATGCTTTCAAGATATTTTTAAGAATAAAATATATGATGAAAACCTATTATCGCCTACCTGTGATAATATGAAAATAAGATACTTTCTTTGTTCTAATGGCATTATTATGTGGTAAATATAACCAAGAAAAAAACCTTTTTTGTTTTCCAAACCAAAAATAGTTATTTTTGGTAACATAAATACGAGAACAAATAAGAATAAGTACAAAACACCAAAAGTCCTTTTTAAGAATGCAGACTCTCAGTTTTTAATGGTTTACTTAATTCTAAAGTACAAACTGTATCGGATGTGTTAGATGGTGGATACATTTCTAAACTCTATTAAATTTTCGGTTCATAGACCATAAAAACCCCATGGCCACGCATTTTCTGTCTGCAATGTCATATTTCCCGAAAAGTACAAACTTATATTTATTCTGACAACATAAATTGTTCGCTTCGCATACACATACACAACACTGGAAAACTTTATCCAGTGTTCCGTTCGAACAGCCGTTGTCTAGCTCTCGAACTTTGCTAATTTTCGCCCTAGCAAAACAACGAATTGTGCAGCCTCGGCGGCATTACCAAGTTACAAGTAGCCGAACTGGCGTTATCTTGACCGAAACAACTACACCTAGCTTTTGTAGGTTATTGGCTAAAAACTTGTACTAGTTCTAAGGCAGTGGCACCTCTTGGGAGTTGATTGCCGGCAGGGGCGGATACAAAAATTTATCTCAGGGGGGAGCGCCAATCATTTTTAAAAGAAAATTTCCAATATTATTTACCGGGTGTTCCAGATAAGAGAGCACTCTACAGGGATCTTGTAAACTGTAGAAGATACAAATATAGATAAATTAGAAAAAAGTTGCGCCCTACCAAATTTTGCAACGTTGTGTTTTCAAATTTAAAATCTTTGAATATTTCCGAATATATTTGTACCAAACCCAATTTTCACGATTTCGTTTTTATTTTTTTCTGACTCTATTTGCAGAGATATGTCAAAATAAAGTTTTTGAATTCGAAATGTATTATTAATATTGCGTGTGATACCTCGTTGAATTTCGACCTATATGCTTATATATATATATATATCGATTGGGGAGTGTGTATACCTTCTTCCGCACCCCACGAGATGTCCGATCTCATCCCGCCTGGTTACCGGCGTGAATAGAGTGGGTTGGGAGATGATACATTTTACACTCTCCCCTGCATTCTGAAACCTACTAAATTTCGGACATATTTTTTTTATTAAACGTATACACACTCCGGGGATCGAATCCGGACCGCCACGGTCGAATGCCAGTACCACACCTCTGAGCCACTGAATACTTTGATACTTGCACATTTAAAATTGATTTTTCGCTAATTCAAATTCATACTTTACTGCAACTGACAGAAAATATCCTTTACAAAATATAGTGTTTTAGAGATACAAGAAAAATTTTATTTTACATAATAATTTTACTTTTTAACACAAACCTACGTAACGGAAATAAATGTGGCAATTCCCTTGTTGTTATGTTCATTTTCACTTTCTCATCGTTGTAAAGTAACTTTGCTGTCTGAGTGTTCACACTGCTTTGGTGTAAATTTGTTAACCACAACATGTGACACCACATTATATTAACACCATTGGTGTTACTTATGAATACCGCTTAGGGTAGGTAAATAACACCATCAAACTTTAAAAAAAAGTCTACTCACGTTCTAGACATGAACTGTTTGTCCGCCTGTCGGCTGTTATCGATAGTCGCACTACACCTTCAGTTTTGATCACCGGTAACGGCCAGCAGTTCTCGGCAGTTTCGATTGCTGCCTCCATTTCACTAGACACGCACATCATCAGTTCAAACATGTCACAAGAAGAGAGCGTAGCAGCAATTGTCATTATATCGCACGAGCAGAGAAAAAGAAAAAAACAATTTGGATGAAACAGTGGTTAAAAAAACATTGCACTTTCTCCTACATTGAGCTTATACGAGAACTCATACAATCGAGTGCAAGTAATTTTAAGAACTTTCTTAAGGTGAATGATCATTGTTTCGAGTACTTTTTAAATTATGCTTCTAGTTAATATTTTAACCTATTTAAGTTTCTTTCTAAATGCACTTTTCAACTTATGTGTTTTATGTTCCACAAATTCTACAGTAGCTTCAACATCTATTATTTCATACAGTAAAAGTAACCCTTCATAAGCCTTCGTTCACAAAAGCTCGGTTGGCAAATGAAGTCTTTTATGTTCCACAAACATTTATGTTTGCGGTACAAATCAATAAAATCTTTGATTTTTTAACCTTTTAAAGTTCTTTTAGCCATTTTCAATCACAACATTTTCGTCTGAAGTAAAAGTAGGCCTGCAGTCCTATGCTGGCCGGCAAACGACTACATACGTTCGGTTTTAACTAGCGACAATCGCCGGCCGGCCCTGGTTCGTCATTTAACTGTGCGGGTGTATTGGAATCGGCCTGCCGGCCATTATCTCTCCGGAAAATTCCTGCCGACCCGGCCGATTAAAGGTCAGTAGGCTACTTAACTGCAGTATTGTACAGAATAGGATATTTTCAAGAATTTAATACTTTGCTATTGAATCATTTTCAAATAATTATCTTATAGAGTACTTAGGAGTATCTAAAAAGATTGGGAATATCCTATTCTATTATTATTATTATTATTAAAACAAAAGTAATCACTTTGGTAATTTTGTGAATACCTTTTGGAATCGAGTTACGACTAGTCTCATGATTGTCTCCTCCGAAAGTGGCCGGAATTTGGTCTCATGTGCAAAATAAATCTCAGTTTGGACCCTTTTTTTAAACTAATTATTATTAGTCTAATTAAACAAAAAAGCGCATTTCTGTTCAATTAGTTCCATCGTTATTAGCCTCGTTATATTCACGTGCCTATTAAAACTTCTCCCAATCTCCGTTATTTATTTGCCAAACAACAACAGAACTATTTAAATGAAACTGGAATTAATTAATATCGTTTAATTTGAAAACAAATATCGGCATAAAATTTTATTATACAAATAAATTTTAGGGTTATTTTTCGCGTTATTGCCCCCATAATTAATTTCAGTATCATTGATGCGCGTTTGTTTTTAATGGTGCATGATTCCCAATTAAAAATCGATCTGTATTTCATACATATCAAATTATTTTAATTATGAAATTGAAAAGCTTGGAAAATTATTATATATGAAAGGCTTTATGACCATTTTTTTATATAAAGAACCGTACATTTTTTCCCGAAAATCGATACGAAATAAACTGCTGGACAATTGCTTTCGAGCAAGAAATATTTTTCCTAAATTTAACAATTAATATTTTCTGAACCAGATATGATATCGACCTACGGTTTTGAATGGTTCATAGACTCATCCCTTAAGAAACAATTGTCAAAATTGGATTTTCTTTAACTGTCAGAAAACTTTATATACAGGGTGTTAAAGAAGACAATGATTTTTGCTCCAATTTTAATGGCGTGTAACTTTCACAATAATATTTTTAAATTTTATTACTCTACGTCAATTGAATCACTGGTTCATAGCAAAGAAAGTAATTTTTCAAATTTTTGATATCTGCTATATTTTAAGAAATACCAATTTTTTTGGAAAACCTTGTTTTATTTTAACTTATTGGTAGCTAGATCTCACTATGCGTTGTATCGTGCAAACTTTGCGAGTGATTATTATACATTATGAAAAGCTTGATTATATTCAGTAACAATAGTTGTACCTAAATGTTATGATGTACAGTGGCGTGCTGATAAACGCCTATATATCTATGGTTTATGAGTATAGTGTTAGAAAGTTAGAAATTAATAAACACATTTTTTTCAAAAATTAAATTGAAAAAATTATCTTTGTTAAAACTTTGTAAACACACTGTATAATATACCTGTAGTGCGATATGAAAAACTAAAAAATAAGAAAAAATTTACCTAACTAGGGGCGAGTACTTTCCAATATAAAACAAACGTAAAAAATTGTGAGATACTTATAAAACATAGATATATAGGTGTTTATAAGTACGCCACTGTACATTATAACATTTAGGTACAACTATTGTTACTGAACATAATGAAGCTTTTCATAGGGTATAATAATCACTCGCAAAGTTTGCACGATACAACGCACAGTGAGATCTAGCTACCAATAAGTTAAAATAAAGCAAGGGTTTCCAAAAAAATTGGTATTTCTTAAAATATAACAGATATCAAAAATTTACTTTTACACACAAATTACTTTCTTTGCTATGAACCAGTGATTCAATTGACGTAGAGTGATAAAATTTAAAAATATTATTGTGAAAGTTACACGCCATTAAAATTGGAGCAAAAATCATCGTCTCCTTTAACACCCTGTATATAAAATTTTCTGACAGTTAAAGAAAATCCAACATTGACAATTGTTTCCCAAGAGATGAATCTATCAACCATTCAAAACCGTAGGTCGATATCATATCTGGTTCAGAAAATATTAACTGTTAAATTTAGGCGAAATTTAGGGAAAAATCCAGCAGTTTATTAACATTTTTGATAAAATTTTAAAAACAAAAAGTCAATATTTCCTTGCACTTAGTCGTTGCTAGGCAACGGAAAATAACTGTTAGAAAATATTTATTTTTTTACTGTAAGGAAATATTATTTCTGTACTTTATTTCCATTTTTTTTTCTTTTTTTTTTTGAAGGCCTGTCTATACGCCGGATGCACTTAGGCCAGGTTTGGCCCATTGAACTTACACTGTTTGAGTCTTCACACCCACTCGGTGATCCCCAATTTGTGTAGGTCAACTGGGGAGAGAGTCAAGATGTCCTCTGGTTCCAGTTTTCGTTTCCTCTTCCGATCTAGTGACTCGCAATGGCAGACTATGTCCTGTACTGTTTCCCTAGCTTGTCCGCACAATCTGCAGTTTAAGTCTCCATTGTACAGTTGCATTCTGTGTAGATGATTCTGGACAGCCATGTGTCCTGTCAGAATTTCTGTAATGGTTCTCAACTGCTTCCTATATACATTTGAAGCAGCTGTTTCGTAAATCTCGGGTCTGAATTCCCAATAAAGCATTTGCTATGGTGTAATCTCTGTCTGTTGCTCCAGTAGATTTTGTGTCCACTCCTGATCCATCGCTTTATGGCATCTCGTACTATGCACCTTGGTACTCCGAGTGCCGGTTCTGGATCAATAAATGTATTATTTTCTGAGCCCTTCTTCGTAAGGCTTTATCATTTCCTGTAATACCTTCGTGTCCTGGTACCCACTGCAGTATTACTTTATTTACTTTTGCCAGGGCCTCTAGTTCCCCTTGACATTATTACTTTGTTTACTTTTGCCAGGGCCTCTAGTTCCCCTTAACATTATTACTTTGTTTACTTTTGCCAGGGCCTCTAGTTCCCCTTAACATTATTACTTTGTTTACTTTTGCCAGGGCCTCTAGTTCCCCTTGACATTCCCATGCCAGTCTTAAGGTTAC
Organism: Polydrusus cervinus; assembly: GCA_935413205.1. Taxonomy (NCBI): domain Eukaryota; kingdom Metazoa; phylum Arthropoda; class Insecta; order Coleoptera; family Curculionidae; genus Polydrusus; species Polydrusus cervinus. The sequence goes on from OW284511.1 coordinate 16,631,926, forward strand.
CTTGTTCCATATAAGTGATCTAAGGGCTGCTTGACTGTCAGAATATATTAGGTGGGCTGAAAAGTTCTTAGGCTGACTCATAGATGGCGTTACTAGAATTAAATCCATGTGATTTTTACTTAGTACTAACCTTCAAAAGCTTTATGTGTATAAATTTCACAGCTGCCTGATAATTAGTTCGTGAGATATAGCATTGTGAGTGAAGCAGCTTTTGTTATTGTGAAAAAATGGATAAAAAAGAATTTCGTGTGTTAATAAAGCATTGCTTTTTGGCAAAAAAAAATACTGTTGAAGCCAAAGCTTCCCCATCCACCATATTCTCCATATCTGGCCCCCAGTGACTTTTTCCTGTTTGCAGACCTTAAAAGAATGCTCGCTAGAAAGAAATATAGCACTGATGAAGAGGTAATCGACGAAACTGAGGCCTATTTTGAAGCTAAAGAGAAATCGTACAATAAAAATGACATTGAAAAATTGTATGACCGCTATAATCGTTGTATCGCCCTCGAAAGCAACTATATTGAATAATAAAATCGAATTTTGTCAAAAAAAATTTTTTACTATGTTAGCCTACGAACTTTTCAGCCCAACTCAGTGGCGTATATAAGGGGGGGGGGGCATTCAAAAATACTCAAACCGAATTTGGTTATCGGCTGCCTTAAGACAAAGCCTAAGTTTACCGTTGATCCCACCCCGATTGATTTATTGTCTCTGTCTGTAGTCTGGACTACTAGAGAAGACTTTGGCATTTACCTACAAACTGTCAGAATATTTACAGTCAGTAAATATAGATTTGGCTGTTGCTCTTGAAAGGGTAAGTCAGGTTTCAGTTTTTTTAATAACATAAGATACAGGGAAAATTATCCAGCCGAAAATGCGGAACAGTACTACAGAATTTCTCTCTTTGTCCCAATTATTAAGGATTTAATACATTCTCTTGACGAACGTTTTTGAAACCAGAGAGAAACAATAACAACGCTAGATACTTCAATTCCTGCAAACGTAAAAGATAGAGATTTTAAACAACTTTTGCCTGCATTTCAAATATACTCGAACGATTTGGAAACGAACAATCAGTCAATAACTACGTGCTGAATTCGAATTGTGGAAAATAAATTGCATTAATTTTCAAAAGCCAATTAAAACGGTTGTAGAGGCCCTTCAAGAATGTCAAAAACATATGTTTCCAAATGTTACATATACTACTCATAATATTATCAGTACTTCCTGTAAGTACTGCGTCCTCTGAAAGAAGCTTTTCGACTCTCAAAAGGTTGAAAACATACTTGCGAAACAGAACAGGGGAAGATTGTTTGGTGGGACTTACTTTACTGACGATTCATCGAAATATTCGCATCGATATTGGTGATGTTATAGATGAATTTGCTAGAAAAAATAGAAATTTTGATTTTACTATTAAGTAAAAATAATTGTTTTGTTCGTTGTTGCTTAAATGTTCTGTATTTTTGTCAGCTAATAATAAACAAATAATTTTAACAGTTAATAATAAATGTAGCAATTGTAGTCAAAATATTTTTTTTATTTAGGGCCCTCCCCGAAACAAATTTCTATATACGCCACTGGCCCAACTGATATATGGATCCGCTGATTGAGGGAAGCCCTCCTATTGTTTTCATGTGCACACTGTAATATGGTGTAGGTTTGTGCTTGGAACACTGTGGGAGACTTTCCAGGAGAGAAAAACGCATTTTTCTCCGGTCTTACTCCGGTACCCTCTTTGATTTTGTACTAGATTATTGCTCCAGGAGTAGTTTCTCTCATTCCTTATAAAAACATCAATTTTGGCGTGGTGAGCGTGTTATAGATACCTATGTAACAAAAGGCAAACTAATATATTGATTTTGTGGTGTGTTGGTTTCTCATTTTGCTCGGTGGGGAGGGGGGGGGGGGGAGGGGCTGCAGCTCAGTAGCCTTCCCCTTGATTGCGCCACTGTCCCTTTTCCCAATCACTTACACTGACAATATCCGTGTAGAGTGGAAAAAATAAATTTAACGTGAAATGAAATGAATTCCATTTGATTTTTTGCGATGCATATAGTTCAGTGACCCAATCGCACTAAAACAGAACGAACCGGTTAAAATCGAGCGCGATGTAAACGAAAAAACACGCATTAATCTTTTGCTGTTTCCTTTTTTCCGTAGTCTCGCGTTAAACCTAGAACCCCATCTAAAATCTAATCATGTAGCGATTGCAGATTACGTCAAATTTCATGACTGATTGAAATTCAATTTTCGCCAGCATTGGAAAATTTGCGCGTACATGAAGGAATTTTCCTGACGCTTGAGGGATCTTTTTTTGCAATTACCGAAAATAAATTTAAAATGAAAATTGATATTGTTTTACTCTAAGTTCAAAATTATTATCAATTTCATTTGGAGTGCAGCGGGTTGCACGAAATTAGGGTAAATAGTTCCAGTTACTCCAACAAACGCGAAATGAAATTTAAGTTAGCAAGCTGCTTGCTTGGTGGAAGATACATATTATTGTTTGAGAAAGCAATTCGCCTACGGCTCGGCCGTGCTCAATTTACTTCCTCGTGTAAAATAGGCATCATATTCATTTTGTTGTACAAACTTCTGTTTTTATAAAGATTTCTTTCTATATTAATTAGCAATATTATTTATAGTTGATGACCGTACCTTGATGAAATAATATATTACATAACAAGTGATGAAAGTGATACTTTTTAAACAAGGATATATTTAGCACGAGGCATCAGTCGAATGCGAAAATTTTCCGAGTTTTAGAATAATCACTTTCACACGAGTAATGTACACTATTTTTCCAACGACCACAAAAAACTATTAAAAAAGCCTTTGATTTGTGAAAAGAATATTTCAAAACTAGTGTTGAAAAAAAAAATATCAACACTAGTGTTGAAATTAGCATACTTAGGATTATGTTCCACTTAATATCTGGTCTTATAGTTTGTTAATAGGCTGTTCCTTTATTTATAGTTTAACTTTTTCATTTTTTCATATTCAACATTATATATATCATAGGAAGAACTAATCCTGAATTGACTTCTAGATTAAGCAGAATGAAAAATTTTAAATTTAATCAAGGAAAGATGCACTAAACTTAAATTTAAAAAATCCACCCAACAATGATTTCAATTCAAAATAATTCTATTAATTACTTAATGTTTTTATAAAAAAAAAGTCAATTTGATCATTTGAACCTGTGACCTTGCGATCTGTAGGCTAGAGCTCTATTCTCTACGCTGTCGCTAATGAAAAAGATTTGTTGTTTAATACATGACATTCTCTTCAGCGCGATTTGTTTTTTCTTGTAATAGATTTTCCAGTATATTATTAACATTTTTTATAATTTCAGATGGCGTATTTTCACACTCTAATTCAGAATCACTCGACAAATTTAAATTCAACCTCATAACAATGCAAGCCATGGTTACTTAACTAAGTACTGTTCTTTTTTTTTTGGGTCAAACAAGAAGTTGTAAATCAGGAAACTTTAATAACTCCCATAAGACAAAATCTAACATGTCATAGAAGGAACAAACTTAGTCCCCGAATCCCGTATTTATTTTATTAAGTCTGCACAGTCGGAACGACGGACTGGCATTAAGAAACATAATATAAAAAGCAAAGTCGTACGATAAAAGGCCCTGATTTATTTTATAACAAAAAGAATCCGGGATTTTACAGGGTAAATAAAATTAAAGCGCTCTTTTTCCTTTTCCTAAGTTTCGCGGAGTAGAAGGATCCATTTAGTTATCTCTAAATTTATCTCTTATCCACTGTGGCAGTAGTTGAGCGCGTAGATAGTTTCTCTAGGAAAAATAAACAATCCCTCCGATGTTTTACACAGAGAGAAAAAATAGAATGTAAATAGAAACAGATAAGTAGGTCTAAATCCATGGGCGTCCGAGGGAACTTTTCGGGGGGTAAATAACAACAAAAAGCTAAACAAAATGTTTAAACATTTTTAAATACAACAAATAATTATTCAGGTTTGTTGGGAAAAATAAATGTTAACTTTCTGGATTCTTTTGCAAATTCATCAATAATTTTTAAAATATTTTTTTTTCCTTTACAAATTTGCGATTAACCCTCATTATACGTAGACGGTCCAATCGCTACTCAGTCATAGTCGAGCGAATCCAGGGTTTCACTCTTCTGAGAGTACGGAATGATCTTTCGACTATAAACGTGGTTGAAGCTAAACAAATTGCTATCGCAATTGCCTGACCAATACTTGGATAAAAGTTGCAATGTTCCAGTAACTCTGACATGGATGTATCTTCTGTGATATTATTTGAACTTGTCCAAAGATAATGCCATAAAAGGGCTTCTTCTTTAAAATTGTCTAGGCTTTAATGACAATAAATTTTGTGAATTATTTTTTCAAATTCCTCAGTTTTATTTCTTTTTTAAGACATGTGAATGTGGTTGGTAAAGCATGAAAGCTGGGTTAGTGTCTTCCGAGAACGATTATATTAAAGAATCCAAATAGTTAATAAATATCGATCTTCTGTAATATTCTTCGACCGAAGTTGAATTGTAATTATCACGATGTATTTGTCGTCCAGCCAATTTTAAAAACTTTAAGATATATGTCAAACAATTCAGCAACAGCCTTTGCCTCGCAAAATATTGTCACATGGGGAAGAATTAAAGGCGACAAGTCTCCATAACACCTACTTTATTATGCAGTATGAAACGGCAGTTTAATGGTTACACAAAATCAAACTTTACTTACAATAACATATTTGGCTAGGGACAAGCTCTCTAGGGCAAGGGGCTGATAATTGGAACAGGAATCTGCGCGGCCACTGACCCAATATTACTTATCTGGATCGAGTCGTATCTACCCAAAATGGTCGTGACTTGACCGGAATGGTGTCGACCGGAATGGTATCTACCCAAATGGTGTCGGCCGGAATGGTCCCTACCCGATGGTGGTGACCTGAATGGTCTTGACCGAGTGGTGTCGTTTGCATAGTACCGGCCTGCTATTTATACCAATCAGTATCAATAAACTAACCCAGTTATTGATTGGTAACAAAATGCAAGCTCGGCAACATGCTAAGATAGCATCCTTGTAGTCTGCATGTTTTGATAACAAATAATTGGGTCAGTAGGTATATTTAATATTAACTTTTTAACTAATAAAATTGAATTTTGGATAAAATAGAAGATTCATATATGTCTATATATGACAATATTTTATGGGATGTCGAATTAACTTCTTCATTTCGATATTTTTAAAACATATTTAGTAGGTGGTCGATATATTTTTTAACTTCCAGCATCTATTGATCTACCTTGTAGTATATATTTACTACTGGTTCTAATAGACTCGAGTATTTTGCGATTACATGTAAGCTTACAATAAAAGATCCATCTGATATAGCAGCAAAGAGTTGATTAGCGTTAGATTGCGATGCTGTATTGAAATTTGTATCTACTGATATTAATTGGGCTAGTTTTAATATCTTTAAAATTTTTTGAAAATATTCTTATACTCTTATATTTTTCTGACCAACGTGTTTCGAGGAGTAAAGGAAGGTAAGGCGCCATCTGTCTTCTTAAAGTGCTTTCACGGAAAAAGCAAATAACTTCCTTGATAATTTAAAACACCATTTTGAATTTCGCGGACATTGCAATCATTGACCACACGATTTAGCCTGTGAGAAGCACAGTGAAAATATAAAGCTTTGGAATATATATCCGTAATTAATTTTTGTCCTGCCATTGTAGAGCAGCTATCAAATCCTAGGCCCAGTAATTTAGCCATGTCGATGTTTGATTTACTGCAAATTAAAAGAAGTTCGGTTGTAATAAATTCTGCATTCATTTTTTTAAGGGGAGCGAATCTTAAAAATTCTTGTTAATCGTTAGAAAGTTTTCCTGTTTTGCAACGAATCTTACCGCAATGGAAAGCTGTTCAATTCCTGAAATATTCTCTCTTCGATCGTTTAGTGTTTTTTCATCTGCTAGTAAGGAAAATTCAACGATATTTTCACTATTAATTCGTTACATTAATACATAAATTAATAAATAAAATAAAATGTTTTTTTTTTTGGAAGTGGCACTTCCTCTACTATCTCTAAATAGTCGCCACTAATGGTAATGTGTGCAATATGCAAATTAAATTATAATATAAATAAATAATTTCCTGGACAATCGGCAAACAAATTATATTTTATCAGTAATGATCGAACCTAATAATAACTCAAATATTTGTTTTAATTATTAATTCCTAATAACATTTGCTTGCATCATTTCCATTTGTTTTCGTAGATTGTTTCAATTAAATATTGATCCATTTGTTGTATTTATATTTTGTGATAATATAAACTATATCTAATTACCGCCCCCCTGACTGGCCAAGAAATTATCATTAAAGAATACCTTTGCGGTGTCCACATTTTTTACAAGAACTTTACTTGAGAATGAAAATGTTTCCAAAATTTATGCCCGCGGCCTATCGGTAATAACATTTTTGCTTGGGGTTACATTTTTTATTTTATAATATACAGGGTGATTCCTAAGTTGATTCTTTTTTAGCTGTGTATAGAAGGCATTAAAATAAAAAACTTTTTCAAATACCTTTTTTCAAAAAACTTAAAAATAGCCGAGTTACAGAAACAAAAAAAAAAGTGCGGGCCTGTTACTCAAAATGTAGCCCTTTACTTTATATTGTTTTTCTCCGTTTTTGGTATGTTAGTCATGCATTTTACGGATCGGTCGTCAGTTATTTATTTTATCAATCGCTGCGCGGTGTGGTTTTCTGAAGCAAATTAATTTTAATAAATTAGTGAAAATGGTAAAATTTTAAAACAATGAACTAATTATGGTGCGAATTTATTATGAGTGTCGTAAAAGTGCGGTTGTTTCTTCTTTATACCCAGAAGTTTTCTTAATGTTATTCAACGGGCAAGTTAGGCAGAACCGTATTTGATCTATAGTGTATTAAATGAATGTAAGTACTTTATTTTTGGGTTTTTGGAAAAAAGGTATTTGAAAATGTTGTTTATTTTAGTGCCTTCTATATGCAGCTAAAAAAGAAGTATCAACTTGGGAATCACCCTGTATTTTTTCTACTCTCACATGGATATTTGCTGTTTCCTTCACACTAAAGTGATCGAAAAAGTGGTCTATTCCAGTTAACTGAACGGATATAATTTCATGTCTATCCTAGTTAGGATATGAAACTAACCAATCACAGTGGTCGATGATAAAGAAACCAAATATACACGTTGTAAATTTTACGATTCGTTTTAATGACACCTAAAAAATGTGAGGTTAAGAATATACTTCAAAAGGATGCAAATTTGTCAGATCGATTTTGTTATTTTATGTATTTGAATGCATACACCATTTTTTTTCTAAAGAGTGCACTGAATGGTACGAAAATTAAAGATATAAAAATAAAATATAGTTTTACCGAACTATTCTAAAGTTTTTCTGACAAAACTAAAGATAAATACACTTTCTTCTTTTAAAAAGCTCCAATTTTTCACTCATTTCGAGACAATTACTACAAGGTTTAATGCATAAAATGTATATACAAAATGAACGTTTGTTTTTACGTTTTTTTGCCTTGACGGGGCTCCAACCCCAATTCACATTAAAACTCTTATTATACGCAACAGATTTAGAAAAATAAATGGTTAATTTTTCTTAAATGGTGGGAACTAGATAGAGATAAGTACATAAAACCAGATAGAGCAGAAGAAATTATAAGATTTTTATATTTATTGTTCGAGTTTGTTACGCAAGCAGGCAAAGGTTTAGAAAAAGAAATTGTCCATTTTTGTATATCGCTTTTTACTTGAAAAAGTAGTCCATACTTTTAAAGTGGAGTGGAAATTCAGAAGGAAAGAAATAAGAACACAAAGTTTTCCTCCACTATTCTATTAATGAAATTCTTATGGTTTAAAAAAACTTTTTTCTCTACATGTTTCGAATGCAGAAGCATTCATCTTCAGGAGAATAATTGAAAAAGAAGAAACTGATAGATATCACCTTAACGGAGCATCAAAATTGTAAGTTCAATGAGTAGCACGGTGACAAAAACAATACACACGTTGTATTGTAAAAAGAAATATACAAGGAAACCAACCTCCGATTTACCATGTTAAACCAAAAAACCGGTTTTAACGGTTTAACATAGTAAATCGGAGGTTAATTTCTTTGGATAGAGAATGAAAAACTAAGATAGGGAGGTGAAAACCATTTTTCTCTAAGATGAACCGTTCCAATGTTACAGCCTGTCAAAGTCAAAAAATGCCATATTTTAAACGTCAATTACTCAAAAACAATTGAATTTAGACATATGACATTTTATACAAAATATACGTGGAATTGTATAGGGAATTAGAAACTAATATAATATATAGGGTGTTCCATTTAAAAAAATGCAAGTTTAGTCCGCCACACTTTTTTGAGCCACCCTGTATAATGTAAAATATTTTTAAAATATGCCGCTTTTAAGTCGATACCTTATGCTGGTTTAGTATTTTTGATAAGCTCCTCGATATTGATTTAATCTTCCATCCCCGCCACGTTGGCGGACCCGGTATATGGGATTAAGGCCAAGAGTATAAATGAGTAAAAGAGTTTAAATGTGGAATAAAAGGTATAACATATTTGTGTGAGAAGAACTGTGGTTATATGTGAAATTGAAAAAATAAAAGGTTAGTAATTATTTAAGAAAAGAAAATTGTAGGCTGGTCATTACAGAAACTATAGAGAATGATGTGTGAGGAAGATAAAAGTTAATAAATTGTATTAAAAACAAAAAAGTTTTTTGTTTAAAGTGGTAGTTCTAGTTAATAAGATTTACTAAATGAAAACCACATAGTGTTAGTGACCATTGATTAATGTAGACCTTACTAGTTTTATTTAGCATTTTGTAGTTAAATTTTTAAGAAATTTTGGATTAAATAATATGAGGCTAGAAACGCAACCACGTTTCCAAAAAGACTAGGTCAAAAAAAGGACAAAAAATAAATTCAAATTAATAATAACTTTCCTCACCCTTTCGTCTCGGTTAAGTTACCGTATGTCACGTTTTCTTATATAATCTATCTAACTAGAAATTACATCTGTTGGTAACTGACTTAAAGGCAAAATGTATAATGAAAGCGACGACTCGAAACGTTGTCAAGTTCTGTCGCGTTGTCTGTAATAACAGTCACAGGCCATCGGCCTCGCTTTAAATTAATCCCTACCGGACGATCTGAAGTTGTGTGCTTTCGATTGTGTAAATATTATTTCTCTCGCGGTTAAATATTTTTCTAAATTTAAATTGTGCTGCTGTTTGTTTGCTCTCTTCCGTAAAAAAAATTACCTTAATCAACAATGAGATCCTCGTGTTTAAAATTACCGTAAAACTAACTTAATAATAATGCTAAGTGAAATTAATTTTATCTACTTTCATCTATGAATAAAAATATTTGGCAAAAGGCATTTTTAAAAATAAAAATGCACCTGTAAAAATGCACCTGCTATTAAGTTTACTAATCAAGTTTTTTATGTTGCCTTTCGCATGGTTACTGTCGAAACTTTGTCAAACAAATTCAAAAATATAAAAAGCGTTTTTGAGCGATTCTGATGGAAGTTTACCCTCTGATATAGATGCAGCGGCAAACGAGGCGATCTCAAGTTTAGTTCCGACAAAATCCAAGGCGCGGTATGAGTTGGAGTATCAGAAGTTTGAAGATTGGTGCAAACCTAACAAAATAAAGGAGGTGTCTGGGTTATTTTTCCGTAAAGCAACGCTCCCAGAAACCATCTACACTATGGACTCACTACTCAATGTTAAGAACTATGATTTCAGTCAAGAAAAATCAAGATATAAGCAGATTTTCTCAACTAATCGCATTTTTGAAAAGAAGGTTAGAGGGTTACAAGGCCAAAAAGTTCAAAGTTTTCACAAAGTAAGACGTATGTATTGTAAGTTTCTTAGTACTGCAGATGATGAAACATATTTACTTATGAAGGTTGTTATGATAATCGGCATTTTTGGAGCTTGTCGGCGTGAAGAACTAGCTAAGTTAATATTGGATCATATTGAACACAATGATTTGTATATAAAAATTGTAATTTCATTCTCGAAAACCAAAATTATGCGAGAATTTGTTATAACAGAAGGAAATGTGACAGGTGTCAACTGTTTAAGTATTTTTCGAAATTATGCTAAACTTCGTCCTCTTAATGCAACTTACAGGCGGTTTTTTGTATTCTATGGAAAAGGAAAATGCACCTCCAGCCTGTCGGAATTAATAGTTTTGGAAATATACCAAAAAAGATTGCAACAAAACTTGGATTGAATAATCCCGAAGGATACAGTGAACATTGTGTTAGGAGGTCCTCAGCCATCATTCTAGTTGATGGTGGTGCAGATATGCAGATGTTAAAGCGTCATGGGGGCTGGAAATCCTCTTCTACGGCAGAAGGCTACGTTGAGAATTCTTTAGAAAATAAGAAACAAATAGCAAAGAAAATCATGGGGTTAGACACGGATTTAATGATTGGAAATTCGAACGTAAAGGGCTCCATCACATCCACTTCTGGTATACAAATTTCTAACTGTAAAAAGTGTATTATTAATGTTAACCTTAAGTGTTATATTTTAATTAATAATTGGGAATTAATTTTATAATTGTTAATAATTCTTCTTAAAAGTGTGGTTTTATTTAACAGCAAAATTTTAATAAAACAGTTTTTTTCATTACAGCACTAGTGCTGTAAATGCATCTATTACAGCACTAGTGCTATAATAGATGCCCTTACAAAACGATTGTAAACTTCATATTACTAAATGAAAGTAGATAAAATACTTTTTCAGTATTGTGCGCATTCGTGGAAAATTGCTTTATAAATGGGAAATTTTATTTTTAAAGGTTTCTACGCTGCCACTGTGCAGCACTGAACATTAAGAATATGAAATTTTTCCGTACAGTTAACTAGAATTGCCTACTTTTCTCGTCACATAAGTGTAAAGGAAACAGAAAATTTCCATGTGGGAGTAGAAAAAATAGTGTATATTACTCGTGTAAAAGTGATTATTCTAAAACTCGAAGTATTTCCGCACTCGCCTGACGCCTCGTGGTAAATGTCTCCTCGTTTAAAAAGTATCACTTTCATCACTTGTTGTAATATGTAATTACTAAGGATCCCGCCAATGCACTAAAAACGTGTTTCTTTCCCTCGTACTTCACAACTTTAGGTTTATTTTAACTTTTTCATTTTTGCCTAACTAGAGAAAAAAACGACATTTAAACCCTACTTAACAATGATTAAAACAACGAGCAGTTACTGACCCAACTCAGGCCAACTTACGCTTAACTTTATAATGAAAACAAGAAACCACCGCGTCAAGTGTCGTCCTAACTGTCTGTAATAACAGCTCTGACCACCGCCTGGTTTAATTTTAATCCTTGCTGAACCCGAACTTCTTGTTTATTTGAGTTTTGGAATTGTCCCCTTCCCCTAAATATCCTCATTATAATTATATCAGAAATGTGAATATTGCGCTATACGGACATACGGAGCTCTTCTTCTTTCTCCTTACATCATAGTATGTACGATAGTGGTAGATTGGTTCAATTACACTGTTCTACACGATATTTTTTTCTGGGGTACTGATGTTTGATCCTAAAGGGCATTGTCATTCTAAAACAGAATCTGTAATTTAAATTGCTCGATCAGGCACAGATTTTGAGATATTCAATATTTTATGGCAAAATTCAGGTAAAAATTGCCCTAAGTAAAATGCAATTATCTAGGATAATATCTACTTGGTAATTTTCACCAAATTAGTAACCGAGGGCAAAAATATACCTGAAACTATATTTTCGGGATTATTATAATCCTCAAAACACAATAGGAGTGACAAAGGGGAGGGATCTACCAGTGCGGCATGGCAGTTTACAAAACTTAATATAACAATATCGATGGGGTTAATTGCATCTAATTCGTTCTTATAGGAAGTTGTGAAGTGTGGCAAATAAGTGTCCGAGAAAATGTCATCACGTTATAAGTGCCGTAATAACCCAAACAGTTTCTGCTATATTTGTGGTGAATATACTTTTGAAAGACACAGAAAACAAATGTCTCTAGTTGTATATAAAGCCTACAAACTGTATTTTGGTTGTCCGATTGGTGATTAAGATAAAAAATGGGCGCCACATTTTTGTTGTGCGAACTGTTATGTGAAGTTGCTACAGTGGTGGAATGGAAAACCTGTTTCGATGGCCTTTGGTGCGAGGCCAAGGATCATGTTAGAGATTGCTACTTTTGTCTAACGGATGTACGGGGCTTTACTAGCAGGAAGTCTAAACAACACATAGGATACCCCATAAACGTAGCTTCTGCTATACGACCAGTACCTCATAGCGCAGAAATTCCTGTACCACCAGTTCCTCGAGATGAAGATAAAATCAGTGGCGTACTTGAGAATATGCCAGAAACAAAAGCAGAAACACCTTCTGGGACGGAAAGTCACTCAAATGATGAAGAGTCCTTGTCTGCATCAGACCCATCATATGAGCCTCCTGAACACGTAGTACCGCATCTCTTGTCTCAGGGTGAATTGAATGATTTAGTCAGAGATTTAGGTCTAAGTAAAAGTAAGGCAGAGCTTCTGGGTTCACGTTTGCAAGAGTGGAATCTTTTACAGCCAAGCACACATGTAACAGTTTATAGAGACAGAGAGCTGGATTTTCTCAATTTTTTTGAGAAAGATGACATCATGACGTCTTGTAAGGACATTAAAAGCCTAATGACAGCCCTAGATAGACCATATAAATCTTCTGATTGGCGCCTATTCATAGATGCATCTAAAACAAGCTTAAAAGCTGTATTACTTCATAACGGTAACTTCCTGTCTTCGGTTCCCGTTGGTTATGCAAGTTTGACGAAAGAATCATATGGTGTGCTTCAACATGTATTAACAAAAATTAAATACCAAGATCACAAATGGAAAATCTGCGGAGACTTCAAAATACTCGCAATGATACTTGGCATGCAAGGAGGATATACGAAGTACTGTTGTTTTTTATGTGAGTGGGATAGTCGTGCTCGAAAAGAACATTTTGTAAGAACAGTATGGCCAACCAGAAAATTAACCGTTGGAGAGAAAAATGTGACGAATGAATCTCTTGTTGCCCCTCAAGACGTAATTTTACCACCGCTGCACATTAAATTGGGTTTAATGAAGCAATTTGTGAAAGCAATGGATAGAAATGGCCAAGGATTTGCTTACCTCACTACCAAGTTCCCCCGCCTGTCTGATGCAAAAATTAAGGAGGGTATATTTGTGGGACCACAAATAAGATATCTGATGAAAGACGATACTTTCGACACACTTTTGTCTACAAAAGAAAAGCGTTCATGGATCGCGTTCAAGAACGTATGTAAGCAGTTTTTGGGAAGACATCGTTCTGAAGACTATAAAGATGTAGTTAAGGAAATGTTAAATGCATATAAAGATATGGGATGTAATATGTCTTTGAAGGTTCATTTTATGCATTCCCATTTAGACTACTTTCCAAATGATTGCAGCGAAGTATCAGATGAGCACGGAGAGCGCTTCCATCAAGAGATAGCGGCAATGGAAAAGAGGTATGAGGGAAAATGGCAACCGTCAATGCTTGCAGACTACTGCTGGAATCTTAAAAGAGATTGCGACAAGAAATACAAAAGAAAAAAATAAATTTTTGTGATATTATGTTTTTCGATATTTGTATATATTCTAGTTTTAAAAAAAATATATTTTGTAAAAACTTTTAACTTTTCATGTAAAATATACAGCAGTTAAAAACATACGTACAATGTGTATTATTCTCATGCCGGGGGATCTAAGGAAGGAAGGTGTAGGGGACCCAAATATTTTTTTAAAATTTTTTTTTAACTTAATTAACGTAATATATAATACCTGGCATCAATTACCCACGTATAGTTGGTCCTGTCTTCAAATATCCTTCATTCAATTGCCGTGTTTTGATAAATAATGAACAAACAAAAAAATCGAATTACTCAAAAACGTTGCCTGATAGAGAAATATTGAAAGTAGATCTGAGTTTAGGAGGCGAAAATCATTAATAATCAAGTACCAGAAAAAGAAAATTTTTTTTTTATTTGCAAAGATTCATTAAAACACAAAAGTACTGCTAAAACGACATTTATTTTTTTCGTTACATGAAATGTAGTTAAAAAAAACTTAACTGGATAGTAAGTATGTTCAGTATTTCACCAGAAACTACTCCTGGAGCAATAACTGGTACACAGACGAGACGGCTCCAACACCAAAGAGGCTACCGGACGGGGATACACGGAGTAAGACCGGAGAAAAATGCGTTCTTCTCTCTGGGAAAGTCTCCCACAGGGTTCCAAGCAGAAATCTACGCCATATTGCAATGTGCGTACGAAAACAATAGGAGGGCTTACCTCAATAAGCGGATCCATATATATTCTGACAGTCAAGCAGCACTTAGATCGCTAATATGCAACAAGGTAACTTCAAGACTGGTATGGAAATGTCAAGAGGAACTGGTGGCCCTGGCAAAAGTAAACAAAGTAATACTATAATAATACTGCAGAACACCAAGGTATTACAGGAAATGAAAAAGCCGATAAACTTGCAAGGAAAGGCTCAGAAAATACATTCATTGGTCCAGAACTGGCACTCGAAGTACCAAGGTGTGCAGTACGAGATGCCATAAAGCGATGGATCAGGAGGGAACACAAAATCCACTGGAGCAACAGATAGGGATTACACCACAGCAAAAGCTTTATTGGGGATCCAGACCCAAGACTTACGAAAGAGTTGCTTCAAATGAACAGGAATCAGCTGAGAACCATTAAAGGAATTCTGGTAGGACACATGGCTATCAAGAACAATATGCACAGAATGCAACTGTACAATGGATACCTTGATTGCAGATTATGCGGACAAGACATGGAAATTGTACAGCACATAGTTTGCCATTGCGAGTCATTAGATCGGAAGAGGCAACAAATACTCGGGCAACCAAAACTGGAACAGAAGATGAAAGTAAAAACAAGAATGCTATATTTATGGAGGTTTCTTTATCATCATTATCATTTTCATTAGAATTTAAAGTAGCTTAAAACAAAATGTCTACAACGTATATACATTTTAATTTGTTTAACGCCCTTCTCTAGAAAATCTCGAACCATTCGAGGCAATAACGGCGGGGGACGCAACGAAAATGATGTTTGAAATTAAAATATTAAAATACGCAAACAAGTTTAAATTAAATGAAAATTGCCGTCGGTCGGCACGCGGGGAATTTGCACCGATGTTGATTAATTTAATTTAGTTTTATGTTTCTGATGAAAATATATACGCGAAACTAATTAACTCATCGCGCTGTTAACAATTTGCGAACTCGTAAAATAAAATGTAATTTTTATTTTGGTAATTTATCAGAGCGTCCATCACCGCCTCAAGACTTCTTATCGTCAGAAGAAGAGTTTCCGTTTATTTCGTCAGATCCATTCTTGGCTACAGGCAGAACTACAATTTGACACTAACTTCTTGGTTCAGTGTGATACACTATTGAATTAACAATAAGAGTCATTATAGTCTACTTCAGAACGGTGTAGATTAGTAAAATGGGAAATTCGTTCGGCTCAATTTCGATGTCGGCCATAGGCGCAATATTAGTGAGTGAAAAAGTTATTATTTTAAATGCATAAAATACGATTACGACGCAAGCTATCAAATCCTATAGAACTTATATGGGAGCAAGTAAAAGGATTTGTAACAAGACACAACACGACATTCAAAATAAAAGCCATTAAGGAAGTGACACCAGAGAACTGGCGAAAAGCAGTCCATTATGTCATTAAAGAATAGGAGAAAATGTGGGATCTTGACCACCTGATCGTGCGGACCGTCGATCCGATAATTATAACGTCAAGAGGAGATGACATTTCCTCAGATGACAAAGAATATTATGATATTTATAATTTAATTTCTGTATAATGTGTTTTTTGTATTTTTTTTTAATAATATTTAATACAAAATAAGTGTACATAATACTCTGTGGTACGCCACTGATATTTTTCCATGTGGATATCATTTCTGATTAGCCTGGTGAATACTGCATAAAAATGGTCTCTTGCGTTTTTCTCCTCAGGCACACCGTTCTTAATTAAAATAATTAAATTAAATTAGCTCTACTATTATTATTAACATTGATAATTCAAAATTTTGTTTTATAAAAATTGGTGGAAATGACCACCTTCACTTAATAGGCATGCATGAAGCTAATTTAATTTAATTATTTTAATTAAGAACGGTGTGCCTGAGGAGAAAAACGCAAGAGACCATTTTTATGCAGAATTGACCAGGCTAATCAGAAATGATTATCCACATGGCAAAATATCAGTGGCGTAACACTTTTTTTTTTAATATATAATCGTTTAGTTTTACAAATTATTCTATTGGCGATAACGCTGAAACGAACGGAGATATCGAGCTGCGGTTTAAATATTTTTTCTAGCAAATTTCATCTACTTTTCGATTATGGTATCATAATTATACCGTATGATTTATTTTTTCGGAGTAAAATCAAAAAATGTGTTATTATTGCAAATTGCGCCCTCTAGCATTTTTTTTAGAACTATTATGGACAACTAAATACGATTGGTGAAAGTGCATACATTTCTCTTCCAAACAGTCTTTAGTTTGCTAAAATCGGAGAAGTCGTTTAAAAGTTACAGCGATTTTACTAATTACACTTTAAACAGCTTCCCCCCCCCCCTCTCTTATTAAAGTCGGTAGGCCAATGAGCATAAGACCAAATTGATGCATAATTCTCCAAGCTTTTTAATGGTGTTATCAAAGATATACCTTAATGTGGAATTTTCGGAGATATGTAAAATTTTAATATTTACTTTTCAATTACGCCCTCTTGCGGCAAAATGCGGAACTTAAAAATAATTTCCAACATTTTCTCTTGGACACTTTTGTCATAAAAAAATTTACCCGGATGCTGTACGATTACTAGTTTCTGAGATATGGCCGGCGGTCATTCTTAGTTGACCACCCGGTACATAATGCACGCCTTTGACACACCATTTTGAGTGTTTGTGAATGGATAACAATAGACAAAACCCATAAATTGATCCAAACCCGGGTGGTACTACCTGCATTTAATGAAAATAAAGTATTTTGCAATGAAATCAATGCCAAATTATGAAAGTGGCTTAAATATTCGTTGGGTCACTCTGTAGTCCCTTCGCTTCCTAATGAGCTTTTATTACTTTTTACCTTACCTTTCTGAAATAGACTATAGATTCATATTTTGTTAAATCTAGTTTATTTAATACGTTTTAAGTATATTTCTCCGACAATTTACTTACTATTATCATTATTATTTAATAGTATATAAATAATGTTTTGCACATACAACAAATATTTAACTTTCATCAGTATCCACCATCATTTTTCATTAAATGCAAAACCTTGCCCACGCGCCACGCCTCCGGTCTGTTGGATAACAAAGAAAAATATTTGAATTACAAGAAGTATTTCTCTTAGAAAATACTTCAAGGAGAGACCGGCGTTTAAAAAATAAGCATGAAAGAAAAACAAAGAAAATAATTTAATAATTAAAAAGGGCCCACTGTTTGTTGACGGATAAAGGAAATTTAGAAGAATTATTACATAAGAAATAAAGGTGGAATATTTTCGGGTAGAGAGGCTTAATGTCATTAGTTACCTGGAGAAATATTATCATATCCTTTTAAAATTTAAAGCAATTTCGAAAATTTAAGACCGTCAACTCTCTTTTTAATTAAACTTAAGAATTTATGGCTGACGTTATTATTTGTTATTTTTATCGAGCGCGAAATTTTTTACTTTTTTTTGTTGTCAAATCGGTTTAATCTAGTAGCCCATCGAACTAACAGGAGAATTGAGAGAAGTGGTCAAAAATCATGTCTTACATGTATTCGTTGTGAACTTATTAAGGGCAAGGGCCTGTCGACATATTAAGCACCGGTTCCCGCAGATCACCGAAGTTAAGCGGTGTCGAGCGCGGTTAGTACTTGGGCGGGTGACCGCTTGGGAACACGGCGTGCTCTACACCTTTCTGAAATAGACTATAAAAAAAGACAGGTTAGTCAATGATTCGAGGCTGAGAGCTGCTATCGATTATTCCATAACAGCTGCAGCGTGAAAGTGCACCATAGTTTCGCTTGTTAATATGATTAAAGTTTAACAAAGGAAAATGTTGTTTCTATCCATCGTTGTCCTCGTGATGTATGGTGTTACCTGTCATGTTCTAAATTGAGAATAAAAGCTACCATGAAAGTAAACAAATAGTTATAAATCCAATCTACAATTACATTTTTATTCGCATTTCACAACAACACCACAAAGAACAATTTTTCACATCTTACCGGGCAGACACCATTATTAAAGTTTCGAGGTATCGAGTCGTTTGTTCTTGTTTAAATTCAATTTCATTGTCGCAGCCCAACAGTCAGGTAATCTAACAAGTAAAGTAGGCAACCCCAAGACAATATGGTAGATCCTTTTTTATTGAAAAGGTCATGATTTTTCTATGGACTTTCGGAAAATTAATTTTGAGTTTGTTGATTTTGGGGATTCTTACCCAACTTTTTAGACAGCCAATAAAAAAAAGTATGTGTTGTTTCAGAACACTTAAGGAGTCACCCTTTTACTATAATAAGACAATCCGTTAACATTTCTTCATTAATCAATCACCAATTTATTGTTTAATTTGTTAATTTCAACAAGCCATCAGCTTTCTTCCACTGTAACATGAATATAGCAACATTGCAATTTATCTATGTTAATTAGGAAAACGGATATCGCCATTCAACCAAACTATCGCCGTATCTCCATTAGATAAAACCTCTTAATCAACCTTAAGTCGGGTTCAGATAAGATTCGACATGCGATGGCTCAAATTCGCGCCTTGATGACAAGCCACAGTTGAAGGCATTTTACATTTGCAAATACTGCAAGAATATAGAGCTGGAAGTAGTTCTGTAAAATATTGGTGATGTGAGAAAGTGTAACTAAAGGAATAGGAAGAAATTCCGTTTGGGATTATCTTAAAGTGTTTTACGACAAAAAACGAGTTCTTTTGTTTCACCACAATGTGCTAGTTCCCAATGTCGGCAAAGTGCAATTCATTATAGCGAGTGGAAGCTGAACCATCCGCCGTTCAGTTCGGATTTAGCTTCGTCTAATTTATTTTATTTCAAAACTTGCAAAAGATCTTTGTGCATTACTTTGTAGACGATATAACCAATTGGAAAAGAATATCGATGTCTATTTTAAAGACCAACAGTACTAACTTTTTTTAAAAATAAAATAAAGTGTTGCACACATGGCACCAAAGGAAAACTCTTTTTTCTGTTATTGGGAAAAAAGTTTTCCAGTGCCCCCCGTAGCATATTTTTATATTTTAAGCCATCAGCTAACAACTATATGTTAGATCCAACGCGACATGTTGCTAAAGCCGGAAATTGATGCCATCAACAGTGCTTCCGTTATCCGGCATTCTAAGATTTCTCTATTTCTGCCACCGACACGTCGTCTGCCGGCTTTTTAGCACTATTCACTGGGGCTGCATTGATATTGCAAAATGAACAGTTCAGTTAATATAAGAAATTTTGCGAATTATAAGACACAATTCTTTTCTTACAAATGAAACAAAATATATTTTTTATTAAAGTTTATTTTTCTACATAAGCTTTTTTAACTTCATCAATTTTTCCCCACCTATGTTGCCATCAGAATACAAGAGTGGATATGGTGCTCATATTACGCGAGGAAGTAAATTGAGCACGACGCCGTAGGTGGAGTGGTCAAACCTCCGACTTCAATATGGGGTATATTTTGTCTACTACAAAACTGACAAAACACGAAATAACCTTAAAAAGTGGAATTAATTTTTTTATAGAAATCTTGGTTTTATGTACCCATATTTATTTTCCACCATTTAAGGAAGATATGTTATTTTTCTATATCTATTACGCTTAATAAAAGTTTTAGGGTCAATTGGGGTTGGAACCACGTTAAAAATATGTAAAAATAGTAGAAAACCAACAAGGGCAAACAAAAGGTAATTTTATATATAAATTTTATGTTTTAAATCTTGTAGCAATTGTCTAGAAGTAAGTAAAAAATTTTAAAACGGATTTTTTAACTAAGAAAATGAACATTTGTTCACAAATCTTTAGTTCGGTCATAAAATACTTAATAATAGTTCGGTAAAAATATATTTTAGTTTTTTATCTTCAATTTTAGCACCATTTCGTGCACGCCTTAGGAAAAATATGCGTGTGTATTGAATCTGGCATAATAATAATATACAAAAATATCTGACAGATTTGCATCTTTTTGAAATATAATATTCTTAAACTCACTTTTGCGTGAGTGTCAAAACGTCGTGTAAAATTTTGTAAATTTAGTTTGATATTGTTCTCAATTTATAATGACTGTGATTCGTTCAGTTAACCGGAATAGCCTACTTATCCAGTAACTTTAATATAAAGGAAATATCTATATGAGAATAGAAAAATAATGATTTCTATCGACCTTGAAAATGGATGTCAATATTACCGTTTTTCAATTGGTTTTCGACCTCTAAGGGTTCTTTTTTAATCGTCTACAGACCCTAATTTTTCTCTAAGATACAAGGCATAATTAGAGCCAATGCAATGGGTTCATAAAGGTTCTTCATCATCAAATAGAAGTCCACACGTCAGGAAAATGTTACTAAAATCCAAATATCCAGAACATAGTAGATAAGCTAGTGGGTTCCTGTGACCAATTGTTGATATGTGTGTACTTTAAAAATGTTTAATAAAACAGAGGTACAAGCAACCCTACCCCCCACAGATCCTGCTTTCCGAGGGGCTTCCAATGCTAGGGAGCCTCTATATTCACTCGTCTAAAAAGGCCCAGATATCAATTTTTTTAAATTTTTTGCTTATGGTCTACAAAATGACGTCCCTTAAAGCGTTTGTTCAATTGTATGGCTTAAATAAATCAAGTAGAATTAAATTTTGTCTATACGGCGCTATTCCAGTTCAAAGTAGCTACACTTACGGAGGACACGTTTGAGTTTAGTTCGTCTGTGAGCCCGGGCATTGTCGTAAAAAGTAGGTCATTTTTGTGACTCATGTCAGAAGGTTTTTGTCTATAGCCCCACTTAACTTTGTTAACAACCAGGTCAACAGAAATATTTTTTTTATGGAAGAAAGTCTTTGTAGTACGGGTAGTGTAAGTGCGCGTAGTTAAGAGACACTTTTTTGAAAAATAAATTACCAAAAAGCTCGTATTTTTTAATTTACATCAAGAAGATTTTTTGGGATCTCGAACTGGTCAAGACATTACGTTTTAGCCCTTAATGTGTTTTATCGTAAAATTATATGTATTTTTACCTTGTTTATCTTGTAAATTACTTCAAAAATTAAATTTAACAAATACTTTCATTCTATATCAGGATTATCCATTTAAAACAGATAATCCGCTCCTTGTTAAAATTTAAAAATCAACCATCAATAAATAATCAGCGGCATAATATTAGCTCTTTTACGATAAATTCTAATGGCTCAGAAAGGTCGGCGGTCCTTTGAAGGGCCCATCGTCGCTTTGATATGCAACGCTCATTTCGCAAAGTGCATCTGCATATCATTTAAAAATTCCGGCCTCATTTATCGGGCAAAAATGCGATTGATCTTGGATATTAAAGTTTTTAGCTTTTCGGAGTGTTATGAATTTTGACGGTTTTTTTTGTGAAAATTGATTCGTTTAATCTATTTATCTACTTTCATTTAGTAATATGAATTTTACAGTTCTGTACATCGTTTTGTAAGGGCATCTATTACAGCACTAGTGCTGTAATAGATGTTGTTATTCACTATTGCCTAGCGCTTTCGGCCTACTTGAAGGCCATCATCAGGGCTTAGGTTTCGTCAAATTTGTCCAGGTAGCAAGAAGCATTTTCAGAATGAAAGGAAAATTTCTAAACAAATTTTCAATGTGTTGGTTTCATTTCATTGAAAATCGGCGTACAACCGACCTCCCCCCCTTTTAGAATGATTTATTATTAACAATTATAAAATGAATTACCAATTATTAATTAAAATATAACACTTAAGGTTTATTATAAACATTAATAATACACTTTTTATAGTTAGACATTTGTATACCAGAAGTGGATGTGATGGAACCCTTTACGTTCGAATTTCCAATCATTAAATCCGTGTCTGACCCCATGATCTTCTTTGCTATTTGTTTCTTATTTTTTAAAGAATTCTCAACGTAGCCTTCTGCCGTAGAAGAGGATTTCCAGCCCCCATGACGCTTCAACATCTGCCTATCTGCACCACCATCAACTAGCGTGGTGGCTGAGGACCTCCTAAAACAATGTCCACTGTATCCTTTGGGATTATTCAATCCAAGTTTGGTGCAATCTTTTTTGGTATACTTCCAAAACTATTAATTCCGACAGGCTGGGAGGTGCATTTTCCTTTTAAATAAAATACAAAAAACCGCCTGTGAGCTGTCACATTTCCTTCTGTTATAACAAATTCTCGCATAATTTTGGTTTTCGAGAATGGAATCTTCAAACATCTGATACTCCAACTCATACCGCGCCTTGGATTTTGTCGGAACTAAACTTGAGATCGCTTCGTTTGCCGCTGCTTCTATATCAGAGGGTCAACTTTCATCAAAATCGCTCATTTTGAAAAACCATTTTTATATTTTTGAATTTGTTTGACAAAGTTTCGACAGTAACCATGCGAAAGGTAACATAAAAAACTTGATTAGTAAATTTAATAGCAGGTGAATTTTTACAGGTGCATTTTATTTTTAAAAATGCCTTTTGCCAAATACTTTTATTCATAGATGAAAGTAGATAACATTTTGTACAATATTCTTGTTGTAAATTCATATTACTACACTCGATGTTTTATTAAACTCGGCTGACGTCTCGTTTGACAACTTTAACATCTCGTGTTGTAATATGAATCTTTACAACACTTATATCATAAATAACTATTTCCAGAAGTTATGTTGGCTTTTTACCAGATCTTGACATTACACAGTGTGTATGTGCCTCTAACCTAAAAATACGTTTTAAAAGGCACCCTCTAGTGCGTTAACAGACGAACGAAAATAAGAAAAACAACTTAATAATTAAAAAGTTTACTGTTGTTTGGCCTCGGGTTGGATAAGTTAAAAAAAAATGTTTTTATGGGTCAAAAAACAAAAACTTTTTAAAAGGAAAAGTTAAAGCTGTTTTCTTAAAGATACACTTTTGATGATGTTTATTATAATAGTAGAGTATGTTTTTTACTTGTATGTGTATCATACAGAAACGAATTAAAATTTTATATTGATAATAATATGCAGTAGTGCTGATCTGTTATTGTTCCGAACGCATTTTAGATTTCTATGAGCTAAAGCGAATTCTCCAACCAAAAGTTTTTATTCAATATTAAATTTAAGCTTTAAAATCTTATAATTATCTAAGTTATTTTCCTCCATTATCTTTTAAGTGCATTTCTAGGCTATGTAAAATAAATTAATGCGTTTTAAAAGCAATAATTAATATTCGAAGTTTGATAAGTTTTAATCGAATTTGAACCCGGCACAAAAAGCAAAGTTCGTAATTTCTATTAATGTGGTTGGAATATCGAAGGGAAATCTTATTTAAAGGAAATGTTTGAGTTTATAATTGCTAATGGTGGTTTTATTGTTTATCTTGGCGATTTTTTTTAAGTTTTAATCCTTAGATTATTCAAAATTATTAAGTGGTCATGGTGTTATGAGAAGTTTTAAAAACTTTTGCTCAAACATTCAAAACTAGTAGCTGTAGACTCTCGAACAGAAAAGTTTCATAGTAACTTTCACAACAAAGAAGACGAAATGTTGGTAAGAACCCGTGGTAGTGTATCGTCTCACGATATAAAAACGGTTTAGAATAAATAATAACACATTTGAATAAAAACACATTTGAGCAATCAGCGAATCGGTTAGATGGAGTAATTGAACCAGTAAATGATTGAAATCAACCTATTTCAAAAGTAAATTAAATACTAAATTTTTTAAGATACTATGCTACAGGATCGGAATAACTGAATAATACTTTTACCTGACACTCAACGTTACGCGTTTCGTGTCAGGTTCCATATCCCTAAACCAGAAAAATAATTTTAAATGTCGCTTTGCTGTTGTCACTGGATCGGAATAAAACTCGGGTTTCATCATGATTACTGCAGCTTTATTTATCCCAAATTACACTTTGTAAACCATTTTACCAACATATTTAACTAATCTAGGGCATCTTATCGACGAAGTATCATCCTATCGATGTTTTATAAGACAGCGGCTTCCAATAGCGACGTACTCTCTTGTAGGTACGATGCAAGATGATCGTACGTACCACCGACGAGTCATTGACAGAGCGGGGGGCACGAAGATCGCGCGCACAGTTTTTTACACTCTTGGTCAATGGACATCGAAGCAGCAAAACAAAACGTAAGAAAAATATCCTGGTGACACTATAAAGAGCGACAAAATCCACCATTTGTCTTTTGGAATTTATTTCCCGCCGCTATTGTTGGATTTAAAAACATCGCTTACTACGCTGAACTTACATCAAAACCAAGTCGGTCACAAAATTTATAATACATAAACAAATCGTAAATCCTATCAAAGATTTAAACTTTAAACAACACTCGACACTTTAACATATAACAAAGTGTTCTTCGTTTATGCGGAACGACACACCACAACTTTTTAGACGGTCGTTAAAAAAGAAGTATCTTCAGTGTCTCTAGGAAATCCAGGGCGTCACCCATCTAAATATAATAAGTAATTTCCCTCATACCCTGTGCAAAAGCGTGCATAATTAGCAATCCCAACAAGAGCAAAGCAAGTAATTATCCTGGTATTTCAAGTCATGTATTTTTACTACAGGAAGTTTTATCACGATTCTGTTTTCCTAATCCTGCTTTAACAATCGCTCTCTTTTCTCTTCATTACGACAAGAGCTGCTCGTATAAAACCCAATAAACTAGGCATACTCGTTCTTGCCTATTTAAACAATTTCCGTATAAGACGTAAGACTAGACCCCGAACAAAAAGATAAATAGGCAATAATCCGACGTCGGGCTACGACGTCACATAATACGGACACCGTTCGTCAATCAGGAGACCTCATTTACGAAGGCGCTTCTCTGTGCGTGACCGTCCAAAGGCTCCCCGGGGAGCCCTTTTGAATCTCGCACCTGACGTCAAATTGCGCAGAGACGGAGTGGATAAGGCGTTAATTTACGTAATAAAGCAAAAAGTGCTGTATTATACTCTGATTTTGATAAAATTGGAAATGCTATTTTTACACTTTTATTAAAGTTAGCTAATAAATAGTTATGCTTAGGCAGGTTTCGTTAATCTTTACTGGCCGTTTTTTTCTGATCTTCGAAGCTCCTTCTTTTACATGGATGAAAAAAAAAATCTGTGTGGCGATCTCCCGAGAATAATTTGGTGGTGGATTTCCATTATCAACATTAAGCAATATACAGGGTGATTCCTACGTTGATACTTCTTTTTTAGCTGTGTATAGAAGACATTAAAATAAACAACATTTTCAAATACCTTTTTTCAAAAAACTCAAAAATAAGGTACTTACATTCATTTATTACACTATGGATCAAATACGGTCCTGCCTACTTGCCCGTTGAATAACATTAAGAAAACTTCTGGGTGTAGGATGAGCCCGCAGGGGAAAGCAGCTGCCGCACTTTGACGATACTCACCGTAAATTAGCACCATATCTACTAGTTCATTGTTTTCAAATTTTACCATTTTCACGTGTCACCAATTTAAAATTAACTTGCTTCAGAAAAACACACCGCAGCGTATTACTAAATAACTAATCACCAAAATTGCATGACTAATAAGAGATAAGACAAATAACATAAAGTATAGCAAGCGACGTTTTAATGACTAGGCCCGCACTTAGATTTTTTACTTCTGTATCTCACCTATTTTTCAGTTTTTTGATAAAAGGTATTTAAAAATGTTGTTTATTTTAATGCCCCCTATACACAGGTAAAAAAGAAGTATCAACTTAGGAATCACCCAGTATTAAGCAAGGTTTTATTTGTTTCTTTCTTCACTTGTCTTGTGTAACGTCGATTCCATACCTTTTTTTCTCATCCGTGTAATAATAATTGTTTTGTGCATGAGGTTATGTAAAATTATTTTGTGTAAAATTACTTGCGTTGTAATAAGTAACATTTAATTTCGCCTTGAGACTTTGAGTGAAGTTCTTAGTACTTACTATGCGGTTAAAACTAATGGTAAAATAAGTTATGTATAAAGTACGTTATTAAATTTAATATTTAATTTACAATTTCTTAATTAATTAAAAAAATTAATATAAGGACTCTTACACTTGTATAATAAATCAACTATTAATTTGCAAACATTTACATTAAGTAAGTATTCTTAAAAATGTGGACTAAATCTAAATTTTACCAATCGAAATTGAATTTCATAAATTGGAAAAAAATAAAAATAGTAAACTGAACTCAATAGCAATAAGACACAAGCGATGCGCTAAAACACTATTTTTTGTTCATAAAAATCACGCAATATACAGGGTGTCCCATAACTTATGGGCCGTAGAGTAACTGGAGATACTAGACATCAAACTAAGCCTAAGACTATGTCATATAAGTTTTTTTTTTGATAATGAAAATATTAATTTAATTATGTACTATTTTTTTATGCTTTGGGATGTTTAAAAGGAAATATCTCGAAACCCGTTAAAGATATTAAGATCAATCAAGTACACCTTTTTGACTCAGAAAATACCTTTCTTTAAGAAACTATAATTGAAAAACACCTAATATCACAGGTAAGAAAAAAATCATAGATTTATGAAGCCCAGTGTATGCAACTAGCGCCCTCTAGTTTGAAATTTAAAAATTTCTACAAATTCTTATTTCTTGCTCATAAAAACATAACATTGCCAACTTTCAATTCGATTCAATAAACCGTTTTAAAATTGTGGCTTATTTTCGAAAATAAACTTTTACTTTCAACACTAGAACGAGTAACAATCTCCAGTTACTTTACGGTCCATAAGTTATGGGACACCCTGTATAATGATACAACATCAAATCTATTATAAAACAACACAGGCCACGTTGCAACCAAATAGAATGATACAAAAGAATGGCTTCGTTTAACTGACGAGATGCCGAGATCGAGATGCTTGAAGTAGGAAATCATAAAAGAAATTATTTAATTTTTTTACAGTATATTTGTAAATATATAAAGAAAAATTATCATGGTTTTTTAAATTTGCTTTTATCTTGTGCTTTCCTGTGCATTACATCAAAAATTTAATTTTGTGTTAATGTATACGGAATTATGCTTGTACATAAATGAACATATTAGATATATTTTATTTGTGTCATTATTTTCGTTAGTAGGGCATGTATAAATTTGGGATCATCAGAAATAGAGACGGAAAAACGTTCTACCAAGCAGGCTATTTTGACACTGAACTCAAAGAAGTTCTTTGAAAAAGAGACAGTTTTTCTAAAGTGGTTTCCTCTGGATGCCTATTCCACTCTTCTTTCACTCGTAATTATCTCGATACTTAATTTTTTTGGAGGGTTTATATATGGCTTAAACCAGGGATGCACAGACTTATAGGGAACAGGGGCCACTCCGGAAAAATATAAGCCAAGGACGGGCCACTACAAACAATACAATGATGTACAACGATAAAAATAAAAGAACCTTCAAAAATGTTTGTTGTAATTATGTATTATATCTAATCATTACAATGTAATATTTTCATGTTTTAGTATTTTGATGCATGACATTGCATGGAACTAACCATTTTTTTTTATATTTGGCTCCACATTACTTGTCGCCACACGTAAAATTGCTTCCAAATTGTCATTTGCCAGACGGTTTCGGTTTTTTGTTTTGTTAAGTTTCATCACTGAAAACGTTTGTTCACAAATATACGTCGATCCAAATAAGCTTGCGCATTTCAATGCATTTATTCGCAACTCTTTATAAGCGTTTTTATCAACGCAATGGTAGAAGTTGAGTAAATTACCTTCATTAAATTTGTTTCTCAAATTATCATCATTTTGCATGTCTATTAACTCCAGCTGAATTGATTCCGGCGCATTTTCGGGTAAAATGTTGAAAGGATTGCTAAAAATGTCCAATAGAGGTTTAACTTTTTTGAAGTCTACAAAACGATTTTGAAAAGCTTGTATCAAAATATCAATTTTTTCAACATGAGCGAAATTTACGTCAGTTTTATTGAATTTCTCCATAATTTTTTTGTAGTTCGGAAAATGGCCGTAATTCGCTGAATTGATTTGTGTCCTGAAAAGACTTAATTTGCATTGAAAGGACGAAACATGAGAGTATAACTGCGAAATCAATTGATCTTTTCCTTGGAGTCGCGTATTTAAGACATTCAAGTGATTTGTGATATCTACAAGAAACGCTAAGTCACACAGCCAATCAGTGTTGTCGAGTTCAAAATTCTTTTGCGGGCCGCACACATATCGACAGCGGGCCGCATGCGGCCCGCGGGCCGCGGTTTGTGCATCCCTGGCTTAAACTAAGAAAAATGACAACGCGAATAAAAAATATGTATTTGTTAATAACTTTTTAAATACGCAAGACACGAAATCGAGTTTTATACAATACTTGTATTTCTTTTTTTTGCGGTCAAAAATTGATAGAACTCTGAATATAACGGAAAACCCATTTCACCCCTTTTTCCAAGATGGCGGACGAACCACTGACTTTTCAATTCCTCCAAATCGAGTTTTAAAATATTCTCGATATACCTCACAATATGCAATTTGAATTTCGAGTTTTCTCCAAATATGCACAGATCTTTCCCTGTTAACTGTGTAGTAAATACATAGATCAGTAAGTTGATTGAATCCATGAAATAAAAGATGGGAACTTGGCCAACATGACAACTGTGTGAAAATTTGTAGTTATAGTAGTTTGTACATCAAGAGAGGATATGATCGATATCTCACGATGAAGTAAACAAACTTTCGAGTGTGTTATGGATGGTGATATTTTTTCTACGACCAAAACTTAAAATCACGACCATTGGATCCAAAGTTCGTCGCTTCGGCCTGATGCTCATGTTCGAAATTATGGTAAAACCAACTTAATAATAATTCTACATGAAATTAATTTTCTATGCACATTCAGCAGGTTGCATTATTGATAAAACTATTATAGAATATATTATATATTTTGTTATATTGAACAAATTAATAACAATTCAATTTCCCTTATATGTGTTATGTGCACCCCAGCGACAGCTGTCGGGGACTCATTGAAGAAGTGGGGATATGTCGCCTGCGACAACCGTAGCACTGAGAATGCGGCTTAAGGATCACTTGTGGTCGTGATCTGGTAAAAAATACTTTTTTAGTGTTGTGTGCACTCGTGGAATGTTATCTTTAAATATTGCAACACTGAGCAGCACTCACAGTAATAAATAGGAAATCGTGCCGTAAACTTAACTGGAATAGCATACTTTTCTCGTCACCTAAGTGTAAAAGAAATAGGAAATAGAGAAGAAGAAAACATATTTACCTGATGTTTCGCGATAGAAAAAGTTACATTATCGCATTATACTTATTTGAAAGGATGGAAACTAAAAATATAATAAAAGTCCTACAAAATCAGACTTTCGATAATTTTACATTGTCTATTATTTCTAAACACGGGAAGAACAATAAAGATTTTTTACCTGTGTTTGCCTAATCTTGAAATCAATTTTAAAACTAAACGTCACGTTTTATTTTGCCTAACTAACTCGACCTGTTTAAAATTCTTCTTGAATTCGAGCCCGTCGGAACTTCTAAAAAGGACCTGGCAATCCCTCGGTTAATGCCTGCCAGGATCCGACTTAGCAGGATCTTCTAGAGAAGTGTGCAGGACACGGCTGTCGCACGTGCTTTCCGCAGGTTTCTCAAAGTTTCCTCATGCAGCGAAACTACTTTTGCAAAGTTAATTTTTCTTTTAAAGTTTTTCGTTAAAGAAGTCGTTCTTGCTTTGTCCAAAAGCTTAATTATCCGTGGGAGGTACGTACGTGTTAAATTGTCTGAGTTGCATAAGGATTAAAAACTTCATAAGAGTTTTGTAATAAGTCAAGTACTTACAGTATAAAGCTTCTCATCAAAAGTTGTTTACTCAAGAAACTAATTTACATTTAAAAATCAGATTGAGCTCAGCTTGGTCTACCTTAGTTATGGTGTGGAGCTTGAACACATAAACTTTTTATGGTTAAAGTACTGAAAATATTAATATAAACAAGGATATACAATGACAAACACATCGTAAGTCTTTTATTTTATTGATATAGGGTTAACTGGTCAATCTCGGAGTGGGGTTCTCCGCAGATATTAAACAATAGTTTGGAGTCTCCAAGATTTACCGAGAAATAGTCCAAATGGGAATGTAAAAAATGAATTTTTATGCTGATACGAGAATCCTGAATTTTTCCAGTATATTTTCAACGATATCAACTTAGTTTGTGCCTTTATAATTCCCTAGAAATTTATGTACAACTTCTTTAAATGCTATTCTCGATTCCTGCTATATCACTCGCACAGGAAACATGGAAGGCCTAAAATTTTTAGATCTCCACACACTTCCCAGTTGTGATTTTCATATTGTAATCTTAAAAGTAATTCCTCTACATTTTCATAGTTTTCCTTTAAATGAACTGAATGGCCGACCGGAATAGAAGCAAAAACATTGCCATTATGTAAAAGAACAGCTCCTTTTTAAAGAGTCGATGAAAAGTCCCCAGTAAGAAGGTGTGTACTCGGGAGCTCCAAGGCAAGTAACTAGATTAGCAATTGCTTGGTACACAAGTGGTCCATTTTGTGCAAAATATTTCACAAATTCAGCCACACAATTGCTATACCAAGAGAAAGTAGTTTCTGTGGCAACCAACTTTTTTTGTTTCAACCTAGACCCCAATACTTACCAGGTCTTTGAAAATTGAAAACCACAAAGCTCTTACTAAATCATTCAGTTCGGCTTGTGAAAATGATTGATGTTGATTTTGACCCGAGGTTGATGGTTCAAAATCGTCTGTAGGGAGCCGGAAGTTGAGGAGTTTTCAGGGGGGGGGGGGGTAGAGGTACATAATCACTGTGAGGAACTGGTCTGATAGCTGATTTAATATTGTGTGGATACAAAATATGTTTCAAAGTTTTTCTATTATGCCCCTTAATATCACAAATACAAAAGTACATGATAATTTTGCGGTTCCCTCCAAACCAT
This sequence comes from Polydrusus cervinus, assembly GCA_935413205.1. Classification (NCBI taxonomy): domain Eukaryota; kingdom Metazoa; phylum Arthropoda; class Insecta; order Coleoptera; family Curculionidae; genus Polydrusus; species Polydrusus cervinus. The sequence continues at coordinate 16,663,316 of OW284511.1, forward strand.
CGGTAGATGGGAGACAGACGAGCGGAAGCGGAAGCTTGCCTATTAAGTGAAGGTGGTAATTTCCAACAATTTTTATAAAACAAAATTTTTCATTATCAATGTTGATAATAATGATAAATAGTAGAGCTAATTTAATTAAATTATTTTAATTAAGAACGGTGTGCCTCAGGAGAAAAACGCAAGAGACCATTTTTAGGCAAAATTGAACAAGCTAATCCTAAATAATATCCACATGGAAAAATATCAGTGGCGTCCCACTTTTTTTCTAAAAAATATATAACCGCTTCTTCATTTAAAGTTTTAAAAATTATTCTATTGGCGATAATGCTGAAACGAACGGAGATATAGAGCTGCGGTTTAAATATTTTTTCTAGCAAATTTCATCTTCTTTTCGATTATGGTATCATAATTATCCCGTATGATTTATTTTTTCGGAGTAAAATCAAAAAATGTGTTATTATTACAATACGATTGGTAAAAGTGCATACATTTCTCTTCCAAACAGTATTTAGTTTGCTAAAATCGAATAAGTCGTTTATAAGTTACAGCGATTTAAATTATTACACTTTCAACAGCTCCTTCTTATTAAAGTCGGTACGCCAATGAGCATAAGACCAAAATGATGCATAATTGTCCAAGCTTTTTAATGGTGTTACCAAAGATATACCTTAATGTGGAATTTTCGGAGATATGTAAAATTTTAAAATTTACTTGTCAATTACGCTGTCTTGCAGCAAAATGCGGAACTTAAAAACTATTTCCAGGATTTTCTCATGGCCACTTTAGTTACCATTTTTTCCCCGAGTTTCTATGCACAGTATTTCGAGATTCGGCCGGTGGCCATCCATAATGGGACACCCGGTATAAAAATTGAGCTTAACAAACAAAAATTACGTCATCACACAAATTTCATGCAGGCCTGTGATATTAATAAATACGGATAATTGTACCCTTCTCTCGGCAAAATTACGTTTTAAACCTCTGTAATATCATCTTTAGTGCAGCATTAGCTCTAAACTTTAATACCCAATAATCCTTTAATTAAAGTTCTATTACGCAGCAATTCTACAATAATACTAAAATGCAGTTGGAAGCCATCTTAAAATTCAATTTATACAGCTTCCAAGAAATAATTGTTTAAAGCTTATTGTCGTTGGCAAAAAGCTATTTGCCTAACGATTGCTCTATTTTAACATCCATTTCATTCAAAAATAATCCTGTATATACTTTCTAAGACGCAATAGGATATTTTAATTATGACGCAAGAGAGGGCGCAGGCATGCCAGCTGATCTAGCAGACAATTCAGTGAACAAACCACTGGGATTGGTCAAAGAGGAGATTGACTGCACAGAACAGATGGACAGGGTTGACAACCTGTAGTACATCCAGGCAACTGTGGCCCACATTCGATAAAAAGAGAACCGCAGAGTTATTGAGACACAGTCGAAAAGACGTGAGAAATATTACTGCGGTTGTTACCGGACATTGCCTCTTCGGTAGACATGCCGAACGTATGCAAATACCCACTAACGACTTCTGCAGAAGTTGCAGAGATGAGGAAGAGGAAGAAAGTATTCAACATTTTCTGTGTGAATGCCCTGGCCTCGCAAGAAGGAGGTTCACTACTCTGGGTGAACCATCTTTCGATAGCCTGGAGGAACTAAGCAACTTACAACTTGGACGGCTGAGCAGATTTCTGAACAGTAGTGGCTGGTTTGAATGAGTTGTTAAAATCCTTCCGCGGTTACGTCGCACTAACCATTAGAGATCTGATGAAGGTGGGTTCTACGGAACACGTGTGGTATCACAACGGACCTAATTAGGACTACGTGAGACTGTTTGGTCAGAACCAAGGGTCTGCCACTCTTACCTAACCTAACCTTATTGTCGTTGGCAAAAAGCTATTTGCCTAACGATTGCTCTATTTTAACATCCATTTCCTTTAAAAATAATCCTGTATATACTTTCTACGACGCAATAGGATATTTTAAACAAAAAATACAAAATAGTGAAAACCCCGATGGTTGTTGGACAGATTCATCTTAAGAAACTTTTTATATTATATTTATATATATCACAGCTTGTCAGTGAGGATAAACAGTAGTAGGATCTGAAAAACAACGTTGTCACTTGATGCTACAGACTTTGAATTTCAACGTTTAAAGGAAGCCGAATGGATACACTGAGAAAAATGAATTATAACCATTATAAGAATTCTTATGGCCATTATAAGAATATTTAATACTATTTGGGACAGCAATACGAGCTAATACCAGTTATACACCAGGTATTGCTAGGACCAGTGCATAAGTAAATTATGTTATACTGTTTATATGACACGAATGGTAACCATGAAGGTTTGTCCTATAGCGACTATAAAACGTTTTATAACCAGTAAACACAGTTGAAAAAGAGTATAATCCATTTTTATAACCGGTATAAAATTGTTTAGCTGCCAATATAAAACTATTTGCCGATTCAAATTTTGCGCTTGCGCATTCCCAATATTAAGTTTATATAAATTTATCGATCACTTATCTTTTTACGCAAACTCCAAGCAACAAGCGAAATTTTGGATGATTGTATGTTTAAAGACAAAAAATAATAAAGGTAAAGAAATGATATTTTACTATATTTATATTGGTATTGACAACTTTCATTTTTGATTTTACAATGTAACTACCGCTATTTTTCGCTTTAAAACATGTGCAATCGTATATCCAGAATTTAAAATAAATAGATAAATAGCTGATAATATAAAAAATAGTAAATAATAAAAATAGGTAACATTTTAAAGGTATTTATTTAACTAAAAAAAAACAAATAAGGGTATTTACCCTCAACACTTTCTAATCAAGAAACAACGAAAAATCTGAGATCATAAACACAGCTCTTAGGTTACAAAATACTGATAAATTTTACACCACCACAAATAAAGCTTAATAATGACCTCACAACACTGTTCACAAAAAACAACAAACATCTGAGACAACCCGCACAGCCGAACAAATGCAAATAGCATAGTAAAACACGTCTTGTTACGTCGAAGTCTCCCCCACTCTTGCCAATTAAAAGTATGTTTCATAAGGGTAAATAAATGTTTAATATCAAATAGTAATTTAATTTATACCCCCAAAAAAGCGTTTTATTGTTGGTATAATCTTTATATTGTATAAAACCATTTTTATTTCCAAAAAGAATGTATTATTAAAATACATTCTTACAATTCTGGGCTTATATTCATAATTATTTCGTTTTATTGTCCGTATAAATAAAGAGGTAGTAATTCTGTATGCTGTTCGTTAGTTAACTTTTTTGCTATAGTAATAGATTGTTTAATAGTGATTATTAAAAATGTTGCTACTGGTATAAGACTATTCTTAACAATTCTGTTTAATTAGTCGATTTTGCTCTGTGTAGGCGGACTGTGATTCATTCGGTACGTAAGAACCGACGTGACTTCGGTCGCCGTCTTTTCTTGCATAAAATAATACAATATCTTGTGTCTAAAATCGATCGAAAATTGAGACAAACATTAGTTGGTCTCGAAAAACGGTTGCCACATTTTTGCACTGATCTGTCGTTCTTTAAATATTAAAATTCAAAGCTACAGGAAAGTATCCAAATGGTATAGTTTTTTGCGATGAATAGAAGCGTCAAAACCTGATTTTTCAAGGAAATATCTCATACCCATGGGCTTATCATCGATCTTATACAGATTAATTTTAATTAATGTTAAATATATTTAGTTTTTATTTTTGCTTATAAATCGGACTCCAAACAGAAGTGTCAATTATACAGCAGCAGTTTTTAAAAAAATTCACAGAACAAGACTTATTGTAATTTTGAATAATTATGGGTGCAACTTAGGGTAAAATTGACATGGGCTATATAATATGAAAGACCGTGTTCTTTGAACCCTTTGCACATTCCCATCCACCTATCAGAACATGAAAGTATTACAATATCCCTCTCTACAAGTAAGAACTAAAGATGTCAGTTTTTAAAGGTAAGAATAGAGAACCCAACGTTTACGTACAGCAACAAATTTATAACTAGTAGGTATGTAATCCTTGGAGCATTTACTTATGCTCGACCGAACGTTAACATATCAACCTTATCTTTGTGCATCGCAAAGTCGGCTAGAAGCAACATGCGGTCTGTGATTCCCCTTTCTTTCCCCGCCGACCCCAAATCCCAATCTTATTTGCCCTAGTGTCCTTTCGGCCCAACGACCCGCAAACTTGGGAAATTGGATGGTCGCTGCTTTATAAGCCACTTGTTCTCGTATTTTTATGTTACGGATTAGAAAAAAGAAACATTACCAAGTTAATTATACTCTGGGGGCGAATTTTAAATCCGAACAATTTAAATGTTGTCGTTTAGGGAGCCAAGGATATTGCTTTTTACGTTTTTACTTTTTTCTTGTTAACGATAAGATTAAAAATACGATAAACAAAACGGGGCAGAGTTTGTAAAAACAATACGAATTTGTGCCTCTTCAGAAATATGATGATGTCATCGATAGAATATTCAAAATGGAGTGAGTAAAAGTCAACGTTGCTTGTATGGCTGGATTGAACTTTTCATTTATTCTGTTTTTTAATAAATTTTTTTGTTTGTGTTCTAATTATTTGCTTTAGATATTATATTCTAATTCTAAACTACAATTAAATATGTAATTTTTGGTTAATTCTTCGATAGCCCTTTCTCCCCAATCTACGCATCGGGAATCTATGTAATAAAATTTGATATACATGTTGTATATATATGGTAAAAATTGTTAAGTAGTGACACCAGAGCAGTATTTATTTAAAAGTAATTATCAAATTCCTGATGATGTAAAGATGACATCAAAACGTCTAAAAATTATTAAGTGTGAAACATGGTTAAGTTTAGAGCTTAAAGAGATTTTAAAAAATTAAATAAAAAATGCAGGTCCGTATTCAAAAAATAAAAGTTGATAGCGGTTCCACAAAAACGAAACGTTATACCGGAATTCTAAAAAGACGGCAGTATAAAGTTAAAAAAAGTCGCTTTAATATTATTGTATTTAAACTTGAAGAAGTAGTCCATACTTGAAGTGGAGTGGGAATATAGAAGGTAAAAATAAGAACACAAAGTCTTCCTCCACTGATATATTATAGAAATATTTAGTCAAATTCTCTACATGTTTCGAATGCAGAAGCATTCATCTTCAGGAGAAAAAATTAAAGAAGAAAGGGCCAGCAGATATCACCCTAACTGAGCAACACAAATATAGGTTCGGTGTAAAATGAATGAAGAAAACAATACACATTGCATTGTGAATAAGAAAAGTATACTTTTCTTATTCACAATTTCTTCATTCATTTTACACCGAACCTATATTTGTGTTGCTCAGTTAGGGTGATATCTGCTGGCCCTTTCTTCTTTAATTTTTTCTCCTGAAGATGAATGCTTCTGCATTCGAAACATGTAGAGAATTTGACTAAATATTTCTATAATATATCAGTGGAGGAAGACTTTGTGTTCTTATTTTTACCTTCTATTATTGTATTTGTTTTTCTGTAATAAGTAAATAAATTTAAAATTAATTTGACTTTTTGAATTTTAGTTTTTTTTCGAATATTTCAAAAAGTAAAAAATAAAGCTTACATTTTTCACAAAATTCCGCAGCTTTGCCCCCATTTGACCGATGCTGTATCTCTTATAGTTTTCGAGATACCCATGATGAGCATCGAATTTCGGACGGTTTTTTAAAATGTATGAGGGTTGTGGTCGTTGTCGCCGTGCCAAATATTTCTTTATATTCGTGTAATGTCATGTGCAAAGGTGGTTTCCAATATAAATCATTGTATGTATCATTTATATGATTTTTTACTCTTTATTGTTTTTTTTTTTATTATCTTATGACTCAATGGGCAAAAGTTCCAAATAATGCTTATCCTTGACAACCGATCTGTACTTTTTGCTGACTAGTCGGCGGGTCGTCTTCAAGAGTCTCCAAATTGCAGTCGTGCCATCCCTGAAACGATAATGGTCCGCTGTCGTTGGCATATTTCTCTCGGTGCAATGTCAAGAAATTATATAAGAAATGACAGTGACTAGGAAACGGTTTTAATTGCGCTAATTACGGTATAAAGTGCATTAACTATGCGTAATAAACTCGCTAAATAGGATCATTATGGGGGAGTTATTTTACATAATCCTTAATTAGCCGGGCGCAGTTTTTTTAAATGGGAGGAGTGTGTATGTGTATGGGGGGGGGGGGGGGGTTAGTTTAAAGCCACTCTGATATGTAGCTACTTTCTTAATTATTTATCTTTAAGCTAAAGCCTGAAAAACACATTATTCTACATTCTTGGTAAACATTTTTTTATCCCCTCCTATATATTTTTTTAAATAATTTAGCAAAACTGTCTTTTTTAACCTCAATAATCCCGAAGATGGCATTTAACATTTTTACTAAAACATTATTTCATCCCCTCACCCTTTTTTAACCGTTTTAATTATACAGGGTGATTCCTAACTTGATATTTCTTTTTTGGCTGTGTACAGAAGGCATTAAATAAAACAACATTTTCAAATACTTTTTTTCAAAAAACTTAATAATATATAGATACAGAAGTAAAAAATCTAAGTGCGGGCCTGGTCATCAAAACATAGCCTGCTATACTTTATGTTGTTTGTCTTATCTCTTATTCGTCATGCAATATACGGGTTGGTGGTGAGGTCTTTGGCAATGTGTTTTTCTGAATCAAGTTAATTTTAAATTGGTGACACGTGAAAATGGTAAAATTTAAAAACAATAAACTAGTAGATATAGTGCTAATTTACAGTGAGTTTCGTCAAAGTGCGGCTGCTGTTTCGAGATTATGTTTAGGTTAGGCAGGACCGTATTTGATCCATAGTGTAATAAAAAGGTATTTAAAAATATTTTTTATTTTAATGCCTTCTATACACAGCTAAAAAAGAAATATCAACTTAGGAATCATCCTGTCTTTAACCAAATTAGTTCCATTGTCCTCAATAACAAACTGTAAAAACGACTTAATTTATTTCACAATATTTCAAAAAATATATATATTAGGTACCCTTTTCTTCCCCTTATTTAAAAAAATGTAAAATATAGGTCAAATTGATAACCTCGTCCTTTTTTGAAGTTAGTTAAACATGAGTATGAAAAAGTTAAATTTCATGCCACAGGTAATAAAATAATTTTTCACGGAGACTACGCTAAAAACCGAAGTAAATAACAACCCGCCATATAAAACTTGTTTACATTCGTAATATATGATGTTTGTCGCAAAATAACTTAGATTTTTTACTTCTGTAACTCGGCTATTTTTAAGTTTTTTGAAAAAATGTATTTGAAAATATTGTTTATTTTAATGCCTTCTATACACAACTAAAAAACAAGTATCAACTTAGGAATCACCCAGTATAGTTTATATATACAGGGTCCTGCGCCTCACCTCCCGTCTTCTGTAGCTCACTTATTAATTAAGTTAGGATTATGACGTTTTACAGACTTTACCTGTATCCTAGAATGCATTTCAAAGAAATATTTTTGTTTATACAGGGTGTTCCAAAAAAGTGTGACGTCATAAGGATATGTTTTTTTAGATTACATGCCATATATTTTCTTACTTATTTGGATGCATCTTGTAGTTGCCTACATACCCCTAAAATTTTAATAAAATCGGTTTAGTATTATAGACGAAAAAAAAATAAAAACTAAAAAAAATCAGTTTTGCATCACTGGTTTTAAAAATTAATAAAAATTAAAAATAATGTCTCGTTAATAAAATTATACAAAGGTACTTAATAAATAAGATCCCACAGTTTCGTTAACCAAGTTTGATTAATACGAATTGTACAGGGTGTGTAGGCGAAACAAATATTTCTTCAATTGTTTTTTATTATCTTTCTCACTAACGCACAACTAAAAAGATAAGTTATGATACCTAATTTAAATAATTGTTTCGTAGAAAGTAGAAAAAGTCATCGAAAAAATACACTGTACAACTCGAGTGGATTGTCCATATGGCGCTCTGAAGTTTGAGCACTCCGCCTACGGCGTCGTGCTCAATTTACTTCCTCGTACGATATGAACAGCAGTATCGCATAATATTTTAGTCTCCAATTTAATTTTTCATCCACTTCTTGTTCCCATCATCCAATATGCCTCTAATTTTTCTATTTTTAATTCTTTCTCGGCTCAAAAAACAACAAAGAGGCAAAAACCCCCGCGTCACGCCGGGCGAGCAAGTCTGTTTGTTTTACGGCGCTCGCGACGATTAACAAGCCCCGAAAAAACGGGTCGTAATTAAAAATGCATTAAAAGAATTTGCATACTCACGAGGCAGCTCGTGTCCCCTGCCTAATTCCAATAAAATTTAGGGGCACAACTTTTGGGAATTTTAAATTTAAATAGGCCTTTGAATTTCTACTTAACTAATTAGTGACGGCAATAAAATTAACTGTTTGTTTGAATAAAATGTATACATAACGTTTAGTACGGCATAACGACGCATATTTAAAAGTATTATGCGTTTTAAAGCGTTATTGCGTGTAAAATTAATTATTTGCTTTGTAGTAGGTGATATTTCGCCTTGAATCTTTAAGTAAAATTACTACTTAATATGTGGTTAAAATTAATAGAAAAGCAAGGTTAATTTATGTATAAAGGTATATGTTTTTAAATGCAATATTGAATTAACGATTACATGGTTATATCTTTAGATTCATGTAAATTTACATTTACGGGGGATTTTTTGCGCAATTGTATGTTTTTGAAAAATTTTCTTTTAATTCATGAAAAATTCATACCTCTACACAAATGTTGCGATTCACAAACCGAGGAGGATGTTATAAGGGGAGAGGGAACTCATTCACTACCACTGAACATTAAGATCTAATTTTTCTATTACCCGTACATCATCGACGTATGGCGACATCTGCCGGAATTAGAAAGAGATCTCTGAACAGTGACATCTAGCCGAAAATGGTTTAAAATGTACGTGTATGTTGGTGTCTATAAATAATATTTAACTTAAATGTTTGCCTCCGCTGGGAATCGCACTTAGAACCTCTCGATTAAGCCTCAAGTGCGCTACGAAGGACCTGATATTCACTCACCAACTTCGGTCATATAACTTATTTAATTTAATGTTAGTTGTAACAGTCTGAGATTGACAAATCGGAAAGGGTATTATAGGGGGAAAGGCAGTGGCGTATTTAGGGGGGGGGGGGCTGCCGGGCTGCAGCCGCCCCCCCTCCCCCGAGCCTAGGAGCTCGGGGTCTAAAAGTCTAATTGCAACCTAATTTTTCGTCTCACGCTAGAGCTATTTTAAAAACAAATAACAATTAGGTATTTATTTTTAAAGAGAAAAATTAAAGTAAATATTTTAATTGAAACATTTTTTACAGAATAAGTGTGATAATTTATAATAAAAAAAATTGTGCGGGAAGAAACGAGAATGCTTTATTATGAATATACAAAACGGCACTTAAGAAGGAGTATTTCAAAACCTAAGCATTTGCAACAAAAATTGCTCTTAGATCTACGCTCCTTAAAATACATGATTTCTGAAAAAATCATTAATTTTGGCGTGGTGAGCGATATTTACTTTATTTTTAATCATGAAAAATCGAGCCTGAAAAACGCTGGTTAGAGTCATACATACGTCGTATGTTAAAATTTTGCATTGACACCAATATTCATATTTTCCACAAATATAAAAAATATTTTTTTTTTTAAATAAAGAACCAGCTTGGAATATGTAAAAAAAACATTTACAAAAACAAATTTAAATAATTTAATTTTCGAAATTTGATATCTAGTAGTTAAGTGAATTTTAAACGAACTTTGGGCGTGACTCCAAAAATTTTTCGATCGTGGCGCTTGTCCACCCTCTTCACTAGGCACAATATCATAATATACATGTAGTCCCGACTGTCCCTCTTTCCAGAAAAAAAAAGTCAACTAACGCCCATTGACCCCCCCCCCCCCCCCCGAGCATATTTTCTGGCTACGCCACTGGGGAAAGGGAACTCATTTCAAGACTGTTACTGGAGAATACCAGGTCCTCCGTAGCGCAATTGGCACAGCGCCTTTTAGGCTTAATCGAGAGGTTTTGAATTCGATTCCCAGCGGACGCACACAATTTTTTCTATTTTAATCTTTTAATCTTGTTTGCACGCCGGCCAACATTTTTCAATTTAGAAAAATCATCAAGTTTTCCCATTTAAACCCTACATCAGCTGATTAAAACGTCGTCAACGCGCATGTTTTTCGGCAATTTTTGTTAAAATTGCACCTAATGTAAAAAGGCCTTAAAATGCACATAGGTAATTTTTTGGTTATGGTAATTTTTGCTATGTAGAAAAAAGGGTTTATGCTACTTTTATACAAGAATTATTTATATGTAAGTAGGACAATCTGATTTCTGGTATTTTTAATTCCTTGCTAGTGCCATACCTAGACCTAGTATAAATATGCCATATATACAGGGCCATTATCGTTTGCAATTCAGAGGCGACGAGTCAACGAAAAGGGCAGGCCGTATATATAATATGTGACCGTTATTGGTTCCATATTATTTCTGTAGAATGAGAAAGCGGGTGATTTATGACACTGAGAATATTCTTTTTCGCCGTCGGTCGTAACAGCATCTAAATTTTGTTAGGAATGCACGTAGGAAATTGGCATACCTAGGGTATTAAAAATGATCCCTTTTTTGAATAATTCATTTTTATCTATAGAAAACTATTTTTTTAACAGCGTACACTGTCTCCAAAAGCAAAAAAAATATTTTTCTACTCCCACATGGAAATTTGCTGTTTCCTTTACACTAAAGTGACGTCAAAAGTAGGCTATTCCAGTTAACTGAAACAGCAAACATTCATGTGGGAGTAGAAAAAGCACCTTATAACCCGTCAAACTTAGTCATTAGCTAAAAGGACAAGAAGAATATACAGGGTACGCGAAAATGTTTACACCATGGAAATATGCCTTAGTTTTTTAAAATTATTTTGCATGGTCCAGGGACGCGTTCATAGTTGTTAACCCGGGGGTAAAATTTCCCCAGGTAAAATTTGTCCGACGTTCGTCGGGGGAAAATTTACCGGTTGGCTTTTAACTGTGATTTTAACCACAACTATGAACGCGACACGTCAATAATATAACGTCAATATTGTTGTTCTATTTTGCTTTAATATGATCGACCCTTTTTGTCGACAATATGATGGAAATTTGTAAAAAAATCCATTTTCCAATTTTTTACTGTAAATTATGCTGTAAAAGAAAATTTTCAAAACAGTTTTTGGTTACATTAAATTGTTGATATCAACCAATCCCGACTTTCAACGCATATAAACAAACGATATGCGCGTGCGCGACAACTTTTAACTATCTCTCGACTTGGGTAAAAAGTTGTCTTGCCCGGTAAACATTACCCTCAACCGTAAACGCGGATAATTTTTACCCGACACAACTGTGAACGCAATTTTCCATCGTCGAGCGCGCCCGACACACGTCCGACGTCAACTGTGAACGCAACCCAGAAGCCTAAGATTCTTGACTTATGACGTGCGTTACACTTGTCAACTGTCATTTGAAATGTTCAAACTGGCCAAAGGGTAATTTTTTCTAGAGATACGAAAAAAAGTTATAATAATAAATTTATTTTCATTATAGTTCGTTTAAAAATTTAAATTTTTGTCTTTTATTGTTTAAAAATTTAAACTTGTTATTTTTTTAAACATTTTTTTGTGTCAGTTTATTTAAAATACTTTGAATCCGACTAATGACATTTTTAAATTTATTTATCGGATAAACGTTTTTTATAAAGCCGGCCACAGACACAGAGCTTGTATTAACGCGCGTTCGTTAATGAGCCTTTATTAACGTCTGCGCATAGATGTAAATAATGCACTATATGTGTGGTCGGCTTAATAAGTAAATATTTTTTTCCAAAAATTTTGGGACGCCTTTGGACTATTTTAGAAATTTTAAATTTTTCCAGCGCAATTAAAAACTAAGTTGCACAATGTCTTTCTTGGAAATAAAGTTAACCTGTTTTTGCAGATTTCCATATTTTGTACAAGGGTGCAAATATGAAATGTGCTATACGTTTTCAAAATTACATCATGTCTATGCGACTCTGCAAACAAATTCTTCAAGTTCTTTATGCAACGAGAGAAATATGCCATCGACACAGACCATTATTACTGTTCAGGAATGATTCCATTGCAATTTAAAGACACTTTCGTCCTCCGAAGAGTCAGCGAAAACTATTGGTTCAATATAACGTTTCTTAAAAATGAGAAAATTGAAGTTACGGTTTGAATTATGTATCTGAGAAACGCCTTTTTGACATTTTTAACGGTCTGTAAATTATATTAAAGAGCAAATGCACCTGAAACAAATGTAGATTTATTGGGAATAAAAGAAAATATGCTCGTATACGTGTATCGAGTGTTATTATCAGTAGCGGCTCCTCTATGCCGCCTGCCAAAAATACGTGTTTATTATTTAATTCATCGGGAACAATAGTAAATACATTTGGTAGATGTACCGATAATTCAGGAGGTTTGGCAACACGGCCTGGAGCTCTCTTACCACCTTCGTTACCTACTCATCGACGCGCCCTCATGTAATGCGCTCGTCTGTGGCTCGGTACCGAATTCTCTGCGGCAGCTCGTTTATGACAAACATTTAAAATCAGCGACCTTTACTTTCTTAATGGCTTAATCAAAAATCTTCCACGGCATATTTTATAAAACGATGTTTGTGTAAAATTGCTATAGCTAATAGTTCCTTCTTTATCAAATTATCTTATTTTTTTCTTTGGTTAGTTATCATAAATAATTTAATGCACAAAATTTACCTACGCCTATGGCCGACACTGAAATTGAGCCGAACTGGATGGAATTGTCCATTTTATTACTCTACACCTTTTTGAAATAGACTCTATAGTCTATTTCATCTATGTACCTATGTATATGTGTTGATAAAATATGTGTTTGATTCAAGAGCAAAAACTAAACAGGAAGAGAACCAGCGAGGAAACCTACGAGTAGTAATAATAAAATGCAAAGGTGCAAAATTCTAACTAACTAGATTTGTTAAAATAAATTTAAAATAGAGTTACTGCCATGCTATTGCCATAAAATATTGTTATAGTTTATAGTGTACCATATTTTATGACGATATGTATTTGACTACGATAACAATTTTACTTTCTGAAATGTAATAGATATAACAATAAAAATTGTATATAGATATAACTATATTTTGCTTCACAATATTTCACAGTTAACGAAAAACAATACAATTTTATCAGTGTGATGCGAGAATGACTGATTTCGACTAAAATTGATAGATTTCTTTGGATGTATAAAATTTACTATTTTACAAGCCTCTCTAAAATGCAAAAAATTTAAATAATCGTCCCGAAACCATAATTGCAAACACAGGGAAAGTGTTTTAAGGGTAAATTTTCTCTCGACAATTAAATTAAAACCGGAAAATTGGCGGATGAATTCTAATGAACGACTTGGATACGTTGACAAATGCAAATTTTATTTTCATCCAACTGCGACATAAAGACGTTTGAAGACGAAAAGGGTTATTTTGGCAAGAGTATTTTGTAAATATAATTATATTGTTTTTGGGGCGATGACTCGGAAAGCCAAGGCCTTTTGGTAACCGTTTGTAATTTAATTAAAAATTTGACGTAATTTATGTAACACAATCAAGAACTTCAAGGACATAACGTAATGGGTACAGGGTCTTATCGAAATATTTAATTGGGTGACTTTTTGGGTGTCGCACAGAATAGTAGTTTGCACAACAAGAGTGGATATGATGTCCATACCGCCCGAGGAAGTAAATTAAGCACGACGCCGTAGGCGGAGTGCTCAAACTTCCGAGGGCAATATGGACAATCCACTCTAGTTGAACAGTATATTTTTTCTACGACTTAACTTCCGAACTTCATGCTAAGAATTTTAAAAAATTATTATTATTTAAATTAGGCATCATAACTTGTCTTTTAAGTTGGCCATGAACTTGTGAGAACGGCAATAAAAAACAATTGAACAAAAGTTTATTTTGATGGCAAACCGATGTACCAAATTACACTGTAACATATTTATCGATTTGGGTAAGTTCTTATATTTATACAAACTCACTTTTGAATATATCTATCTTTCTCACATTCAACTTTTTGCAGAATAACAGACAAAAAGCGATTTATGTATTAATAAAAACGAACAATTTATTTTCTCAACCAGGTAATTTGATTAATAATTATTTTACTGAAATGCACAGAAGAAAAAAAGGTTTGTCGCGTTTATTTCTGCTTGCGTAAGAATTATAACTTCGAAAGTACAATAAAATAGCTGTAGAATTCGTTTTAAACAGTTAAAAATGGATTTTGTGCATTAATATGAATTTTTAACATTCGCTATAGTCAAATTTTTCAAAATAATCGCCAATTTGCAAACTAGCAACACTGTTGACGTGAAAAGAGAAGTGGCAATAGTGTAAGTAGAATTAACATAATCTTAAAAACTTTAGTAAAAAATGGATTTTTTTCTAGAAATCTTATAATTTCGTCTGTTTATCGGGTTATCTTTATGTTCCACCATTTAAGGAAGAATTACCAATTAATTTTCTATGTTTGTTGCGCATAATAAAAGCTTTAAGATCAATTGGGATTGGATCCCCGTTCAAAATATTTCAGAAAATATCCCCGTGCATAAATATTTATAATAGTATTTTATTTATATGAAAAAAAATAACAAAGGTTAGTAAAAAAACGTTAGGTTGGTAGGTGTATGTAGTACATTTTATGCAAAGCTTGTAGTAATTGTCTAAAAATGAGTGGAAATAAAGATATTTTTGAAATAAGAAAGGTGGGCCTGTGTGCAAATCTTTAGTTCGGTCAGAAAATAACAATAATTTAGTAGAAATATATTTTAGTATTAATCTTGTTATTATACCTTCAATTTTTGTACCATTTCGTGTACTCTTTAGGAAAATATTGTGTATACATAGACTCTGGGATAAATGTTTTAATTTAAATTTAAAATGAACAAATTTCATCTGACAGATTTGCATATTTTTGAAGCATATTGTTAACCTAACTTCTCTCAACTGTCAAAAAACGAATTTACAACATGTAAATTTGGCTTCTTTGTAATTGACTACTGTGATTGGTCAGTTTCATAACCTAACTAGGATGGATATGAAATTTTCCCGCACAGTTAATTGGAATAGCCTACTTTACTCGCCACTTAAGTGTAAAGCAAACAGCAAATTTCCATGTGGGAGTAGAAAAATACTCTTTTCTACTTCCATATGGAAATTTGCTTTTTCCTTTACACTAAAGTGATTGGAAAATTGGGTTATTCCGGTTAACTGAACGGATATGATTTCATATCCATCCTAATTAGGACATGAAACTGACCAATCACAGTGCAGAGTGGTCAATTATAAAGAAACCAAATTTACACGTTGGAGTCGTTTTCTGACATTTAACAGAAGTGATGTTAAGAATAAACTTCGAACTCATCACATGTTACTTCAAGTTTATAATTTTTTAAGAATATACTTCAAAAAGGTGCGAAAATTAAAGATATCAAACCAAAATATTGTTTTACGGAAGTATTCTTAAGAGCAAACAGTAGTCGATGAGTCATCACGAATAAATAGTGTATTTCCACCACATCGCGTATATTGTAGATGTTTATTTTATATTTTTTTATATACAAAGTATAAAAACAAATTTCGCGAAAATTAAGTGGCGCGGCGTCAGTGGAGATATTTAAGGTAATATGATGATAATTAACATAAATAGCCGCAAAATTTTTGCTGCGTATAGAAGGAATTAAAATAAACAACATTTTCAAATACCTTTTTTCATAAAACCCAAAAATAAAGTACTTACATTCATTTATTACACTACAAATCAAATATGGTTCTGCCTAACTTGCCCGTTGAATAACATTAGGAAAACTTCTGGGTTTAGAGAAGAAATATCCGCACTTTTACGACACTTACAATAAGTTAGCACCATAATTAGTTCATTGTTTTCAAATTTTACCATTTTCACCAATTTATTAAAATTAATTTGCTACAGAAAACCACATCGCGCCGCGAATTGCCAAAATAAATAACTGACGACCGATCCGTAAAATGCATGACTCACATACAAAAAACGAATAAAAACAATATAAAGTAAAGGGCTACGTTTTGATTACCAGGCCCGCACTTAGACTTTTTACTTGTATACCTCGACTATTTTTAAGTTTTTTGAAAAAAGGTATTTGAAAAAATTGTTAATTTTAATGCCTTCTATACACAGCTAAAAGACAAGTAACTTAGGAATCACCCTTTATAATTGGAAATGTAAAATAAAAAAAATAAAAAATAAGGTATTATCCGCCAAATTAGATGTTTTTGTGAACCCCTTAGTAAAATTTTTGTATGAAATTTTCAATTATATAAGAAGGCTCTTAAGTTTTTTCTGACATGCATAAAATGTATCTACAAAATAAACGTTTATACTTACGTTTTTTTGCCATGACGGGGCTCCAACCAACCAACAGTTCCTCAGATGACGAAGAATATTATGATTTTTTACATTTCAATTTCTGTATAATGTAGTTTTTGTATTTTGTATTTTTTTTTAATGTTTAATGAAGAATAAGTGAACCTAATACTATGTACATAGCGCCCGCCTTTGTCACACCATTTTCAATGTTTTGAATGGATAGCAATACCCATAAATTGACCCAAACCCCTGTGATACTACCTGCACTTGATGAAAATCAAGAATTTTGCAATGAAATCAATGGTAAATTATGAAGGTGGCTTAAATGTTCGTTGGATCCCTCTGTAGTCCCTTTGCATACCTAATGAGCTTTTATTACTTTACGCCTTTCTGAAATAGACTATAGTGTTCTGGACTCGAATGTTACTGGTTACACTTTTACTTCATAACTTAATAAATCTACTTTTTGTGTTATTTTAAGGTCAATTTCTTGTAACTAGAAACACCTAAAAAGGCATCTTTTATATTTTAATTTTTTACTTGTATAACCAATTTTAAAGTCAATGAGGTCGTTTTTATTTTTCTAATAACTTTCTCTAACTTTCTTTTTTCGAGTTCCTGGAAACCCTGCCTAATATATACACTTGAGATATTTTTTTCAAATTATTGAGGCCCAGACAATTTTATTGTTACTTTTTATCATAAATTATACCCACAATCATATCGCAAAGTGAGATCAACCGTCAAAATTTCGTTTTCCACCAAAGAACTTCTTGAAACAGAATCTCCCTAACGAAATTTTAAAGTAAAATTTAATAAAAACAGAAAGGATCTTATGCTCCAATAAATCATATTGTATTCCACATTTTAACCTTTAAAACGGGTCATAAAGAGAAAAAAGAAACGTTGGCCTAAATAAAAGCCGAGATTACCTCCGTTTTCTTTTCGTAGACACAAAAGAAATACGGAAATTTTTCCACTGACATTTATATTACGTAAAACCCGATAAATTTGAATTGAACGGTTGAACTCTATTTTGTGCGTTCTTAACCATCAGCAAAATATAACTAATTCTTTTCTTTCGGTTTTTCAAAGACCACACATTTGTGTGCATTGTGGTGCATTTGCACCGAAGTATGTCAATAATCCAGTGGCGGCTCGTCAGGTGAAGTAGGTGAACTTGGCAACACCGCATAGGGGGTGGGGGGTTCCCCAGAGATGACCCTTCATTTACGAGGTCCCATAAGAAAGATTTAAACTCATGTACTTACATTAGAAATATTCTTCCATCTATTCCTGCTCGATATGCAGTTCACATGAAGGAATCATACGACAATATGAAGTACCTATTGACAAGCATAAAATATGATAGGCACCAATGGCGGATATGTGGCGACATAAAGGTACTTAAGTTTTGCTGTTTTTTTATGCGAATGGGACAGTCGGGCAAATCCACTTAATTACTAGTGCTAGGAAGTTTAGTTCTCTTTACCGATCTCAATCTTTCGATCTCGTTCAATAAGGTGAATAGTACAAAAGACTAGTTCGTTTGGTTCACTGATTTATACTGGCACAGTGAAGTAATAGAAGTATTTCAAATTATAACTATTATTCAGATGTGGCAACTCCCTCTTCTATGGATGCGGTAAACGAATGAGAAGGCAGTAATCAATCTCTCTTTTTCTATCTAATACTTGTCCCTATTATAATGAGAAAGAACCATACGCCATAACAAAACAACACATGCGTCCTTGGTAAAAATCGATCTTTATATTTGTAAAATGTAGATGGATAAAGATGGACCAGGTTTTCAGTACCTAAGTCAGAAATCCCCAAGGCTAAGTGAAGTAAAAATTAAAGAACGTATTTTGTTGGCCTATAGATTCTAAAGACTATGACAGCACAGATATTGAAAAAACGCTTCAAATGACTTTCGTCTTGTGGCCACTAATTCTTGGAAAATAATAAAGCTGACTGTCATCGTATGGGTTGCAATGTGTCTCTAAAGATCCATTTCCGACACTGACACTTGTGTCTTTTTCCTGACCTGACAACTGCGGAGCTGTAAGGGATGAGAACGGCGAACGCTTCCATCAGGATACCTGGGAAACTGGAATGCTTCAATGCTTGCCGACTAATGTTAGGCTCTTGTTAAAGATGCCCCAGAAACAATTCGCAAAAGAATAGAAAAATACAGCGCATTGAGTTTTTATTTTTTATTATTTTGTTAGAAACAAGATAAGAAAACTGAAACAAAGTTTTTAATTTCATTATCATTTTTGTATTCAACTCCCCAAGATTAACAAAAAAATGTACTTTCATACAAGATAGGTACCTCATGGCCAATAGTTTTGTCTAGGGTAATTGGTCTGGGATTAATTATTATTATTTAAAACACGTTGCTTAATTATTTAATCTAGTTCAACAATAACGTCAATTATTTCTCTGTGATTTAGGTCTACTTGCCACCGGTGGCGGCGTTGGTGTATTTGAATTATAACGTCAGCAGCGCTAAAACTTCCTCATATCCAAAACAGTTCCCATATCCAGTGAGCCAGCTCCAATAATGCGGTATTTTACATTCGGACGACTCCTCGTTTCATATACATGAGGAGGATCGAGGAGAAGTTTGCGCTCAAATCTTATTTGTGAGTTCGGAGATTTGCAATGACGTACAGTTGTTCGGGATTGCCTAAGAATTATGCTTTATTCGTTTTTTGGCCTTGAAAAGGACAACAAATGTTGTGTTAATGAGGGGGATGCGTTTTCTTAACCCTAAGAACACTTTTTCCAGATTGGAGTCGCCGAAAGATGCAACGTTAAATATTTACTGAAGTAAAATTAAATAATTTATACGGCAAAGTTGATTTAAGAGTACCGTGTTAGTATACAGGGTGTCCCACCGGGAACCGAATCAATCTACAGGGTGTTATGTATTTGCCTGATAATATTTGAACCTGTAAATCTTGATATGATAACCTTCGAAGAAAAAATATTTATAAATGTCGGTTTGCTTTAACAGGTGAGAAAATTCACCTTTTGTGTTTTTGATCTAAGACGCCTGCACTGCCCTACCCACGTGCGTTTGTTTTGATTTTGAACTGTCAAACTAAAATAGGAAGGTCAGTGATTTTACAATGTTGCATGACAGTGACCTACTAAATAAGAGTTCACTGACCCTATTTTATTAGGTTATATTAAAACTTTTTGGAAATTAAAATTAAACATACCTCAGCAAGAATCCTTAAAAACTGGCATAAAAACGATAATGAAATAAACAAATTCTTTTAAATCCAATCTGCTATTCACACTTTGAAAATTAACCAGTATTTTACAACGAAAACAACACATTATTTTATTTAAGCAAAATTCTTTGATTAATTAGTCACTTCTTTTGGCGTCCTTGTGCAAACAGTTGTTTTTCTTCATATTTCTATTTTTCCCCACTAAAATCTCACAGTTAGTTATTAAAACGAAACGCCGCGCCGCTCCGAAACACTGGACTCTTTTGTGGGAATCACATCGTGTGGAGTTCATGTGTCAGACGCAACTGTCATTAAAATTAACTACTTAAATGGCGCCAAATTTAAATTAATATTCGTCGCAAAACCGTTTAATGTTGTTTTTTGTTTTAAGTTTGTGAAATTGTTTAGTAGGCGCGAAACACATTTTACCTTTGAATGATAGAATGAAGAATTTTACCTTTGTTAATCTGCGCTAATAATAATTTTCTCTTTACTAAAATAATAGTTTTTTAATATTTGATTGATTAATTTTGTCGAATGCGCTAGGAATACACTATGATAGTAAGAAGCAGAATAAATCACAAAAATTCTAGGAAGGTTGAAGGTTGCAGTCGACAAGAAGGTTATTTGAATAAACTGTCAAGACAGATTATATTACAACGATCAAAATTCGCGCAAAAATCCTTTTTTTGGTTGTTATGATTAAGTAAATTCATCAATTGACTTCAAAATGCCAAGAACGGCTGGTGAACTAACGGATATTGTTTTATGTTACGGGGAAGCAAATCAAAATACGAGACAAGCACGGCTTTTATACATTGAACAATTTCCAAACCGGGTGCCACCAGCTGAAGGATCATTTATATCGACGGTGCAACAATTAAGAGATTATGGTAATTTTAAAGGATCCGACGTTGAAAAAGGCCGAACAAGAAATGCAAACACGTTGGCCGCGGAAGAAGCTGTTCTAGATGCGGTAGAAGAAGATCCAACCTTAGGTACTCGAAACATAACCAGACGAGTGGGGCTAGCATCAAATTATATTACATGGCGCATCACATGTGTAAATTTGGTATTTTAAAGTGATTTATAGTGTTTTGTGTACTTCGATAGTGTCGAATTTGCTAGTAAAGTTATAACAAGTAGTATTCTTGCGATCTTTAAACATTTGTGTTTTTAAGTTTTTCGGCAGTATTAATAATCTGTGGTAGTGTGCTTAAAGTGTTGTGTATAAATGTCGGTAAGGTGAAGGGGTTTTTAGTGGGTAGGCTGTTCAGTCAGGAGACCGAGAGTCCCACACTATCACAAGTCTCGTGGCTTGTGATGAACATGAGCTTTTCCCCTCTCAGAATGTAAAACAAAAAAAAACTGGTAAGTAAGTACCTGCTATTTTTCATTAGGGCAACTTTTAACCTAAAATTTGTGGACCTGTTTACTTTATGTTAGGCAAACTTAACAAAATACCAAGGCAGCTGACAAAAACTAATAATTGATTAATTATTTATTTTCTTTATTTTATTATTTTTATTTAGTTAAAAAGTGAACTGGTTAAAAAATAATTTCTTGTTTACTAAACACAAACAGCTGATGCTGTAAGTTCGCCTAAAAAACATATGTTTTGTTTTCTTTATTGAACACCTGACAAAGTGTAATATTTGGCAACGTTGTGACACCCATCTCTCTCACTTGCGAGGCTATGCTTCTCCCCGTATCTCTCACTCTATTACATTGAGAAGTTCATGGCTATTCTTCATTGGCGTCGGGCTGATTTTAGGGGTTCTTACCCTACTTTTTAGATGGTCGATTTAAAAAAAACAAACCATGGAGTGTTTTTCTAGGACACCCAAGGAGTCACCCATTCCATAACACCCTGTATGTATAGAAAACTATACATAGGAAAATTTTGAAAATTTGACAGTATGCTGATACTGATGGGGGCGACCGGGCTAAAATATTTTCATAATGGTGGCACTTCCGGTTATACCGGAAGTAAGTGTCAACTTGCTTATTTTAAACGGGACACCCTATATATTATTACATTTTTGCATTCTACGCAAGATTCTAGGCAAATTTTGTATACCATGTCCTATGTCTAAACGTTTTTGACATATTTGAACAAAAACAAAAAGTCAAATGTCAAAAAGCAGTCGGGTCAATTGGATCAACAAAACATAGTTAGATCCCGTCGCATTCGCAATTGACCCGACTGCTCTCTGACATTTGACTTTTTGTTGTCATAAGCATTGTTATTTTATCAACAACGTTAGTTTAGTATCAAAAATTGAGAGAAATTAAAATTATTGATTTGTAACAGCCAAATGGATATAGAAGAATCAGCAAATCTCGCTTGTCTGTCGCTGCTGCCAGAAAAAGCGAGAAGGAGGTATGAAGATAAGGCAACGTGTCAATACTTCAAGATATGATGCCAAACAAAGACTGCTACTGCAGTTTCAGAAACCGTGCTTTTGGCGTACTTCCACGAAAAATCTGCTGTATTAAAGTCTCCATCAAGCTTATGGTTTGAATATTCCATGCTGAAGTCCACCCTTTTCATAGACGTAAAAATAAATATTTTCAAGTATCCTAAACTTCGAGCATTTTTAAAAGAAAAAATTAAGGATATAAACCAAAAAAATGTAATGTGTTTGACAGGGATGATGTAAATAAATTCCTGTTTAAAGCCCCTGATGATATTTATTTAGTGATGAAAGTTGTAATGATAATGGGAATTGCTAGAACGTGCCGTTCTAGTGAACTCTGTGCAATGAAAATATACAATGTTGAATTAAAGCATGAAGTCATATTTGTTACTATTCCTGATTCCAAAAATGGAATGGCACGTAAATTTATAGTGACTAAAAGTGACGATAAGAAGGTTTATTTCAAAATAGTTCGAAATTACATTGATATAAGATCCCACATGACGAATTTTAATCCTCGCTTCTTCATGCATTATTAAACCAGCCTGTCGGGAAAAACTATTTCTTCAATTCCAAGTAAAATTGCTAAATTTCTGAACTTTCAGAACTTTAATGACTCGAGACTGCTGTTTGCTCTTAAGGTAAAACTTTATTATTATCCCTCGTATATTGAATTTATTTATTTCTTCATTTAAAAACATTTTGTCTGTTGTTTTTTACTTACTGTTAGAGTGAAGGTAAAAAATATCCTTTTACATTTCAAATATATATATTTATATTATATAACAAAAAAAAAACAACAAAGAGTATTAGATATCGATAAATATTTTACATTTTAAACAAATACAAATAAAAGAAAATATAAATTTCCTGAAAAATATAGAACGTCGTGTTTTGCCGCAGTTTTCGATTTATTGCTTTCTGGTCTCTTGGAAAATACATAAAAGTATAAATATCGCTCCTCCATATATTCTTAAAAATGTTCGGAGCTTATTTTATTGTGTCGCCATAATAAAATGTTTGTAGGTTTTTGTGTTAAAGCACTGTTTATTGTTTTTAAGCATGAGGATGGCCATTCTAGGTGTATATGGCGTTTTATTAAAAAAAAAGTTAGGAAAAAGAATAATTTATGCAATATATTTAAAATAGTATATATTCTCAAATAAATATTAATCACAAGCAAAGCATTTGAAATACTCAGATGATGCCCGGTTTTAATGTTACCGCTTCAAATAGAACAATAAATCCTAGCTCTACTGATTCTAGCTCTACTGATGAGTCATGATATATCGAAACGCGTCTAGGGATAGATCTGACGAAATGAGAGGAAATTCTTCTTCAGAACAATAAATGTTTATAAACACTGCACTGTTAACCACTATGAATAAAATAATATACCTATTGGTAGTTGTATTTATTAGTTTCAAATTGATATTTTAAAACTTTTATATATGTGTGTGTCAAAAAAGTTAGTAATTTTGATTTTTAATAGAATTAATAATGTATTAAACAATAAATCTAATTCACAGATTTACACAACCAAACATACATGACTAATCATCGGTCGTTTACTACCGTAATTTAATTTGCTTTTACGTGAGACGGTTGACCTAACATTCCTCTGTGGCGTAAATTATTTTATTTTTATCAGCTATTCAGCGACAAGCGTTAAGCTATTATTCCTCTGTGCAAAATACTGGTTTTCTCATGGAGATAAAGATTACAGCAGGCCAAGCCAGACGTCAACAGAATAGAACATTTGATTTGTATAATTATATTACCAACCTTTAAAAACGGGTTGGTAATAGATTTATTACGGCACTGAAAACTGCATCGTAATAGATTTCTTATGAAACAAAATTAGAAAAAGTGTATTTACTGGACTCGCCCACGGTTTATTAAAAAAAAATGTGATTTTTTTAATGAAATATTTTGATCATTTTTAATCCCTTAAATAGGTATAAATAATAGTTATTTACATTACGAGTGCGGTATGAGCATTATTAAAGTCACGAGTGGGAAATATTGCCGCGACAAGGTCATAGACCGAGTCGGAGTAATCCCATGAGTAATGTAGTATGCCATTGTGCGTGTGTAATGTACAACATTTTATCTGCGACTATTTAAATTAAAAAATAAAACCTCGACATTAAAAATTAGTTTTTTAAGCTAAATATTATTCTAACTGTATTAGGTATATTGGCAACAAAGTCGGCATGTTGCAACCAACAGATTAGCTTACCTAGCTCCCGCAACAAGTTTATATATTTATCCTAACACCCGGACTACCAAGAGATGGCGCTAAAAGTTATATACAACCCTAGAAGGTTGATAATATTGTAATTTTTAGTATCAAGACTATTGTTTGGAAGGTATAGACACCTATCCTATACGGACGAGAACGACAGAGTTCGAAACCGGTCTGCAGGCGGTTGCATCCTACCTCTAGTAAAGTCTTCACTTCTTGGTAGTGCAATCTGATTTGTATTTTGATATCTACCTCAGCGTTGACAAAATATGACCGTATTATATTATTTTTTATACAATTTCCTAACAAATTATTACTGGAAAAAAACATACTCTTTGACCTAACAAGCAGTTAGTTTGCTAATGACAAAAGTGAGTAGTAACCAATACCAAAATCTAAAAACTAAGATTCTGGTATTGTATATTAGGCCAGTTTTAAGAGTGTTCAATTGAGGAAGCTGAATGCAGTACTGAACGGGCGCATCAAGCATTTCGTGGTTAGGTTATTGTTTTCTATCGGTGCCAGTTAAATATAAGTACCCACACTATAGTACGAATATACAGGGTGATTCCTAAGTTGATACTTTTTTTTAGCTGCGTATAGAAGGCATTAAAATAAACAACATTTTTAAATACCTTTTTTCAAAAAATCCATAAATAAAGTAGGTACTTACATTAATTTATTACACTACAAATCAAATACGGTTCTGCCTAAGTTGCCCGTTGAATAACATTAGAAAAACTTCTGGGTGTAGAGAAGAAACATTCGCACTTTTACGACACCCAATAAATTAGCACCATAATTAGTTCAGAAAACCACACCGCGCCGCGAATTGCCAAAATATATAACTGAAGACCGATCCGTAAAATGCATGACTAACAAAAAACGGAGAAGAACAATATAAAGTAAAGGGCTACATTTTGATTACCAGGCCCACACTTAGATTTTTTACTTCTCTATCTCGCCTACTTTTGAGTTTTTTGAAAAAAGGTATTTGAAAAAGTTGTTTATTTTAATGCCTCTACACAGCTAAAAAAGAAGTATCACTTTAGGAATCACCCTGTATATTTTAAATAATATTAGTTAACTTACTTTTTTCGTAAATAACTCAGCCGTGGCTTTTGAGGTACACTATTTTTAAGGATCCCCCAGACCAACGCGATGCTGTGGTGATGGTTTCGTCGTGGTGCCACAGAACACAGCGGTAAATGGCGCTACTAGGGTTGCCACCTTTATCAACGATTCCGGCAGTCTAATGACAAAAAAAAAGTTGAATGTAAATACGTTTATTTACTATTTAATTTTAAATTTGCATTTTCCATTAAATCGAACACTTTTTAAAAGGTCTGGTCTTGCAAAAATTAACCCGTGAAAGTGTTCGCTCATCAAAAACGTAACGAAAACGCTTGCATGGAGCTTCTATTTGTTGAAAAATGTGGAAAGTTTGCATGAAAGGTGCAGCTTTTTGTAAACTGAATTTCCGGTAGAAATTATATGAAACCCGGGAGACCGACGCTTTTAAAGGCCCGATTCCAGGAGACTCCCGGAAAACCGGAAGAGGTGGCAGCCCTAGGCGCTATCCACACCGCTGCGGTGTCGACGTCGCGTTTCCCGCTCTGACCGCGTTTTATTTTGACAACGCCCCGTATGCACTTTTTTCGCCGTTCACCGGCACATCAGCCACGTGTTTTGTGTTACCTGTTCGATTGTTCTGCTAACTTCTTCTGTTGTTTTGACTTATTTTTGCAGGTTATATTCACAGAACAATAGAAATCGCACTGCGCCTGTGTAAATAGCTAATAAAGAAGGAACGCGGTATACCGCTAGGTGTTTACAGTCACCTCTACCACCGCGTTGGTCTGGGGGATCCTTTACGCAACTTTTTTTTAGTTGTTTGTTTTAAATTGTTTTGCCTTGTTTGCCTTGGACTATGGGACCATCTCATCAGGAACAAAAAGGAATATTAGATTGGAATCAAAATCAAAATGTATCTTGCCATTGTATATTATTAAGTTTTTTATTACTTATGTAGAATTTTTAAAAATATTGTGAAGTAACAACATTTAAATCTATGATTAACATTAAAATCCAGAATCTTCCAAAATGGGATAGCAGGCTTGCTTTGCTACACCACATAGATTTTCCCCCATTTTTAATCTAAAATAGCCCTGCTCCCCCCATTCTGGCCCATAAGAGTTCTTTATAATCCAATATTCAACTCCAGTCTTCTTATCTGTTCCATACCCCACTGCCAGTACAGCATGATTTATAACGTCGGAACATTTGCCGTCAAAAATACCTTCCTGGTACGCTTGGAGCGGTTCAATGTTGAGTGCAATCGAAATTGGCCCTAAAGTAATGAACAATTTTGAACCAATTTTGAAAGTGCGTGTCCAATTGCTATGATAAAATACATGTGTGAATAAATGTTAAGCCGGCTACAGACACAGAGAGATGCATAGAAGTAAGTTATTGTATTGACTTTCTTTAATGCGTGTACATTATATACATTTACACATCTACGTTTATGAACGCGCGTTGACGAACGCGCGTTGATGCCCGCGTACATCTCTCTGTATCTGTGGCCGGTTTAAATAGAAGAAGTTGATTAGGGTCTTTCATTAAGGTTGACGAGCGGCCATATCTCGGAAACTACTGCGCATAGAAATTCAGGAAAAAAAATTGATAACTAAAGTAGCCATGAGAAAATCCTGGAAATAATTTTTAAGTTCCGCGTTTTGCCGCAAGAGGGCGTAATTGAAAAGTAACTTTTAAAATTTTACATATCTCCGAAAATTCCACATTCAGGTATATCTTTGATAACACCGTTAAAAAGCTTGGACAATTATACATCATTTTGGTCTTATGCTCATTGGCGTACCGATTTTAATAAGAGGGGGGGAAGCTGTTGAAAGTGTAATCATTTAAATCGCTGTAACTTATGAACGACTTATCCGATTTTAGCAAAGTAAAGACTGTTTGGAAGAGAAATGTATGCACTTTCACCAATCGTATTTAGTCCATAGTTCTCAAAAAAAAATGCTAGAGGGCGCAATTTGCAATAATAACACATTTTTTGATTTTACTCCGAAAAAATAAATCATGCGGTATAATTATGATACCATAATCGAAAAGTAGATGAAATTTGGTAGAAAAAATATTTAAACCGCATCTCGATATTCGTTTCAGCGTTATCGCCAATAGAATAATTTTTAAAACTTTAAATGAAGAAGCGATTATATATTTTTTAGAAAAAAAGTAGTACGCCACTGATATTTTTTCATGTGGATATTATTTCTGATTAGCCTGGTTAATTCTGCCTAAAAATGGTAACTTGCGTTTTTCTTTTCAGGCACACCGTTCTTAATTAAATTAAATTAGACGATGCGCCAGTGGTTTATATTATAGAAATGTCCATATATGGCGCACTTGAACATGATTTTATGGCATCTCAGTTCTGAAGATTGAATTTCGGTAGACTGAAAGCGCTAGGCAATAGCAATACAATTTTTGATATATCGAGATATTACGTAAAATATATCGACTTTTACTAACACCGTATATCAAAAAATATCGATATTTTTATATTTACTTCGATTTTTTTGAGAAGTTTCTTTGGGATGGAATTAAGAATATATATAATATATATATCTTATGCGATATATCGTATATAGATATATCATTAGATTTGTTATATCGTTATATCAATATTTGTTTGCCATCCCTAGTTGAAATGAGTCACTTCGTTATATTCATCTCTAGATGTTTTTAGCCATAATATCATAGTCCTTTAGTAGAATTAGGAAGATATTGTTATTGACTTTTATACATAATAATTTTTAGCTGAAACCCAATCTATTCCTAGTGTAGTATTTATTTTTGCATAAATCTAGTCTATTTAAAAATATTATTTTACGTTACAAGGCCTGTATGTGACTTATTACAGTACGAGTTGGTTTACGGACGAGGCGACGTAGGAGCCGAGTCTGGAATATAAACGAGTGCTGTAATAACACCTAACGGACGTGTATCGTATGATATTTTATTTCATCCTGTCTTTATAATCCTTTTTAAAAAGAATAAACAAATAGGTCATATTACCTTTTAAGTGACAACTTGTCAAAAATCGAAAGTAACCAGTCATTATTTCTAAAATCATACCATTGTTGCTAGGGGCAACCCATTACAGTATCTGATACTGTAATGTTCCATTTAGCGGCCGCAAATGAGTACAGGGTAAGTAAATTTACTGGACAGGATGAAATAAATGTTATTTTAACTTTAACTAATCGTGGTCCCGTTATTAATATGTGTCACAATATTTCGCAATATTTTCAAATTGGAAATCAACTATAATATTGACATTTATTATAGTTGAATTTTGTAAACATGCTGAGTACTATAGCTGATTTATTTTCGTATACATTATACATTACTTACCAATTAATGCCACTGCTTGTTTTAAATCAGTTTCATTATTTTGGAGAATATTAACATAACCTTTGGTCCACACAACAGGCTTTGTCGTGCTTGAGACTCGGCAGTTCCTCTTAACTCCTTCGTATGAATAATTCCCCTCTAAAGTAAGTCCATTATCTTTTACATAGTCGTAGGCATATTGGACTATCCCATTATTACAACCGTTATTCACTTCGTCACAGTCAACTAACTGTTGCTCGCTAAATGTTTTTAATACACCAGTTTGAATTGCAACTTGACTTTCCAGAGTACCAGTCTAAAACCCAACAAATTTTATAATTATCAAAATTTTGGATACCTATTTACTTTAAGGACTTGTAATATTTATTATAGGAAAAATCTAGAAATTCCTATTAATAACACTGTATATCTTACCGTACTAAAGGCCCAACATGAACCACACGCTTGTTGATTCTTTACTTCTGAAACAACTGATTTTGTTCTCCAATCGAACTCGTCAGGAATTGCTTTATTGATTAAATCAACGTTTTTTAATCCGCCCTGAAGAATTTTTTTGTCCGCTTCAATGGGCTTCAACAAAGCGGCAAATTCTTGAGCAGTTAAATCAGAAAATTGATTAATTCCAAGTTTATAGGAAACCAAACCTTGTTCATATTTCTTGTTGTGTTCTTCGATGTTTTGAAGATTTTCATTAAAGATTTTTTGACGTAGTTCCAGTTCTTCTTGACTTGTGTAGACTTTATTATTTTTTATCTAAAATATAATGTGTAATTTTTATCATTACTTAATTTTAAGATTCTGTTTATGAAGTTGACGCATTATAATGGGTGACTTCTTGGGTATATCCTTGAGGACCATTCGATAATTAAAAGTTGAGTAATTACTCCTAGAACGAGACCGATTTTGCCGGACGGACGGAGGAAGAAAATTTACTTGATAGATTACGTCGCTGCAAGCCGCCTTGCCATATTTGAAGAAGAACAAACGACACGAAACCTGACAATTTCACAGAGCAAAATCGCCTAATTAAACAGAATTAGTAGGGAATTTATAGGCATACGAGACCATGGATATATCCAATGGATATATCCCCCCAGCCTTCCCACACATGTATCCCCCCACTCTCACCCCCACCATATCCCCCACTCTCACCCCACCATATCCCCCCACTCTCATCCACACCATATCCCCCCACTCTCATCCCCACCATATCCTACCACTTCTAATACCACTATCCCATTATTTAAAGTCATAACAAATTAATTTGCAGATAGTTATGTATCTCAAATGGTTCCAAATCAGTACATATTTAGTTCGTTAGACATTATTGTGAAAAGAGTTTTGTGAAAAGAGTTAGTAGTTATTCAAGTTGAATACAGTCTCATGTTGTCAACTTAGAAATCATCCTAAGAAAATGTGTGAATTCTAATAGAAGGTAACTAGACAATGTTAAAACCTAGACATACAACAAAAGTGTTGGAAATTAAAAAAGTATTCGTTAAAGCACACTATCATCTCTTACAATTACAGTGTCGTGATAATAATCTAATTAGGTGGATTGAGGAAGGTATAAACTTGTGTGATAAAGTTCTTATAGGATCAGTTAAATCTAAATATTTTAACGACCATA
Organism: Polydrusus cervinus; assembly: GCA_935413205.1. Taxonomy (NCBI): domain Eukaryota; kingdom Metazoa; phylum Arthropoda; class Insecta; order Coleoptera; family Curculionidae; genus Polydrusus; species Polydrusus cervinus. The sequence goes on from OW284511.1 coordinate 16,693,847, forward strand.
TAAGGCTTATTAGTTTAGCACTGGACTCATATGTGTGGTTAGATGTAATTAGAGAAAGAAATCTAATTGCAGAAGAATAAGTAAGTGTTTTTATTATTCAAGATGTATCAGTGTAGTGATTGCAAAAAAAATTTTAAACATCAATCAAACGTTTATAGACATAAAAAGGAATCGTGTCCTTCTAGACCATCTGGTGTAAAAAGAAAAGCTAAATCCCAACTATGTGTTGCACCTGCAAAAAAACTTAAAATAGAAGAGAGTATACCTAAAATTACTTTATCACGTTGTAAAGATTGTGACACGTGGTATTTTAAAAATAAACTCAATGCACATTTACGAACAAACCTTCATAAAAACAAACTTAAAAGTGATGATGATGATGTGAAAATTATAACATCTGCGTTCAAGAACAGAATTATATCCTATATGCTAAAATCATCGAAGAAGTATGTAGACATTGATGAATTTTTTGAGGAAGTTAAACAAAAATTCGTAAGTTTAATTTCAGAACAATTAGTTAAGCATAGATGTATTAAGATTAATGTTGAGTTATTTGGAGATTATTTGTTACAAACAAAGGAGACAATAGAAACTAAATCATTTAATACTAAAAATAAGGTAATCATGTCAACAACAAATTTAAACGATATTTATAACCAGTTTTTGTTGGAAATAAAAGAAAAAGTGTCAATATTTGCTGAAAATGGTTCAGGTTGGGCTTTGGAAAAAATATTGCATTTAGAGATTAACATAAACAAATATAATCCAATCAAAGCATCATCATATATTCCTTTACCCAAAGAAATTGCAAAGAAACAGGCAGTAATTAATGTAAAGAATAATGACTCTTATTGTTTTGGGTGGAGTGTGATAAGCGCATTATATCCTGCAGAGATGCATTCTGATAGAACAAGTTCATATCCAAACTTTCTTAACTATTTAAATTTCGAAGGAATAGAGTTTCCTGTCAAGTTAAAAGATATATCCAAATTTGAATCGCTTAACCAAATATCAGTAAATGTTTACGGTTTGGAGAGAGAGGAAAGTAAACAAAAATATGAAGTAGTTGGTCCTCTTCATTATACTGCTAAAAAACTTCATACACATGTAAATTTGTTGTTGATAAGTGATGGAGAAAATAATCATTATTGTTGGATTAAGAATATGTCAAGATTATTAACAACTCAAATTAATAAAAGTCATTTTAAAAAATACTTTTGTGATGGTTGTTTAATTTATTTTAGATCATTACAAAAACTAGAGATTCATCAAAAAAATGATTGTAATCATTTATATACAAAAGTTCCAACCACCAATATCAAAATTAACAAGTATGGTCAGCAGATACCGGAAAATATTCTACAATTTGAAAATTTCCAAAGACAGCTAAAAGTTCCTTTTGTAATTTATGCAGATTTTGAGTGCTTTTTAAAACCATTAGAATTTGAACAACCTGAAAACGATTTCGATTCATATACTAGAAATACGTTTAAACATGAACCATACGCTTTCTCATATTTCATTAAATGTTCATACGACGATTCTTTATCAGTATTGGATTCCTATTTCGGATTAGATGCAGCTGAAGAATTTTGTATACGAATTGAAGGTCATGTACATAGAATTTATAATAATTATCTTAAACCCATAGTCAAAATGATTCCCCTATCAAATGAACAGAAATTAGCTTATAAAAATTGCAATAAATGTCATATATGTAATGAAAAAGTTGAAGAATGTGAAAAAGTAAAAGATCACGATCATTTGACAGGTGAATTTCGAAATGCCGCACATAGTATATGTAACTTAAATTTTAAAAATCCGTATTTCATACCCATATTTTTTCATAACTTAACTGGTTATGATAGTCATTTATTTGTTAAACAACTCTGTTGTAAAGAAGATAATATTGATGTACTTGCACAAAACAAAGAAAAGTACATTTCGTTTTCAAAAGCAATTCTGGTGGACAAATATAAAGATAAAGATAATAAAGAAAAAAATCTGTTTGTTAAAATGCGATTTTTAGATTCATTTCGCTTTGTTGCAAGCTCATTAGAAAAGCTTGGTGAAAGTTTGGAATCAAGTCAATGTGTTGAAATTAAAAAACATTTTCAAGATCATAACCAGTTTAATGAAATTCGAAAAAAAGGTGTTTATCCCTATTCTTATGTTGATTCGTTTGAAAAATTGTATGAAAATCAACTTCCAAGTATTGATCAATTTTACGATAGACTAAAAGATGAGTCTATAGATCCTTCAGATTACAACAGAGCTATTAATATTTGGAATTTATTTGATTGTCAAACTCTATTGGATTATACAAAAATTTATTTAATATCTGATGTTCTTATATTAACAGACTTTTTTGAAGCATTTCGAAATGTATCATTAAACAATTTTAAGCTTGATCCAGCACAGTATTATACATTACCTGGTTTAAGTTGGGATGCAATGTTAAAGATGACAGGTGTTAAATTAGAATTATTAACAGATATAGATATGTTACATTTTTTTAAAAATAGTATAAGGGGTGGAATTTGTCATTGCAGCGTTCGAAAAGCTGAAGCCAATAATGCTCATTTTGAAAATTATGATTCTGATAAACCAAATTCATATATAATGTACTTAGATGCAACTAATTTGTACGGACATAGTATGAGTCAATATCTCCCAATAAGTGATTTTTCTTGGATGTCACGAAAAGAAATTAAAATACTTGATGTTATGTCTATACCTGACAATGCTGAATATGGGTATGTTTTGGAAGTAGATATAATATATCCTCAAAATTTACATGTTAAACACAACGAATTACCTTTTTTAGCAGAAAATATTTGTGCTCCTGATTCAAAACAAAAGAAATTAATTTGTAATTTAAACAATAAAGAAAAATATGTAATTCATTATCGAAATCTTAAACAAGCAATTCAAAATGGTTTAAAATTAAATAAAATTCATAGGGTTATAAAATTCAAGCAATCACCATTTTTAAAACCATATATTGATTTAAATACTGAAATGAGAAATAAATCTAAAAATAAGCTCGAAAAAGATTGTTACAAATTATATAATAACGCCATATATGGCAAATCTTTGGAAAACATTGATAAACGTGTTGATATTAAATTAATCACACATTGGGAAAATATTGGTAAGAAACAGGGCGCTCAAACATTGATTGCAAAACCGAATTTTAAAAATCGCTTAGTCTTTAATGAACATTTTGTAGCAATACAAATGGAAAGAGTTAAAGTTACTTATAATAAACCTGTTTATGTTGGATTTTCAGTCTTGGAATTATCCAAAACTGTAATTTATAATTTTTACTATGATTATATTAAGAGTAAATATGGTAACAAAGCAATCTTATTATACACAGATACTGATAGTTTGATTTTACAAGTGGAAACAGAAAATTTTTACCAAGATATTCAAAACAACTTAGAAAAATTTGATAGCTCAAATTATAGTGAAAATAATATACATAACATAACTAAGAATAAATCTGTTTTGGGTCGTATGAAAGATGAATTTGCAGGTCAACCAATTTTAAGTTTTTATGGTACTGGAGCAAAAGCTTACTGTGTAAATTTAGAAAATAAATCAGAAAAAAAAGCAAAGGGAGTAAAAAAATATGTTGTACAAAATTCCATTACTAAACAAGATTATAAAGATGTGGTTGAAAATTCTGAAATTAAATTTAGGAAAATGAATGTATTCCGTTCAATATTGCATGATATGTTTACACAATTAAAAAATAAGGTTGCTTTGTCTCCAAAAGATGATAAACGGTACATAATTAAAGATTCCTTTAGAACCCTAGCTTGGGGACATAAACATGTAGATATTTTAGAAGATAAATCCAAAAGTGATGATGAGGATGTAAATGATCTAGTAGATATTTTAAAAAATCTGGTGCATGATCAATATAAAACCTAAGAATCGTAAAAAATATATTTATTTTAAAAATGACTTTACTACCCGTAGGAGTTTTATTTCTTTCTGCATTCATAAACAATACTTTGTATATCCAAGTAGATCCTAAAGTTCGAGAAGTATTTATTTGTTCATCGGTTAATAATGAAAATAATGATACTTGGCCATCATCTTGGAAGAGAATGAATCTAAATAATGGATTACATTCATACCAATTTGATGATGTAAATAAATATTCCATTGTAACTTATAAGCTGAGATTATATTATTTTGATAGTTCCTCTGTAACAACGGAAGAATGGATAGAGTTGTATAGAAAATCCGAAGAATGTAATTTGAAGACATGTATAATATTATTAATTATATTTTTTATATTATTTTTATGTATGTTGGGATATGTACTGTTAAAAGCATATTTGTATTTTAAATAAATATAATAAAACTATTTTTGTGTTTTATTTAAACAAGTTTATTCATAACAGTTTTTATAATTATGTAATAATTTTACATTAGCTATAGCACAATGCCATGGATTAACATTTTTGTGAAAGTAACATTCTGGAATTTTTTTAAATTTACTTAATTTTGGCTCTCGACCAATAGGTATAGCATAAATACAGTCTTCATCCAAATACTTTTTTAAAAAGTTTGTCTTTTCACTCCCCTTTACGTAAATTCTGGGTGAATCGTAAGCTTTTAACACATGTTTTAAAATATTATCAAGTTCATTAAGTTCTATATTCCCATATTCCCATTCTAATCCATGGTATTCTTCAGACCAATTAACCACTCTCAAATCTTCAACAGATAACATGTTTTTTTTAAATGGTGATTTAAACAAAAAACTTGAACAACGGATTCCATCATAAATTGCCATTTCTTTCGGTATAAATCCAAAGGAACAGACATATGCTTGGATATCTATAAAAAGATCCATATTCATTGTTAGTTATAAAATGATATTTTTAAAATTAACACATCCCCTTTATTGCTAAATTCATCCATCCAAGTTCCCCCACCACATTTTTATTACTTATTTAAACACGCAAGTAGAACTCTAGTAACATAACATACAATTTACCTGTGAATAATGTATCAATCAACCAACATGCAATCCCAGAATGAAGAATTTAGTAAGAAACGCAATGGTAGTCTAATCAATGAATCCATATACTACATAAATAAATCCAAATCCAAATGGGTTAGCATTGGATTTTCCTTAGAGAGAAATTATGAGCCGGTAATTAAACTTGGTGGATGCAAGTATAATCAAAATGTTATTTTTAATGAAGATCAATGGTTATCCTTTCTTAGTAATCAAGGAAATATGTTAAGCTTCATCTACTCTAAAGGATTTGGATGGTCACCCATGCAGGGAAATGGATTTGAAATTCACTTTGTGTTTATGAATAATTCGAGAATTATCAAGCTCATACAAGATGGAGAACATGAAATCTTTCTGGCTGAAGATTCCCTAATTCAACTATTCAACTTGATGAATTTAATAAAATATCGTTTGGATATATTAAAATCACAAGCATTTTCAAATTATTATAATGTTCTGATTGGTGGAATTTCAACTAAAAATGGAGATTTAATAAAAAATGTGACAGATATTGTTTCACCTATATTAAATAGTTCAAACGTTTGTTGTGTTTTAGAGTTAATTAACTTTTATCCTGATTGTATATTAGAAGATGTGGAAACCTTTACTTGTAACGAATTTGTAAAAAGATGTATTGAAAAATAAAAAGTTTCATAAACTTTGTTTATATGTTATTTCCCCCCACCTCATTAAATTTGATACTTAATACCTTAATTTCACTTAAATTTATTTATTTATATTCAAGATGTGGTTAGCATATGTACGCGAAAGACCAGCATACAACCTAACAACCGCTGTGGAAAATTTGGCTTCACATTTTGATAATTTAGAATTTGATGCTGAGCATGAAGCAGAGTATGGGTTTGATAGATTCTATACATATGATGAATGTATGGAAATCGCTAGAAATTACCAAAAGGGTTCTATAGCATGCAGTATATACTTACATACCTCTGATCTAAGAAGTTTTCTACAAACAATAAAGGAACTGGATTTTGAGAATTTTTTGAGTGAAGTTAAGACATTTATTTCACCAGAAATTATCTGCGAAGTGTTTGAAACTTAGTTTATAAATATTTCTAAATAAAAACAATATATTTATTTTATGTGTTTTATTCAACCATAATTGTATCATTATATAATGTATATACATTAGTGAGCGCACAAATACATGAAGACTTGTAATGGTAAAAGCAAGTGGGTTTATCAGCTGTCAGAGCAGGATGTTCGTTTAGTTCAATCACAGGACTTAGGGAGTATTTTCTTATGTATTCGGCTTTTTCTCTTCCTTTCACATAGATATGATCCATATTTTCTGTTAAACCTTTTATAATTTCAGAAAATTTGTGAATCGGTGTATATCCTACATGCCATGGAATACAATGATGATTTTTCATTAACCAAACAGCTTGTTTATGTAATTCAGGTGAAAGATACTTGATATTAAATGGAGATTTAAAGATGTAGTGACATATTTTGGTTCCATCAAAGGCAGCAAGCTCTTTTGCGAAAAATTTTCTGGATTCTATATTAAATCCCTGGATATCTATAATTAGGAATTTCATATTTTCATTAGTGAAAATTTTTTAATCATGGATTTCTGGTCAGAGTAGTTTCGTATTTGATGTTTTAATTTCTTCAATTCTTTTAGAAAGTAATGTATACGAAGTTGCAGTTCTTCATCCATACTAATAGATCTGATACGTAAACAAAAAACTTATATGTGAATTATTAAACATGCGCATTATAGTTGTCTAACATTTTTAGTTAACGGGTTGTAGCTAAAAATTTTATCATGCATAATAAGACAATAGGCGGAAATTTTATCAGTAAGATCCTCATGTAGTTCAAATTCAATTCTCATTACAATGGGGCCTGTTTCGATTGTTTCTTTTTGATGTGAGCAATCAATGTATACTATAGGAGCATGGTCGTTGAATTCTTTTGGGGAAAATATTGGTTCGGGTGTTAGACCATAATATGACTTTTGGAATTGAGAAAACATTTCATATAATGATGCAAATTTATTTTTATCAAAGTCTAAATATAAGTCGTTGTAGGGATATCTCTCAGAATTTAAAAAAACTTTGATGTTTCGCAACTTGATATTAGAAAATAAAGACATGTCAGTTGTTGACTTATCTCTTAAATCTTTTTGGAAAAAAACTGCCACATGTCTCGGGGTATTGACCTTTGTAGAGGTTTTAACAGGCCAATTATGACGATTTGTTTTCAGTAGTTCCGGATACTCAATCAATTCCCAACTTCTAAACGCAATTGGTATATCAGTATTTTTATCAATTATTTTAGTAAGGGCTAATTCTTGAGGGATAGCTACTGATATGTGAGGTATATTCCAAGTTAGTTTGTTGAGTTGAATTTTTGGAGTTTCATCTACGGTATTGACTGTTGCATTTTTATCCGAATTATCTCGCACTAAAATTAGTTCTTGTTTAGCATTTAAAATTATTTTCTTATAATCTTCAAAAAATCCCATTAAAAATTTAAGCGGTATGCAAACATTAAATAATCCTGTGGCACTATCAATGACTTGTGAGTTTTCCATAGGGAACCAACCTGCGTTTTTAAGTCTATTGCATTCATTTTTATTATATGATAAATATCCCTTTACTGTTGAAGTTAACCCCACATCTCTAACTGAATCTATAGTAACTCCGTTTAGCTGATAACGAATTTCTTTAAAAAGGAAAGCTATTCCATTGTTAATTAGTTTTAATGTGTTTGAAACTGTACCATCCGCTTTTGTTAGTTTACCCTCAATGTAAAGATAACTTTCGGAAGGTAAGGTATATTTTTCTATTTCATGTACAGGAATGATAATTTCATCATTATTTCCTAATTTTGAAGGTAAATATGGTTCGTAACCATGAAATTCTGAATGTACTATAGAATTATCTATGAATAGATCTTGTTTTACATTTAAAACATCCATTATACTAAAACCTTTAATCCTAAAGATTTTAAAAAGTTTTTATTTTCAGGTGTTATCCTTTGCGTGTTTCTATTTCTACTAATCCTTGGTTTACTATGTTTATTCTTCTTATAGTTTTTAATAACAACTTTCTTTCGTAAGTCTAAGGTATTTCTATTATAAAGAATAACCATTATACTTCCTTTACATGCAGTCTTACAGTCACTGTCTCGTTTCGGAAATCAACAATATTCAAGTCTTGATCAATTATTTTTATTGTTATTTTATCAATTACATTCACGGTGACAGGAAAATAAATAATATTTTGTGGACTTTCTATTATTTTGTATCCTGGACTAACATTAGGGAAAAACTGATGAATAATATGAACAGGTTTTCCGTTCAGATAAGAACCCTCAGCAATACTGCAATCTATACATAAAGAATTGACTTTTATAATCTCTGCAGGATTTTCCGATATCCTTGGAACTTGGTCACCTGATACTACTCCATTATTAAAACCTAATATTTTTCCTATTGTTCCTTTTTTAAAAATAATATCAGTAGAAGTTACAATTGTGGATTTTAATGTGTTATTATTTGCATATAAATTAAATGAAATATTTCTCTTTAAAAACTCTGTTTGTAAATATTTATTGATATCAGTCATTTCATAACTACCTGTTGGAATTGTTAAAAATTCACCACTCTTCCCAAAATAAATCTTATTATTCTGTTCATCTATATTTGGTATAGCATTAAATGTTTCAAAATTTGTGAGACCGACAACATAGGATGTGTTGGTATTTAAGTAAATAGGTGGATGAAAATCTGCTTGAAGTATGGCGGAATTAGCAGAAAGGGCTATAGTAAACGACATGATGGCTACAATAAGAATAAAATTTAATTACAGTAACGTATTATTATAAATAAATTGTAAAGATAATTGACCGCAAGTTGAAGTGTCATATGATTGATATTTATTATAGTTATATTTAATATTGTTTTTGCTACCATCGCTTAAAAAATAATTTATGACTTCTGTTGGAGGTCGCAGATTTCCAAAACTATCAAAGTAATTTATGTTTTTATTGTTCTTGATATATGCAGTCCAATGAGTGCCTTTTCCCAAATAATCATCCAAATTAATAATACCTGTTTCATGAGTTTTAATCATTTTTGGTAACTTATTTCTCATAAACACACCTCTAAAATTTGGTAATTTTAATAAATTGGCATACTTTAATAAATCTACATTTGTCAAAGGTCTAGTAAGGGGTAGCAATTTTAACAGTTTTTTGAATGGGGTTTTAAATACAATCCACACCCTTTTTTATAGGGTTGAAGATAAAGACCATTTCCGATGGATACTTTTTCCATAATCTGATTATGGCGTTTTTGTTCATTTAGTTTATTTTGTGCATTTTTAGCTGCATTAACTGCTTGTGCAATACCAGCAGCACCACCACTTAAAGCTCCCAGGGCGGATAATCCAGCAAAAATAGGTATTAAAGGTAAAAGTCCTCCGGTTTTCGGAATTGGAATTATTCTTTGCTTAGGTTCCCCAATTTTTAATTTTGTTTTTTTAATTGATGATAAAGCATTTTTAGCAGCGCCTTTTATATTACTAAATTTTTTCCCAACCATCCCTTGACGTGCTTTTCTTATAACATTGTTGAAAGATATTTGACCTCCTTTTTTGCGTTTCTGACTTCTTCTTTTTCTCAATCCCATACCAAGCTTGGTTTTTGCTTTCATTATTCCTGTTACAGCTAAAGACGTCAATTTTTCATCCAAGTTTGAGTCTGAAGCTTTGAATCTATTAAAAGCTTTTTTAGCTAAAATCGTATCCGCCTCGTGTCTTCGTCCTAAATCCGTATATTTCGAATAAGCTATATCGTGTTCTTTACAAGCTTCGTCTAACTGATTTATCCCTTTGTCTCCTCGAGCGAGCCTCTTTTTCAATTTTGTACCAGGACCACAATAATTATATGATGGAATATTTAACTCTACAGGTAATTTATTAATTATCGTATTGAGTAAACCACTACCTTTCGTTCCACGTTCCTTGTGTCGAATGTTAGTACTCTTATTATGCTTAATCATTATATAAGTGATTATCAAATAAGATGTTCTTACTTAAATACTGGTACTCAAACAATGAAGATTGAAAAACAAGATTTTTCTCTACCAATTAAAAATTTTGATTTAAATGAAGACAATTATCAGAAACATGGAAAATTATTTGGGGGAAACTGTAAACGTGGATTGATTGTTGGTGCTTCGGGGTGTGGGAAAACAAATTTAATTATATCTCTGATTACAAATATAAATGGAATAAGATTTGAAAATGTATATGTCTATTCAAAATCGTTGTATCAACCAAAATATGAATATTTGAAAATCCTTCTGACACCACTAAAATGTATAGGTTATTTTGAATCCTCAAATGCAGAAGATATTGTATCACCAAATAAAATAAAACCAAATTCAGTAATTATTTTTGATGATATTGTTTGTACCAACCAAAGTCTAATGAGAGACTATTTTTGTTTCTCAAGACATAAAAATACAGACTGTTTCTATTTATCTCAAACATATTCATCTATTCCTAAACAACTTATACGAGATAATGCCAACCTTTTAGTGATTTTTCAACAAGATGCTACCAATCTGAAACACATATATGATGATCATGTAAATAGCGATATATCTTTTCAAGAGTTTAAAGATTTATGTTCAATGTGTTGGCAACATAAATATGATTTTCTGGTTATAGACAAAGATTGTTCTGTAAATAATGGTCGGTACAGGAAAGGATTTGATTCTTTTATTTTTTTGTAAAGTATATAACTATTGAACAAAATCATAATTTTGTAGTATATAACCTAACTTTCCTTTGTAAAGATGAATGAAAAAACAGTTAAAGAATTAATAAAAACTAGAAAAGCTGTTAGACAAAAGTATAAAGCTTTAAAATCAGATTTATCTGATACAGAAATTCGTAGGGAAAAAGAATTTAAACCAATCACTCAACCTTTACAAGATTTAATTAGGTCAATTAAAACAGAACCATTTATTAAAAAAGAAAGCTATTCACCACAAGAAAAACTTCAATTCCCTACTCCATCAGTAGTCCCAAGAAAATCAAATATATTTAACAAATATCTACCATCAAATGTATCATTTCTAGAAGATGATGATGTATTTTGGGAAAATCTACCAGAGTCTAGTAGGATAGAAACAAGTGGAGAAACAACAATTGAACCTACTATAGAAAATATACGCCAAGATGTATTAAATTTAACAAGAACACCTGCTTATGCGGAATACTTGGATGCATATGATCCGTTAGTAAGAACGTTTGTGGATGGGTTAATTAAAGACACTGAAGACTCATTTGACACGAAATATGGATTCAGACATGATATAAATACAGAGAAATATCAGATTGCCAATTCTGACGTAGATTTCATAGGAAAGGATTTTAAAGTGGAAGGTGTAAGATATGAGGGGACGGTTGGTTTGTATGAGTTACTCTTTAAAAAACAACCGGTTGGTTATACGCCAAAAGATTTGGATAATTATATGGATGTTTTGAAGAGGACAAACGCTTATAGACGAAATTTTGACCCCATTAGTCAAATTCAAGGGTCAACTGATAAAAAATACTTAACAATAATTAAGCCGTATTTAGTGAAAAAAGGACTATTGAAAACATCTAGCATATCTTCAGAACCTAGTTATGTTTCAGTTATACCTGGAACATCGAGATTGTTACCACCACAAAGATCGCGTTCTACGAGGTCTGGTAAATCTTCAATCGGAAAGGGAATATTGATGAACTTATCAAACAAGAAGTTAGATTATGTTTATTATGATGATTTAAACGAAATAATTAATAGGTTAAAATTATTAACATCTTCACAATTAGCGGGTCACTCAGGACATCAAAACGAAATTACATCAATATTAACTGAGTTAAGAGAAGCAAAAATAATTCAATAAATACATATAGTCACACATATATTTTTCATTCCATCTCCAACTATGACAATGTCGATTGATAAGTTTGGTTCTCATATATTTGGGAAAGATAATCAATTTAATTCTTCAACAAATAGTGTTGAAAATAATCCCATAAAAATTATTGATCTTTCAGAAGTAAAACTCTATTATAATTTAGTTTTACCTTTTGTCGGAAGGTTTAATTTCTACACTGATGTAGATGATGATGCGTATCAATTATTGCAAAATAAACAACGAAGTTACACATTCCCTATAGAATCTGCAACAATCGTAGGAGCTGAATTCCCTAAAAAATATATTCTTCTAAAAATTAATGGTGAGCAAATCACTAATCCCATAGATTGCAAATTAAAAAAGGGAGATTTAATTTCATTCCATCACACAACTCATGGAACTGAGACGGAATTTTATGGCGAATTGTTATTAAAATGTCAGGTTGCAGTAGAAAAATAAGCAGTTCCTAATTATGGGTGCAGAAACCAACATAAAAAAACATTTAGTCAATGAACTACATAAGCCAGCAAGAAAAACTTATAAACGTCGTAATGTTATTATTAAAAGTTTGAATGATTTGTGGCAAGCAGATTTGGTTGAAATGTTGCCTTATGCAAAACTGAATAAAGGGTATCGCTATATTTTAGTTGTGATAAATACATTTTCTAAGTTTGTTTGGGTTCAACCCGTTAAACGAAAAACTGCTGCAGAAGTAACTTTAGCTATGGAAAATATTTTAACCATTGCGAAAACTCCACCAAAAAACATTCAAACAGATCAAGGAAAAGAGTTCTTTAATTCCACCTTTGCTAAATTAATGCAAAAATATAAAATTAATCATTACAATACATACTCTAATTTAAAGGCAAGCATTGTTGAAAGAGTCAATAGGACGTTAAAAAATTTAATGTGGAAGCAATTTAGTATGCAAGGAAATTACAAATGGTTAAATATTCTGGATGATATTATTTTCAAGTATAATACAACTAAACATGGAACCACAGGAATGAAACCCATAGATGTCACTGAAAAAAATGAAAAAGATGTTTTGAAATCAACTTACACTAAAATAAAAACCATTGATCCATCAAAATCAAAATTTAAGAAAGGAGATTATGTTAGAATCAGCAAATTTAGAGAAGCTTTCCAGAAAGGATATACACCTAATTGGTCTAATGAAATTTTTAAAATTATGGAAATTAAACTAACCAATCCAAAAACTTATTTGTTAAAAGATGAGAGAAATGAAGATATACTAGGGTCTTTTTATGGAGAAGAATTGCAGAAGGTCAAATATCCAGACGTATATCTTGTTGAGAAGGTTTTAAGGAAAAAGGGTAATAAAGTATATGTTAAATGGTTGGGAATGGATAAATCCCACAATACATGGATATTAAAAAGCGAATTAGTTTAATTATTTATATTTATTTAAAAAATAAAAAAATTACATAAAACGTTCATTGTATATTTTATTTCTATGATTTTGCTCCAAAACAAAACTTAAATTATTTTCTGCATATTTCAGTCTATTTTGGAAACGATATCTATCCAAAATATGCTTCTCGTAATCACTATCCCTTGCTTTCCTATAGGCATAACTCCAGACAAATAACTGAAGAATATTATTCTTTTTTTCATTAAAAGTCACTTTTTTCTTTATGGTTTCCATCCTATTCACTTATCACTTAATTACTATCAGTTAGATTCATATTCAACGATTATTTTCATAGCTTCTGTCTGTTCCTCTGATATATATTTTTTTAATGATATCAACTCCCGCGTAAAACAATTTTCTTTGAATCCATTTATTAATTTTAGAATATCTTTATTTTCATAATAATTTTCACACAATTTGACACCTTCTTCGAAATAATATATCAGATCAAGATAAAAGTGGCTCCAAGTTGGACTACTGTTCATCGCATACTCGACATTTGAATTAATTTCTAGAATAAACCGACTCTCTATTTCTTTTATGGCTTGAAATAATACTTCTGCTTCCATTACTAACAATGATGAAAATTGATATCTGTCAACTTTTAAATAATATTTGATTTGGGTGGGGGATGTTAAAATTGTTGGAATGTATAAAATTATTTATTTTTTTAATATCTTTCCATTACATTTTTTGGGTAGGGATAGTAACTAAATAAAAGTAATAGAATGTATAAAAATGGTTTATTTTTTAAAAACTATATATATTACATTTTACATTTTACATTTTACATTTTACATTTTACATTTTACATTTTACATTTTACATTTTACATTTTACATTTTACATTTTACATTTTACATTTTACATTTTACATTTTACATTTTACATTTTACATTTTACATTTTACATTTTACATTTTACATTTTACATTAGATGAAATTAGGGTAAAACGTGACGAAGACGTCGCTCATCTAACATCGCTTGGTATTGATCTCTAACCGATCGCTCTCTTCGACTTAAAACATCGAGGAGATCGTTGCAGTCAGAGACCATTCCCAAGAAATATTCGAGTCTTTCCTCAACTCTACCACGTGTTACCCTAATTTCATCTAATGCAATGTCGCGGTCAAACACTAATATCGCATTTTCTTCAATTTCTTGTTGTTGGTGCCCATCCAACATCTCAACATCATTGAGTATTAACTCCTCATGAATGGCTTGGTTCTGAGGTTGCTCTTCTCCGGCTTGTTCCACTGGTCTGTCTAGAATTTGATCAATGATTGGGTAATGATCTCCAGCTTCAAGGTGGTTTAGGTTTTCATCTAGAAGTTGATCAATGTTTGGGCATTGATCTCCAGCTTCAGGTTGGTCTAGGTTTTCATCTAGAAGTTGCTGAATATATTGTTCTCCAGCTTGTTCCACATTTCTGTCTAGAAGTTGATCAATGTTTGGGTATTCATCTCCAACTTCAGGGTGGTTGTTTAGGTTCTGTTCTAGAAGTTGCTGGATATATTGTTCTCCAGCTTCTTCCTCAGGTTCTTCTAAAACTTGATCTCCAACGTGTGCTAAGTTTCGGTTCAGGTTTTGATCCATAGGTTGGATCTGGTTAGCAGGGGCTGCTGCTTGGATTCCATTATCAAATAACAAATCATTATTAACTTCAACCCTTGCTGGGGCAATCAATACATCATGCAAAATATTAACTCTTCTTTCGAGATCAGCCATTACTCGAATCGATGGTTTGCAATACATTTTTTTTAAATTTTTTACTTGACTGGATACTTTGTTAAGATTAAAAGTGAATGAATATCGTTGCAAACCAACAGGTCTTTATACTAAACAAAATGACATTAAAAATGCAAATTAACCAGTTGGGTCGTTTAGTTGTTTGATTTATTACCCAAATGTTTCTTAAGGTGTAATCCGCCACCAAAAAATTATTTTTCTTGCTGTATAGTCTTAGGGTAGTTATTTTCATAAATATAGAGGTTGTAAAAAATCATTGTTAACATCAATTTTGATTTTTTTGTGAAAACACTCTGACTTAGGTATTAAATAGAAAGTTTTAGTAAAGAACTACTAATTTATTATAAAATTAAACCAAAATATACAGGGTGTTCCATTTAAAAATCAAAAGTTTGGTTCGTTTCCGGTAAAACCGGAAGTAAATCGAAGTTCCTAATTGCTACAAAATATTCATATTTACTATGTTTAGACGTACACCAAATTTCATGCTTCTACTATAAAGTCGAAAAACTAGACTTATTTTTTGAAACACCCTGTATAATAATTTTTTCTTGTGAAATATACATAGAATGTTAATCTGCAACCAAATATTTAAAAATATGTATAGCTTTTCATTTAAAAATTAAAAGTTTGGTTCGTTTCCGGTAAAACCGGAAGTAAATCGAAGTTCCTAATCGGCACAAAATATGTATATTTATATCATAGATCAATATATGCAATGTCGTTTTTCCACTGCAAAAACCAGAAATTATTATTTAAAAGTACCTTTAAGAATCACCTGGTATATTATATGTAATACGTAATACGAATACATTATGCTTTGTTGACCTTAAAAAATATTCGGATTTCTCTACCGTTTTAATATCAGCTAGCATTAGTTGCGTGTTATTTAGTGAGCTCTGAGTTATTTCAAGAACAAAAATGGTATGTACATATTTTTATTTATTTTTTAATTTTGTTTATATAGAGTGATTAATTTTTTCTATAAAGGGATTGTATTAAAATCATCTAAGTATGGTGTGTATAAATGTTAATAATTGTCTAGTAAATTCAATTTATGTATGCGAGAAAGTGGTATTTAACCTTTATGAAAGAATATGTTTTTCGGATAATATCATTGTCGCGTAATAATTGGGGATTTTTTTTTATTTTTTTATCAACAACAAGAAGGTACAAGGTTATTTTTTTATTAAAATAAATGAGTGTAATTATTTTTTTCTGATTAATTCTTGAATATTACATATAAAAAATGCGCAATTATTTTTTATAAAGGGTTGATTCTTTGCGTCATTTTTTTTTATTCATTCACACTGTTTAATTATTTTTTTATCAGCTACAAGAAGGTACAAGGTTATTTTTTTATTAAAATAAATGAGTGTAATTATTTTTTTCTGATTAATTCTTGAATATTACATATAAAAAATGCGCAATTATTTTTTATAAAGGGTTGATTCTTTGCGTCATTTTTTTTTATTCATTTACACTGTTTAATTATTTTTTTATCAGCTACAAGAAGGTACAGGGTTATTTTTTTATTAAAATAAATGAGTGTAATTATTTTTTCTGATTAATTCTTCAATATTACATATAATAAATGTACAATTATTTTTACAGCTGATTGTTTTTATTAGAATAAAAAATGTACAGATAAAAGGTTGATTGATTGGTTCATTTTTTTTATTAAAATAAAGGCTGTAATTATTTCTTAATAGGTACTATAATGTTCAATTATTTTTTATCGTCTGTTCTAGAAGTTGCTGAATATATTGTTCCACATGTCTGTCTAGAAGTTGATTAAATGTTTGGGTATTCATCTCCGGCTTCAGGGTGGTTTAGGTTCTAGTTGCTGGATATAGTGAAAGAAACAGCTACAAGAAGGTACAGGGTTATTTTTTTTATTAAAATAAATGAGTGTAATTATTGTTTTTCTGATTAATTCTTCAATATTACATATAATAAATGTACAATTATTTTTACAGCTGATTGTTTTTATTAGAATAAAAAATGTACAGACAAAAGGTTGATTGATTGGTTCATTTTTTATTAAAATAAAGGATGTAATTATTTCTTAATAGGTACTATAATGTTCAATTATTTTTTATCGCCTACAAAAATGTATAGAGTGGATTGGTTGCATCATTTTTTATTGAAATACGTGGTGGTGGTAGAGAGTTCAATTATTCTATAAAGGATTGATTACATGTTTTGGATCTTTTTTTTTTTTTTATTCGTGTATAATTTTTTTATTGTTTTTATAGTATAATTGGAACATATCATGAAATGACATTATCGACTTTGGGAATGCAGCCATCTCCTGACATTCCAGATTGCATAATCTAACTCTAGGTAAATACAAAAAATGTAATTACTCTTATTAAGTGTTTTTTACGATAATAAATATGACGTAACGTTAGATAAAAAATCTACCTAATTTATGTATATGAACTTTATAATATGATTGTATGATTTAATTTTTTTGATGAAAATCGCTAATTAAATATTAATATTTTTTGACCTAACATTGACTTTGGTTTCAAAATTTTATTGAACCCAGGATTTTTTCAACTGGTTTCTAAAATGATGTAACTTTTGATAAAAACCACTAATTAAACATTTTTTGACCTGTCATTGACTCTGGATTTTTTTTGTAAAAACCAACGACATGACGAACTGTTAATGACCTTATGGAATCTTAATATTTTTGAACTGGCATTGACTCCGGATTTTTTATAATATTAATTTGTCTAGTTTTTTTGTAAAAACCCATCAATATGTTGAACTTGAATTCATCTTAATATTTTTTAATTGGTTTCTAAAACATGATGTAACTTTTTCTATAATAGCCACTTAATATGTTAATGAATAGAATGTAGCTAAACCCAATTTTATTATTCTGATCTTTGATATTAAAATAAAACACATTGGTAATTGAAAAAATATTTATTAGACCACAGTTGATATATTATTACAATAGTGACATTTTTCCTGGGAAGATGCTGGACCGTCAAAATGCGTTAATTGACTTGGTCTATTATAGTGAATGAAGCAGGGGAGCCTTATCTGCAATTGGAAATTTTGTTTATATGATGTGGGTAATTTAGACCAGATTTCTAAAAGTTCATATGGTTTTACGTACTCGATAAGGTAATCTAAAGGAAACATTTTTATTTCTTCACTGGAAAAGTCCTGGAATTCTTTATCACCTTTTAAGTGTGCTAAAATAACAGAATCATTTATTTTGTGTACACATGGTTCCCTGGATGGTAACTCGATATCAACTATTGTATCACCATTTAAAGTACAACGAAACCTATTAGACACTATTGATGGTTTTGCGCAAGTTGGGCACTGCATTTTTCTTGTATGTTTTGAAATCGCAAGCGTTCTTGTTCTCTGAATTTTTTTTTAGCACTTTTTGATAATTTTGGATGGGGTGTCCTAATTATCAAATTTTTTAAAACATATTCTGTCGGGTTATAACTTTCACAAGGTTCCGTATCCCACGATAAATCTATTGGTACTGGTAAAGACATAGTAAACTTTTTGGTTTAAATAAAATTGGAACTTAGCAAATATATTATTTTTAAGAATGAGGGTGTGGGGATAGTGGCGGGGGTGAGAGTGGAGGGATGTATGTAACCATGTATCCATTGTTTGGATATATGGTGTGTATGGTTGGGGGGATACATGTGTGGGAAGGCAGGGGGGATATATCCATTGGATATATCCATGGTCTCGTATGCCTATAAATTCCCTACTAGAATTGTTAAGAATAGTCTTATACCAGTAGCAACATTTTTAATAATCACTATTAAACAATCTATTACTATAGTAAAAGAGTTAACTAACGAACAGCATACAGAATTGCTGCCTCTTTATTTATACGGACAATAAAGCGAAATAATTATGAATATAAGCCCAGAATTGTAAGAATGTATTTTAATAAAACATTCTTTTTGGAAATAAAATTGGTTTTATACAACATTAAAATTATACCAACAATAAAACGCTTTTTTGGGGGTATTAATTAAATTATTATTTGATATTAAACATTTATTTACCCTTACGCAACATACTTTTAATTGGCAAGAGTGGGGGAGACTGCGACGTATCAAGACGTGTTTTACGATGTCATTTGCATTTGTTCGGCTGTGCGGGTTATTTCAGATGTTTGTTGTTTTTTGTGAACAGTGTTGTGAGGTTATTATTAAGCTTTATTTGTGGTGGTGTAAAATTATCAGTATTTTGTAACCTAAGAGCTGTGTTTATGATCTCAGATTTTTCGTTGTTTCTTAATTAGAAAGTGTAAAGGGTAAATACCCTTATTTCTTTTTTTAAGTAAAATAAATACCTTTAAAATGTTAACCTATTTTTATTATTTACTATTTTTTATATTATCGGCCATTTATCTGTTTATTTTAAATTCTGGATATACGTTTGCACATGTTTTAAAGCGAAAAATAGCAGTAGTTACATGGTAAGATCAAAAAATAAAATTTGTCAATACCAATATAAATATAGTAAAATATCATTTCTTTACCGTTATTATTTTTTGGTCTTAAAACATACAGTCATCCAAAATTTCGCTTGTTGCTTGGAGTTTGCGTAAAGAGATAAGTGATCGATGAATTTATAAAAAATTAATATTGGGAATTCGCAAGCGCAAAATTTGAATCGGCCAACAGTATAAAAACGTTTTATATTGGCAGCTAAACAATTTTATACCGGTTATAAAACTGGATTATACACTTTTTCAACTGTGTTTACTGGTTATAAAGCGTTTTATAGTCGCTATAGAACAAACCTTTATGGTTATAATCCGTGTCATATAAACCGTATAATCGTTTTTAACTAATGTGTATAAGTGTATACCCATAGAAGTACGTTTTATAGTCGCTATGGAACCAACCTTCATGGTTACCATACGTGTCATATAAACAGTATAACATAATTTGGTGTGTAACTGGTATTAGCTCGTATTGCTGTCCCAAATAGTATTAAATATTCTTATAATGGCCATAAGAATTCTTATAATGGTTACAATTAATTTTTCTTAGTGTAGCGTGTTCTCTGTTTAACGTGTTAAACGCTACTAATAATATCTGTCTGCGTTGCGTTTATGTCGGCACCCTACATTCGAGATTGCCAATACGGTATAAGAGGTCGCACGGCTCGCAAATAAAATAATTGCGCGGTTAATAGAATGACGTACATGCCTTCTCGTCTGATGGTTTTAAACTTGCAGCTTTCCCGCCGTGTTTTTAATGGTTACTAGAAAAGGTTTGTGATACTTAAGGAAGATTTTTATTATTGGGTTCTAGTTCAGGATGTTAGTGCTGAATAAGATAAATTCGATTATGATGAAAGAGCCCATTGCTACAAGTAAATATGGTTCGTTACAGTTAAACAAGTATTGACGATTAAAATTGATAAAATATGGAGCATATATTTTGACATTAGTTCTATTGTTGGTTTAACAACATCTTTTTTACTTTCGTTTTAAATGCATAAATGTTGTCGATTTTTTAAAAATCTGTTGGTAATTTATTGTATATATCCACAGCTTGATAGCTCAACCCCGTCGACACAACGCAGTTTTGTGTAGATATGGACCTTTTTTTAACGAACACAACAAAGTGAATCTTTTTCACATTAGCCATTCGTAAGCCAGCCAGATTCAAAAAAGGTGTGATATGGTTGAACTTTCTTATGCAAAACATGAGTTTTGTATCTTCTCGTATTCGATAAGGTTTAAAAATGGTTCGAAAAAAAAACTGCACCACCGTATTATTGAAATTTAAGCTGGCGATCTATAATTACTCCCAGAGAATTAACTGAATTCTTATTATACTATGGGTGATCAATATGATTATTCAATCTTTTTGCAGTTCGCTTTTCCAAGATATACTATTACAGACTTATCTGGATTGAGCTTTAAGTTATGTTTATTTGAAAGTTCGTACATTTGACTGAGTTCTCTGTTTACAATATACTCCGTCAAATGATATTCGTACAGATAGTAACTGCACCACTAAACTATAGAATACTTACCTTAAAGCTATTCCAAGAGCTTTTATCTGCATGGACGACTACCACTAGGACCCATAATATCAATACTAGTGAAATCTTCATTATTTTTTCTAAATGGAACGAATTTAAGTTTAAAAACAATTTAAAAGTATAATAGTAGTTACTTACCCAATTATAATTAGTAATATAATTATTGATAGCTACCCTTCAGCGGAAAAATTTGAATTTGGAAATTTGACTAGTAATTCCCGTTATATACTAAGATTTAATCGGTTTATTTTTAAATTTTGAAATAAAAGTATTTTGCCAGTTTACCTTTTTGCAAGGGTACTCATGTCGAATTTCTATAACCATTATTAGTAAGTGATAAAAATTCATGGGATTTGCTCATTTTTATTATTTAACAATGGTAAATATCAACCTATAATTAGGTTTGAAAAGCTCATTGTGTGCAAAAAAGAAATTTAAAAAACACTTAATACATAAATTCCTGTTATTGACATCACATGAGGGATCGGTGCTATTTTTCTATAAGGGTATTATGGAAATGACTTATTATATTTAAATGGGTGACCCCTTGGATTCCTAGAGAAACTCTCCATATTTTCTTTATTTTTTAATCAACCTTATAAAAGGTGGGTACACTTGTTCTTGCACAGAGCAAAATCGACTAATTAAACAGAATTTTTAAGAATAGTCTAATACCAGTAGCAACATTTTTAATAATCACTATTAAACAATCTATTACTATAGCAAAAAAATTAACTAACGAACAGCATACAGAATTGCTACCTCTTTATTTATACGGACAATAAAACGAAATAATTATGAATATAAGCCCAGAATTGTAAGAATGTATTTTAATAAAACATTATTTTTGGAAATAAAAATGGTTTTATACAACATACAGATTATACCAACAATAAAACGCTTTTATGGGGGTATTAATTAAATTATTATTTGATATTAAACATTTATTTACCCTTATGAAACATACTTTTAATTGGCAAGAGTGGGGGAGACTGCGACGTATGAAGACGTGTTTTACGATGCCATTTGCATTTGTTCGGCTGTACGGGTTGTCTCAGATGTTTGTTGTTTTTTGTGAACAGTGTTGTGAGGTTATTATTAAGCTTTATTTGTGATGGTGGTGTAAAATTATCAGTATTTTGTAACCTAAGAGCTGTGTTTATGATCTCAGATTTTTCGTTGTTTCTTGATTAGAAAGTGTTGAGGGTAAATACCCTTATTTGTTTTTCTTTTTAGTTAAACAAATACCTTAAAAATGTAAACATATTTTTATTATTTACTTTTTTTTATATTATCGGCAATTTATCTGTTTATTTTAAATTCTGGATATACGATTGCACATGTTTTAAAGCGAAAAATAGTAGTTAGGTAAAATAAAAAAATGAAATTTGTCAATTCCAATATAAATATAGTAAAATATCATTTCTTTACCTTTATTATTTTTTGGTCTTAAAACATACAATCATCCAAAATTTTGCTTGTTGCTTGGAGTTTGCGTAAAGAGATAAGTGATCGATAAAATTATAAGAAATTAATATTGGGAATGCGCAAGCGCAAAATTTAAATCGTCAAACAGTATAAGAACGTTTTATATTGGCAGCTAAACAATTTTATACCGGTTATAAAACTGGATTATACTCTTTTTCAACTGTGTTTACTGGTTATAAAGCGTTTTATAGTCGCTATAGAACAAACCATTATGGTTATAATTCGTGTCATATAAACAGGATAATCGTTTTTAATTAATGTGTATACCCATAGAAGTACGTTTTATAGTCTCTATGGAACAAACCATTATGGTTATAATTCGTGTCATATAAACAGTATAACATATTTTAGTTATCCTTATGCACTGGTCCTAGCAAAATCTGGTGTATAACTGGTATTAGCTCGTATTGCTGTCCCAAATAGTATTAAATATTCTTATAATGGCCATAAGAATTCTTATAATGGCTACAATTCATTTTTCTCAGTGTGGTTGTCTATATTATTAAAAAATATGTAGGTTAAATAGAAGTTTAACTCCCCGTGAGTGAAGGGATCTTGCAAATAAGACATTGAATCAACTTTTACGAGAGAAATTCCGAAAGGTATATGAGATGTACACAACCTGGTGTAATACAAAGTGCATCTGTGAAATTACGAAAAATGTTTACTAGCATATTAAGGTACCTACTATAAAAAACATTTTCCAACCAGTCCTTAACAAGAAGTGGGTTATTGAATTCTCAAATAAATATTAATCACAAGAAAAACATTTTAAATACTCAAACGATGCCCGATTTCAAGGCTGGATGAGATCGGACATCTCCCCTGAGAAAAATGAATTATAACCATTATAAGAATTCTTATGGCCATTATAAGAATATTTAATACTATTTGGGACAGCAATACGAGCTAATACCAGTTATACACCAGATATTGCTAAGACCACTGTATAAGGATAACTAAAATATGTTATACTGTTTATATGACACGTATGGAAACCATGAAGGTTTGTTCTATAGCGATTATAAAACGCTTTATAACCAGTAAACACAGTTGAAAATGAGTATAATCCAGTTTTATAACCGGTATAAAATTGTTTAGCTGCCAATATAAAACGTTTGCCGATTCAAATTTTGCGCTTGCACATTCCCATTATTAATTTTTTATAAATTTATCGATCACTTATCTCTTTACGTAAACTCCAAGCAACAAGCGAAATTTTGGATGATTGTATGTTTTAAGGTAAAGAAATGATATTTTACTATATTTATATTGGTATTGACAAATTTCATTTTTTGATTTTACGGGCTTGGCTTATATTCATAATTATTTCGTTTTATTGTCCGTATAAATAAAGAGGTAGCAATTCTGTATGCTGTTCGTTTGTTAACTTTTTTTGGTATAGCAATTGATTGTTTAATAGTGATTATTAAAAATGTTGCTACTGGCATAAGACTATTCTAAACAATTCTGTTTAATTAGTCGATTTTGCTCTGTGTCGTGGGGTGCGGAAGAAGGTACACACTCCCCAATCGGTAGGTCATGCACTGTCAAGAAACCAAGAGTTAATAGCCCTTGGGGGTGTTGCATGATCGAGAATCGTGGTTCAGAACCCACGTAAAGCTGTAGGTCCCCTGGGGAATGGCCCGGGCAGCGAACGAAGAGAAAAAAAGCCGAAAAAGCAAGCAAGCAACAATAGATGTTTATAAACACTGCACTGTTAACAACTATGGTTAAAATAAAGTTGTATTTATTTAGTTTCAAATTGATATTTGTAAAATTTTATAGATCTGTGTCAATAAAGCTAGTAATTATATTTTTTAATGAAATTAAAAAGATAATAAACAATAAACCTAATCAGATCAGACAGATTTACGCAACCAAACATACATGACTAATCATCGGTCGTACTACCGTTTACCTGAGACGATTCCCCTAACATTCCTCTGTGGCGTAAATTACTTTATTTTTATCAGGGAAAAGCGTTGAGCTATTATTCCTCTGTGCCAAATGTTGGTTTTCTCATGGAGATAAAGATTACAGCAGGCCAAGCCAGACGTCAACAGAAAAAAACATTTGATTTATATAATTATATTACCAACCTTTAGAATGGTTTGGTAATAGATAGATAGAGATAAGATACAGTTTTCAGCATCGTAATAGATTTTTTATGAAACAAAGTTAGAAAAAGTGTATTTACTGGACTCGCCTACGGTTTACTTCTAAATAAATGTGATTCTTTATTGAAATCTTATGGTCATTTTCAATCCCTTTAATATAAATAATAGTTATTTACATTACAAGTGCGATATGAGCATTATTACAGTCATGAGTGTGAAATATTGCCGCAACAAGGTCATAGACCGAGTCGGGGTAATCCCACGAGTAATGTAGTATACCATTGTGCGTGTGTAATGTACAACAGTTTATCTGCGACCATTTATATAAAAAAATAAAACCTCGACATTTAAAATTAGTTTTCGAAACTGAATATTATTCTAACATTATATTGGCAACAAAGTCGTCATGTTGCAACCAACAGATTAGCTTACCTAGTTACCATAACAAGTTTATATATTTATTTTAACTAAATACAACCGGACTACCAAGAGATGTCATTAAAAGTTATATACAGCACTAAAAGGTTGATAATATTGTAATTTTTATTATTAAGACTATTAGGAAGGTATAGAAACCTACCCTGTACGAACGAGAACGAAAAAGTTCGAACGTTCTGCAGGTGGTTGCATCCTACCTATAGTAAAGTCTTCACTTCTTGGTGGCGCAATCTGATTTGTATTTTGTTATCTAACACAGTGTTGACAAAATATGACCCTGTATTATTTTTTATGCATTTTAATACCAAATTAGTCATAGCAACTCTTTAACCTAACAAGCAGTTAGTTTTCTAATGACAAAAGTGACTAGTAACCAATACCAGAATCGGCCTAGCATAAAATGTAGTCTCCGTTACTAAGTTTTCTCTTTAGGTTATTTTAACTAACTTTTCTTGTCACGGAAACTAAGATTCTGGTATAGTATACTGGGCCAGTTTTAAGAGTGTTCAAATGCGAAAGCTGAATGCATCAGTCCTGTACCGTTCGCGTCGAGCATTTCGTGGTTAGGTTATTGTTTACTATCGGTGTCAGTTAGAAAATAAGAACACTATAGTTCGAATATACAGGGTGATTCCTAAGTTGATACTTCTTTTTTAGCTGTGTATAGAAGGCATTAAAATAAACAACATTTTCAAATACCTTTTTTTTTTCAAAAAACTCAAAAATGAGGTACTTACATTCATTTATTACACTATGGATCAAATACGGTTCCGCCTAACTTGCCCATTAAATAACATTAAAACAACTTTTGGGTGTAGGATGAGCCCGCAAGGGAAAGCGTTCTGCGTATAATCTCGAAGCAGCAGCCGCACTTTGACGACACTTACCTTAAATTAGCACCATATCTACTAGTTTATTGTTTTCAAATTTTACCAGTTTCACGTGTCACCAATTTAAAATTAACTTGCTTCAGAAAAACACACCGCAGCGGATGGCCAAATAACTCACCACCGACCCGTAAATTGCATGACTAATAAGAGATAAGACAAACAACATAAAGTATAGCAGGCTACGTTTTGATGACCAGGCCCGCACTTAGATTTTTTACTTCTGTATCTCGCCTATTTGTAAGTTTTTTGATAACAAGTATTTGAAAATGTTGTTTATGTTAATGCCTTCTATACACAGCTAAAAAAGAAGCATCAACTTAGGAATCACCCTGTATAAAATTTTAAATAATGTTAGTTAACTCAGCCGTGGCTTTTGAGGTACACTATTTTTGAGAATCCCCCAGACCAACGCGATGCTATAGTGACGGTTTCATCGAGGCTCCACAGAACACAGCGGTAAATGGCGCTACCCACACCGCTGAGGTGTTGAACTCGCCTTTCCCGCTGTGGCGCTTTATTTTGACAACGCTGTATGCACTGTTTTCGATGCTCACCGGCATATCACCAACGTGTTGTGTGCTACCTGTTCGATTGTTTATGCTAACTTCCACTGCTGTTTTGACATATTTTTGCAACTAATATTCACAGAATAATATAAATCGCACCGCGCCCGTTGAAGGAACGCGATGTACCGCTCGGTGTCCGCAGTCACCGCTACCACCGCGTTATTCTGGGGAATCCTTTACGCAACTTTTTTTTTAGTTGTTTTAAATTATTTTGTCATTTTTGTCTCGGACTATTGGCCCATCTCAGGAACAAAAAAGAATATCGGATTGGAATCAATATCAAAAAGGAACGCGATGTACCGCTCGGTGTCCGCAGTCACCGCTACCACCGCGTTATTCTGGGGAATCCTTTACGCAACTTTTTTTTTAGTTGTTTTAAATTATTTTGTCATTTTTGTCTCGGACTATTGGCCCATCTCAGGAACAAAAAAGAATATCGGATTGGAATCAATATCAAAATGTATATGATCAAGTTTTTTATTACTTATGCAGAATATTTCAAAATTCCATAATAATTAATTATATTTTGATGTAACAACATTTAATTGTATATTTAAAGTTAAAATCCAGAATCTTCCAAAATAGGATAGCAGGCTTGCTTTGCTAGACCACATATATCTTCCCCCATTTTTATTCTAATATAACCCTGCTCTCCCCATTCTGGCCCGTAAGAGTTCTTCATAATCCAATATTCAACTCCAGTCTTCTCATCTTTTCCATAGCCCACTGCCAGCATAAAATGATCTATGTCGTCAGGACATTCGCCGTCAAAAATACCTTCCTGGTAGAATTGGAGCGGGTCAACGTTGATTCCAATCGAAATTGGCCCTAAAATAATAAATAATTTTTAACCAGTTTGAAAAATATGTGTTCAATTTCTATAAAAAAATACATGTGTAAACGTAAAGCCGGCCTCAGACACCGGAGATGAAAAGAAGTATTTTTTTTTAAGAAAACATGAAAATTAAATTATTTTAAACCACCTGAAAGTGCCTTATACTATAAGGTTGTATTTCTTCTAACACAGTTAGATAATGAAATACAAATCAGATTGTATAGTTTTACTAGGAAATGAAAACCTTACATTGGTAGGATGTCACCACCTGCAGACCGGTTTTGAACTATTTTGTTCTCGTCAGTACAGGGTAGATGTTCAATGTTCATACCATACCAAATGACAGTTTTAATACTAATGCATATAATATCAACCTTTTTCGGTCGCATATATACGTTAGAGCCATCTCTTGGTAGTCCCATGCAATCTATCTACCCGTCAAGGGATTTACAAAAATTGTAAAAACACAGACTTATTTTTCTCCACGACCATTACTGAATGCAATAATTCAAAAATCATTTTTGATAATAGAATGTAAAAAATCTTGCTCTTGAGATGGAATATTTATTCTGAAACACTTGCTTCTTATGCGTTTTGCGTGTATTTTCATTCCATAACAAGATACGGAATGAATATTCTGTAATTGATCTAAACGACATAGGTTGCCATGAATTTCGAAACTGTCAATGTCAGCAGACAAATTTTAGTGCAAGTCAAAATATCAGTGAAAAATCGGATGAATCAGATATGAAACTGGATAATACTCCACCTGAAATTACAAATATTGGGAATAGTATTTTTGGTCGTGGAGAAAATATAGTCTGCTACTCGGTTAGAATGAAAATTCGATACTCGTGGTTCCTTACGCTCGCTACGCTTGCGTTCGGAGTCTTCCACTCGGACCAAATTTTCATTCCAACCACGTTACAGATTCTACTATTACTTGTCAGGTGGTAGAAAACATTTTAGGAAAGCATGAATTAATGTTAGGTATTAAGTATAAGTATATGCTTTTTATATGATATATAATATATGAAAAAACTTGTAGGGTTGCCAACTGTCCTTTATTTCAAAGAATAGCCCTTTATTTCAAAAGAAAGTACTTTGCATTTTAGTAAATGTACTTTAAAAGCAACAAGGGTTGGGTTTTTATGACAGGGTCTATCTTATTTTTTAGAAGTCAGTTTTGATAAGACATAACATTTTTCTAAAAATGAATGAGTTGCAATTACAACTCTAAATACGAGGTAAAAAATAACAGGTATTTGTAACAGGTACAAACTTGGATCAGGTGTGGTACTTTGTATGAAAAATAGCGATAGCGATCTTACTTATTTAGTACACCTTCGCTATCGTTATTTCTCTTATAGAGTGCCTGTCCAGTGGTCCCAGATGACATCAAACAGTTTTCGTGAGACTTATCGGAAAACATCGTGAGATTTCGCGTTTTGTTATAGTCATTCAACACGTCTTAGAGTAAAATTGCCAGTGTTGCCAATACTCAACGTCGATTCCCGCTTTTAAAACCTAAAGAGATCCTCCTCCGGTACCACCAAATTTTCACTTCGATCACAAGTGACTTCTAAAAAAAAAACTGTCCTGTTTTTAGCGTTATACACAGACATGACATCACAAGAATTTTGTTTTTTGGTAGCGAAGGTACTAAAATTTATAAAATCGTGAGATTTACGTAATTTATCATGAAATCGTGAGTTATTGGTATGACATCGGGAGGTCTCACTATAAATCGTGAGATCTGAAATCCCTGTGGCGAGCCGCGGGAGGGGTGAGGCTTGGTGTGCGCTGCCAGTCGACTAATCTATTTAAAACATGTTATTTTAACGTTTCAAAATCAATCCTGGTCCCGTTATTAATACGTGTCATAATATTTCGCAATTGGAAATCAAATATAATATTGACATTTGTTACAGTTAAATTTTGCAAACATGCTGAGTACTATGGCTGAGTTATTTTCGTATACATATGGGCTTACCAATCAATGCCACTGCTTGTTTTAAAGCTGTCTCATCATATTGTGGAATATTAACATAATCTTTGACCCACACCACAGGCTTTGTTGTGCTTGAGATACGGCATTCCTTTTTAACTCCTTCGTAAGAATAATTTCCCTCTAAAGTAAGTCCATTATCTTTTATATAGTTGTAGGTAAGTTGAACTATCCCATTAACACAACCGTTGTTCGATTCGTCACAGTCTACCAACTGTTGCTCGCTAAATGATTTTAATTCACCAGTTTGAATTGCAACTTGACTTTCCAGAGTACCAGTCTAAACACCAACAAATTTCATGATTATTAAAATTCTGGATACCTATTTACTTTAAGGACTTGTAATATTTATTATAGGAAAAATCTAGAGTTTTCCTACACTCTTAAAAATAACATGATATGAATTACTAAAATTTGGTTCTGACAACCATTTATTTTCGTGATATCGGACTCAAAACCCAAAAATTAATCTATACAACCAAAAAAAATTGCCGTTATGGAACTATTGAACTAATTTATAATATGAATTAACCCAACCTACAAATTTTAGTTGTCACAACTAATGTGTAAATGTGGAAAATTGGAAAAATATTTTTAAGGAAACACCGTTGTTCTTAATGTCTACAAATCGCTACCCCAGTTCAAAACAGAAACATCTCAAATGAATTCAAAACAGAAATATTTAAGTATATTTCTCTTTTGAACGCAAAAAGAGAAAACAATTCACGAGTTCTTTAAGGAAATATCGATAGTTATTATATAGACATGACACTTTTAAGTTGTTTTTCTTTTGAAACGGATAATATTAATTCCTCTAAATAATATTACCGTAATAACTAATTTTTGAGAAATTCGAAGTTATTTCGCTTTTGAACTAGGGTAGCGAAATATTGCCAAACCAATAATTTATTGGGGTCAAACTTGAAATGATCATAAAGTAACAATCACGTATGTAGTCACAACATTGTGTTTATTATCTTTTATCTGTACATTCTAATTGTAAGAAAGAAGTTGAATCATAAATAAGTAAAAATTTTATATTTTTGTCATTGCAGTTGCACATTAGAAAGTTTGAATAAACTGCTTATAACGCATGGCAAAATTAGCAAGTTGATTTGATAGAAATAACTTTAAAAAAAGTATGTTTCATTTGTAAAAAAATGTCATATGTAATTTATACTTAATACGGAAAATATTACTTCCTAGAGTCCCCGTTCAAATAAAAAAATGCCTTGGTATTACCACTCTATTAGGTATGCGTAAACCAATTAGAATACATTATCAGGGATATTATGGTTTCTTTAAGAAAAATCATTTCCAGTGTCCTTTTTCTCTCATGTTTTTTATAATACATACTTATGCAATACAAAACAAAAACAGATTCTAACTCATTTTAATCAACCTTGTGGGTTGTTCAATTGCTTATAGAACTGTATTGTTCTTATTTAAATTTTCTTATCTGCAACTACAATTAATAAAAAACACAAAAAATATTCCCTGAAATTTTTATTTAAAATATAACAGCTATATGAAATTTGTTGTACTTGGTCAGATTAAAAAGTCGTCAATATGACGTTCTTTTATAGAAATGGAACATAGAACAAAAAAAAATACAATATTTTAAAATTATTTCTATCACAGGTCACCTTGCCATGTTTTATAAAAAGCTCATTTAAACTTTCTAATGTCCAACTGCAATGATAGAAAATAAAATGTTTACTTACGTATGATTTAACTTCCTTCTGCCAATTAAAACATACACAAGAAAGAATATAAACACAAATATATTACATCAAATATTGTCACAGTCAAGCATGCATGCAATAACAATGCAATCAACATTAGAATGACCGATTCTTGACTTGAAAGCACGAAGAAATGGACACGGGACGGCTACTACGACTCTTGTCCTAGTAAAGTGGCGAAAACAGCAATGACGTTAGTTATACATATAAGGAATAATATCACTTGAAAAGAAACATTAGTTCTGGTAACTAAGTAACAAAATGGGAGGGACTATAAATTCATAATGTGTTATTACAACAAGCTTGATTGAAATATACAAGTTTGTAGAAACCTTGATGTAACATTTAAGTATATACAGAGCAAAATTCAGCCAAACGAAATATTTTATTTCTGCCAACGAATATGAAAACAAGATATTTTCTTTGTTCTAATTGCATTATTTTTTGGTAAATATAACCAGGAAAAAAATCTTTTTTGTTTTTCTAACCAAAAATAGTTATTTTTGGTAACGTAAACACGAGAATAAATAAATAAAAATTAGTACCAAATGCCAAGTCCTTTTTAAGAGTGTATTAATAATAACACTGTATATCTTACCGCACTAAATGCCCAACATGAACCACAATCTTTTTGATCCTTTACTTCTGAAACAACTGATTGTGTTCGCCAATCGAACTCGTCAGGAATTGCTTTATTTGTTGTATCAAAATATTTTAGCCCGCCCTGAAAAATTTTTTCATCTGCTTCAAGTGGCTTAGATAAAGCGGCAAACTCTTCAGCAGTTAAATCAGAAAATTGATTAATCCCAAGTTTATAGGAAACCAAACCTTGTTCATATTTCTTGTTATGTTCCTCGATGTTTTGAAGATTTTCATTAAAGATTTTTTGACGTAATTCCAGTTCGGCTCGATTTTTGTAGACTTTATTGTTTCTTATCTAAAAAATAATGTGTAATTTTTGTCATTACTCCTTTTTAGGATTCTGTTTATGAAGTTGACGCATTGTATTTAAATGGGCGACTCCTTGGGTATCCTTGGGAATATGATAATTATTTTTGGCTGCCTCTTAATAATTGAGGACGCCCATGGAAAAAATTTACTTGTTAGATTACGTCGCTTCAAGCCGCCTTACCAGATTTAATGAAGAACTAACAACACGAAACCTGACAGTTTCGTGAATCGGGATTCCAGTGCAATATTAAAATAACATTTTATCGCCCAATAAACATTTTTCGAAACTGAGGTGTGATATGGTGGAACTTCCTTATGCGAAATACGAGTTTTGTATCTTTTCCTGTTCGATAAGGTTTAAGAATGGTTCGAAAAAAAAGTTGCACTACCGTATTCTTTTCGATAAAAAGAGAACCGCAGAGCTATTGAGACACAGTCGAAAAGACGTGAGAAATATTACTGCGGTTGTTACCGGACATTGCCTCTTCGGTAGACATGCCGAACGTATGCAAATACCCACTAACGACTTCTGCAGAAGCTGCAGAGATGAGGAAGAGGAAGAAAGTATTCAACATTTTCTGTGTGAATGCCCTGGCCTCGCAAGAAGGAGGTTTACTACTCTGGGTGAATCATCTTTCGATAGCCTGGAGGAACTAAACAACTTACAACTTGGACGGCTGAGCAGATTTCTGAACAGTAGTGGCTGGTTTGAATGAGTTGTTAAAATCCTTCCGCGGTTACGTCGCATAAACCATCAGTGATCTGATGAAGGTGGGTTCTACGGAACACGTGTGGTATCACAACGGACCTAATCAGGACTACGTGAGACCGTTTGGTCAGAACCAAGGGTCTGCCACTCTTACCTAACCTAACCTAACCCTAACCGTATTCTTGAAATTTAAGCTGGCGATCTATAATTACTCCCAGAGACTTAACTGAATTCTTATTATGCTATTGGGTGATCAATATGATTATTCAATCTTTTTGCATTTCGCTTTTCCAAGATATACTATTACAGACTTATCTGGATTGAGCTTTAAGTTATGTGTATTTGAAAGTTCGTAAATTTGACTGAGTTCTCTGTTTACAATATACTCCGTCAAATGATATTCGTACAGATAGTAACTGTACCCAGTGGTGTATTTAAGGGGGGGGGGCGCCCAGACAGAATCCCCCTCGAGCCTATAAGCTCGGGTCTAAAATTCTTGTAGGAAACGTTTAGTTTTCAAACTGTTCCTTCTAAAAGTCCTGTTTTATATAGAGATTAAGGTTTTAGACGCGTATCGTTTTAGTTATTGATTTGTGATGCAATTTTAAAGGAAAATGAGTAAAACGAATAATATTTTATAGTATTTTTCTATTAAATACTTGTCTGTTTTGTTTTCCCTTTTTTAGAGCTATTTTAAATCAACAAAAATATAACCCAATGCAATAAAATATTTCTTCAACAAAAACCGAAAACAATTAGGTATTTATTTTTAAACAGAAAAATTAAAGTAAACATTTTTTATGGAAGAAGTGTGATAATTTATAATAAAAAAAATAGTGCGGGAAGAAACGAGAATGCTTTATTATGAATATACAAAACGGCACCTAAGGAGAATTTCAAAACCTAAGCATTTGTACTAAAAACTGCTCTTAGATCTACGCTCATAAAATACATGATTTCTAAAAAAATCCTCAATCTTGGAGTGGTGAGCGATATTTACTTTATTTTTAATCATGAAAAACCGGGCCCGAAAAACGCTGGTTAAAGTCATACATACGTCTTATAATAAAATTTTGGATTGACACCAATATTCATATTTTTCACAAATATAAAAAAAAAAAAATTTAAATAAAGAGCCAGCTAGGAATATCAAAAAAAAAAGTAAAAAAGAAAACATTTACAAAAACCAATTTAATTCAACCATGCAGAGAGGGAGAGGTAATAATTTAATTTCCGAAATTTCATGTAGTTAGGTGAATTTTAAACGAACTTTGGGCGTGGCACCGAAAGTTTTTAGTGTAGTACATGTAGTCCCGACTGTCTCTCTCTCCTACTAACGCCCACTGAGCCCCCCCCCCCCCCCGGTGCATGTTTTCCAGCTACGCCACAGACTGGTACCTTATAGTAAACCATAGAATAATTACCTTAAACCTATTCCAAGAGCTTTCATCTGCATGGACCACTACCACTAAGACCCATAATGTCAATACTAGTGAAATCTTCATTATTTCTCTAAATGGAACGAATTTTAGTTTAAAATTTTTTTAAAAGTATAGTAGTAGTCACTTACCCAATTAGTACTATAAATTATTGATAGCTATCCGTTAACGCAAAAATTTTAATTTAGTATTTTGACTAGTAATTCCCATTATATACTAAGATTTAATCGGTTTATTTTTAAACATTAAAATAAAAGTTATTGCCTGTATTTTATCTTTTTGCAGGGGTACTCATGTTGAATTTCTGTAACCATTATGAGCATTTTTATTATCATTTAACAATGATAAATGTCAACCTATAATTAGGTGTGGAAAGCTTATTGTGTGCAAAAAAAAATTAATAATACACTTAATAAATAAATGCATGTGATTGACATGACATGAGTGATCGGTGCTATTTTTCTAAAAGAGTACTATGGAAATGACTTATTATATTTAAATGGGTAACCCCTTGGGTTCCTAGAGAAACTCTTCATACTTTCTTTATTTTTTAAGCAACCGTATAAAAAGGTGGGTAAGGAGCTCTTAACAAAACCGAACTGTACAATTGTTCTTGATTGTCTTTTTGTTAAAGGCAATATGGTCCCTTTCGGCCTAGGCATTAGCCCGAAGCCAGATGAATTTTTGTTTCTGGAATTACGTCTCCTACATATCTAATTATACAATGTGTTTCTTAAGTTTATACACAGAGCAAAATCGACTAATTAAACAGAATTGTTAAGAATAGTCTTATACCAGTAGCAACATTTTTAATAATCACTATTAAACAATCTATTACTATATCAAAAAAGTTAACTAACGAACAGCATACAGAATTGCTACCTCTTTATTTCTGTGGCTTGGTACAAGAAGTGCATATGTCAGTTTTTGTAAAATTTATAATATTTGCTTTTAAAGTTTAAAAGTTCAAACTTTTAAATAGTTAATAAATGAAATAAACATTCATGATTTTGTAAAAAGGGGTTTAGATAATACTAGGGGCTTAGACATTTTGCCATCATAAAATTTACATTTTTTATTAGTACTTTGGCGCATTTATCTCAGAAACGAAAAATAGTGACATATGCACTTCTTGTATCAAGCCACAGATTTATACGGACAATAAAACGAAATAATTATGAATATAAGCCCAGAATTGTTAAGAATAGTCTTATACCAGTAACAACATTTTTAATAATCACTATTAAAACAATCTATTACTATAGCAAAAAAGTTAACTAACGAACAGCATACAGAATTGCTACATCTTTATTTATACCGACAATAAAACAAAATAATCATGAATATAAGCCCAAAATTTTAAGAATGTATTTTAATAAAACACTCTTATTGGAAATAATAATGGTTTTATACAACATAAAGATTATACCAACACCAAAACGATTTTTTGGGGGTATTAGTTAAATTATTATCTAATATTAAACGTTTATTTACCCTTATGCAACATACTTTTAATTAGCAAGAGTGGGGGAGACTTCGACGTATCAAGACGTGTTTTACGAGGCCATTTGCATTTATTCGGCTGTGCGGGTTGATTCAGATGTTTGTTGTTTTTTGTGAACAGTGTTGTGAGGTTATTATTAAGCTTTATTTGTGGTGGTGTAAAATTATCAGTATTTTGTTACCTAAGAGCTGTGTTTATGATCTCAGATTTTTCGTTGGTTCTTGATTAGAAAGTGTTGAGGGTAAATACCTTTAAAATGTTAACCTATTTTTATTATTTTATTATTTACTATTATCGGCCATTTATCTGTTTATTTAAAATTCTGGATATACGATTGCACATGTTTTAAAGCGAAAAATAGCAGTAGTTACATTGTAAAATCAAAAAATGAAATGTGTCAATACCAATATAAATATTGTAAAATATAATTTCTTTACCTTTATTATTTTTTGGTCTTATAACATACAATCATCCAAAATTTCGCTTGTTGCTTGGAGTTTGCGTAAAGAGATAAGTGATCGATAAATTTATAAAAATTAATATTGGGAATGCAGAAGCGCAAAATTTGAATCGACAAACAGTATAAAAACGTTTTATATTGGCATCTAAACAATTTTATACCGGTTATAAAACTATAATACTCTTTTTCAACTGTGTGTTTACTGGTTATAAAGCGTTTTATAGTTACTATAGAACAAACCTTTATGGTTATAATCCGTGTCATATAAACAGTATAACATAATTTACTTATCCTTATGCACTGGTCCTAGCAAAATCTGGTGTATAACTGGTATTAGCTCGTATTGCTATCCCAAATAGTATTAAATATTCTTATAATGGCCATGTACTGTTTTTTACCTGTGTTTTTTACCTGTGTACAAAAATCATTAAAAAAAGCCAAATTCAAAAATAACTTTTTTCAAATAACCCTTTAGTAATAAGCTGGATATAGCCCGAACGAAATTAGATAAATCCAAAACAGAACCTATGCATCAAACAATAAACGCTGATTAATCTGTTCAGCTTAATTTTTTTCTTACAAATCGTGGAATGTACCGGTCACTTAGTGGTTTTTATCTTAAGACTCTGCATATACTGATACTTTTAAATTATTAAAACCTAATAAAAACTAGTGGCAATAAACTAGCGATTATGGTATTCATTATTTAATTTAGGCTGTATTAAAAAATGAATACATCATAAAAACAATAAACTAGTGAATATGTTGCTTAATTGCTGATAGTATAATGAAAGTGTGGCTGCTTCATTGGAGTTATTTGAAAGTTTCTTGAACGGCAGTAAAGTTTTGGACTTGCATTGTCTTTATTTGTTTTGAATCACTACGTTTCAACTGGTAAGCATCTCCAGTCGTCTTTAGGTGAATACTCAGTATTCATGAATCTTCCAAATCCATAGTTCTTTTTTCAGGTTTCTGTCTCGAATATTTGTATATCTTTAAGTCCTTCTTGTCTTCCTTTTGTTCTTTTTCCCTGTGGTGTCCAGTTGGGAACCCGCTTGGGCAGTATATCCTCGTGCATCCTCTCGACATGTCCGTACCATCTAAGTTGAGTAATTTTCCACTAATGTGTGTTTGACTCCCATCATTTTTTTGGTTTATAAATAAAATTGATTAATATCCGTTTGTTTAGTTTATGCTAGTTTATTAAAGCATTGTTATTGTTGTACGGTTTAAAAATTGGAAATTATTCACACCATTTTGGATAAAAATGTCAATAAATCACTTAGCTCTTGTCCACACAACATGCGGTTGAACAAACGGCATAATTGAAATTTAGATTTGGGACTATATTTGAAGCCTTTTAAATATATGAACCAGTTTGACAAAAAATATACTTTTTAAATGACAATGGCGATTATTTCTTAATTAAGATAGGCTATATTAGTAAACATTGTTTTACGTACAGTTCACCCTATAAGTAAATCCATTCTTACGCATAACTGTGTGTGGAGAATAAAAACGCACAACTGTGCGTTATAATGCCTAATATAACAATCAAGTTAGCCTTAAACCACTTAAATCGTGACATTGCGTTTTGAATATTTGACAGTAACATTGTCATTATTTACGATTTGAAGTCCAAATCGATACTTTATAAATTATGAACCCATCTTTCATTTATTAGTAAAAGTCGTAGAAAATAGTTAAGTGTTGTAAAGATTCATATTACAACACGAGATGTTAAAGTTGTCAAACGAGGCGTTAGCCTAGTTTAATAAAACATCGAGTGTAGTAATATGAATTTACAACAAGAATATTGAACAAAATTTTATCTACTTTCATCTATGAATAAAAATATTTGGCAAAAGGCATTTTAAAAAATAAAAATGCACCTGTAAAAATGCACCTGCTATTAAGTTTACTAATCAAGTTTTTTATGTTACCTTACGCATAGTTACTGTTTCGCATGGTTACTGTCGAAACTTTGTCAAACAAATTCAAAAATATAAAAAGCGTTTTTCAAAATGAGCGATTCTGATGGAAATTTACCCTCTGATATAGAAGCAGCGGCAAACGAAGCGATCTCAAGTTTAGTTCCGACAAAATCCAAGGCGCGGTATGAGTTGGAGTATCAGAAGTTTGAAGATTGGTGCAAAGCTAACAAAATAAAGGAGGTGTCTGAGAAAATCCTTTTGGGTTATTTTTCCGTAAAGCAACGCTCCCAGAAACCATCTACACTGTGGACCCACTACTCAATGTTGAGAACTATGATTTCAGTCAAGAATAATTAAGATATAAGCAAATTTTCTCAACTAATCGCATTTTTGAAAAGAAGTTCAGAGGGTTACAAGGCCAAAAAGTCCAAAGTTTTCACAAAGGAAGACGTATATAAGTTTCTTAGTACTGCAGATGATGAAACATATTTACTTATGCAGATTGTTATGATAATTGGCATTTTTGGGGCTTGTCGGCGCGAAGAACTAGCTAAGTTAATGTTGGATCATATTGAACACAATGACTTGTATATAAAAATTGTGATTCTCAAAAACCAAACTTATGCGAGAATTTGTTATAACAGAAGGAAATGTGACAGGTGTCAACTGTTTAAGTATCTTTCGAAAGTATGCTAAACTTCGTCCTCTTAATGCAACTTACAGGCGGTTTTTTGTATTCTATGGAAAAGGAAAATGCACCTCCCAGCCTGTCGGAATTAATAGTTTTGGAAATATACCAAAAAAGAATGCACAAAACTTGGATTGAATAATCCCGAAGGATACAGTGGACATTGTTTTAGGAGGTCCTTAGCCACCATTCTAGTTGATGGTGGTGTAGATATGCAGATGTTAAAGTGTCATGGGGGCTGGAAATCCTCTTCTACGGCAGAAGGCTACGTTGAGAATTCTTTAGAAAATAAGAAACAAATAGCAAAGAAGATCATGGGGTCAGACACGGATAATGATTGGAAATTCGAACGTAAAGGGCTATATTTTAATTAATAATTGGTAATTAATTTTATAATTGTTTATAATAAATCATTCTTCTAAAAAGTGTGGTTTTATTTAACAGCAAAATTTTAATAAAACTGTTTTTTATTACAGCACTAGTGCTGTAAAGGCATCTATTACAGCACTAGTGCTGTGTGCCCTTACAAAACGATTTACAGAACTGTAAAATTCATATTACTAAATGAAAATAGACAAAAGTAAAGTAAAGTACCTACGTATTGCGTGTTATGTGTATGTAATTACCGCACTCGCCGCTATGCGGCTCGTTCGCAATTTTTCCATTCGTGCCTACCACACTTAATACGCCCCCTCCCCCCCCCCCCCCGGAGTTGGCATACGCATAATTTTAAAAAATATGTCCGAAGTGTAGTGGATAAAAGAATGCAGTATGCTATTAGTGATTCCGGGACCGAGAAGGGCGTCATGGACCTCTGGGGGCGTAAAAAGGATAAATAAAATACACATGGTTCGGATTCTACGTTAAGCTGTAGGTCTCGCCTGGCTGACATTACCCAGACGATAGGGGATATAATGAGCCTTATAGGCCTAAGTAGGCTTTTCCGCCAAACCCCAGCAAAAAAAAAGGTGATAGCTAGGAAAAAAAGTTAAATAGAAAAGTAGTAGGATTTTTAAAATCTATTATACTTCAAAAAACTTAAGTATACAGAATCAGTCAAAGTTATGGAAGAACCAAGTTAATTCATTTTAAATGGAACACCCTGTATATTATTCTGTATTTAAATTATCTGCAAAATTTAAAAAAAAACGTTAACTGCATCACATACTTATTACTCAAACTTAACCGTTTTCGAGATATTGAGTTTTGAATATTATTTGCGTTGCTTATAATTATAAAATTACTTAATTTTCTAGTCCATTAAGTTACCTTAGAAAATATTTAGCTCTATAAAAT
The DNA here is from genome assembly GCA_935413205.1 of Polydrusus cervinus. Taxonomy (NCBI): domain Eukaryota; kingdom Metazoa; phylum Arthropoda; class Insecta; order Coleoptera; family Curculionidae; genus Polydrusus; species Polydrusus cervinus. Next base: position 16,734,161 of record OW284511.1, read on the forward strand.
CGTCGTCAGTCGGCCGGCCGGAATTTACCGGACAGATAATGGCCGGTCGCAGATTCCGCTACACACACATAGTTACGGCCGGCTGGCGATTGTTGGTTGTTCAAACTGAATGTAAGTGGTCGTTTGCCGGCCGGAATTTACCTGCAGGCCTACTTTTACTTTAGACGAAAATTTTCTTATTGAAAATGACTGAAAGAACTTTAAAAGGTTAAAATATCAAACATTTTATTGATTTGTACCACAAACATAAATGCTTGTGGAAAATAAAAAACTTTATATGTCAACAGAGCTTTTACGAACGGAGGCTCATGAAGAATTACTCCTACTCTATAAAATAGTAGATGTTGAAGCACTGTATAATCTGTGGAAAATAAGACACATAAGTTGAGAAGTGCATTCAGCAAAGAACTTAAAATAGTTAAAATATGAAAAAGAAGCAAAATTTAATAAATTCTCGGAAACATTAATTATCATTTTTGATCTAAAGGGAAGGCTTACTCAGCCCTAACTAGAACTCAGGAGCAGCCAAGCTGTCTACCTCTCATGCGTCGAATCGATCACCGACAACAATGAGATAAGAAGTCTAGTCTAGAGAATCATTATGATAACTGGACATCGAACGTGTCGCATTGCCAGGCCACAGATGAGCACCCAGAATCATAAACAAGGATGACCTCATATTTCATTTTAGGTGAGGCAAGGAACGTTCAACAACAAACAGGACGCAAGATTACTCTGTGGAGCTTATTAGGTTAAATGTGACACGTTCACCCCAAGAAATTTTTTAAAAATTACTTGCACTCCATTGTCTGAGTTCTCGTATAAGCTCCATGTAGGAGAAAGTGCAACGTCTTTTAAACCATTCTTTCATCCAAAATGTTTTTTGTTACTTTTTCAATGCTCGTGTAATATAATAACAATTGCCACTGAACTCTCTTCTTGAATGATCAATTTTTGGAATAAATTAAAGTAGTAAATAATAAGAACTCGTCAAGAACTTACAATTCATCACAAATCATGAGCTAAAGTGAAACTAATGCGGACATGACAAGAAGTTCAAAAGATTCAACCAAAAATCATTTAAGTAAATTATTGGGAGGCAAGTCAAAGGTATTTGAGTATCCGAGATGACTTAAACCATCAGTTCCAATTGGGTTTTTGTTAATTTTAAGGTTTTTGTTACTAAGCTTTTCTTAATTGTTTTCAAATTTTTTGCCTTTGGAGTTATATTTTTTTTCTCGGACTATTGGCTCATGTCAGGAACAAAAATTACTATCGGATTGAAATAAAAATCAAAACTTTTCTCGTTATTGTATATTATTAAGTTTTTTATTACTTTTGCAAAATCCTATAATAATTATTTCAAATATTTTAAAGTAGGTAACGACATTTAATTCCACAAATAAATTTAAAATCCAGAATTTTCCAAAATGGGATAGCAGGCTTGCCGTGCTAAACCACATAGATTTTCCCCCATTTTTAATCTAAAATAGCCCTGCTCCCCCCATACTGGTCCCCAAGAGTTCTTTATAATCCAATATTCAAGTCCAGTCTTCTCATCTTTTCCATACCCCACTGCCAGTACAAAATGATTTATATCATGGGAACATTCGCCATCAAAAATACCTTCCTGGTACGATTTGAGCGGTTTAAAGTTAATTCCAACAGAAATTGGACCTAAAATAATAAACAATTTTTAATCAAATTTTAAAAAATTCAGCGCCGCAGAATTCTCCAATTTTCCTTCTCATACAATCATACATCATCATACAAAGAGTCCCAAAGAAACAGAAATAGGAGAAAAAGTACCTAACTGCATGGAACATGTTTTAAGTATTATTTTAAATTTGTATATCTAAAACCGATATAAATCTGATTTGGCTTTATATACCTAACCTCTGTGAACAGAGATTTAAGGAAGGAATATCGCAAAATGTTTTCGATTAAAATCGTTTTCAAATTCGTAATCTACGCCCCAAAATACATCGTTCCTGAAAAATCATCAATTTTGGCGTGGTGAGCGAATAATACAGGTTGTCCCACCGAGAACCGCTTCGATCTATATGGAAAACTATACATAGGAAAATTTTGAAAATTTGATGGGGGTGACCGGGCTAAAATACTTTAATAATGGTGGCACTTCCGGTTATACCGAAAGTAAGTGTAAACTCGCTTATTTTAAATAGAATACCCTATATATTATTACATTATTGCATTCTACGCAAGATTATGGGCAGATTTTGTATACCATGTCCTATACCTATGTCTAAGCGTTTTTGACATATTTGAATTTTTAAAATTACGTTTGCAAGCCTTAACAAAATTAAATTAACAATTTTTTCTATAAACAAGCCTTATTTATTTAATTTACGTGGGATTCCTTGTTATTAAGGACCTGCTTTAATAGATTTTTTATATTATTTTGATAACTATTAATACAGGGTGTTTAAACAATACGACATCTTTTTTAAACAGGCTTATGACTATGACAGAGTTATTTTCGTGAACCTAAGAACTTACCAATCAATGCCACTGCTTGTTTTAAATCAGTTTCATTATTATGGCGAATATTAACGAAACCGTCGATCCACACGACAGGTTTTGTCGTGCTTGAGATACGGCATTCATGCTGCCTTGCTTCGTAAGAATAATTTCCCTCTAAAGTAAGGCCATTTTCTTTTATATAGTTGAAGGCCCTTTGTACCACCCCGCCATGACAACCATTGTTTATAGCAGTGTCACAGTCTACTAACTGTTGCTCGCTAAAAGATTTTAATTCACCAGTTTGAATTGCAACTTGACTTTCCAGAACGCCAGTCTAAAAAAGAATAAATATCATAATTAATACCTTAAGCACTTATATTATTAGACGAAAAAAATCTAAACTTTCCTTATTAATTAATTAATAATAGTGTATGCATATCTTACCGCACTGAAAGCCCAACATGCACCACAAGGATTTTGATTCTTTACTTCTGAAACCACTGATTTTGTTCTCCAATCGATCTCTTCAGGAATTGCTTTATTGGATAAATCAACATTTTTTAGTCCGTCCTGAAGAATTTTTTCATCCGCTTCAACTGGCTTGAATAAAGCAGCAAACTCTTCATCAGTTAAATCAGAAAATTGATTAATCCCAAGTTTATAGGAAACCAAACCTTGTTCATATTTCTTATTATGTTCCTGGATGTTTTGAAGATTTTCATTAAAGATTTTTTGACGTAGTTCCAATTCGGCTTGACTTGTGTAGACTTTATTATTTTTTATCTAAAACATAATGTGTAATTTTTATCATTACTTAATTTTAAGATTCTGTTTATGAAATTGACGCATTATAATGGGTGACTTCTTGAGTATCCTTGAGGACCATTCGATAATTAAAAGTTGAGTAATTACTCCTAGAACGAGACCGATTTTGCCTGACGGACGGATGGAGAAAATTATTTACTTGATAGATTACGTCGCTGCAAGCCGCCTTGCCATATTTGAAGAAGAACAAACCACACGAAACCTGACAGTTTCACAGAGCAAAATCGCCTAATTAGACAGAATTGTTTTGAAGATTTTCATTAAAGATTTTTTGACGTAGTTCCAATTCGGCTTGACTTGTGTAGACTTTATTATTTTTTATCTAAAAAATAATGTGTCATTTTTATCATTTCTTTTTAGGATTAAGTATATGGAATTGACGCATTATATTTAAAAGGTTGATTTTATATCCTAATAAGGATAGATTTGAAATTATATCCGTTCAGTTAACCAGTATAGCCTATTTTTTCAGTCACTTGGTGATAAAGGAAACAGACAGTATGTGCGAGTAGAAAGAAGATATTAATTTAGTTTATTTGCGTGAAGGGTTAATTGTAAAAAGGCTTTTGGCCTATTATTTGCATTATATAAAGGGGGATAGAATCACACATAACATACCTATGCTTTTTTGATCAAAAGAGAACGCTTAATCAGCCTTAACTAGAACTCAGGAGCAGCTGAGCTACCTACCTCTCATGTGTCGAATAAATCACCGACAACAATGAGCTAAGGAGTCTAGAGGATCATTATGACAACTTAGGATGGTCGCCCGTCTTTGATGAGTCCCAGTAGGACGAAACAGCACAAGGATTGAGTTGTTGACGGAAGAAGGCAGGGCATACCGCTGCTAGCAGTGAGTCAAACGACCCGTAAGCTGCCATTCCCCACTGACAAGGTGAGGGGACAGCGGATAATAGACGAAGGTGTGCACAGCGTGCAAACCCCGGATGCTCGGTGTCGTGAAGAGCTACCAATAAACGTTATTGTTTACCGATAGGTACGTCCATCGGGTTTTAAGGTACCATGCCCGGGACTGTTGAATTGGAATAATTTGATGTTAACAATCCTTGCCTCACTTTAAATGAAATGTGTCTGATTCTAGGTGCTCATCAGTGATCTGGCTTGGCAATGTGATACGTTCGATGTCCAGTTATCATACCTATGCTTATCACAGGCTATTTATATTAATCAAAATAAATCAGTTCTACCTAAAAGGTTGTTTCACGGTACTTAACACTAATGAGTTTACAAGGACTATGGGAACAGCAGTTTCAAACTAAGATATAATTTTTTTTAGTAATACGTTGACATATTCTTGAAATTTAAGCTGGCCATTTATATTTACTCCGAAAGACCTAATTGGTAGGTATATTTATGTTATTGATATAGAGATCAATATGTCTATCAGTCCCTTTGCAGCGCCGTTCTTCCAAAAAATACCATTGCAGACTTAACTTGATTGGGCTTTAAGTAATGTGTATTGAAAATTTCGTAAATCTAACCGGATTTCCTGTTTACAATATACTCCATTAAGCAATATTCGTACGGATAGAAACTTTATATTATATTATACCTTTAAAATCCTTACCTTGAAGCTATTCCAAGAGCTGTCATCTGCATGGACCACTACCACTAGGGCACAAGCTGCCAACACTAGTGAAATATTCATTCTTTTCTCTATGAAAGGGATACATTAAAATTTTAGTTTAAAAACATTTTAAAAGTATAATAATAGTCACTTACCTATTGATGATTAGAAATAGTTATCACGCTTCAACTGAAAAATTCTACTTCGGGATTTTAAATAGAAACTCACATTATAAATTAAGATTTTATCGGTTTTTTTTCTAAATTTTCAAATAAAAGTATTTTTTAAAGGTACTCAAACTCGTGTCTAATTTTTGAAACCATATAAATGATAAAACTGTGCGATTTACTCATTTTTATTTTCATCATTTAACAAAGGTAAATGTGAAGCTATAAGTGGATTTGGAAAGTTTATTGTGTTCCCAAAAAAATACATATTATCTAAGTTCATGCAATTAACTTTACACGAGTGATCGGTTACTTTTTTATTATAAGGGTACTATGGAAATGACTTATTATGTTAAAATGGGCGACTCCTCTTGTGCGTTAGAGAAACGCTCTACAATTAATGTGGTGTTTGTAAGGCATTCCTATTGAGTTACTGGCATTCGACCGTGGCGGTCCGAATTTGATCCTCGGAGAGGGCATCTTGATAAGAAAAGTATGCCCGGAACTTTATTGAATAAAAGAATGCAGTATGCTATTAGGGGTTCCTAATTTTGGGAGCGATAGGGGCGTCGTGGACCTCTGGGGGCGTAAAAAGCATAACTAGTACATAACATACACGTGGTTTGGATCCCACGTTAAGTTGTGGATATCGTCTGGCTGACATTACTTAGACGATAAGGGACACAATGGCCCTCATAGGTCTAAGTATACTGGCTCTTTCGCCAACCCTAGCAACAACAAGAAGGCAGTCTTCATACTCGGGTTGCCGGGTCTCCCAGTCACCGCAACTTAAATTTGCATGCTGGGCGATCTGTTGCTCGGTTTCCCAGTATCCTAGTCTTTATGCTACTACAGTTTCTCTTAAGTTTCCCTTCCTGTGAGGACTGTCTAAGGGTGATTAAAAACCTTCTTTCCAGTTATTAATAGCCGAGGATGGCAAGATTCAATATTTACTGAAGTTAAATTAACTAGGTTATATGGCAAAGTTGATTTAAGATATCCATATGGCATTATTCCACGCCGAGTATTAAGTAATATGGATTGTCACTGGTTCTTTCAGTCCAAGGTTGTTTCTTTATCGTTTCGACCTACTCATATATAATAATCACCACAAAGCCTCATATCTCATTACGGGCCTTATGCTTCTTTTCCGTCTAGCCGCTAGCCCGTAGCCAAGTGACTTTTTGTCTCAGGAGCTACGTCCCCTAAATATATAATTATACAGGATGTTTCCTAAATGTATACCAATTTTTAACAGTGTATAGAACACTCTTTAAAATAACATGGTATGAATTACTAAAATTTGGTTCTAACAACCATTAATTTTCGTGAAATGGGACCCTACCCAAAAATTAATCTATACAACCAAAAAAAATTGCCGTCACCAAGCTTTTGAACTAATTAATAACATGAAACAACCCAACCTACAAATTTTAGTTGTCACAATGAAATTTTATATACGTGGATCTAAAGCAATTTTTAGATAATACACTGCTCACTACAACTCCTGCTTTTAAACCATACCTTTTAGTTTTCACAATAATTGTGTGTAAATGTGGAAAATTGAAATTTTTTTTCAAGAAAATATCGTTTTCGTTAATGATGCAATCTACAAATATTGCCAAAGTAATAATTTATTTAGGCCAAACTTGAAATTTTCATAGAGTAACAATCAAGCACGTATAAAGGTTGGATACAATGTCGTTTCTTACATTGCCCTTAGGAACTTATCACGTATACCGGGCTTCTAGTGTATGTTTAAAGGTTGGAGACAATGACGTTTCTTGAACGGCAGGAGAGTTTTGGACTTGCATTGTCCTTGTCAGTATTCACCTAAAGACGACTGGAGATGCTTACTAGTTAAAACGTAGTGATTCAAAACAAATAAAGACAATGCAAGTCCAAAACTCTACTGCCGTTCAATCACGTATGTAGTCACAACATTGTGTTTATTATCTTTTTTCTGTACATTCTAATTGTAAGAAAGAATTTGAATCATAAATAAGTAATAATTTAATTTTTTTATCATTGCGGTGTTATCATTTATTATTGCAGTTGTTATTTAAATTTTCTTATGTGCAACTGCAATTATTAAAAAACAAAAAAATATCCCTTGCACTTTCTATTTAAAATATAACAGCTATATGAAATTTGTTGTACTGAGTCAGATTAAAAAGTCGTCAATATAACGTTCTTTTATAGAAATGGAACATAGAACAAAAACAAAACAAAAAATACAATATTTTAAAGTTATTTCTAAGTATTTCAAAAATAGTTATTTTTGGTAACGTAAACACGAGAACAAATTAAAATTAGTACCAAATACCAAGTAATTTTTAAGAGTGCGAGTTATTATTTGTCTCTTTATCTAGGCCACACTAACGTGCTCTTTGAGCTTCTTGAAACTCCCGCGCTGTGCTCCGCTTCTCCCATGTCTGTCTAATAAACAAAGCCCTGATGTAAGTGGAGAGTTCGCTGCATTTAGTCCGGCGCGGTATTAGGTCTAATTGGTTGTTTGTATCGATTTTTTCTAGTTTACGAGTTCAAGAACAATAATAATGTAGTGCTTGCGTGTGATTCTGGTTTTATGTATCGCTGACAACTATTAACTGTTTACTATGGAAGTGGTCTTAACGTTCCTTAATTCTTATCAAATGATTTGTCTGTTTTATTTTTGTCTCGGACTATTGACTCATCTCAGGAAAAAAGGGATATAGGATTAAAATCAAAATGTGTTTTGGTACTTATTGTATATTATAAAGTTTTTTTTACCTTTGCAGAATATTGCAAAATTCCATAATAATCAATTAAAGTGTTTTGAGGTAAGAACATTTAATTTTATATATTATAGATTTAAAATCCAGAATTTTCCAAAATGGGATAGCAGGCTTGCCGTGCTACGCCGCATAGATTTGACCCCATTTTTAATTTAAAATAGCCCTTGTCACCCCACGTTGGCCCGTAAGAGTTTTTAATAATCCAATAATCAAGTCCAGTCTTGTCATCTTTTCCATAACCCACTGCCAGTACCGAATGATCTATGGCGTCAGAACATTCGCCATCAAAAACACCGTCATGGTAATTTTTGACTGGATCAAAGTTGATTCCAACAGAAACTGGCCCTAAAATAATGAACAGTTTTTAGTTAATTTTAAAAATGTGTGTCCGATTTCTAAGAAAAATACATGGGTAAACGTACTGCAGACCCTACACTTTCAATCGGGCCGACAGTGTTGAGTGATATTAATCCTTCGTCATTCTCGTCTCAGTGTTTTTTTCTTATGAGAAATTACATCAGTCCGACCATCATAATTTTCCCTTACACCATCAGTATTACTTACTGTCATTCCTTTATGAAGACTGTCATTCATAGGTTTCGTCAATACCTAACTTATAGTCTATTTCAGAAAGGTGTAGAGTAATAAAATATGAAATTCCATCCAGTTCAGTTCAATTTCGGTTTCGGCCATAGGCGTAGGTAAATTTTGTGCATTAAATTATTTATGATAACTAACCAAAGAAAAAAAAAGAAGATAATCTGATAAAGAAGGAACTGTTAGCTATAACAAATTTACACAAACATCGTTTTATGAAATATGCCGTGGAAGATATAGCTGAAAAACATAGTGTAACTGTGCTGCGCACACCGCCATGTCGTTGCGAACCAAATCCTATAGAACTTATATGGGCGCAAGTAAAAGGATTTGTAGCAAGACACAACACGACATTTAAAATAAAAGATGTTAAGCTACTGTTTGATCAAGCCATTAAGGAAGTGACACCAGAGAACTGGCAAAAAGCAGTCTATCATGTCATTAAAGAAAAGGAGAAAATGTAGGATCTTGACCACCTGATCGATCGGATCGTCGACCCGTTAATTATAACGTCAAGAGGAGATGACGAAGAATATTATGAATTTTTATAATTTAATTTCTGTATAATGTATTTTTTGTATTTTGTATTTGTTTATAATGTTTAATAAAAAATAAGTGTGCCTAATACTATGTACATAATGCACGCCTTTGTCACACCATTTTCAGTGTTTGTGAATGGATAACAATAGGCAAAATCCATAAATTAACCTAAACCTGGGTGATACTATCGACACTTAATGAAAAGAAAGAATTTTGCAATGAAATTAATGCCAAATTGTGAAAGTGGCTTAAATATTTGTTGGGTTGCTCTGTAGTTCCTTTATATACCTAATGAGCTTTTATTACTGTACATCTTTCTGAAATAGACTATAGAAAATTTAATTGAATCTAATTGAAAATTTATTTAAATATTATCGATACCCGGTTTTACATTTGTGGTCAAAATATCTTGGAAATTGTAAATTCAGAAATTTTTTTATTGTCTAATTGGTTAAGAGTAAACAAATTAAAAACCATGTAGGATAAAGCCAAAGTTGGACACTTCGAAACAAATTAAAGTTAAATGCTTCCAAAACAAAATATATGGTTATGGGTTCAAATTTAAATTTAACCAATTTGAATATTTTAATTGATGTGGACAGATTGGAAATAGTCAACTCATTTAAATACTTAGGAATATTCATTGACTCAAAATTAAAATTTAATATCCAATTTGAAAATTTAATTTCTAGAATTGCGGAAAAAATAAATAACTTTAAAATAATAAGTTTAACTTTAAATTTTTGTTCGAAAAAAATAATTTATAATACTTTAAGTTTACTGGCAGAAAATTAAAACAAATACATACACAATGCATATGACATTTACAAAATAAGCGTAGAATTTTGTGGGGAATCAGAAAATAATAGAGGGTGTTCCATTTAAAAAAAAACCCAAGTTATATTCGCCACGTTTACTCCGTATACTCTAACAGAATTTTAAAATGTGCACCTCAATGGTCTCTACAACTTTTGTATTTCGAATTTTTATTCTTAAGATAAAGGCGAAAATAAACTTTACTCTATCGTTGACTCGCACCCTGTACGAGAATGAACACTGGAACAACAGACAAGGATTACGCCAAAGCAAATGCTTCATTGGGGATCCAGACCCGAGACTAACAAAACAACTGCTTTAAATGAACAGGAATCAGCTGAGAACTATTACAGGAATTTTGACGGGACCCATGGCTGTCAAGAATCATCTGCACAGAATGTAACTGTACAATAGATACCTGAACTGCAGATTATGTGAAAAAGTTAGGGAAACAGAACATCACAAAGTTTGCCGCTTCGAGTCACTAGATTGGATGAGGCAACGAGTGGATGTGAAAATCAAACAGGGTGAGCACAATGGACCAAACCTGGCCTAAGTGCATCCGGCACATGGATAGGCCTTAGGAAGGAAAAAAATTGAACACAAATCTTTCGCACTTTTTTCAAAATGGAAATCAACATTATTGTTAACATTTGTTATAGGTAGTTAATTTTTTTTGTCCAAACTACAGATCCTTGCCATGTCTGCACATCTTTTTAAACATGTTTAGGACTATCGGAGTTATTTTCATAAACATATGGACTTTAAAGAGTAGATTAGAAATCTAAAAATTAATTTCATCGGAAACGCTTAGTTTTTTAGGTATTCCTTCTTAAAGTACTATTTTTCTTAGAGGTTATGTCAGCGCCGCAAAATTCTCCAATTTTCCTTCTCACACAATCTTAAGCGAAGGTTATATTCTGGTTAAAAAGAGCCCCAAAGAAACAGAAATAGGGGGAAAAGTACCAAACTGCATGGAACATGACCCGTTTTAAGCATTTGCTATTGGCCTAACCTATATGAACAGAGATTTAAGGAAGGAATATTTTTTATAACTTACCAATTAATCCCACTGCTTGTTTTAAATCAGTTTCATTATTTTGGCGAATATTAACGTAACCTTTGGTCCACACGACAGGCTCTGTCGTGCTTGAAATACGGCACTCCTTCTTAACTCCTTCGTAAGAATAATTCCCCTCTAAAGTAAGTCCGTTATTTTTTACATAGTCAAAGGCATATTGGACTATCCCATTATTACAACCATTATTCCCTTCGTCACAGTCTATCAACTGTTGCTCGCTAAAAGATTTTAATTCACCAGTTTGAATTGCAACTTGACTTTCCAGGGCACCAGTCTAAAAACCAATAAATTTAATAATTATCAAAATTTCCTATTTATTTATTTGTATTATTATAATTACAAATCTAGAATTGCCCATTAATAACACTGTACAGGGTGCTACAAATTCGTGTGCGTACATAGTAGGAATTACAATCCCGAAGCAAATAAACAATCCAGTGATTTTCGGGATCCCTTTATGTAAGCCCAGGGGATCAGAAAAGTATGCTCCCCGACCTGCAACAGGTTACCGCAGTGGCGGATTCAGTATTTTACTTAAAGAAAAGAGCGTATCTCGGCTCTAAAAATCTTCTTACCCTAATAAGTGACTTCTAAAAAAATTCTGACCTGTGACAATTTTTAAGGCTCACAGTAAAAAGCACTCATTTGGTAAGACTCAGGGGTGGGGGGCGAAACTACCTTTGTTCTCCCTCTGGATTTGCGCCTGATTTACCGGGGAAAAGAAATTACTTCTTTCAACCTTGAACACAACGCCGTGCATTTTAAGTCTACGACTATTTTTTAGGTTTACTATGTTTGTTTTGGAATAAGACTTTATAAGAGTTTACTAAATAACCTTTCTGATAATATCATGAAGATCCATTTTTTTTCAAATCCAGGATTATATTTTTATTTCGAACACTTTCGGAGATATCCGAAAAAACCGAAATTTTTCTGGTTTCGTTGTAAATTTTTGGCGCCTCAATCTTTAACCGAAAGGAACCAAAACACTTTTAAGGCCGTTCTTTATGGTATACAAGATGGGCGTTATTAATTTCCAAATTTGAAGTTTCGTACTTTGGAAACCACGACAATTCAGAATAAATAATATTCCTAATTTAATTCTTATGATATTTTTCTCTTAAATGCAATTTTAGGGACTTCTAAACATTAGAAATTTAACACAATTTATAGGTTTCTGAAATTTTAACTTTTTGTCTTCTAATAACGCATTTTTCAAATCATCTTTATATATCATTAGCCCAACTAAAAAAGAACGCTTTATATTGATTAGTAATATTTAGGTATTAAATTACTGTTATTAGATTCAGCAGTTATAAGCTGTCTCCAAATCGTAAAATTGTTTTAAATTTCTAAAGCTTAGAAGTCCCTAAAACTGTATTTAAAATTCTAGGTCCATTGTTAAAAATTTGAATGATATTCATAGAAGGAAACGTCGAATTTGGAAACTAATAACGCTATCTTGTAGAACATAAAAACGGCTATAAAATAGTGTGTTTCCCAGTCAAGTCAAGTTGCCAACTTATTATAACCGAAAATTTGCAACTTTGCCTCAATTTAACCAGCTTCGTATCTCTTACCGTTTTCGAAATCCTCATAGTCTGACTCACACGAATTCGTAGCACCCTCTATACCTTACCGCACTGAAAGCCCAACATCCATTACATGCGTGTTGATGCTTTACTTCTGAAACAACTGATTTTGTTCTCCAGTCGATCTCGTCAGGAATTGCTTTATTGGTTAAATCAACATTTTTTAATCCGCCCTGAAGAATTTTTTCATCCGTTTTAAGGGGCTTAAATAAAGCTGCAAACTCTTCATCAGTTAAATCAGAAAATTGATTAATCCCAAGTTTATAGGAAACCAAACCTTGTTCATATTTCTTGTTATGTTCCTCGATGTTTTGAAGATTTTCATTAAAGATTTTTTTACGTAGTTCCAGTTCGGCTTGACTTGTGTAGACTTTATTATTTTGTATCTAAAAAATAATTTGTCATTTTTATCCTTATTTCTTTTTAGGACTCTCTTTATAGCTATTATCACTCAGAAATATTTTCTATACTACACTCACCGGCACAAAATTCCGCCACCCTAAAATTTTGGTCAAGTTTGATGTTTTATAACTTATTTATTTTTTATCCTATTTTCATGCTTTTTTTATCAGTTTGTAGATCCATTTATTCTGTTTTTCTTTAATTATTTTATAATATATAATTTTTCGATTAGGTTATATTATACAGGAGGAAATCAAAATGTTGTTTTTTATCATAATTTCAAAACACCCTGTAGGGAAATTGGGGTGGATAATTTTGTTTGCATACTATTTCTTGTAATCTCTGATGTATTCTAAACATTTCTTTTTTTGATTCATTCCATTATCTCATTTCTTCTGAGAGCTGAAAAATTTTAAATGAAACCCTGATTTGAAGCCTAATTTTATTAAGAAAAACAAACACTAGGTATATCATAAAGTTAATAAACAATATAATAACGTGTATTTCCTCCTCGTAGCAATGACAGCTTGCAGTCTTCGTGGTATCGAATGAATAAGATCACTTATTCTTTCTTGAGGATTGGCTTGATATTCTTCGGTTAACGCCAGTCTTAAGTCTTGCAAGGTTTGTGGTTGTACAGAACGACGACGAGCGGCTCTTTTAAGTTGATCCCAAAGATGTTCGATTGGGTTGAGATCCAGGCTACATGCAGGTCATTCCAATCTTGGTAGTCCAACTTCATCCAGATATTCGCTTACTACTTGTGCAACGCGAGGTCTAGCATTATCATGCATTAATGTAAATTGGTTCCCAATAAAAGGAGCAAATGGAACAACAACTTCTTGGAGAATTTCCTCAATGTAACGGTGGGCGGTTAGAGCTCCATTTTCAACAAATACAAGATTGGTGCGTGCTTCGGTAGAAATACCCGCCCAAATCATGAACCACCATAATATGAGATTCGTTCTGATATGGTGCAGTCAGCATATCTTTCATTTCTACGTCTGTATACCCGCTCACGACCATTCGGCGACCTTAAACAAAATTCACATCTGTAAATAGTACGTTTCCCCACTGTTCTAGAGTCCAGTCAGAATGCGATCTTGCAAACCTCAGTAGGTGTTGTCGATGCAGAGGCAGTAATCGTGGACATATTGTTGGCCTGTGAATGAAGCCCATCTTCTGCCAATCTTCTACGTATCGTTCTTTCATTTACATTTACTCGACGAATCATTTGTAAGTCATTTTTTAGACACACTGCAGTAGATCTTCGATCTCTTAAAGAACTAATGATAACAAAGTGATCATCAGCTGCAGTGCATTCTCCTTCTGCCAGAGCCTTGCCGTCTAGTAAAAGTTCCCGTCTGTAAATACCTATTCCAGGCATCTCGAACTGTAGACCGCGGAATTCTCAGAGTACGGGCGACATAAATCACGTCCTTAGCCAACCTGGATAATTTTTAACCTAAAGCTTGACATACATTTTCAAAAAATAACATCGTTTCATTTAAAATTTTGCAGCTCTCAGCAGAAATGAGATAATGGAATGAATCAAAGAAAGGAATGTTTAGAATACATCAGTGATTACAAGAGATAGTATGTAAACAAAATTATCCACCCCAATTTCCCTACAGGGTGTTTTGAAATTACGACCAAAAACAACACTTTGATTTCCTCCTGTATAATATAGCCTAATCGAAAAATGATACTTTATAAAATAATTAAAGAAAATCAGAATAACTGGATCTACAAACTGATAAAAGAATCATGAAAATCGGATAAAAAATAAATTAGTTATAAAACATCAAACTTGGCTCAAATTTTAGGGTAGTGGAATTTTGTGCCGGTGAGTGTATTATAATGTTTAGAGAAAAAAAAATTGCCAAGCCATGACACGAACAAGAAATTGCAAAAATATGATTTTGAATACTAGTTCGCTGTAAGGGCCATTTCCGAGAGAACCTACAGCTTAACGTGAGTTCCGAACCATTATCCTCGGTCATGCGACATTCCCCTTTCCCCAGAGCTAACTCTCGATATCTATTCGCACCCTACGAGATGTCTAATCTCATTCGTCCATTTTTACTCAAAGAGACCTAATATTTGATATTTGTAAGAAAAAACACACAAAGTCATATGATTGTCCAGTGCTTTAGCACCCGCTCGGCTAAAAAATGTTGCACACTTATCTGGATTCAGCTTTAAATTATGTTTTGTTTATTTGAAAGTTTGTTAATTTGACTGAGTTCTCTGTTCACAATATACTCCGTCAGATACTACTAAACCATAAAATCCTTACTTTAAAGCTATTCCAAGAACTGTCATCTGCATGGACCACTACCACTAGGGCACATATTGTCAATACTAGTGAAATCCTCATTCTTCTCTCTATGGAACGGACACATTAATATTTTAGTTTAAAAACCATTTTAAAAGTATAAAAGTACTCACTTACCTAATGATAATTAGTAATAATTATTCAATACAGCTACTCTTCAACGAGAAAATTCTACTTCGGGATTTTGAATAGAAATTCGCATTATAAACCAAGATTTTATCGTTTTCTTTTTAAATTTTAAAATAAAAGTATTTTTCAAAGGTACTCAAACTCATGTCGAATTTCTCAAACTGTAAATGATAAAATATTGTAGGATTTACTCATTTTTATCATCATCATTTAACAATGGTAAATGTCATCCTACACGTAGGTTTGAAAAGTGTATCGTGTGCAAAATACAATTAATAAAAACTTAGTATATAAATTCATGCAATTGACATGACATGAGGGATCGGTGCTATTTTTCTATGGGCCTATTATGGAAATGATTTATTATACAGGGTGTTATGAAATTGACGAATTATATTTAAACAGGTGACTCAGTGCCTATCCTAACTTTATTTTTTTAAACGTAATGGGTCACTGGCCTATATAACATTTTAAATAAGAACAATAACATGTCACTTTTGTCTCCTCACTCTTTTTTTGGAATGCCTCCAGTGGCGGCGTGGTCAGTCGCACAGAGCAAAATCGACTAATTAAACAGAATTGTTAAGAATAGTCTTATACCAGTAGCAACATTTTTAATAATCACTATTAAACAATCTTATTATCAAACAATTACTATAGCAAAAAAGTTAACTAACGAACAGCATACAGAATTGCTACCTCTTCATTTATAAGGACAATAAAACGAAATAATTATGAATATAAGCCCAGAATTATAAGAATGTATTTTAATAAAACACTCATTGGAAATAAAAATGGTTTTATACAACATAAAGATTATACCAACAATAAAACGCTTTTTTGGGGGTATTAGTTAAATATTATCTGATATTAAACGTTTATTTACCCTTATGCAACATGCTTTTAATTTGCAAGAGTGGGGGAGACTTCGACGTATCAAGACGTGGTTTACGAGGCCATTTGCATTTATTCGGCTGTGGGGGTTGTTTCCGATGTTTGTTGTTTTTTCTGAACAGTGTTGTGAGGTTATGATTAAGCTTTATTTGTGGTGGTGTAAAGTTATCAGTATTTTGTAACCTAAGAGCTGTGTGTTTGATTAGAAAGTGTTGAGGGTAAATACGCTTATTTGTTTTTTTTTAGTTAAATAAATACCTTTCAAATGTTACCCTATTTTTATTATTTACTATTTTTTATATTATCGGCCATTTATCTGTTTATTTAAATATCTGGATTTACGATTGCACATGTTTTAAAGCGAAGAATAGCAGTAGTTACATGGTAAAATCAAAAAATGAAATTTGTCAATACCAATATAAATATTGTAAAATATAATTTCTTTACCTTTATTATTTTTTGGTCTTAAAACATACAATCATCCAAAATTTCGCTTGTTGCTTGGAGTTTGCGTAGAGAGATAAGTGATCGATAAATTTATAAAAAATTAATATTGGGAATGCGCAAGCGCAAAATTTGAATCGGCAAACAGTATAAAAACGTTTTATATTGGCAGCTAAACAATTTTATACCGGTTATAAAACTGGATTATACTCTTTTTTAACTGTATGTTTACTGGTTATAAAGCGTTCTATAGTCGCTATAGAACAAACCTTTATGGTTATAATCCGTGTCATATAAACAGTATAATCGTTTTTAACTAATGTGTATACCCATAGAAGTACGTTTTATAGTCGCTATGGAACAAACCTTTATGATTACCATCCGTGTCATAATTAGTATAACATAATTTACTTATCCTTATGCACTGGTCATAGCAAAATCTGGTGTATAACTGGTATTAGCTCGTATTGCTGTCCCAAATAGTATTAAATATTCTTATAATGGCCATAAGAATTCTTATAATGGTTATAATTCATTTTTCTCAGTGCGATAATACCAATACCAAGGTTCTTTAAAAAAATCGGCATCTCTTCAGACATCAAAAATTTCACAGATTATTTTCTTTGCTATGAACCAATGATTCAATTGACGTACAGTGATAAAATTTAAAAATATTATTGTGAAAGTTACACGCCATTAAAATTGGAGCAAAAATCATCATCTTCTTTAACACCCTGTATATAAAATTTGTTGACCCTTTAAGAACATTGGTAATTGTTTCCTAAGGGATAAATATATCCACAAGTAAAAATCAGAGGTCGATATCATATCTGTTTCAGAAAATATTAACTTTTAAAGTTAGGCGAAATTTTTCTTGCTCGAAAGCGAATGGCCAGCAGTTTAGTAATGCGACATTTAATAGTACTTTGTACCACGATGTCCATATCGTACGAGTAACTAAATTGAGCACGACGCCGTGGGCCAAAACACAAAAGATCATAAAATAAATTATCGTTGGTTATAAATTGTTAAAAAATTAAAATGTTATTATATTCGACGGTTGGGGCCGAAAATGCCTGTAATAAAAACATGACACCTTTCATCCCGGAGCGGAAAATTCCTATCAAAATCTGGTTGCTACCTGGCCGGGTGCGAAATTGCCTACGCCCTTTTTTTTAAACCCAAATTTCAGTTTTTAGTCTATTTCTAAGCTTAATTAAAATCCATCTCAATGGCCTACTGATGCTCTCCCTTTCTGACATCAGTGGCGAACCCTACTCTCGGAGACGCAACTCGTGATGGCTGACCGCTGGCTTCCGTGGACCAAACATCATAAAAACTGTGAATGCGGGTAGCTACGGAATCCTCTTAATTGATTTGCATTAAATATTTTAAGAGCAGCTTTACACGTGTCGATGATTTTTTACCCTTTTTTTTGCCAAAAATAACATAATTGTAAATACTTCAGTATAAGGATTCAATAATAATTGATAATTTTAGATACTTAATGCAATTATTAGAGTCGCTTGTATAAAGTTTTTTTTAGTCCTAACGGGCCGTTAAATTCTTAGCAACCGATTAAGTCCAGAGCGACCAGTTAAATTTTGTTTTTTAACGAATCGTTAAAATCATTTTTAGGTACCAAAAAGTAAGCCATCGTTAACTAATTGGCCGTTAAAGTGCTAAATACCTCTAAGAAACCACGTATTGTAAACTGTTTCATTTCACTAGCAGCAAGGAACAACAGGGTAGAACTCCTATGGGTTCCTGGTAACTCGGGGATATATAGCGGGCAACGAAATAGCCGATAAACTGGCTAGAGCCGGATTATCTCAAAAACTCAGGGGCCCTATGAGTATTAAATTACGAATCTAACTGGTAGCGTTTTAGGAACAATGGTAGCGTTTCTTGACCGACGATCTAGATCCTTCCTTTCACAATGAATTTAGAATTTATCCCAGAAATAACTACCTAACAACACTTTTGTCGCAAGTGCACTCCAGTCGTGACGTTTCTCCTTGGATGTTAAATTACTCGTATATAACTGCGAAGCACTGACCCGACGAAGATTCAAAATCTTCGGAGGAATCCTCCTTCGGAGGGATAACCTCTCGCATGACAAACTTGGTAGGCATTTACTGGACCTTATAAAAGGAACAAATCTTGTCTAGCAAGATAAGCCACTAGGCTGCAGTGCAGAAAGCTTGGGCCGAACGCCCGACCCCCGCTTTAAACCAACCAACCAACTGTTTCATTTCAAACCTATGGTTTTTATTTGTTTTAATATTTTGCAATGAGCAATGAGATTAAAATAAATATTATATCACTAAAATTTTCAATGTTCGTTTTTTTATTGGCATATTGAATAGTTAAATAATTTTAATCCAAAATTTGAACCTTCTCAGAATAAAAATCATGATTATTCTGAACATGGTGATTAGCCAACAATGCTGTTTCTTCGCGTTCATTTCAATGTTTTTTATGATATATTATATGCACTACACTGAGAAAAATGAATTATAAGAATTCTTATGGCCATTATAAGAATATTTAATACTATTTGGGACAGCAATACGAGCTAATACCAGGTTTTACACCAGATATTGCTAGGACCAGTGCATATAAGGATAAGTAAATTATGTTATACTGTTTATATGACACGGATTATAACCATAAAGGTTTGTTCTATAGCGACTATAAAACGCTTTATAACCAGTAAACACACAGTTGAAAAAGAGTATAATCCAGTTTTATAACCGTTATAAAATTGTTTAGCTGCCAATATAAAACGTTTTTATACTGTTTGCCGATTCAAATTTTGCGCTTGCGCATTCCCAATATTAATTTTTTATAAATTTATCGAACACTTCTCTCTTTACGCAAACTCCAAGCAACAAGAGAAATTTTAGATGATTGTATGTTATAAGACCAAAAAATAATAAAGGTAAAGAAATTATATTTTACAAAATTTATATTGGTATTGTCAAATTTCATTTTTTGATTTTACCATGTAACTACTGCTATTCTTCGCTTTAAAACATGGGCAATCGTATATTCAGAATTTTAAATAAACAGATAAATGGCCGATAATATAAAAAATAGTAAATAATAAAAATAGGTTAACATTTTAAAGGTATTTATTTAACTAAAAAAAACAAATAAGGGTATTTACCCTCAACACTTTCTAATAAAGAAACAACGAAAAATCTGAGATCATAAACACAGCTCTTAGGTTACAAAATACTGATAATTTTACACCACCATAAATAAAGCTTATTAATAACTTCACAACACTGTTCACAAAAAACAACAAACATCTGAAACAACCTTCAGAGCCGAATAAATGCAAATGGCCTCGTAAAACACGTCTTGATACGTCGAAGTCTCCCCCACTCTTGCAAATTAAAAGTATGTTGCATAAGGGTAAATAAACGTTTAATATCAGATAATAATTTAACTAATACCCCCAAAAAAGCGTTTTATCGTTGGTATAATCTTTATGTTGTATAAAACCATTTTTATTTCCAAAAAGAATGTTTTATTAAAATACATTCTTACAATTCTGTGCTTATATTCACAATTATTTCGTTTTATTGTCCGTATAAATAAAGAGGTAGCAATTCTGTATGCTGCTCGTTAGTTAACTTTTTTGCTATAGTAATAGATTATTTAATAGTGATTATTAAAAATGTTGCTACTGGTATAAGACTATTCTTAACAATTCTGTTTAATTAGTCGATTTTGCTCGGTGTATTTTTCTAATGAACCCTCGTCGTGAATCACCCTGTATACGAAAAAAAAAATTAATGTATATACAAATTTTGGTGTTCTATTTATATACCTACCAAAATTCTGTAAAATAAGCGGGACCAGTAATGTTGTGTTGGTCTGCTTGTTAGTAAATAATAATTCTATTTTTCATATTATTCATTAAAAAAACTTGGTTGCCCAATTGGACTCCTGCTGTTTATAATCAGATGTCATGCTGAGGTCACAGAAAAATCACAGCAGGAGTTTTGGCTAGCCCAGCACCTATTGATTTCACTTATTGACAACATGGAATTCTTATAGAGACATATTTTCAGACCTTGTAAGATTTGTATGTATCATCGTCTTTAAAAATGTTGTTTCTTTTGTATTTTATCCAGGCGTGTTCGAAGGATTTCTATTCAGGGGCGATTTTGGAAACAAATATTCAGTATTAATTTTATATTCATCAAAAAAAAACTAGTTAATCGTTTGTCAATGTCGATTGAGATATTTTGTGTGCTTCATACTTATAACAAAAATTTATTTTTTCAATCACAAAAAGCTAAACAAATTATAGTTAGTAAAGTCCAAGTTAATTTTCCCTAAAAGTGGATATAGAACACAGCGGCGGCTCGTGCTCGTGATAGTTAAGACAGCTGGGGCCAAAACATCCAAATCAATAAAAATCGTTAAGGAAAATAGGATAAAAAACCTTACCGAATAGTAATTAAATGAAACATATAATAACAACATTGTCTACAATTACAACATATTAAACAGTGTTTTTCTCGATATTTCAGTAGTTAAAAAGAAACAAAAAAAAATATTCATTTTCCTATAGGAAAACTCTGTTCGTCTTTATATTTTATTAGAAAATGGTTCGATCACCTTGTTATTAAAATTGTCAATATTGTTTATAAAATGTTTTTCTGCAGACAACATTCCTAACGCGCTTAAGTCTTTCTTCTTTCATGGTATTTCTTAAAAAGGTTTTTATTCTTTTTAACACGCATTAACCCACACTGACTAACTGATTTAACCTAAACCTAACCTACAAAAGTAATTTATGTCCCATAGTAAAAACTGTTTAAAATAAATATATGTTAAAAGTTAATATTTCGATAGGGCAAACCGTATTGAAAACAGCTGCCATCTAGTATCGGGTAGTGGTAGCAAATACAAAGGCCTAACACGATTGAAACTGTGGGTTGCATTCACAGTTAACGTCGGACGTTCGTCGGGCGCGCTCTAGGGACTCGACTCTCGAGTTACGACGACATTTTTCCAATGCGACATTTATGGACATTCTTAAGCGAGATTTTAGAATCGGTTCCCAGAGCGCGCCCGACAAACAACTGTGAACAGGACCCTTCACTCTTGACAAAATAAAGCACGTGTAAATCCTCCAATCACGGACGGATCTGAGGATCTGGCCCGCCACAAAATTTTCGAATTTCTTATGTGTCAGTAAGAGAGGGCGATATATCTATTATCTCTTTTGTAAGCGAGAAACCGTCTGGCCTGGACATACATAGAATTAGCCGGCGTTGGGTAGCACCAGGGAATTTTCGCGGAGTCGAGGAGTTTTTGCACCGTTAGGCGTTATCAGATATTAAATTAACGCAACGTCTTGAATTTTAAATTATTCACAGTTACAAAAAGAATGAAGCGTAAAGATACAAAGCAATGATTATGAGTGTGAGTGAATAAATAGCTTGGGATACAGGTAGGTAGAGCTGTGGCCCTACTGTACGAGCCGCCACTGATAGAACAAATTCTGAGCCGACGAAATATTTACGTCTAAAAATATTTATTTACACATCTTTTTTATCCAAAACTTTTTGTTAATTTAGATTCCTTGTACACTGATACCCTCATGCTACATGCAAAGTTTTCCTTACGGGTTTTTAAAGTTTCAACTACGTTCCAAAGGACTTTAGACGTTGAGAATAAATGATCTTGATACGAGTACATTTATCAATTCGGACCGGGGCCGGGATGCTGCAAAGAGAAAACGTACGCCTTTAAATCAAGAAGCCCGGGTTGGTAACATGTGTGCATTAAAATAAACAGCTTTCCTTGCGAATACTTTCCTTGACTTTTGAAGAGGGTGAAACGGAATATGTGAGTAACCATTTTACATTTGGGATAATATACTTTGTCTGATTTAAATTTGGCGCTATTTAACACAGTTTATTTTAATGTTTCGAGTTTTTTTGGGAAACATTTCGTTTATTATAATTACGGACACCTTGAGTCAACTAGCATTCGTAGTTAATTAGTTAAAATAGAACTGTACTGCAACGATTTTAAGGTGTTTTAATATAGATTAGGATTTTTTTCCTTTTTAAGGGAATTCTTACTTTTTAAAATAGGTATAAATTAGATGTCACGCAAGACTCCCCTAGAATAGTAGTTTGTACAGGGACATTATTTTAAGTGTCTCACCCGATTGGCGACTTTGCTGTCGACCACAATAAAAAAACAATTATGTATTCCCTAACAGCTTTTAGTGAAGAAGCCAAATTTGAGGTCAAAAAAAATCTATGTTTACAAATTTGACAGATACCATCCCACATTGGATTTTCTTAAATGGCATCCCTATCTTATAGTAAGCCAGCTGCATTCGCCTATTTGTTCCAACATTAAAAATGTATAATTGTCAATATTTATTTTCAGCCGTTCCGGAGATACGAGGCTTCGAAGTTGGTGATTTTGTTATCATCGAATTAACAGAAGCTTTGAGATTAGAAACTCAATTTTTTCTGGAGATACGTAATTTTTTATAACGGAGCCACCAAATATATCAGATGTCAGAAAATGACAGTTACGACGCCATTTTGAATTTTTTTAAATGGCAACCCGCATTTATAACTACACCAATGTATTGCATTTCGTGATCCGATTTCAAAAATATATAGTTCTCGATATTTATGTCCAACCCTTACCGAAATACGACCGTATCAAAAACTGCATCGTACGATTATGTGTTTTAAGTATCTCACCCCATTGAAAAATAAATGCTTTGTGACTAAAAAATCAATTTTCTCTGAAGATACGTAATTTCTAATGGCGGAGCCACCCATGCTATTGTCATATATGTCAGATGTCAAAAAATGACAGTTACGACGCCATTTTGAATTTTTTTAAATGGCAACCTACATTTATAACTACACCAATATATTGCATTTCGCGATCCGATTTCAAAAATATATAGTTGTCGATATTTATTTTCAACCCTTAAGGAAATACGACCGTATCAAAAACTGATTATGTGTTTTAAGTATCTCACCCCATTAAAAAATAGAAGCTTTGTGATTAAAAAAAAATCAATTTTCTCTGAAGATACATAACTTCTAATGGCGGAGCCACCCATGCTATTATCATATATGTCAGATGTCAAAAAATGACAGTTACGACGCCATTTTGAAATTTTTTAAATGGCAACCCATATTTATAGACATCTTAGACATTTTAAAAAAGTGACAATTAAGAGCTATCATTAATCATTACCGAGTTTGTTGAAGTTCTTTAAAACAAAGTAGAGTGTATATATTCTGTAATCACAAAGCTTCTATTTTTTAATGGGGTGAGATACTTAAAACACATAATCGTACGATGCAGTTTTTGATACGGTCGTATTTCGGTAAGGGTTGGACATAAATATCGAGAACTATATATTTTTGAAATCGGATCACGAAATGCAATACATTGGTGTAGTTATAAATGCGGGTCGCCATTTAAAAAAATTCAAAATGGCGTCGTAACTGTCATTTTCTGACATCTGATATATTTGGTGGCTCCGTTATAAAAAATTACGTATCTCCATTGAGTTTCTAATCTCAAAGCTTCTGTTAATTCGATGATAACAAAATCACCAACTTCGAAGCCTCGTATCTCCGGAACGGCTGAAAATAAATATTGACAATTATACATTTTTAATGTTGGAACAAATAGGCGAATGCAGCTGGCTTACTATAAGGTAGGGTTGCCATTTAAGAAAATCCAATATGGCGTGGTATCTGTCAAATTTGTAAACATAGATTTTTTTTAACATCAAATTTGGCTTCTTCACTAAAACCTGCTAGGGAATACATAATTGTTTTTTTATTGTGGTCGATAGCAAAGTCGCCAATCGGGTGAGACACTTAAAATTATGTCCCTGTACATTATGCGCGATGTGGTGGAAGTGCACTATTTGTTTTTGAACGAATATTAAATTTAAGTTTTAATCTATATACAAACGTCTCAAAACAAGAACAATCGCTCTTAAAAGTCAATTCCTTATCATAAGTTCTTAATCGAAAAAGTGTAAATGTTTAATAATTAGAAATGTAAACTTTTGCTGGGTTAAGGATTAGGTTTTTTCCGTGTGGACACGAATCACAATCCAGCAAAAAATCGCCAGCCGAATTTTTTGTCCTTACAAGTTTCAACGACCAAAGCTATTAGCTAATTTAAATGTACTGTTTGCAATAAATTTAAAAAATAACTTGGCACAAATAATACTTTAACATCATTAGGCTTACTACCTGGATATTCTGGATGAAGAACAATATAAGTTTCAGTTATTTATACAAAATGTCGGATAAGAATTGCTTTCCAAAAATCCTCAAACTTCTTACCCATTTTAAAAAATAATATCCCCCTGTTTTATTTTAACAAACTTTGAATAAAAATACATAAACTGCCTTAAGCAAAAACAATATGGCGCCCGAGGCGCAGCTTAAACCGCTGATTCTTCGAAACATTGCAGCACAAAATGAGGAACAGGGGATCAAACAGCTGCCATTGAAAAGTTTTCGCACAAAAGGATTAAGGAAAATGTACGGTATTTTTTAAAATTTCAATTAAAATGTAAGAACCGAATGACACTTTTGCAAAATCTAACATTTTTTTAAAATCTTTTTGTCGTATATTCTATTTAAGTAGATATGAACGCACTAAAATATCCCATGTTAAATTGCGGTTTTCTTGAAGTGACTTACAAAAAAACTAAACAAATTATAGTTTTTTTTTCACCAATCGAAAGGTGGTATATATGTGGGTGTGAGAAACTTATTTTCACGCTGAAAAGAAAATGATTTCTAAAAAATTAACCAAAATTGATTTTATTCTAAAATATGTATATTAAGAATGTAGTATTAGAGTTTAGTGTCCGTATAAGTAATATAAAAAGAAAGTTCTAGCGGCAGGCGGATAAAGTACACTTTATTACACACGGATTTACTACACTTTTTTACGGGTTTGTAGATTCAAATATAGATCGCGTTGCAGTAGCCCACTGGGGGTGCCTCACTAATCCGTAATACAATGCCGTGTAAAAAATAAATTAGTAGAGTTTAGTGTCGGTATAAGTAAAAAAGAAACAAAGTTCTAGCGGCAGGCGGACAAAGTAGTGCATTTATCTTTTACATGAACT
Source organism: Polydrusus cervinus (assembly GCA_935413205.1). Lineage (NCBI taxonomy): Eukaryota > Metazoa > Arthropoda > Insecta > Coleoptera > Curculionidae > Polydrusus > Polydrusus cervinus. The sequence goes on from OW284511.1 coordinate 16,760,007, forward strand.
ATTACACAGGGACGTCAAAGGTAATGGTGCACAGATAGACAATGACAGGCTGTTTTACATCCAGTGTAAGAACCATTTTATGCTCATTACTACACTTTTTTTACGGGTTTGTAGATTCAAATATAGATCGCCCTGCAGTAGCCCACTGGGGGTGCCTCACTAATCCGTAATACAATGCCGTATAAAAAAATAAATTAGTAGAGTTTAGTGTCGGTATAAGTAAAATAGAAACAAAGTTCTAGCGGCAGGCGGACAAAGTAGTGCATTTATCTTTTACATGAACTATTACACAGGGACGCCAAAGGTAATGGTGCACAGATAGACAATGACAGGCTGTTTTACATCCAGTGTAAGAAACATTTTATGCTCATTACTACACTTTTTTTACGGGTTTGTAGATTCAAATATAGATCGCGCTGCAGTAGCCCACTGGGGGTGCCGCACTAATCCGTAATACAATGATGTGTAAAAAAATAAATTAGTAGAGTTTAGTGTCGGTATAAGTAAAATAGAAAGAAAGTTTTAGCTGCAGGCGGACACAGTAGTGCATCTATCTTTTGCATTAAATTACACAGGAATACGAAAGGTGTTGGCCTACCGTACTTGGTTTATTGTTAGTTAATATTATATTAGTATTATAGGTAAATAGAAAGAAAGTACTTTTTCTCTATTTTACTTAAACTGACACCAACCTCTACTACTTTATTTTTTAAACACAGCACTGTATTACGGATAGTCCAGCACGCATATTTGTATACAACACCCAGGATCACCAGTCGGCTTTCGCCCGAACATCTCTGGTAAATAGCAGACGATATGGCAAATCGCTTGGGTAACTAACACCCGTGATCACAATAACGTTCGTTAAAAATAAGTCTGGAAAAAAGCGCCAAAAGCGGTTAAGATTGAGGTTAATAAAACGCAAACCAAACGATTAGTACGGAGGTTTATGTTTTTATATTTGATTTTGTGATTAAATAAAATATAAATTTGCCACCAAATTATGAATACAACATAGTTGATGACCACACAGTTAGGACAACCTTATCTAATAAGGAAGAAATAGAAGTTAGTACCTTTTATAATTCTTGAATACTTAATTGAAGCCGGTAAAAATTAGGTTATGTCCGGGTTAGAAATTTTATCATGAATGTGTACTACCTACAATGTAATTGCGTTGAGCGTTACACAGGGTCTGCTCAAATTTGATTACGAAATTGAAAACTTTTTATTTTTAATTTATCAACAAAAAGTTATTCTTGATAAATTTGGTGCTTGAAAAAATAAAGCCTTTGACGATCTTGAACCTGACGTCAAATCTACAGGGTGCTCTTAAAATACAAAAAGTAATTTTTGAGATATTTAAGATCAAAAATAGCACAATAACACATCACGCATACTTATAGCACTTTCAGAATTTGCAGTCACGGATGGATGCTATTTACTAGACGGATAATGCGATATCGTCTGCCGTTTGCAAAAGGGGTTAGGGCAGTTGAAATTTGCAATCACGGATGCTATTTAGTAAATAGGATTTGCGATATCTTATGCTGTTTACGGAAGAGGTTACGGCAGCGTTCGGGCTACAACCGAATCGCAATCATGGACGTCGTTTACAAATATGCGTGCGGCACCCAGTGGGCTACTGCAGCGCAATGTATATTTGAATCTACAAACCCGTAGAAATAGTGTATGGAAGCGCAAAAACGTGTTCTATACTGGATGTGTTGGCCTAACGTACTTGATTTATTGTTACTTATATTTTCACGTCTGATGGCTATCTTTTGCATTGAGTTGATTCTTACAGATGGCGATGCTAGGTTTTCATCATATATTTATTCTTAAAAATATCTTAAAAGCATATTTTCGCTGTATTGGGCATTGCTTACTGGTTATGGCTTTTTGATGAGTTCTAACAAGGACCAGAGAGCCTGTCATTGTCTACCTGTACCCTAGGGAACCCATTACCTTTGGCGTCCCTGTGCCCTTTAATGCAAAAGATAGGTGCATTACTCGGTCAATTCAATATTTGTAGAGTCCAAATTTAAACAGCTTTTAAAGATCCATTACTAAACATGGACAGGATTTGTTTCAATAGAGCGCAATGTTTTTAATATATTATATTAATCAATGGCCGCAATATAATTTCGCATGGAGCTGGTAACTTTGTAGAAGAATTTAGAAATATTATTCTGATCCACTTAAGGCACGTCTACACTGCGACCGTTAAAACACTTATCCCAGAAACTCCTTATCGTCCCGAATCGACGACTTATTGCGATCAAACTGAACCGAACACGGAAAAAGTAAAAAGACGGAGACTAAAGAAGAATTACGCTCTAAGGCGGCAGCGGGTGAGGGAGGAAGGAAAGGGGGTTAAGAGACGCGGAATTCTTTGAGGTGCAATCAAGAGCCCTTGCAAGACCTTAGTGAGGCTGCTTGCCCTAGTTAGGGTCCTTTCTATTAAAAACTATACGCCTTAAAGTGCATTGGAATGTGTTTTTCTTTTCATAGAATCCTATAGAGTATATAGATAATTGAATATTAGCTGAAAAGAGAATCTTTACAATAGAGAAGGTTGTAAAAAAATTAATGAATAATTTTGTTCTATTACCTTGCATAGTTTATAAATCTCATTCAGCGTTTCTTTTTGTTTCAGGTATGTACTCTTTTCTACCTAGATGACTTAGGTAAGTTATAATAATGTTTAGATTTTAATTAGTTTTTGCAAAGACTTGAAAGGATTTTTGAACCTAAAGCTCTACTGCATAAAGAAAATGTTTAGTTTATATAAGCTTCGTCTTTATAGTCTATTTCAGAAAGGTGTAAAGTACTATAATGGGAAATTCCGTCCAGTTCGGCTCAATTTCGGTGTCGGCAATAGGCGCCCGTTTTTGATGACTATTTTGGTGAAATGATAAAATATCTTCCAACTGATTCAGTAGTAGTTATGGATACCTATTCACGACGCACAGAGAAGACTCCAACCTTATCTTGGAGAAAACAAAAAATTATCGACTGGTTAACCACCAAAAGTATTGATTTTGAAGATAATTTGATAAAGAAGGAACTATTGGCTATAGCAAATACCTATTCACGACGCACAGAGAAGACTCCAACCTTATCTTGGAGAAAACAAGAAATTATCGACTGGTTAACCACCAAAAGTATTGATTTTGAAGATAATTTGATAAAGAAGGAACTATTGGCTATAGCAAATTTACACAAATATCGTTTTATGAAATATGCCATGGAAGATATAGCTGAAGAACATAGTGTAACTGAGCTGCGCACACCGCCATGTCATTGCGAACTAAATCCTATAGCACTCATATGGGCGAAAGTGAAAGGATTTTGTAGCAAGACACAACACGACATGGAAAATAAAAGACGTTAAACTACTGTTTGATTAAGCCATTAGCAGTGACACCAGAGAACTGGCGAAAAGCAGTTCATCATGTCATTAAACAGTTCCTCAGATGACAAAGAATATTATGATTTTTTATAATTTAATTTCTGTATAATGTATTTTTGGTATTTTGTATTTTTTTATAATGTTTTATAAAAAATAGGTGTACCTAATACTATGTACATAATGCACGCCTTCGTCACACCATTTTCAGTGTTTGTGAATGGATAACAATAGGCAAAACCCATAAATTGACCCAAACCCGGGTGTGAAATAGACTACAGGTTACTGACCGAATAATTAAAATATTAGTACTGAGTGAACTGTGAATGTAATAATACATGTTTTCAAAACAGTGTAGCGAAAAAAGTGTATGTAATTTAATGTTATTTGAGTTAAGGTGTAACTCAGCTATCTACAACCCAACCCACATATATAAATGTATGACCTAAACCTCCATTATTTTTTAACTGTGCAAACACAAATCAACTCTCGACTCTTTTAAAGACTGCCTAATCGGTTTGAAATCCTGGCAATAAAAATTTCATCGTTTCCTCGGAGCCAATAATAAAGATTGTATTAAAATTTCATTCAGTTTTGGCATGTTTGCTTTTAAAAAATTAATTTCGCTGAGAAATTTCAATAGAGGGGCTTAGCTCGGTTTTCAGGAAATATTTTAAGCAGTAAAGAAATTGAATTTAATTTATTTATGAGTTCATTTTAAATCGGATAATTCAAATTTTTATGTTTTCGCGCAATTTTTAAATTATTTTAGCTGTTCTGACATGATTTATATCCGGTTGTACAATAAGAGCTCAGTGGCTGCTCGTCAGGTGCAGTAGGTGAAGGGGCTCTTCACCAAAAAAATAAATAAATAAAACCAGGAGGACATTTTTTTCGACAATATTAAATATTAATGTACCAATACAGCTACCATTTTAGTAATAATTATGTTCGAATTAATAATATTAATTTAATTCGAATGTAGCTATGCATAATGCATAATAGGGCCACGGTTAACTCCGATAGACAATAATTATAAACACTCGTGCATTTTGTCACGCCCCAGTCCGCCCAGTCGGCCGTGTCGGTGAGCTGAAAGCACCCAGAAGAGCAACATACCTTCAAGCGGCTTGATTTCCCGTCGCTATGGTTACGTGACGTCAGCACGCGCCAGCATGTAATAATTTGCATTATTGGCATTATAATAATGAAGAGCAATTTAAAAATAGATCAGTCGTATACACCCTTGTTTTATCATCGGTTCGGGTATTTATTTTGAGGCTTCGCGTAACTTACGGTTATAGATATCGTTTTTACGTGATTTACTGTGGGATTAAAAAGTTTTTTTTTTTTTTCAGTTAATTCAGTAGTGTGTAAGTACCTACTTAGTTTAATTTTTATTGTTTATTTTAAAAATGAACCCAATTAATGACATAGTTTGTAATTTGTTGGAAACTCCATTCAGTCGTTGGACCGATGAGGATAAGAGACACGTTTTGTTACAAGAGCGACCTACTGGAATCTTAAACATAGATTTTAAAAAGTGGCAGATCCTATAAGATTAATTTTAAGTGTTCCTGGTTTTGAGAATATATTTGGCTATGTAGTAGTGCCGCCTTACAAAAATTGTTTTGTTGGTCGTGTTTACTCTTTTCAAATAAACATTGCGCCTGGAATAGGGACGGATTTACATATTTTTTAAATATTACTCGATCATTGCGTAATCACGTTGATTCTGGAGAACACTTAAAATATCCGTTAATGTTAAGAAATTTTGAACAAAATCAAAACTACGGATCGAGACCTGATCATATTCAAATTATCGTAATTAAAATTAGTCTCGATCTTTTTCCAACATTGTATTTTTTTTAATTAGTAATATTATTTTTTTTTTTATTTTCCAAAATACCTTTTAAATCCTTAACAAATGCCAATAGCAGACATTTTTCTTTGAAATTAAAATTTGCAGATAGTTTTGTGTTAGAATATACAGGGTGTCCCATAACTTATGGGCCGTAGAGTAACTGGAAATACTAGACATCAAACTAAGCCGATTAAGTCATATACGTTTTTTCGGATTGTTACTCGTTCTAGAGATACAGGGTGTAAAAGTTTATTCTCGAAAATAAACCATAATTTTAAAACGGTTTAATGAATCGAATTGAAAGTTGGAAATATTATGTTTTTATGAGCAAGAAATAAGAATTTGAAGAAATTTTTAAGTTTCAAACTATAGGGCGCTAGTTGCATACACTGGGCTTCATAAATCTATGATTTTTTTTCTTACCTGTGATATTAGGTGTTTTTCAATTATAGTTTCTTAGAGAAGGGCATTTTCTGAGTCAAAAAGGTGTATTTGATTGATCTTAATATCTTTAACGGTTTTCGAGATATTTCCCTTTAAACATCCCAAAGCATAAAAAAAAAACATAGTACATAATTAAATTAATATTTTTATTATCAAAAAAAAACTTATATGACATAATCGGCTTAGTTTGATGTCTAGTATCTCCAGTACCTCTACGGCCCATAAGTTATGGGACACCCTGTATATACCGTAAACTTTAACAACAAATTACCTTTGATGGTTTGTTGTGCTTAACCATTGCCAGCATGGTAATTTAATTATTGATCCAACCTATGGTTAGGTTAGGTAAGAATGGCAGACCCTTGGTTCTGACCAAACAGTCTCACGTAGTCCTGATTAGGTCCGTTGTGATACCACACGTGTTCCGTAGAACCCATTTTCATCAAATCTCTGATGGTTAGTGCGACGTAGCCGCGAAAGGATTTTAACAACTCATTCAAACCAGCCACTACTGGTCAGAAATCTGCTCAGCCGTCCAAGTTGTAAGTTGCTTAGTTCCTCCAGGCTATCGAAAGATGGTTCACCCAGAGTAGTGAACCTCCTTCTTGCGAGGCCAGGGCATTCACACAGAAAATGTTGAATACTTTCTTCCTCTTCCTCATCTCTGCAACTTCTGCAGAAGTCGTTAGTGGGTATTTGCATACGTTCGGCATGTCTACCGAAAAGGCAATGTCCGGTAACAACCGCAGTAATATTTCTCACGTCTTTTCGACTGTGTCTCAATAGCTCTGCGGTTCTCTTTTTATCGAATGTGGGCCACAGTTGCCTGGATGTACTACAGGTTGTTAACCCTGTCCATCTGTTCTGTTCTATGGTTAGGAATTGATTATATAACAGAATTACCTTTTAGAACCAAGTTCAACTTAGGTCAAACTTTACAAAACTTGTGCTTAAGCTCTTATTGTACAACCAGATCTTAGTGAAATATCTAGCTTGCAACAATCGATTCGTGGCTTTTGCAATAACGAATATTGCTACAAAAAATGTGTAAGTATCTGCTAATTAAGGGCTGTAAGCGGTTTAGAACAATGTTGAAATTATTTGGTATAATTATAGTTGCTTTATCAAAAAAAACAATATTTCCTCATACTTTTGAGTCACTAGAATAAAGTGAAATATTTCCTATTCTAACAATTTCAAATTATTTAATGATAAAACTTCGACAAGGGATACAGCGACCAAAAAAAGTTTATTGGGTCGTGTTATTACCAACGCCATATTATTTCAATAAAATTTAAAACCAGTCCTTTTATTGACCATAAAATTCAGATTATCAATAGTCCAACAACTTTTAAGCAAAAAACTCAAAAATTCAGTTATTCTGGCAAATAAATTTAATGTTGACAAGTTAAAAGAAGAATTGCTCCTTTTAATTTAAATGATAGAAAATATTTATTTAATGATGTTGATCAATATTATAATTTATTTACTGACATTTCGGGAAGAAGTATGTATGAAATATGTATAAAACTTATGAAGACAAGATATAATTTTTTTAAGAAGAAGCATTATCCTGAAAATAACGCTTGAAATAAATTATTTTGCGTGCCCCCAAACCCGTCAATGCAGTTACGCAGTGTGTATTAACTGTGCCAAAATATTTTATAAATCTTATGCCCAAAGAGATTTCGCAAGAAAAGTGAAATTTATCTATTCATTGAGGTTAATTATACTGCTGCAAGAAGACTTTAACCCTAAATTTTTATATTTAATCAAACTGTAATCCAGAGTAAATTTATTATAAATCAACGTTGATTTTGCTATCTTTAAACTATTACTTTTATCTTTGAATTTCAATAGTAAAAAAGATCTACAGATCAGTGCAATAATATGGCAACCGTTTTTGGAGACGAACTAATGTTTGTCTCCATTTTCGATTGATTTCAGACACAAGATATTGTATTATTTTATGCAATAAAAGACGGCGCGCTCCGAAGTCACGTCCGTTCTTACGTAGCGAATGAATCATATTGCGCCTATCTATTCGGCTTTCTTTAAATGTTGAAATTCAAAGCTTTTATGGATTAATGACTTTTATTGATCAGGCAAACCAGAATATTTTTATTAGTAGCCCTACCAGTTTCCCTTATAACACAACATGTTGTTTTAGCCCTTACCAGTGCCCTCAAAATTTAATTAGCCATTTTAAAAATAAAGAAGGGGCCCTTCTGCTATTCAACAAGGTGTCGAACCCATTCCATCCCCGCAAACGATCAATTTCCCAACTCTACCTGTACCTGTTCGCACACGGTTTTCATTAGTGTCAGAAACACAACCCGGATCACTTACGCCATTAAAGGGCCTCCAGTTAAGAATGGTAACATTATATCGAATTCTCAAACTTTAAAGGAGGTTGTAGATCTTGATGATTGTTTTTACATGTGGCAGGTTAGGTTTTTCACTGGTTTCCGTTGTAAGAAATAAACATAATAAAGTGTAGAGGTATGAGAGGATGTAATGCGCCGGTTAAACCGAGTCGCTTATTCTTTTCGGGGCTAAAAGTGGCGTACAATGCTGTTTAAATTAGTGTAAATTGAATTTAAAATCAAACTTACCTTCCGTAGCATTGAAGCATCTAAATTTCAAATTTTGTAACAAAATGTCTTGTTTTTGAGTTTGTGAAAATAATACTGGCAGAAGAAGAATAAAACGACATTATTTGTAAATTAGTTCAACACGGCGGTCTTTACGTAAAAATGCTTTTAAAACATTGTCATAAAAATTGGTTTTGCGTTTTAAATACTCGCTTAAAGTCGCTCTCCAGAGAGATTATTGTTAATATGCTTGTCTCTCCCTGTGTGTTTCGTAAATAGGTATCATCAATTATTTTTAATCCAGAGAAGGATCGTTCTGCAGACGCGCTGCTAGCCGGAATAATAACAATTAACGCCTCCATATTTATTTTTTTCCGAAACTCGACGGCGCAAAGTCTAGCAAAAGTCCGAAAACACTAATTATAAATTAAAAATCTATCATCCACCTGATTAAACCAATGTTGCCAAAAATGAGGTCAATTATTATGTGAAATATGATATAGATTATTAAATATTATGAACCTATCAGCAAAAATTATTTTAATTGTCACAAAAATGCTTCTTATTTTACAATACCTTATCCGTTATCCCTTTAAAAATATCCTATCTAAACTAATTAATAATAAAACTTATAGAGGTGTGTTTCATATGTTATATTGAGAAAGTGAAGTATTTTCCAAATTACGGTAAAACTTGAAGATTGACACCAATGCACTTACCAAACGCGTGCTTTCTTGGCGCGGGCTGATAGATGAAGAAAGGTCGGAGGTTGCGACGGGTTTATCTGTTACCTCTCTTTCTACCCCACTGCCTACCGGCTCTCTTTGCTTTTAGAACGATCTTACGGAATACCTATACAGGAATCTAGTTTACAAGATAATAAGCAAAAAATGCGTTCGTAGAGACGATAGAGGATTAAGTTTTCGATCCTATATTATTATTTATTATATTAATGTAGAGATAAAATGCCAAAGTTGAGTTACACGGATAAAAACTAATATATAACAATATAGTGTTGTTTCTGTTTCCTCATGGGATATATACATAATAATCCACTCTTGTAGTACAAACTATTATTTTTTACAGAACTTAAAGTTTGACCAGGTCTGTACGTTAATTTTTATCTATTATTACAACTAAATTTTACTACAACCATAGGCTTTATTGGCTTCAATATACAGCGTAGTGATCCTAAAGCAGGGGTTCCCAAAGTTTCTTCTATGGCGCCCCCTTATGGAAATCATCCCTCCCCCTCCATTATACAGATACAAGTTGTATTAATTTTGCAGTTTTTCAGAGCTCTCGTGCCACCTCTAATGCTGCTTAGCGCCCCCCCCCCCCCAGGGGGGCGCGCGCCCCCCAGTTTGGGTACCCCTGTCCTAAAGGGAACGCTGTTTATAGGGGCTATGGGAATAAGATTTCTTTAAAATCGAAAAATACTTACTGCCTCAAAGATTTTTTTTTGCGCCCTCTCCTTGGGGTCCCAATTTTTTTACATGATAAAAACAAGGCCGATAAAAAATCTTTGAGGATGTATATTTGGATTTTAGAGAAATCTTATTCCCAGATATATAATATAACCACCGTTCCATTTAAAATCCCCACCCTGCTGCTGCTGTACGAATAATCTGTTGTTTTTTTAGCTGATTGAAGGCCAAAGAAATAGGGGGCGTAAAATGTGTTTCTTTGTCGTGTACACAGAGCAAAATCGACTAATTAAACAAAATTGTTAAGAATTGCCTTATACCAGTAGTAACATTTTTAATAATCACTATTAAACAATCTATTACTATAGCAAAAAAGTTAACTAACGAACAGCATACAGAATTACTACATCTTTATTTATACGGACAATAAAACGAAATAATTATGAATATAAGCCCAGAATTGTCAGATTGTATTTTAATAAAACATTCTTTTTGGAAATAAAAATGGTTTTATACAACATAAAGATTATACCAACAATAAAACGCTTTTTGGGGGTATTAATTAAATTATTTTTTGATATTAAACATTTATTTATCCTTAGGCAAAATACTTTTAATTGGCAAGAGTGGGGGAGACTTCGATGTATTAAGGCGTGTTTTACGATGCCATTTGCATTTGTTCGGTTGTGCGGGTTGTCTCAGATGTTTGTTGTTTTTTGTGAACAGTGTGTTGTGAGGTTATTATTAAGCTTTATTTGTAATGGTGGTGTAAAATTATAGGTATTTTGTAACCTACGAGCTGTGTTTATGATATCAGATTTTTCGTTGTTTCTTGATTAGAAAGTGTTGAGGGTAAATACCCTTATTTGTTTTATTTTAGTTAAATAAACATACATACATACATAAAAACATACAATCATCCAAAATTTCGCTTGTTGCTTGGAGTTTGCGTAAAGAGATAAGTGATCGATAAATTTATAAAAAATTAATATTGGGAATGCGCAAGCGCCAAAAATTTGAATCGGCAAACAGTATAAAAACGTTTTATATTGGCAGCTAAACAATTTTATACCGGTTATAAAACTGGATTATACTCTTTTTCAACTGTATTTATCAATAAAGTCAGTGTCCGTACCGGGCAACTATTTTCAAAATGAAGTGACTTTTAAATCAAAAGTTGACACACGTATTGAACAAGAGGAAAATCAATGCATTACGAACTCGAGTGATAAATTCTACATATCGATTCATAAATTAAATGGCCCATCCCTATTCGGCAACGTCTGAACACTTTCCACCTAATTTTCTTAGATACGGCCATTAATTAGAATTTGGCACAGACCTGATTTAAATTAGGTTAGAGTCATGTTTGAACCAATGAAGGCGTACTGTTGCTATTGTTGACAACTTAATAGAATTGGGAAAATAAATTTGCATTAATTTTCTTTGGTTTCGCATCAGGTAAAATATGTAATTTATATTTGGTAATAATTTAACGCCTGGTTTATGGCATCATAAACCATCGACTTGCTTCAAAAAAGCATAAATACATTTAGTTTTTCACGATATATATTTTTCAGTTAGTCCTAGACTATACTGGAATTGCCAACTTTTTAGGGTTCTAACAAAGCAGATAGCGGTCCCATCCGCATCCGCTGGAAGTCAGTGTTAGTATTTGTTTATTTACGTGTTTCTGAGCCTTTCCTTGCAAGTTTATCGGCTTTTTTATTTCCTGTAATACCTTCGTGTCCAGATTATTGCCCCAGAAGTAGTTTCTGGTGTTTGGTTTTCCATACGTTTCGTTCATCAATTACGACCTCCTATGGTATGTCATAGCGAACCCTTGATTTATGTCTACCTATAGTCTCGCCTAAAAGTTTGTGTCCTGTTCTCTGCCTGCTTAAGAGCGGCGTCGAACTCTGCAGTCTAGGATGATCTCCATTGCGGATGTGGGGGTTGAGCCAGTCTTTGCAGGCTTCCTATCTTTGATATTGTGGTTCTTTGCTGTACCTTTGGCCACCATACCAAGGTTGCATATGTAATTGCGAAACCTTGATTTATGTCTACCTATAGTCTCGCCTAAAAGTTTGTGTCCTGTTCTCTGCCTGCCTAAGAGCGGCGTCGAACTCTGCAGTCTAGGATGATCTCCATTGCGGATGTGGGGGTTGAACCAGTCTTTGCAGGCTTCCTAGCTTTGATATTGTGGTTCTTTGCTGTACCTTTGGCCACCATACCAAGGCTGCATATGTAATTGCGGGTCTTACCACTCTGGTGTACAGCCAGTGCACCAGCCTAGATGAGAGTCCCCATGTTTTACCGTACATTCGTCTAATAACTAGTAAGCTGATGATGTTAGTGCTGTATATGATAAATTCGATTATAGTGAAAAAGTCTATTATGAAAGAACACCACTTTTACCCACAGAGATTTCATTAGTATCGTCAAATATTTTATGAATAAAAATAATGGGAACAAAGATATTAGCTTTGTTTTGATTAAAAATTATTTATAGAGGGCTAAAAAAAATGTGAAAAAAACTGTACCGATTCTTACTTCTTTAGGTGCCAAAGAAGGCATTTGTTTTTTGCCAAATATTCACCTACCAAAGTAACCCCAATTCTCTCACTACTTTGGCACCCCAAAAACAATTTTTTCTTGGTTATCACATAATTTTGTAGATCATGTGATCATCACCATCATAATGAACAGGGTCGGTGTATGAGGGTTATAAATTACACGGCACATAAAACGCGCTATATCCAATAGTTTATAGGAACACCTAAATTGTACTAAATATTTTTTTTGCAATAAATACCACAACACAAATTTCACAAAAATACACGAAAGTAATGACAAAAAATGAACGACCCGGTCACAAAAGAGCCATGTGCACAGGGGAATGATAGGTCATCGTTATTGCTATGCCAGGAGCTTTTTTGTGGAGCTGCTGTGCTTACATCGCGCGTATCATGGCATTCACAGAAGAGAAATTGATGAAAAGCTCTTATTTATATTATAGTTATCTTACGAGTTGACGAGAGGCTGGCTGCATACCACTGGCAATATATTTGTTTTATATATGTGTGTGCAAACCCGAACTCACTTAAAAATCCATTAAAATGTATTAAATTTCAATGTTTACTTGAAATTACAAGTCTATCTGCATATCTTCGTTCAATAATGCGAAGATCCACGTATAGATTTCTAAGTGTACCTACATTCGCTCTGGTATAATATTAATATGCATGTAGTAGGTCGAATTCTGTTATCGTTAGAGGAACAGTGCCGTCGTTGTGTTAATGTTTTAACGTAATTTTCCTGCATGTATTATTAATGTAAACGGAGGTTTGTCGGGCTTATTTGATAATTAAATAGTACTTAGTATCCATAATATACACTGTAAAATTATTTCGTGTAAAGTTACTTGCCTCGTAATATTTTGCCCTGAGGCTTCAAGGGAAATTGCTAGCACTTACTATGTAGTTAACATTACTTTTAAAAACGTGGTAAATGTATGTATAAAAGTACATGTTTTAAAGAGATACAATTACATTGTTACACTGAGAAAAATGAATTATAACCATTATAAGAATTCTTATGGCCATTATAAGAATATTTAATACTATTTGGGACAGAAATACGAGCTAATACCAGCTATACACCAGATATTGCTAGGACCAGTGCATAAGGATAACTAAAATATGTTATACTGTTTATATGACACGGATGGTAACCATAAAGGTTTGTTCTATAGTGACTATAAAACGCTTTATAACCAGTAAACACAGTTGAAAAAGTGTATAATCCAGTTTTATAGCCGGTATAAAATTGTTTAGCTGCCAATATAAAATGTTTGCCGATTCAAATTTTGCGCTTGCGCATTCCCAATATTGATTTTTTGTAAATTTATCGATCACTTATCTCTTTACGCAAACTCCAAGCAACAAGCGAAATTTTGGATGATTGTATGTTATAAGACCAAAAAATAATAAAGGTAAAGAAATTAAATTTTACAATATTTATATTGGTATTGACAAATTTCATTTTTTGATTTTACTATGTAACTACTGCTATTCTTCGCTTTAAAACATGTGCAATCGTATATCCAGAATTTTAAATAAACAGATAAATGGCCGATAATATAAAAAATAGTAAATAATAAAAATAGGATAACATTTTAAAGGTATTTATTTAACTAAAAAAAAACAAATAAGGGTATTTACCCTCAACACTTTCTAATCAAAAAACAACGAAACATCATAAACACAGCTCTTAGGTTACAAAATACTGATAATTTTACACCACCACAAATAAAGCTTAATAATAACCTCACAACACTGTTCACAAAAAACAACATTTTGGATAAAAGAATGGTTTAAAAGACTTTCTTCTAAAACGAGAACTCAGACAATGGAGTGCAAGTAATTTTAAAAAAATTCTTGGGGTGAATAATAATTAATGATAACTGGACATCGAACGTGTCACATTTTACCTAACAAGCTCCACAGAGTAATCTTGCACTGTTCACAAAAAACAACAAACATCTGAAACAACCCGCACAGCCGAATAAATGCAAATGGCCTCGGAAAACACGTCTTAATACGTCGAAGTCTCCCCCACTCTTACAAATTAAAAGTATGTTGCATAAGGGTAAATAAACGTTTAATATCAGATAATAATTTAACTAATACCCCAAAAAAGCGTTTTATTGTTGGTATAATCTTTATGTTGTATAAAACCATTTTTATTTCCAATAAGAGTGTTTTATTAAAATACATTCTTACAATTCTGGGCTTATATTCATAATTATTACGTTTTATTGTCCGTATAAATAAAGAGGTAGTAATTCTGTATGCTGTTCGTTAGTTAACTTTTTTGCTATAGTAATAGATTGTTTAATAGTGATTATTAAAAATGTTGCTACTGGTATAAGACTATTCTTAACAATTCTGTTTAATAGGTCGATTTTGCTTTGTGTATACCGTTAGATTCATGTAAATTTATATCTATTTTGTGGTAGATATATAATTTTTGGGGAAACCTAAAAAAGCAATTGCATTTTTTGGAACATTACCTTTATATTCGTAGAAAAGTTCATACCTCTACATACATCTGGTTTCCCTTATAACTTTTACAAAAATTAATTTTTGGGGTGGATAATAATAGACATATATTTAAAACACTTTGGATTTTTCAATTTTTCTCAAGAATTTTAAATACAACCGTACTTAAATAAAATATAGGATAAGAATTCAGAAAACTGGTAATAACCGTATGTCTATATCTTAATTTAAGTCTACAAGTAAAAAATTACCAATAAATTTAACCTTTTACTACTGTGTATTTTTACAATGTTAATCTTCAGTATTTTACCCTTGGTTTCAAAAATGATTGAAAAGGTTTTTTATATCAGCCTCAAAAAGTATTTTTTGAGTACTATGTCTGCTGCTTTATTTATAAATTTTCAATAAGGGTTTTAGGATATCGATCAGGGGAAACAGCAGTTTCAAATTTTGTTAAAACTTTCGGTGGAATTAGCATGCTGTTTTTTTTTATCTCTTTCTCACAGCTTCTGACGGATTTTTTGATTCGAGTAATGTCCTTGACTAAATAGCATATTTTTTCAATTCTGTCAGGATTAAATTAAACTTCAAAATGAGCATTTCTTCTATTGCTGAATAATGAAACATATTTTCAGAATATGTTCTAATTGATTATTTTTCGATTTCAAATTACTTTTAACACGTAAAGTTCTTCGAAATGACAAAGGTTGTCGAAACGAATTTTACGTCAATTGACAAGACCCTATATTATTCTTTGTCTCTGGTATGATTATGTATTTGCGAGTTGTGACGTGCATTCAGCCAGTAATTGGATGAACTATACTGGGTCTCCCAAAAGTCCCGCATAAAATAATATCAATTAAAGGAAAAAGATCTAGGAAAAACGCTCGGACCCGTAAATTTTTATTTTTAATTGTGCATTTTTTGACATAAAAAAATATTATACAGGGTGTCTCATAGAACTGTCGTCACGTCTTTGACAATTTTTTTAATGGAACACCCTATATATTGTATTATTTTCTGATTCCCCACAAAATTCTACGCTTTTATGTTGTAAATCTCATGTGTCTAAATTCAATTAGGGATTCCAAACCACGTGATTCAATATGGCTGTTGGATGGCAAAAAGCATTGAGTCACCCGTTAAATGCCACCAGTAATATTATTTTTATGGTCACGTGTACCAATTACAAAGCAGTATTTGCCAACCAGCCGCTATTTTGCCACATCGTTGGATTGCCTAATAGTTTTTGAGATATTGACTTTTAAAATATGACATTTTTTGACTTTGACATGCTGTAACATTGGAACGGTTCATCTCAGAGAAAAATGGTTTTCACCTCCCTATCTTAGTTTTTGATTCTCTATCCAAAGAAACCAACATCCGATTTACCATGTTTAATCAAAAAACCGGTTTTAACGGTTTAAGATGGTAAATCGGAGGTTGGTTTCTTTGGATAGAGAATTAATTACTAAGATATGGAGGTGAAAACCATTTTTCTTTAAGATGAACCGTTCCAATGTTACAGCCTGTCAAAGTCAAAAAATGCCATATTTTAAACGTCAATATGTCAAAAACTATTGAATTTAGACATATGAATTTTATGGGGAATCACAAAATAATATAATATTTCCATTAAAAAAAATTATCAAAGACGTGACGACAGTTCTATGCGAGACCCTGTATAATATATTTCTATGTCAAAAAATGAACAATTAAAAAATAAAAATTTACGGGTCCGAGCGTTTTCCCTAGATGTTTTTTCTTTAATTGATATTAATTTTACGCGGGACTTTTGTGAGACCTGGTATAACGCTTTAATAAATTTATATTAAAATAATTATTACCCATTTTTTGTATTCCTTCTTTAAGGTGGATTTACTTTTCAAAAACTTTTCAAACATAGTTAATCTAGAAATAAAAATATTGTTTTCTACAGTTAATTTTTTTTATGGCCCACTTAAATGTCTTGATAAACTATAGTTCGTACACCAGCTAAACCATCAATAACAACCATAACGCTCCCAAGAGAGGATTTATACCTTTTTTAAGTTTTTAACTTGCTCTTTAGGAAATTTACTGTGTTCAGTGTCCGATACACAAGCGGCACTTGATACTGTGTTGGCTGGACAGGAAGTTCTTTATTGGTAAACACTTGGATAGGGAGAAGTGGTGTCGTAAGTTATTTTGTCCTTGATGCTGGAATAGAAAACAAAGAAAATGGAAATTTTGTCACTTTATTAATGGTTATTTACGTCTGGAAAATGATAAACTACTGGATGAGTGGACAAGGCGAGTTTTGGAGGCCTACGTTAAACACACTGTATGAATGGGTTGCAATCACTATTTGCTTACAACTGTCAATATTAATTAAACTGAAAAAAGTTTTTTAGCGGCAGGCGGACTAAGTGGTGGCTCTATTTTTTGCATTAAAGTACACAGTGACGCCAAAGGTAATGGGTTCTCTGGGGCACAGGTAGACAATGACAGGCTGTTTCGTTCTTGTTAGAACTCATCAGAAAGCCATAACCTGTAAGCAACTCCAAGTAGAGCGAGACTTCTTTCAAGGCATTTTTTAAGAAATAAAAACTCCATGAAAACCCAGTAACGCCATCAGTAGGAATCAACTCAATGCAAAAGATATAGCCATCTAACGTGAAAACATAGAACTAATAAACCAAAGTACGGTGGCCAACAAACACCAGTATAGAAAACTTTTACGCTTCACTACATTTTTTCTACGGGTTTGTAGATTCAAATATAGATCGCGCCGTGTAACCCACTGGCGGTGGTGTTTAAAATTAACTTAATTCAGAAAAACACATCGCAGCGAATTGCTAAATAACTGACCACCGACCCGTAGTAAATTGCTGTTTTTATTGTATATTAATGATTTAGCGAAGCTAGATATATCTGGTAGATTTACCATATTTGCGGATGATACCACGATTCTTTGGCAGGGTTCTGATGTGACCCAGTTGGAGCTTGACATTAATTGTGATATGCTGAAGATTAAGGAATGGTGCGACTCAAATTATTTGTCACTTAATATTTCTAAGACTAACCTACTCACTTTTAAATGCCACATTCACAGTATAGGACCAGAAGCTCAAAGAGTGAATAATTCAGCAATGAGCAAATTTCTGGGGCTTTATATTGACGATAAATTGAGGTTTGAACATCACATAGCGAATTTAAATATTAGAACAGCTCGTGGGTGCTATGCTTTGAGGGTTATATCGCGAGAGTTGGGAGTTTTTAGTGCGAGGAACGCATACTTTGCCCTTATAGAGAGTCACCTTCGGTATGGGTTGTGTTTCTGGGGATCGTGCGCTCAATACCTTTTCAGGTCGGTATTCTTATTACAAAAAAGAGCAATACGGTGTATTTGTCAGTTGAGTCGCCGAACGTCCTGTCGACCGCACTTTATTAATTTGGGGATATTGACTTCGGCTTCTTTGTATATTCTTGAAACAGCATGTCTTATGCACAAAAAGTATAAATCGGAAATACAGATTTCCTTGACAACTACCACAAGAAGAACACACGTTATGTCGCTGCCGATTCCCTCTTCTGCCTTAACAAAAAACTCTCTATATTATAACAGCAAAAAATTGTTTAATCATTTGCCCCTTAGTTTACGGAAAATTGTTTGCCATAAAAAATTTCGGTATCGCTGTAAGGGTCTCTTGTTTGTTTTGGGGTGTTTAACTGGTCAGTGTATTTTAGATTTTAATTTGTTTAATTCGTTTTAACTGTAATTTTGTAATATTTTATAAGTTGCTTTGCTTTGTCAATGAGTAGATCTTACGACAATAAAGCTATATTTGATTTGATTTGATTTAATAAGCCAAACAACATAAAGTTGATGACCAGGCCCGCACTTAGATTTTTTACTTTTGTATCTCGCCCATTTTAAAGTTTTTTGAAAAAAGGTAGTTGAAAATGTTGTTTATTTTAATGCCTTCTATACATAGCTAAAAAAATGTATCAACTTAGGAATTACCCTGTATTTAAAACGTAAATAAGATCGACTTTATTAACAACATACAATAAAATTAAACAACAACAAAAAATTGCATGAAGCATCTGAGCAAGGGCGAAGTTTAGCCGAATCAGCATTGAGTCAGCTATTCTTATACTTAATCAAATCCTGATATGACGACATTCATATCGCATCACTATAACAAACGAGAAAATGGACCATTTTTAGACGGTTGTTAAAAAAAATAAAATATGGAGTGTTTCTCTAGCATTTTATTAGCTCAGATAGTGTTGCTTTTCAGCTAAACAAGCAAAATATACAAACGTGATCAATAGCGTATTTAGGGGGGCTGTCGGGCTGCAGCCCCCCCCCCCCCCCCCCCGGAGCCTAGGAGCTCGGAGTCTAAAAATCTAATTGCAACCTAATTTTTCGTCTCACGCTTGGACTGTTTAATTAAATTTTTAAATAATATGTTCTTGGCTAGATTACAAAGGTCTTGTAGAAAATGTTTGGTTTTTAAACTTTTCCTTCTTAAAGTACTGTTTTATATAGAGAGGTTTCGGACGCATGTCGTTTTAGTTATTGATGTATGATGCAATTTTATAGGAAAACGAGTAAAAAAATAATATTTTATGGTATTTTTCTATTATATCTGTCTGTTCCGTTTTCCCTTTTTTTAGAGCTATTTTAAATCAACCAAAATTTAACCCAATGCAATAAAATATTTTTACACAAATAAAATATTTTAACAAAAACAAAAAAACAATTAGGTATTTATTTTTAAAGAAAAAAATTAAATTAAATATTTTAATTGAAACATTTTTATTGAAAAAGTGTGATAATTTATAATAAAAAAAAATAGTGCGGGATGAAATGAGAATGCTTTATTAAGAATATACAAAACGGCACTTAAGAAGGAGTATTTCAAAACCTAAGCATTTGCACCAAAAACTGCTCTTAGATCTGCGCTCCTAAAATACATGATTTCTGAAAAATCATCAATTTTGGCGCGGTGAGCGATATTTACTGTATTTTTAATCATGAAAAACCGAACCCGAAAAACGCTGGTTAGAGTCACAGTCTTATGTTAAAATTTTGGATTGACCATTGACCAGTATTCAAATTTTTCGCCTGCGGCGCTTTTCCACCTTCTTTACTAGGTACAATATCATGAAATATATGTAGTCTGGACTGTCCCTTTCTCCAGAAAAAAAAATGTCCTGCTTACGCCCATTTAACCCCCCCGAGCATATTTTCTGGCTACGACACTGTACGGGATTGTTGAAATTTCATCATCGGTATACCAAATTCTAGCAAATAGAAATATATTCAGCAAACTTTGGTAATACGCCACAGAATGTCGCCCAATCCATTGTGAACAGCGTATAGTTATGGCGCAGAGAAACACAGAGAATATACCGGTAAAATGAGGTAATTTTACAAGCTCGTACAAATAACAAAATACGAAACTGGATTCTCATGAGTCGACCATTTCGGCTTATCTCTCCGAGTTTACGGTCCTCTGGAGCTGGGAGTGTTCGCTCGTAAACATGCAACCCTTTATACACCGTTCTATGGCAGTATAAGTTAATTGTTACCAACCGTAGATTTTTTGCCATATGTAATTTTTAAAATTTCGGGTACTTACGTTCTTATAACTAGACGCATGGAAATTATTGCTATAATTCTCATTCTGTAAAAACTGGTATCCCATCATCGTCCAGCTACGCCCATTTTAAGTATGTCATTCATATCAATACTACGTTGAACACGCGTTGCTTTCAGAACTACTATACAGGGTGTTCCTTAATGACGTGCTAATATTTTTGAGGATTCCTCAAGTCATTTTATGAAGAAAAGTTCATATAAACATATGTCCTAAACGGCTTAAATTTTTTGCTACAGGGTGTTGAATTATTTTTTTGTAATGCGTTTTTTGTAACATCTCCGAAAGTAAGAAAGATAATACTTTCAATTTTGGCATGTGCTAATAGGATATAAAACCACATGTTTTAGTTATAAAAGTTTTTTTTTGGTCCCACCAGTGGCGTTCCTGCAAACATGTTCTCTGATATTTTTTAGAAAAAAAGTGGTACGCCACTGACATTTTTCAATGTGGATATTATTTCTGATTAGCCTGGTCAATTCTGCATAAAAATGGTCTCTTGGGCTTTTCTCCTCAGGTACACCGTTCTTAATTAAAATAATTAAATTAAATTAGCTCTACTATTTATTATCATTAACATTGATAATGCACAGGCAAGGGCTTGTCGACATATTAAGCACCGGTTCCCGCAGATCACCGAAGTTAAGCGGTGTCGAGCGCGGTTAGTACTTGAGCGGGTGACCGCTTGGGAACACGGCGTGCTCTTGCCTCAGGGAAGAGTGTAAAATGAATCGACACCTAGCCATCCTATTCACGCCGGACAGGCCGGATGAGATCGGATATCTCGTAGGATGAAGGTGCCGTTTTACACTCCCCAGTCGGTAGATCACATTTGTGGTCGATGACCGGTTCAAGATGGCCTACTTTGTCGGCGAACCGTAAAAAAAAAAAAAATTAATGCACAATTTTGTTTTATAAAAATTTTTGGAAATGACCACGGTCACTTAATAGGTATGCAAAATGAAGCTAATATACAGAAACATGCAGGTATATAATATATTTAAAAGACAAACGAGCATAGTTCGCCAAAAAACACACACTAGATAATGCATCTTTTCTCCGTTCTCGCCACATTTAACCCGCAAGGGATTAAATTACGCTAGAACTGAAAAAGTTTAAATTCAAAGTTTTAGACGGTACATTAAGGCTATTCAGGAAGATTTGTGCAGGTGCCTGCGTCCCGCAGCGCGACTTTTTTTCCCGACGACCGTCGCCAAGAGGGAGGACAATTTCGCAAAGATTTGTGGCCGACTTTATCGTTCGGAACATACTTTTATCGCCGAAGGAATTTGTTAGATTAGAAATCATGCATAGAGCGGAATATTGGGCCGTACCTGCGGGTGAAATGAAAGAAGTTTTATCGCTAGGAATTATGCCGCTCTAAGCGCCTTATCTTATAGGAAAAAAACTACTTTTAAGGGTGTTTTATCTCTTACATGCCTTAGGGGCATTAACGTTAATTTTTAACGATCTATCTGTTCAGTGGCGTATTATTTAAGAGGGGGCTGCCGGGCTGCAGCCCTCCCCCTCCTCCCTTCCCCCCCCCCCCCCTCCCTTCCCCGAGCCTAGGAGCTCGGGTCTAAAAGTCTAATTGCAACCTAATTTTTCGTCTCTCGCTTGGACACTTAATTTGAATCTTTAAATAATGTATTCTTGGCTTAGATTACATACTTACGTTTAGTTTTTAAACTTTTCTGTCTAAAAGTCCTGTTTTATATAGAGATTCAGGTTTCAGACGCATATCGTTTTAGTTATTGATTTATGATGCAGATTTATAGGAAAACGAGTAAAAAGAATAATATTTTATAATATTTTTCTATTATATACTTCTGTTCCGTTTTCCCTTTTTAGAGCTATTTTAAATCAACAAAAATACAACCCAATGCAATAAAATATTTTTACAATAAACCAAAAACAATTAGGTATTTTTTTAAAAATTTTAATTGAAACATTTTTTATTAAAGAAGTGTGATAATTTAAGTATTATAAAAAATAGTGCGGGAAGAAACGAGAATGCCTTATTATGAATATTCAAAACGGCACTTAAGAAGGAGTATTTAAAAAATGTAAAAAAAGTACCTATTTGTACCAAAAACTGCTCTTAGAATACATGATTTCTGAAAAAGTCATGAATTTTGGCGTGGTGAGCGATATACGTACGTCTTATTTAGAAATTTTGGATTGATACCAATATTCATATTTTTCACAAATATAAAAAATGTTTTTTTTTTGATAAAAAGCCAGCTAGGAATATCAAAAAAAAAAATTAAAAAAAAATATTTACAAAAACAAATTTTAATAATTTAATTTTCGAAATTTGATAGTAGTTAGGTGAATTTTAAACGAACTTTGAGCGTGGCCCCGATAATTTTTTGCCTGCGGCGCTTTTCTACTTTCTTCACTAGGTAACATGTCATGAAATACAGTAGTCCCAACTGTCCCTTTCTTTAGAAAAAGATGTCCTACTTACGCCCATTGAGCCCCCCCCCCCCCCGCATATTTTCTGGCTACGCCACTGCATCAAACTAAGCCGATTATGTCATATAAGTTTTTTTTTGATATTTAAAATATTAATTTAATTATGTACTTTGTTTTTTTATGCTTTGGGATGTTTAAAGGGAAATATCCCGAAAACCGTTAAAGATATTAAGATCAATCAAGTACACCTTTTTGACTCAGAGCATGCCCTTCTTTAAGAAACTATAATTGAAAAACACCTAATATCACAGGTAAGAAAAAAAATCATAGATTTATGAATCCCAGTGTATGCAACTAGCGCCCTCTAGTTTAAAACTTAAAAATTTCTACAAATTCTTATTTCTTGCTCATAAAAACATAATATTGCCAACTGTCAATTCGATTCATTAAACCGTTTTAAAATTATGTCTTATTTTCGAGAATAAACTTTTACTTGCAACACACTGTATCTCTAGAACGAGTAACAATCCGAAAAAACGTATATGACTTAATCGGCTTAGTTTGATGTCTAGTATCTCCAATTACTCTACGGCCCATAAGTTATGGGACACCCTGTATAATGTTGATAGAACTCGCGAGATCGTGCCACAATCACGTGACGTGGATGACATGCTGGCTAATTTTAGTGTGTTATATTGATTATATTTGACGTAAATATCAGGACTTACAATTTTATTATGTAAAGTTTATTTTTAAACGAATAATATTCTTTAAGCCATTAATAGTAACTATTATCATGCCAAACAAAATTAAAATAAGATGAGGGAGTAAATCGACAAATGTTAGCGTAAGTGGTAGAAAATTGAAGAAAACATGTACTGGTGGTATAAATGAATGTAGAAAAATCGTAATATTGGGAATTTCATTTAGGAAAAATTGAAGAAGCCTAAGATTTCTGTTAGAAAAACTACATGGCAAATTAATTGAATAGAAATATGGTTTATGCAAAAATATAACCAAGGAAGTGACAATGCCACCAGTTGATACTATATTTACTTATTATTATATCGGGTAGTGCATCGTGGTTGGAAACATCCCATCCAAGTTTTTATCTGTACAAATATTTGCTCCCCTATTGACGTTAGAGCAGGGTTGTGGGGAGACTTTTTTAGGGTCTCTGTGTGGTGAGTGCATATGCGGAGTTTGAACAATTTTGGACAACCCAATCGTAACTTGTTTGCTCTCTGCCTCTGGTCGGCCATTATTATTATCCTACATTAATTCGTTCGTGATATTTTAAATATGTATTGTAGATTGAATGAAAACGGTGCCCACATTAAGCATTTGTAATGAATTGATTGTTTTGATAGTATTTTCATTTATTATAATTTCTTATTGCTATTGGATTCTTTAACACGCTTTGAAAAAAACTCGAGGATAAACAATATTGCATTGGCTAAGTTTGACATTTAGCATTTACATGCAAAGTCTACTTTACTCTGAGGAAAAAATAACAATATTTCTTTCAAAAATGTCAATAACTCAAAAAAGACTTAAGATAGGCATATAAAACGTTAATAAAAGTGGCCTAAAAATTTAATTTTACGTTCATTTCAGATTTTTTTAAATGGTAAGTATATTATATTTTAAAAGATTAAGTTTTTGACATTTTTTGTTTATCAACTTTGAGATATCGCAGTAAACGCATGCAATAAAACAAAAATGTCAGTAAGGATGGAAAATTTCGCCTTAATCTTTAGTAATGGAATTTAAAAAATTATCTTTTTATTTCCATTGGACCAAGAGTTTTCTAATGGACCCCTGCAACGCTGATTTTTTTCGAAAAATATGACATGTCAAAAACTATGACAAATACGTAATGACAAGTGGAGTGATCTGAACTCACAATTCAATGCAGAATCCAAATATAAAATTGTCAAAAATGTCCATTTAAAAAAATCCTAGATGGCATCGATTCCCGGTGTTTCCCGAGGGGCGGCCTTTATTTAAAGTTGATTATTGCCGGCTACCAAATTTCACATTGATGAAATTTCGCGAGAAATCAAAAATGTTCTAATGAACGGGCTACGTGAATCACTCTGTATACCCGGTTATCTTACTAAAATAAATTAGTTTTATGTTCTTTTGCCCTTAAGGCTCTACCACGCGCAAATTTAGAGGATGAAAAACACCGTTTCGCTACTGCATTATTCTGCAAAGGCTATTTGAAATATTTGTCGGGACAATTTAAAATTTAATAAAGGAATGTTTGTACTTCTAAGGTACAAAGCCCTTTTTTGAAAAAAATAAGAATATGTATAAGAAAATGCCCACTAAAGGTGCGTATTTTTAGGCACTTTTCCAAGGTTAATATCGTAGCTAAGAATTTTTTTTTCAAAAAAATAGCCATGTACCTTAGAACTTCCATGTCTTATCTTTAAGACTTCAAAAATTGAGACAAAACAATGTCGTAATAAGTCCGTTATCTTGCAGCGCGCAACTCATGTTTTAGGTAAATTTTGTTGTCATGTTATAGAAGTTGCCTATATACAGCTGAATTTATTCTCGGCTGACGTGAAACAATTTACATCCAGAGAGAATAATGATACACTGAAAAAAAGTATAGGTGGTCGAACAAGAAGTAAATTCGGGGGTAATTTTGGGCTAAATTTTATGTTTTCCTTTTTGGATTGTCTGTGCCAATAACAGAATATCTAAGCGTTAATATTAAAAAGACGTAACTAGTAGTTGTGCTATTAACTCCGGGTTACCATACATTTTTCGGCTTAGACCGGGATGGTTTATAATGCGCCGCAGGGCAAAATGTTCATGGCGCGTTCACCATTTTGTCAAAACTGGTGTTTGGGCTTTCAAAATTTCTTATTCATGTAAGGTAAGGATAAGAATTGAACGAAATCCAGTCGATTTGTTGCAATCAAAAAAGGGCTATATTGAATTTTTTGTTTCGTTTTTTATCGAAATGGGTTATTCTCTTGATAGTGAACAAAATATACTAAGGTAAATAGCTTATCGGTATTAGAGGCTCAAACTGGGTCACCGGGAACTTACGACAAATCCCAGGATGTATGGTAACCCTGGTATATTAACTCTTAGATCTAAAATTAAAGTTTAATTTGTCTTGGTAAAGGGTGATAGGTGCAATAAAATAAAGCCATTTATGAAGGTTCTTAGTGAGTAAAGAAACCAACTGTTGCATAATGAATCTATTTCTATTCGATTGTTTTTATATTTTATGCTTATTATACAGGCTCTATATATTGTTTATATAGTGAGCTTCTGTCTAAACCTGTTAAAATATAAATTCATTTTAAAGGTGAAATATGTTTATTATTTTATCCATGGTTTAACGATTTAAAAGTAGTTGTCAGGCACGAATTTGGCGTTGGTCACATGATATTAATCTGTTCATGTTATTGGCTCGCAGCTACAATTTGGTGCAGCGAGACTACTGTATAGTGACAATGCTTCTAAGAAGCTAGGTAGGTAATAAATAAAAATTGGACAGTATGCCACGCAGAGTAATAAAATACAATTTTTGTTAGGCGTGGGCGTCCATAAAGAGGGCAGTTGCCCCTGTCTCTTGACCAAGGGGTAGAGGGGGGGGGTAAATATACTTTTTACTAACTTTTGTTAGGGAGAGTTTATGAAACGACTGCGACATTTTTTTTTGTAGGAATCACTTTTGATAGAAGTATAGAAGTTCTTGAAAACGCAAAGTTTTTTTTTTTGTAGCCACTTTTGAACGGTGGAGAAAGAATAGAAAAGGCTGCGAAGTATTTTATTTTATAGAATTAACTTTTGAGAACTTACACGTTTTTTTGGCTACCCCCCTATCACTTTATGTTTATAAGAAACATTAATACCGTGATTTTGTATCGGATTGGCGCGACGTTACGGTACTCCTGTTGCCTCCTGTTGTTTCTGTGTTACTAAAAAAAAATCTAGGTACTTACTTTTTTTTCTTTTGAAGGTGCAGCGCAACTAAAAACATACCACTTTTAAAAAAAATTAATTATAATGGCACGGAACGCGACGGACAAAATACTGCGCGAGTTAGTAACCACAGTCAACAAATCCTGGAACCAGCGGGACTTTTTGTTTTATAAATAAACATGGTGAAAAATTTGTAATATAAGAACATTTTGATTGAAAAACTATTGACCTTACAAAGTATTTGATAACCAATGCTGAAAACCTTTAGTTTCAGGGTAGGCCTGTGCCTCCCAATTTTGAAAATTTGACAGTATGTGCTAGTGCTGATAGGGGCGATCGGGCTAAAATATATTTATAATGGTGGCACTTCCCGTTATACCGGAAGTAAGTGTCAACTTGCTTATTTTAAATAGAATACTCTATATATTACTACATTTTTGCATTCTACGCATGAATTTAGGCATATCTTGTATACCATGTCCTATACCTATGTCTAAGCGTTTTAGATATTTTTAATAGATTTTTTATAATATTTTGATAACTATTAATACAGGGTGTTTAAACAATACGATTAAAAATTAAATTGAAAAACTGCAAAAAGACTAGATTTTCAAATGGAAATACACAAATTTTATAATTATTTCTTATTTAGCATTAAAAATAAGGGTAAGTTTGTATATTCCAAAAAATTTTAGCATTAGAAACATTGCCAACTTAATATTTTTATATGGCGATTTTGCTGCAGATTTTAAGTTTAGTTACTTTTAGTTGGCTATAACGGCGTTGAAAAACAATCAAATGCGAGAAAAATTTATGAAGCTGTCACTTACCATTTAAACATCATTAATTATCATGCCTGTGCGCTTAAATTGTACATACATCAATCTTATTGTTTAAACACCCTGAATTAATAGTTATCAAAATATTATAAAAAATGTTATGAAATTAGCGTCCTATTTCTAAATCCAGGTAGGTAGGTGTTTGTGGGTTTAGGACAATAAAAAACAATTCCTCTAAATTAAAAAATTGCCAAAGGCCAATTTAGAGGAATTGTTTTTTATTGTCCTAAACCCACAAACACCTACCTACCTGGATTATAAAAAATCTAATAAAGCAGGTCCTTTATAACAAGGATTCCCGCTTAAATTAAATAAATATAAGGCTTCTTTATAGAAAAAATTGATAATTATTTTAAGGCTTGCAAACGTTATTCTTAACAGAAAAATTCAAATATGTCAAAAACGCTTAGATATTTATAAGTATAGGCATACAGGGTAGGGACTTTAACTGGAATAAATTCGATATTATTAAACCTGCTGAAGTTGCGCCTACAAAATTTGGTATGTGAGGGTTTTAGAGCATGCGGAATTGGATTATGATGTCGGCGCAGTTGCCAGATTTCTCAGCTTTGCGCTACACGTAGTAATTTTGTTATTTTAAATAGAATGCCCTATTTATTTTAATTGCAGTGAATTGGTAGTAAGTGCCAAATTAAGTAAGATCTCAAATTTACAAAATTCTATCTTCACTAGTTTCTGAGCTATGGCAACACTAAAGTTCCCTTAAAAAGTACCGGGACGCTTGTCTACCTCCATAGTTACTAAGTTATTGACAAGATTCAAGAAAAGTTCTTGTCTTTTTAAAATGGCCTATTTAACTTAAACTTTAAAAATAGAAATTCTCATGGTACTTTTTAATGGAATTACAGTATTGCCATAGCTCAGCAATTAGTGAAGATAGAATTTTGTTAATTTGGCATCTTATTAAATTGGACACGCCCAATGCACTGCAATAAAAATAAATAGGGCATTCCATTTAAAATATTAAAATTAGTACGTGTAGCGAAAAGCTGAGAAATCTGGCAACTGCGCCGACATTATAATTCAATTCCGCATGCTTCAAAACCATACATACTAAATTTTGTAGGCGTAACTTCAGCAGTTTTAATAATATCGAATTTATTCCAATTAAAGTCCCCACCCTGTACAAAATCTGCCTAGAATCTTACGTAGAATGCAAAAATGTAGTAATATATAGGATGTTCTATTTAAAATAAACACGCTGACACTAGGGTTGCCAACCCTCCCGATTTAGTCGGGATGCTCCCGCTTTTTTACTTAACCTCCCGCCTCCCACGCACTTAAACAAAACTCCCGCTTTTTTCCAATAACACGACGGACGCCTAATAACTGTACAGCTGCCTTAGAGAGGGGCGTTCTTTTTTTTTAGAAAGCACGTTTGATGATAGGAGAAAGAAATATAAAAGGCACGCCACAGCGTAAGGTCAACGGGGTATCGACCTTTTTTTTTTAGAAATCATCAATATAATTATTTTAAGCACCTCAAAAAAAACTTGTCCTCCAGGCACTATCCACTTCCCGCTTTTCAATTTTTAAAATCTGGCTACCCTAGCTGACACTAACTTCCGGTGTAACCGGAAGTACCACCATTATGAAATTTTTTTAGTCCGGTCGTCCCCATCAGCATTACCACGATGGCAAATTTTGAAAATTTTCCTATGTATAGTTTTTCATATATAGTTCGAAGCGGTTCCCGGTGGAACACGAACACCCTGTTTGCAGGTGCTTTTATACCTATTATTAATTAACACTTCAAACTTTCTGCTCTACCTAATTTTATTTTTTGTAAATATTCTATAGCTTTAATAATAAAATAAGACAAAATTTAAAAGATATATCCGTATAACGATTAGGTACATTATTTTAACTAAGAATACAATAACAAGTACTTATTTTCCACAAAACAAATTTCTCGTCTCCGAAATAAAATCAACCAAAACTCATTAGCATAATAAAGAACCTACCGCCATGCATCGTGCTTTCAGTGTGTGTCGATGTTTACGGAATATTTTTTACCACGTCATAAGCTCGCTAGTATGCCCACTTCGGGTGAGACTCTCTTGCAAATATATTTCTTGCTGCACAAAGTTCCGCCTTAAAAGATACAATGAAATTATTTTCGAGTAATTTTACTGCCGTTTTTTGCCAAGGGCAATAAATTAAGATTTCTTTAGGCCAAATTACTACAGTTATGCCTTCCGGGCACAATTTACGGCTTTTTTTCCGTTTAGCAGTGACGTCGCAGCCGTAACTTTATTCGCGGATAATTCTGATAAAGCCGCCGAGATCCTGAGTTATTTCTGGCTTAAGGAGAGGTTTAAATTTTCGCTCGTCTACGGCCTGTCGGCTGCAGGAAGATCTATGGGCCGAGCAGCACTAGATTTAGCGTAGATGTACCTGCTAAATCAGAGTTTTTGTTCTCGCACAGAGGAATGGCGACAATTAAGGAACAGAGATAAGGGTGACTGGTTTTTGTTTTACTTGTATTCTATGGGAAATTACGCGGGCCATTTAAAGCTACCTGTAGCTTTTATGTTGCTATACACTGTAAGATTATTTCGAGTAATATTACTTGCTTTGTAATAGGTAATATTTTGCCTTGAGGCTTCAAGTAAAATTACTACCCAATAAAAATGTTTGGTTGTATAGTATTTACCGTAAATGTTTACGAATCACCAACTCTAAATAACCAAGTATTTGTGTGGGGTGGGGGGGCGCTGCAACCCGGCAGCTGCAGCCCCCCCCCCCCCCCCCCCCCCGATCCTAGGAGCTCGGGTCTACAGGTCTAATTGCAACCTAATTTTTCGTCGCACGCTTGGACTCTTAATTGTAATGTATTCTTGGCTTAGATTACAAAAAGGTCTTGTAGGAAACATTTAGTTTTTAAACTTTTCCTTCTAAAAGTCCTGTTTTATATAGAGATTAAGGTTTCGGACGCATGTCGTTTTGGTTATTGATGTATGATGCAGTTTTATGGGAAAACGAGTAAAAAGAATTATATTTTATAGTATTTTTCTATTATATGCTTGTCTGTTCCGTTTTCCCTTTTTTAGAGCTATTTTAAATCAACAAAAATATAACCTAATGCAACAAAATATTTTTACAACAAAAACAAAAAAAATTAGGTTTTTATTTTTAAAGAGAAAAATTTTAATTGAAACATTTTTTTTATGGAAAAGTGTGATAATTTATAACTAAAAAAATAGTGCGTTGCCATGGTTCGTGACGTCAGTCGTATGCACCATTGTTTTAGCATTGGTTCGCCTAACCTTAAGGTATTTATTTTGAGGCTTCGCGAAACTTACGGTTATAGATATCGTTTTTACGTGGTTTACTGTGTGATTAAAAAGTTTTGTTTTTATTTTTCAATTAATTCAGTAGTGTACCTACGTACCTACTTAGTATTGTGTTTTAAAAATGAACCCAATTAGTGACATAGTTTGTAATTTGTTGAAAACTCCATTCAGTCGTTGGACAAATAAAGATAAGAGGGACGTTTTGTTACACAGGTTTTTAGTCAATGTTTGTTTAAGGACCCGCACTATACCTAGCTCTTCACCATTTTTTTTTAGACCGCGAGCCGCTACTGGTATGAAGCTCGTTCTATGTTAGACTTATCCACAGTATAAATCAGGTGCAACACCTACCAGAAATATATTTTTTAATAGCCTGTATTTTATATTATTTTTGAATTTTATTTAAAATTCTAAATTTATATGTATCAACTTGAACTAACTTGTAAAAAATAAAAGACATTTCTGTTTTTCTTTGTAATTATATTGTTTTACCTCATTTTCCCTGTTTTGTGCGTGGATGTCTATAAAAGCAACAGCTTTTGTCATAAGCAGTATCCTTAGGTTCTAACAAATAACAAAATACTAATACATATCCTTGTGGGTTACCCATTCGGGCTTATCTTGCCCAGTTTACGTCTTTGAGGCTATAGAAGTGTTTGCTCGTAAAGTTGAAACATTTTAGACTCCGTTTTATGACCATGTTACTTAATTTGTACCGGCCTTATTACTGGAAACATTTTAAACATACAGCGAAACGCCTGTATTACCTCGTAGAAAGGTTTAAGGTAAAGTAAAATAATACTTAAAATACCTAAGATTAAAGCTGCCTTAAAAGAAAGTAATTTGGTAAAGTTGCATTTATGATAAACAAGAAAGCTTACACATGATAAGATAAACATTTATTTCAAAACATTTTTGTACAATGACAAAGTTTAAAATATGTCAAATAACAAAAAATTAATAAAACACTATAAAAGACATACTATATACTTGGTTAAAAACTCAGATATGTTATAGGGCTCTATATTGCACAAATAACTATGCAAAGTTCGTTTAAATATATCCAATCTTTCGAGACTCTTTATGTTATTCGGTAATGCATTATAAAAAGTAATTGCAGAATATGTACAATTTTTCTCACTTAAGGTTAGTCTATGTTAAGGAAAATTATAATCAATATTTTTACGTCTAGTGCTGTATGCATGGTTAATTTTAAAGTGAGAAAACTTTTGAGGGTGTTTCTTAATAAACATTGCCGAAACGGTTAAGAAATTGTGTTTTTTAAATAATCCGCGACAAGATTGCTTATAGTTTAAATTTAAAATCAATCGAAGAGCGCGTTTTTGAATCACAAAGGTCTTTTCTAGATTAGAAAGCTGGTGGCCCCAAAATATTAGACGATACCTCAAAATCGACAAAATAAACCACTTTAGAGGAATTGAAATCTAAGTACTTTGTTGTTACTCTAAGTAAATAGCAAGTTTTAGCCAGTCTTCTACATAGATCTTCAACATGATAACGCCACTTTAAGAATGAGTCAATATACACGCCTAAAAATTTCCTCTGGCGTAACACTTATATCACTTTCACCAAGAGCAACAGTTTCAGAAAAATTTGATTTGTTCTCTTGTGTTCGAAATATAATGCACTGAGACTTATCGGCAGTCTGGATCAAACCATTGTCATGGAGCCACTCCTTAATAGATTAGTAGAGGTGGGAAAGTATCGATAGTGGTAGAGTTCGATGTATCTATAGTAAAATTGATAAACTATCAATAGTTTCCACTTCAACAAAAAGTTACTTCTTCTTCCTGTCAAAAGTAACCGTTTTTGCCGCCTATATCTCTCCGATTAAAGGTGACTTTTAAAAAAACGTTCCTACCGCCAATACCTCTTTCTCTCCGGTCAAAAGTTACTTCTAAAAAAACGTTCCTACCGCTAGTAACTCTCTCCGATCAAAAATAACTTCTAAAAAACTTTCCTGCTGCCAATACCTCTCTCCGATCAAAGATGACTTTTAAAAAACGTTCCTGCTGCCAATACCTCTCTCCGATCAAAAGTGACTTCTAAAAGAAATGTTCCTACCTCCAATACCTATTTCCGATCAAAAAGGACTTCTAAAATAAACGTCCCTACCGCCAATACCTTTCTCCGATCAAAAGTGACATCTAAAAAAACGTTCTTACCGCCAATACCTTTCCAATCAGAAGTGACTTCTAAAGAAAACGTTCCTACCGCTAATACCTCTCTCTATTGGTATTTTGTTAGTATTTTCCAATCAATGACTTCTAAAACAAGTTGTTCCTGCCGCCGAAACCTTCTACAGCGATTAAAAAGTTACCGTTCCTTCCCAAAAAATCTGTTTCAACAGGATGATAACTTGTGTCTGTTTAAAGGTTGGAGACAATGACGTTTTTTGAACGGCAGTAGAGTTTTGGACTTGCATTGTCTTTATTTGTAGTATAGAATCACTACGTTTAAACTGGTAAGCATCTCCAGTCGTCTTCAGGTGAATACATTCACCTGAAGACGACTGCCGTATATTTCTATAAAAATATCGATTCTATTGATAGTTTTCCACCTCTAATGATTAGTGCTCACCTGCGATTCAGCGCTCCGTACAGATGTAAATTATAAAGCGGTTGTGAAGTGACTAAATAATAATATTCTTGCTTACACCTACTTATATATTTTAACGTCTAATTATCAAAAAAGTTTGGTTTATTGTTAAGAAATCTTTTTTAGCGTCCATAATAATAAAAAAAACATCCTGTGTAGTTGTGTAAAGCAATATACGTGGTGTATGTTCCTATAACAAAATAAATAATTACACTTTTATATCTAGCCAATCTTCCTTTAGGTTTTAAAACCAAAAAGAAAAGGAAACTACACGAGAGTTTTCTAATAAAAGCTACCGTATCAAATGTTTTCCTTTGAGGCGCAGTTTTATATTCAATATTCCCCAGGCGTTCGCCATTCCTCCGTACACGTGTAACCTCTTTGTGAACCCGTTTTAATCGTGTTTTATCGATAATAATGTATTCAAGGTAATATTGTAGTCGTGTTTTTTAAACATTTTACCGGGTCGATACTGAAAAATCCTCCTAATTAAAAAGTGCTTTGTCCACCTATGAAACACGGTTAACTTGGCTAGAAAGTGCTTTATATTACACGCATGTTAATAGTAGTTTGTACAACAAGAGTGGATATGATGTCCATATCGCACGAGGAAGTATATTAAGCACGACGCCGGTAGGCGGCGTCCGAGCGCAATACGGACAATCCATTGTGAGTTGTACAGTATATTTTTTCTACTCCCACATGAAAATTTGCTGTTTCCTTTACACTTATGGTCTATTTCTTTTCGATTGCGAACGATGACAGAAACCCGTTTTACAATAAAAAAATGCAAGAATTTTCATTTTTGACAAGTTGAAAAAGTAAGGTTAGGGATTTACGATTTACGTCATAACTGACATTTTGTTGTTTACTGTTTATAGCGGTTCGAATTTTAAATTAACACTTGTTAAGGCCGCTTTACAGTTTACAATTTTTCTTTCACGCAAGAAAAGATTGCCCGGGAGTATGCGCAGAACGAGGCTAATGATCAGCTGGCGCAATTTGTATTGCTTGCAAGAAATATAACTCGGACCGTATTTTTATTGCCATTGCAAGCGCAATTCTGAGGATTTTCTGGTGATTTATGAGACACCAAACTAAATATAACAATCCCTGACATTTATTTATGTTTTTTCTAACCTATAGCGGGTACGTTTTGTTTTTGTTGGTTTGCTTTCATGTCCTGTAATGATGTTTTGTTAAAATGAATGCACAAAAAGCGCCGGTAAGTCCTAACCAAATGTATTTTTATTTTAATGGTTGGCAAGTGGTACTTCACCTACGATCTTGGCAAGTCATTGCACGCTGTAAAACGAAGTGAAATTTTTATTTCCGCAATATTAATTGCTGCAAGACAACTCGCGTGAAAGAAAAATTGCAAACTGTTTGGTTGTCACAATGTTTGGCGTTTGGCATGGCCTTCTATATTTTGTCGATAAATCGGGCATCCTTTTTGCTTCAACACAAAGTAGGCATAGGTTTACTATTTTATGTTGCAGAAAAACGTGAAATTAACCGATTTTATGTACAGAAAGTTAATAGATTGTTTGTTTCGTAATATAACTAGAGCTAAAAGTTATTTTTAATTGCTAAAAGGTTTATAATTAGCACATAATATTTGCTGGAAATCAATCGAACGGAAATTTCTTATTCTTCTTCTGTGATTAAAAAAAAAAGACCTTTAATAAGTTGGCTATACATTTATGTAGTGTAAATGGGTCCACGATTTAACCAATTAGGTGAATTTTTGTTCAATTTTTTTTTCTGTCATCGTTCGCAATCGAAAAGAAATAGACCATAGGTGGCGAGAAAAGTAGGGTTTCCTGTTAACTGTACGACAACATTTCATAACAGTGCTGCACAGTGTTGCAACCTTTAAAAATAAAATTTCCAATTTTTGTAAAAAAAATTTCACGACTGCACACAATACGGAAAAAGTATTTTTTTAGCAGATTAAAACCTCAAGTGATCCTAAAGAATATCCTACGATTATAACACTGTACGTAAATTTGTTCTTTTTCCCTTTGGAGACAGCGCCGACCTATCATTTCTTTGTGCTTTGTTCTCACGAATCCGGAAATTAGTTGACAACATAGTTATAAAAATTATATTTCTCTGTAGCATTCTTACCAATCACAGTCAATTATATTTACTGAGGCTCGGCCTTCTTTTCAAAACACTAAACTATATAATTTATATGTTTTTGGTACAATATGTTATTAATTTGTTCAATATAACAAAAAATTTATACGCATCTATAATAGATTTATCAATAATGCAACTTGCTGAATTTGCATAAAAAATTAATTTCATGTAGCATCATTATTGAGTCGGTTTTGCCATAATTTCTTAAATTATTCTATAGTCGAGACGATAGAGCGTTGAGCTTTGGATACAATGGTCGTGAGTTTGACGCCGGCAGCCTACAAACTTTTTTAAAACATTTTTTAGCATAAGGTTTGTAAGTTTGGTCGTAGAAAAAATTTACTGTTCAGGTCGAGTGGATTGTCCATATCGAAATATTCGCGCAATATAGCGCTCGGACGCCGCCTACGAAGTCGTGCTTGATTTGCTTCCTCGTACGATATAGACATCATATCCATTCTTGTTGTAGAAACTACTATTTTCTACTACTCAACTTCCGAACTTCATACTGAAATTTTAAAAAGAATTAATTTAAATCAGGCATTTTAATTGACCGTGAACTTCTGAGAAAGATACTAAAAAATAATTGAAGAAGTTGGCAAACCCACGAATCAAATTACACTGACATATTTGTCCTAATGGATAATTTCTTGTATTAACACAAAATCATAGAAAAGCTGTAAAATTTGTTTTGAACAGTAAAAACGACAAATAATCACTAATTCACATACTAGCAACACTGTTAATGTGTAACGAGAAGTGGCAATACTGTAGAATTGACATAACCTAAGTTATAAGTAGACAATAACCTTAAAATCTGAAATTATTTTTTTTGTAGAAATCTTATAATTTCGTCTGTCTGTAATCAATACTTTTTCGTAGTCAACACAAGGTGTATATGGATGTACCAATTTTCACAAAATTATATTTAATAGTTTTTGAAATATTTGCATTATTCCAGATTTTTTAACACAAAAATACTTATTTGCCGCAGTACAGTGACAGACTTTTAACGCATAAAACAGGCGCACAAAAAAAATTATGCCCAAATGTAAAAACCAATTTACCTTGGAAATACATTAAAAAAAACTATAAATTTTACAGGAACATAAAAGTGTCTGTTTATGTCTTGGGTTCATCCAGAAAATCGCAACAAAATATAAAACCCGATCAAGAATAAAAGCATGAAAATACCCACCCAATTGAAAGTAATCGAATTTGTCATGGAATGGGGTACAAATATACCGGGTGAAACAAGAAATTTCTTCAGTAAGTTCAAAAGTAAAAATTTGGGAAGTTAATAAGCGTGTAATTTACCATTTTTTGGCCAATTCAAACCTTCAAATCCACTTCCGGTTTAACCGGAAGTGAAGTCAACTTTTAAATTTTAAATGTTAACCCCCCATTTTTATTCAATGCTTGAATTCTATAAAATATTCTCTTTTTAAGAGATATCACATTTTATCATTTGTTTTAAAAATGGCCGCCTAGATCAATTTTTCTTTGTTTTCTAAAATGTCCATAACTTTAATAAAACAAGGGAAGTGGTGAAGAGTAGGCCATGGAAACGTTGAAATGGTTCATTTTAACCGGTTTTATAATATAAAATTGACTTGCTTGAGAAAAATGTGTCCGTTAGGGCTATTATATTTACAACCTGTTAAAAAAAATTGGAATTTCTGGAATTTTTCAAATACCAAATCTATCTTTGAAGTGAAGTTTTACGAGTAGCGACATCTAGTCAATGTTCGATAAAGTACCTGCACCTCTAACAAAGCCTATAGAAATAAGCACAATTGCCAGAGAAGATCACTTGCAAAGACATTCGTCACAATTCCAAGTGTTACCGCTAGGTACGCGCTACCGTAGTCGTCGGTACAAAGCTCCGAAGCAATTTTAAAGTAAAAAGAGTTTTATTTCCCTTCCTTCATCGGACTTCATCCCTAGACGCGTTTCGTCATATCATGACTCATCAGTAGGGCTAGAAGTCGATGAGTGAAGGGAAACGGTCTACTGTATACAGTCTTCAAAGTATCAAAGAAGTAAAAAAAAGTTATATTCACCACGTTTTTTTGGACCACCCGGTATATCCAGCATAATTTTAAAATGTGCACCTCAATGGTCTCTACAACTTTTGTATTTCGAATTTTTATCTAATTCTTAAGATAAAGGCGAAAATGAACTCTAATCTATCGTTGACTCACCCTGTATATTTTGACCATTTTTTTAAAAGATACAGTCGCCACCACTGTCCGCTTATTGATATACAGCCCGCGAACACACTTTTTGCAGGAAGTTGTTCGTCGGCGGCGGCGTCCAACTTTCCGAACAATAAAGATTCCTGCTGAAATTTCGACTTTCTGCTGCAGTTGCTTTCTTGAAAATCGTGCCGAATATTTATGAAAAAAGTTTGCAGCACCAGCAGCCACTAGTTTTGTTCAACTCGGTCACGTCGTAACAAAATATCTTCCGTTCGAAATAGAAAACGTCGATTTCGAAAAGGAACTTTTCAAATAAGCTCTAAAATATTACTTTGCGAATGCGAACCTGGGCCGTATTCAAAATTGTGTTTATTACGAAATAAATACGTCGATGGAAAAAAAATGTTTTAAACATTGCACTTTTCTATACTCATTCACTTTCCGCCCGCAACTCTATAAATGTGTAAAATTATAATTTAAAAAAAAAATCGCAGTTTCATTTTTATGAAGAAAATTTTTTTTATTCAATAGATGTAGCCGTTACTTGATGAAGATCCATTATAGAAACTAGGTTAAAAACTTTTTTGTCCCTCGTATCTTTTCATAAGGGCGCGCCAAGCTTTTATTCATTTAAAATAACGAAATTTAAGGGTATTGAAAGCAACTAAACATTGTTATTTATTTGTTAATAATTATTATCTGTACAGGATGAGTCAACGATAGAGTAAAGTTCATTTTCCTCTTTATCTTAAAATAAGATAAAAATGTGAAATACAAAAGTTGTAAAGACCATTAAGGTGCTCTTTTTAAAATTATATTGGAATATAAAAACTTGGCCTAAAAAAATGTAGCGAATATAACTTGGTTTTCTTTGGAACACCCTATATATTGTATTATTTTCTGATTCCCCACAAAATTCTACGCTTATATTACGTAATACATTTACGTAATATATTAAAAATATTACGTAAATGTCATAATATGTCTAAATTCAATAGTTTTTGGAATATTGACGTTTAAAATATGGCATTTTCAGACTTTGACAGGCTGTAACATTGGAACGGTTCACCTACCTATCTTAGTTTTTTATTCTCTATCTAAAAAAAAATCGATTCACCATGTTAAACCAAAAAACCGGTTTTAACGGTTTAACATGTTAAACCGGAAGTTGTAACTTTTAGATAGAGAATAAAAAACTAAGAGGGGAGGTAAAAATTATTTTTCTCTTAGATAAACCGTTCCAATGTTATAGCCTGTCAAAATCTCATGCCATATTTTAAACGTCAATACCTATCTCAAAAACTATTGAATTTAGACATATGACATTTACAAAATAAGCGTAAAATTTAGTGAGGAATCAGAAAATAATACAATATATAGTGTGTTTCATTTAAGAAAACACCAGTAATATTTGCCACGTTTTTTGGGCCACCCCGTATACTCCAGCATAAATTTAAAATGTGCACCTCACTGGTATCTACAACTTTTATATTTCTAATTGTTATCCAATTCATAAGATAAAGGAAAAAATTACTCTATCGTTGACTCACCCTGTACAAGACCATCACCCCGAAATAAAAAAATTTGGAAACATATTTTGCGGCATGTATTGAATCAAAAGAGTTTTATAAGGCGGGTTGTTATTAATTTTGTTTTTTAGAGCAGCCTACAAAAGTTATTTCATTATGGCATGGAATTTAACTTCTTTTTTCTACTGACGTTTTATAATAACATCTTTTTGATTGTCATTATGGTTTTTTAATAACCTCCTTTTAGGCGCAGCGTGCTTAAAAAACTTTTAAGCACGTTACCAGGAGCAACGTGCTTAAAAGTAACGCAGGTAATTATTTACAATTAAAACGTAACCACAGACTAGGTATAATTTAATTTTTTTTGGCAAGTGTCAATTTTTGAAAGGGGCAAATGAAACATAGGTAATAAAATTTTAGTAAAATAAATTAAGTTTTTTCTTATAAAACCTCAGTAGAAAAAATATTGTATATAACTCGTTACGAAACAATGTCTTTTAGTCACTTTGACGTGTTGTCCAACTCGGCTTCGCCTCGTAGGACAATTCACGTCACGTGCCTAAAAGACACTTATTTCGTTACTTGTTGTATAAATAGCTATTTTCTAATTCATTTTAAACTGACTTCAAAAAGAGACAACATTATTAATTAATATTCAATAATATTGAAACTGTATTTGATTTGCATGTAGTAGAGATAGGAGAAAAGAGGAAAGAAAAAGTAATATACAGTGTGTCTAAAAAAGTATGCAACATATCGGAAATTTATTTATTACTGAATTTTCAAAATGTTTTATTCTTGATAAAAGTTGGTGCATGTCTTAAAACTATAAATCTGCTGTTAATAGTAAGGGAGCAAATGCCATTTTTTTGAAATGTCCTTAATTATGAAACAAACAGAACATTTCATAGGAAAATGTTGTTGCATATTAATAACTTAGTCCAAATACGAGTTTTGATTTATGTGTTCAAATTTTGAATTTTTTTCCCTAAACCCCTATTTTTCGCAAAACGGTACGCCTCTGGTCGATTTTTTGTTTACGCAATATTAACATATTCCTTTTTTTTTTACGGTTCGCCGACTACATAGGCCATCTTGAACCGGTCATCGACCACAAATGTGATCTACCGACTGGGGAGTGTGAAACGGCACCTTCATCCTACGAGATATCCGATCTCATCCGGCCTGTCCGGCGTGAATAGGATGGCTAGGTGTCGATTCATTTTACACTCTTCCCTGAGGCAAGAGCACGCCGTGTTCCCAAGCGGTCACCCGCCCAAGTACTAACCGCGCTCGACACCGCTTAACTTCGGTGATCTGCGGGAACCGGTGCTTAATATGTCGACAGGCCCTTGCCCTATTAACATATTTATTAACCAGGAATTCATAATAAAAATGTATTAAATAGTTGCAAACCTTTTAAAACTTTTCAATAATACGATTTGGTTTAGATATGAGCGTGTTGAACGCATATTTAAACACATCAATAATATAATAATTAATATTAGGATAGAAACCAACTCTATTCGTTCTACGGGAAATAGCTAATAATTTATTTGTCATTTTCACCCAGTACGCTCAAGTCCGAAAACCTTTATTCCGGTAATATTTCTGTCAAGATTAATGATGTAACACTAGAACTTGTTAATAAAGCAAAGAATTTGGGACTTGTGATTGACACAGAACTGAGATTCACCGAACATGTCAACATCTGCATTAAAAAAGCATTTGCTAACCTTAAATTAATTTACGGGCAAAAAAGTATATTAAATGAAAGTCTTAGAAAAAAACTTTGCGATTCTATTGTGCTGTCACATTTTAATTTTGCTGATTCAGTCTATGGGCCTTGTCTAACGGCTGCCGATTCATATCGAATTCAGCTCATCCAAAATTGTTGTGTTCGTCTGATTGGAGGCATAAGGGGAAGAGAGAGAGGTGTGTCTGCTAAACTTCGTGAGATTGGATGGCTTAGAATGGATGAAAGGCGAATATTGCACTCACTTGTTTTATTTAATAAAATTCTACTTAACCAGCGCCCACAATACTTATATAACAAAATTAAATTTCGGAATGAGGCGCATAGTCTGGATATTCGATATAAATATACTATTACTACGCCCATACATTCTACAGCCCATTACGAACGTTCCTTCAGTTTTAGTCTTGCGAAATATTATAATAAGGTTCCTGACAGCATAAAATTTTTAACAGGTACAAGGTTTAAAGGGGCAATTAAGAAAATTATCGGCAACTTTTTATAGTTCTGTCCAAAGACCATAATACATACTGTGTATTTATATATGCATATATCGAGCTGATTATTACTGTGTTTGACATGTGTTTGTTTTATTCTGAAATATGTTTAATTATGTTCTTAATCCCTTGTAGAGGGTATAATTTGAAAATTGAATAAAAATTTTGTTCATATACTTAGTGGTTAAGTGAGGAAGCTTGCTTCAACTTCGCCTATTGTAAATTATTTACAATAAAGTCATTTATTATTATTATTATTATTATTATTATTAAAATTGGTATTTTGATTTCCAAGTAACGTTTTGCTGTATTTTCCATAATTAATATACCTTACTCTTAAAGCAATTTCGAAAAACTAGCATTTGCTCCCTTACTATTAAGTGAAATATAAATTTATTATAGTTTTGAGGCATGCATCAACTATTATCAAGAATCAAATTTTCTGAGAAGTCGGTAATAAAAAATTTCCCATAATATTTTGAGTGATGGTAAAATTTACGAAAATCTAAGTCCGGCCCTTACCAAACTTTAAGTTTTGTATAAAGAATGTTACTAGAAATGACGTGTGTCGGTGTGTCTTCGACAACTATTGAATTGGAAGCTGGTATAGACTAAACATATACAATATTATAAACTTTATTTCATTAACCTCCAAATTGTATTTTATAATGAGATGCTCGACAAGTGAAGGTACTTTTGTGATCGTCGTATGCATAGCTGTAAGCATCGGGGCACTCCCTCTTGAAGAAGGCCGGGTAGTTTACGGGCCAGCTTGAACTCTTGCAGGTCTCCGGACGATTGTGTGCACCTAAAAAAAATATTATTTGAATACATTGACTCTTTATATTAAATACTGTTTCCTACGACCACTTATAAATATGAATAAAAAAGCACGGTTAATTTGGCTAGAAATCGTATATCACACGCGTGTTGAAAATTTTTTTTTAACACTAGTGTTGAAATATCAAGACACACTATTTAATTTAAACATATGGTGCCAATTTGACAGACAACCCCCATTTATTAAAGTTTTAGAAATCAGTAATTGTAAGGTGTTTAACTTATTTATCATGTATTTGCCGAGTGATTCAGAATTAAAGTGTGAAAATACGCCATCTGAAATTATAACAAATGTTAATAATATACTGGAAAATCCATTACTTTTTTTTTTTTTACGGTTCGCCGACTACGTAGGCCATCTTGAACC
This sequence comes from Polydrusus cervinus, assembly GCA_935413205.1. NCBI lineage: Eukaryota > Metazoa > Arthropoda > Insecta > Coleoptera > Curculionidae > Polydrusus > Polydrusus cervinus. Next base: position 16,802,944 of record OW284511.1, read on the forward strand.
GGTCATCGACCACAAATGTGATCTACCCACTGGGGAGTGTGAAACGGCACCTTCATCCTACGAGATATCCGATCTCATCCGGCCTGTCCGGCGTGAATAGGATGGCTAGGTGTCGATTCATTTTACACTCTTCCCTGAGGCAAGAGCACGCCGTGTTCCCAAGCGGTCACCCGCCCAAGTACTAACCGCGCTCGACACCGCTTAACATCGGTGATCTGCGGGAACCGGTGCTTAATATGTCGACAGGCCCTTGCCCTGAAAATCTATTACCAGATAAAATAAATCGCACTGAAGAGAGTATCATGTATGAAACAACAAATCTTTATCGGTACCGATAGCGTAGAGAATAGAGCTCTAGCCTACAGATCCCAAGGTCATAGGTTCAAACCTCATCAGGAGAATTTGACTTTTTTTTATAAAACCATTAAATAATTTATAGAATTATTTTGAATTGAAATCTTCCTTGTTGGGTGAATTTTTTAATTTATGTTTAATACATCTTTCCTTGATTACATTTAAAATTTTTCATTCTGGTTAATCTAGAACTCAATCCAGGATTAGTTTTATCTATGATATATAAAAAATGAAAAGTTAAACTACAAATAAAGGAAAAGCCTATTGACAAACAGATGAAACCAGATCTTAAGTGGAACATAATCCTAAGTATGCTAATTTCAACACTAGTGTTTATATTTTTTTTTCATCACTAGTTTTGAAATATTTTTTTCACAAATCAAAGGCTTTTTTAATAATTCTTTGTGATCGTAGGAAATATAGTGTATACTCGTGTAAAAGTGATTATTCTAAAACTCGGAGAATTTTCGTAAAGATCTCCTCGTTTGAAAAGTATCACTTTCATCACTTGTTATGTAATATACTATTTGTGTGTCACCCCGTTTTTAAAAGTCACATTATAAGGTGTAAACGCCCTTAGTCTTACGGTAGGTACGCCGCCGCATAGTATCAACCAGGGAATCATTTTTGCATACCAAATAAATTCATATTAGGTGAAGTAATCAATATTGTGACACGTTTATCACAAATACGTCTTATGTTACTAATGATGTTTCATAATAGGATTTTCCTTGAATGAATTGTTACCTGCGCAGCAGTACTGATCCGTTTTGAACTTGTTACACGCCGAATTGCACGCAATGGTCAGTCCATTATGCATAACTCTCAATTCATTGGGACATTTGCTGTCGATATCCGACAGACACTTTACTTGTGTGCAACTGTATGGGCCTCCTTGACTTGCCCCTCCTATTGGTTGAATCTAAACAAAAATTAAATCACTAAATGACAGACGAAAATGGGAAACATGTTTTTTCGTGATCTGAGGATATTATTTCAAATTTTTAAAAAATATTTAATGTATGTACTTACAGTAGCTCTAATATTAAAGCCATCCACCAACGAGATATCGTAGTAGTCCAAACCTTGCCATCCCTTAAGGGTAATTTCCACCAGTGTCACTGGTGGAACGCCGCCAGCTCCGTTGCATTCAAGCTTGTTGCCGCAGTCACCAGTCAAACAGTGTTTAGAGTTGGGATCACACCATGTCCTGGGCCAGAATCGTCCAGCCCAGTTGTCTGCGGCTTGTATAGTTCTCTATAAATAAATTTAAAAAAAGATATATACGGATATTTAAAAAAAAAATTTTTCTTTTTTCTGTTTAACCTTCCTAATACTAACTGGGGGGGGTAATTTTGTACCCCAACTTGATTTTTTTCAGGAAAAATCAAGATAATTTCGTTTTCGTTAATCATGCGTGAAAATTCTTTTCGAAATGCTAATTACACTACACAGAGCAAAATCGACTAATTAAACAGAATTGTTAAGAATAGTCTTATACCAGTAGCAACATTTTTAATAATCACTATTAAACAATCTATTACTATTGCAAAAAAGTTAACTAACGAACAGCATACAGAATTGCTACCTCTTTATACGGACAATAAAACGAAATAATTATGAATATAAGCCCAGAATTGTAAGAATGTATTTTATTAAAACATTCTTTTTGGAAATAAAAATGGTTTTATACAACATAAAGATTACACCAACAATAAAACGCTTTTTTGGGGGTATTAATTAAATTATTATTGGATATTAAACATTTATTTACCCTTATGCAACATACTTTTAATTGGCAAGAGTGGAGCAAGAGACGTGTTTTACGATGCCATTTGTATTTGTTCGGCTGTGCTGGTTGTCTCAGATGTTTGTTGTTTTTTGTGAACAGTGTTGTGAGGTTATTATTAAGCTTTATTTGTGGTGGTGTAAAATTATCAGTATTTTGTAACCTAAGAGCTGTGTTTATGATCTCAGATTTTTCGTTGCTTCTTGATTAGAAAGTGTTGAGGGTAAATGTAGTATCCTTATATATATATATCACTATCGCTATTTGGATCAGTTCTAATATAATAATAACAACAACATTGTTATGCAGACGATGCTTACTGGTTCTCGGTCGTATATTGACTGACTCTCTCGTTCAGTCGTTATGCAACGCAGGGAAACAGTGTCTTCGTCATCTTTATTTATACCTGTTTACCATTCAATTTATGTAATACACTACAGTAAATACCCTTATTTATTTTTTTTAGTTAAATAAATACCTTTAAAATGTTAACCTATTTTTATTATTTATCTATTTTTTATATTATCGGCCATTTATCTGTTTATTTTAAATTCTGTATATACGATTGCACATGTTTTAAAGCGAAAAATAGCAGTAGTTACATGATAAAATCAAAAAATGAAATTTGTCAATACCAATATAAATATAGTAAAATATCATTTCTTTACCTTTATTATTTTTTGGTCTTAAAACATACAATCATTCAAAATTTCGCTTGTTTCTTGGAGTTAAGTGATCGATAAATTTATAAAAAAACATGCTTTATTAGACGAAGTTAGTGATAAGGCCACACTAAGAAAAATGAATTATAACCATTATAAGAATTCTTATGGACATTATAAGAATATTTAATACTATTTGGGACAGCAATACGAGCTAATACCAGCTATACACCAGATATTGCTAGGACCAGTGCATAAGGATAACTAAAATATGTTATACTGTTTATATGACACGGATTATAACCATAAAGGTTCATTCTATAGCGACTATAAAACGCTTTATAACCAGTAAACACACAGTTGAAAAAAAGTATAATCCAGTTTTATAACCGGTATAAAATTGTTTAGCTGCCAATATAAAATGTTTTTATACTGTTTGCCGATTCAAATTTTGCGCTTGCGCATTCCCAATATTAATTTTTTATGAATTTATCGATCACTTATCTCTTTACGCAAACTCCAAGCAACAAGCGATATTTTGGATGATTGTATGTTTTAAGACCAAAAAAAAATAATAAAGGTAAAGAAATGATATTTTACTATATTTATATTGGTATTGACAAATTTCATTTTTTGATTTTACCACGTAACTACTGCTATTTTTCGCTTTAAAACATGTGCAATCTTATATTCAGAATTTAAAATAAACAGATAAATGGACGATAATATAAACAGTAGTAAATAATAACAATAGGTTAACATTTTAAAGGTATTTATTTAACTAAAAAAAAAACAAATAAGGGTATTTACCCTCAACACTTTCTAATCAAGAAACAACGAATTATCTGAGATCATAAACACAGCTCTTAGGTTACAAAATGCTGATAATTTTACACCACCACAAATAAAGCTTAATAGTAACCTCACAACACTGTTCACAAAAAACAACAAACTTCTGAGACAACCCGCACAGCCGAACAAATGTAAATGGCCTCGTAAAACACGTCTTGATACGTCGAAGTCTCCCCCACTTTTGCCAATTATTAGTATAATCTTTATGTTGTATAAAACCATTTTTATTTCAAAAAAGATTGTTTTATTAAAATACATTCTTACAATTCTGGGCTTATATTCATAATTATTTCGTTTTATTGTCCGTATAAATAAAGAGGTAGCAATTCTGTATGCTGTTCGTTAGCTAACTTTTTTGCTATAGTAATAGATTGTTTAATAGTGATTATTAAAAATGTTGCTACTGGTATAAGACTATTCTTAACAATTCTGTTTAATTAATCGATTTTGCTCTGTGCAACTCATATAAACCTGAAATAGTTTTTTACTACAATATAACTAAATGCGCCATTAATACCGTGGACAAAATGGTCAAGGAATACACTACGCGAATGGTGACAAACCGATGGCCAATGGTTATTTTTGCTCATCTCATTGATACCGCAGCTCTAAATGCCTTAATTTTATGGAGACTAAAGTATCCCGTTTAAAACAAGTCATACCTAGATGCTAGGCGCAAATTTCTCCTATGTCTTGAAAAAGAACTTGTAAAGGATCAAAAACGTAAAATATTTGGTAACAAGGATAGGATTCAGCAACTAATCCGCGATCAGATGATTACTGTGGTTCCCCAGTTAGGCGGTCCTCATGTACCACCTTTAGTGGAGAGATCATCTGGTCGTTGTGTTATTTGTCCTCGACAAAAAGACAGAAAACCCGCAATAAATGCGAATCCTGTAAAAATTTTATTTGCCTAGAACATAGTGGGAAAAAAGTTTTTTGTGGATACTGCAAAACTTCAAAATTGTGTTACTTCAAAAAATGTTATGTTGTTTTTTTTGGATACCCTTTCTTATAATAAATATTTTGTTCATACAGGGTGGCCCATTTGTCTGACAAAGTAATATACCGTTTCTACTATTAAAGATATCAAAAAAAAGTTTTTATAAAAGTTGTGAGGTATAAAAAAATATATGTTCTAAAATTATTTTTAAACATACAGGATGGTCCAAAAAAGTAGGACAATAAAAAGATACATTTTTTTAAATGGAACAACCTATATATTTTAGCATTTTTTGTTTCCTTATAAAATTGTCTACGCCATATTTAGTTTATTAATTTTTTGCAACGTTGCCAAACAAAATGCAAAATTCTTAAAATTTTGGAAAGAACATAGTAGTTAAAAAGGACCTGTATTTCTCAATAAGAGTATCGAAAATCGAAAATTTTTTGTAAGCTCTTAAGTTTAGGGATAGAAAAACTGTCTTAAATCTTTAAGTACCGATAATTTTGTACATGGTGTATTCTGTTGACATCCAAATATACAAAACTTTAAATTACAATAACTCTGTTTTTCAAATGAAACACCCTATATTTATTAGGCTCGTCTGATAGATATTGTAAGTATCTTTTATTATTGTTAAGTCATACCTATACCTAAATTTACTAGTTTTGGACATATTTCGATTTTTATTTAAATTTTCGTGAAAAAAACTATAATTTTTATTTTTCTAGTAAGCCATGACTAGCAAAGTCAAAACAAATGTAATTGAATATAATGTCATATTTATAATTATTATATTTATATTTATAATGTTTGTAAACTTATTTTCAATATCCAGTTGCGTAATAAAAACAAAATTTTATTAAATTAAATAAATACGTAACTAACTATGGTTATCAATTTATTTTAATATGGGATAATATTTAATTACATTTGTTTTTATTTTGCTGGTCATGGATTACTAGAAAAATAAAAATTATAGTTTTTTTCACCAAAATTTAAATAAAAATCGAAATATTGGCAAAACTAGTAAATTTAGGTATAGGTATGACTTAACAATAATAAAAGATACTTACAATATCTATCAGACGAGCCTAATAAATATAGGGTGTTTCATTTGAAAAAACAGAGTTACTGTATTTTAAAATTTTGTATATTTGGAGGTCAACAGAAAACACCCTGTACACAATTTTCGGTACTTAAAGATTTAAGACAGTTTATCTATCCCTAAAATTAAGAGCTTACAAGAAATTTTCGATTTTTGATACTCTTATTGAGAAATACAGGTAATTTTTTACTATCATGTTTTTTTCCAAAATTTTAAAAATTTTGCATTTTGTTTGGCAACGTTGCTAAAAAACTAAATATGGCGTCATATTGACAATTTTGTAAGGAAACAAAAAATGCTAAAATGTATAGGGTGTTCCATTTAAAAAAATGTATCTTTTTATTGTCCTACTTTTTTGGAACATCCTGTATGTTTAAAAATAATTTTAGAACATATATTTTTTTATACCTCACAACTTTTATAAAAAAAAATTTTTGATATCTTTAATAGTAGAAACGGTATATTACTTTGTCAGACAAATGGGCCACCCTGTATATTTTATTAATTGTGTTTGATTTAACATCAAATATAAGATATACCTAGAAAATTTAGTAAAAAATCAATAAATTAGTCGGGGTACAAAATTACCCGAATTAGTACTTTACGAGGTATGAAGTCAGTCATAAGGAAGGTTAAAATTAATAATATACTACAAAAATAGCTTACCGTTTGTCCTTGATTTAAAGCAAATCCTCCACCCGCTAAATGGGCATGTCCTGGGTTACCCTGTATTCCAACCCAGATTGGTCCTGGTTCCGTGTTCTTTATTTCAAAGGTAACATCGGCGTGTGTACTTACTACCATCAAGGCGACCACACTCAAAATTGTTTGGATTGCCATTGTTATTCTAAAAAAAAATTAATACAGTGAAAAGTACGTACTCTTTTGACCGTTTATTTTATTAGAGACAAGAGAAATTATCTTTATCTAGGAGAATTTCTTTCTTGAAAAACCTTTAAATTTCTCTTAGACATTTATCTCTTAATTTATCTTGTTGAAAAAGCGATTTGTCTTTTTTCAGAACTGAATTATATTATTTAAGAAATTTGTGTCCCAGATAAGGATGCACTTTACAGGGATCTCGTAAACCATAGAAGATGGTTAAATTAGAAAAAAGTTGCGCCCTACTAAATTCGGCAACACTGTGTTGTCAAATTTAAAAAACTCCTTATCCTTCCGGAGATATTTAAGCAAAACCGAATTTTCGGGATTTCGTTTTTATTTTTTTCTGACTCTATTTGAAGAGATATCTTAAAATAAAGTTTACATTCTCATTACCACCTATTTTCTTCTACAATTTGGTGTATTTAGATTTTTAATCCGACGTTTTATCTTTTCAAAACCATCCTCAACTTTCCTTTTTTTAAATAGTCGAAAAGTTTCTATTTTTAAACCTTCCTTCCTTATGATTTAATAAAGTATTCTACTTAGTATTAATAACACGTTTCGGACTTAAAAAAACCATCACCAATAAAAATAAGTTTATTACCCTGTAGTCTTGACCTTATTTTTTGGAAAAATTATGTTTCATATTAAACCAGAAGTTAGTGTTAACATGAAAAATTACCATCATTTGGTGATTCGATAAAATAGCCATATAAAAGTTAAAAATGTCAATTATGAACAATAATTAAATGAGTCTAGAAAGACTGTACAGGTGTTTCCTTGTAGCTAGAAAATGCGATGTTAATTTTTATCTTTTAGATCTTTCTAATCAGAGTAAATTTTCCCCTGGTTTGTTGAAATTCGATTTTAAGTTGAGAATAAACTCTCGACTCAACACCAAACACTGTTGGTCTAATAACAACCAATTTTAGATTAAGATATAATCACTTTTAATGAAGGGAAATAGTATATCTAGTAGGAAAAGCTGAACATTCCCGGACGACCGTAAAGATTGTATGTCGAGGCGCAAACCGAGACTGACAATACGGAGTCCGGGAATGTGGCTTTTTCTACGAGATATACATACCATTCTTCCGTAAATCGAAAATTATTAACAGGACATAACTTATTACAATCAACTTATTAAACCTTTGAAATAATTATTAACTTTTTTCACAGATAAAGGATGCCATTAAATATTTGTGTTGTAACTATGGAAATACAGTAATATTGAATTGTCAAGCTTAACATATTTTAGTTTACAAGTAGCCGTACAGAAATAATACTTCCTTACAGTACAATAATAAATATTTCCTAACAGTTATTTTCCGTTGCCTAGCAACGACTAAGTGTAAGGAAATATTGACCTTTTCTTTCACAAATGTTTTCAAAAATGTCAATATTTCCAAGCGATTTTCGGAAAAAGTATTTTATAGAGAGACTCCGCGAATCTTTAGGATTAAAGGGTAGGCATTTCTCCCAATATATTAGTTTTTTTCAGTGTATGTTAATCAATTTTTGAATTTATAGGAAACAAGAAGCATTGGATTGATTACTTGTTTGACAACGAGAGAACGACTCGTGCCTGATTTTCTGTTTAATTTAAAGTGTAGGCTGATTTTATATGACATTTTTTTATTAAACCCTAAAAACACAGTATTTTGACATAGAACAGAAATAGAAGCAAGTCTCCACTAAGAATATCTTTTCACTTACATATTTTTAAACACTGCTTAATTTTAACAACTAAAAATATCTCTTAACTTACTTCTGGCCGTATCAAAACAACAATTAAACATTGTTTGGCAAGTTTATGTTATATATGTATGTGTTTTTTGTTGATAAGCTGCTGTTGAATTTTTATAACTTTATTATTATTCTTTTCTTTTGTTTCCAAGGAAAATATTTTTAAAATTCTTTTATTAAGAGTCCCTGCGACAAAGTGAAGTATTGAAAAAATATGAATATAGAGTTATTTATTAACCCATAAAATATTAGGCGTTTTAAGTACACAACCACTGGGACGAGGATCTCGACTTTTTATCAACAAATTGTATCAGGGATCTTGAAATGTCAAACCAATAAAATAATGATACAAATCCAATTGGCTGTCAATTAATTTAAACTGGTTTTAAAGTGGTTAATCATTATATCATTAAATTAATAAAGCCTATGCAAAACATTACACGGAAAGAAAAACTTACTTTTTACTACAATTTTTTGGTTCTACCGGGTGGTGGCATCGTGGTTGGAAACATGGGAAATCCCATGCAAGTTTTAGACCATCCAAATATTTGCTCCACTGTTGACCTTAGAGCGGGGTTGTAGGGCGACTTTTTAGGGTCTAGTTTGAGCAATTTTAGACTTAAGTTATTTAAATATTGCGGTTGTTGATGCTGCGGACACCAGCATTGATTAGACTTGTCAACCTGTGATTTGTCATTGTCAAATGTAATTTAAAAGTATTAGATTTTTATCATAGTATATTTCAGAAAGGTGTAGAGTAATAAAAGCTCATTAGGTATGTAAGGGGACTACAGAATAACCTTCTTCTTTCTTTTAAAAATGTCTATAATCATTGGTAATTAAGAATTTACATATCATTTTATTTAACAATACATACAGGGTGTCCCACCGGGAACCGAATCGATCTATATATAGAAAACTATACTTACATAGGAAAATTTTGAAAATTTGACAGTATGCTGATGCTGATGGGGGCGACCGGGCTAAAATATTTTCATAATGGTGTCACTTCCGGTTATACCGGAAGTAAGTGTCAATTGGCAATATTTCGAAAACTAAAAATTTTTGGGATATGCAACCTTACACAAACTCACCCTTATTTTTAATGCTAAATTAGAAATAATTATAAAATTTGGGTGTTTCCATTTGAAAATCTAGACTTTTTGCAGTTTTTTCAATTTCATTTTTAATCTTATTTTTTAAACACCCTGTATTAATAGTTATCAAAATATTATAAAAAATCTATTAAAGCAGGTCCTTTATAACAAGGAATCCCACTTAAATTAAATAAATAAGGCTTCTTTATAGAAAAAATTGATAATTATTCTAAGGCTTGCAAACGTCATTTTTGACATACAAATTCAAATATGTCAAAAACGTTTAGACATAGGACATGGTATACAAAATCTGCCTAGAATTTTGCGTAGAATACAAAAATGTAATACTATATAGGGTGTCCTATTTAAAATAAGCAAGTTGACACTTACTTCCGGTATAACCGGAAGTGGCACCATTATGAAATTATTTTAGCCCGGCCGCCCCCACCAGCATCAGCATACTGTCAAATTTGCAAAATATGTATAGTTTTATATATATAGATCGATTCGGTTCCCGGTGGGACACCCTGTATATATGGTTCTACTAGCAACTATTTAGGACATGCGCCAATGCAACGCCTTGTCGGGTTTGTTATTAGCCCTTGGTGAAATAAATTGACTTAAAATTAATTGAGTTTGGCCAGTTCCAGCAATCTTTACTGCCATGAGGAAATCTATTTTGCTTTTACTTGAAATTTATTATGAATTTCTTGCTGTTATTATTAAAATTTTTACTTGGAGTTTGTGGGAAAACGGTCGAAAAAACCAGCTCATTGCAGAGTACCCCAACAAATATTTAAGCCACTTTTATAATTTGGCATTGATCCCATTGCAAAATTCGTTCTTTTCATCAAGTGCTGATAGTACCACCCGGGTTTGGGTCAATTTATGGGTTTTGTCTATTGTTATCCATTCAAAAACACTATAAATGGTGTGACAAAGGCGTGCATTACGTATATAGTATTATGTACACTTATTTTTATTGAATATTATAAAAAAAAGACAAAATTCAAAAAATACATTGTACAGAAATTAAATTATAAAAAATCATAATATTCTTCGTCATCTGAAAACCCGTCATCTCCTCTTGACGTTATAATTAACGGGTGGACGGTCCGATCGATCAGGTGGTCAAGATCCCACGTTTTCTCTAATAACATAATGGACTGCTTTTCGCCAGTTCTCTGGTGTCACTTCCTTAATGGCTTGATCAAACAGTAGCTTAACATCTTTCTTTTTAAATGTCGTGTTATGTCTTGCTACCAATCCTTTCACTTGCGCCCATATAAGTTCTATAGGATTTAGTTCGCAATGATATGGCGGTGTGCGCAGCACAGTTACACTATTTTTCAGCTATATCTTCCAAGTCATATTTCATAAAATTATGCTTGTGTAAATTTGCTATAGCTAAAGTTCCTTCTTTATCAAATTATCTTCTTTTTTTTCTTTGGTTAGTTATCATAAATAATTAAATGCACAAAATTTGCCCGCACCTATGGCCGACACCGAAATTGAGTCGAGCTAGACGGAATTTCCCATTTTATTACTCTACACCTTTCTGAAATATACTACTAGATGGTAGCTATTCCAGGATTGCAATACCTATACAGTACCTACAATCGAGGAAAGTAAAAAATAACTAATTTTACTAAATAACTAAAAAAATAAACAGTACATAAGTACAAACAATCTTTAAATATAGTAAGAAGACTCTTAATAAACTAACTGTTTTTACGTGGTAAGTGGTAATTCCGTAACCCTATTAGGAACTTCTTTATGATATCGTAAAAACCCACTAAGCGGCTGATAAATTACTAATTAGTTTGTTATTAATAGTTTAAAGTGCGAATAACACTTTTTCAAAATAAGCCACTGTTAAAAGTATGATTAGGTTTACACTAATGCAACTTTCAATAATCAGAAAGGTGAGGATATTTAAAGAAAATACAGACCTGTCATAAAAACGGGTCTACGTCACTGAAACGAGTAGGTACGTCAATTGACCCAAGATTATATAGGTCGAATAAATAAATGGTCTACACGGAAAAAAAAAATACTAATTTCAGCATATATTGTTTTAAAAGGAGAATTGAGAGGATCAATGATTATAGTCTATTTCAGAAAGGTGTAGAGTAATAAAAGCTCATTAGGTATGCAAGGGGCCTACAGAGCGACGACCCAACGAATATTTAAGCCACTTTCATAATTTGGCATTGATTGCATTGCAAAATTCTTTATTTTCATCAAGTACAGGTAGTACCACCCGGATTTGGGTCAATTTATTGGTTTTGCCTATTGTTATCCATTCACAAACACTAAAAAGGGTATGTCAAAGGGGTACATTATGTACATAGTATTAGGTACACTTATTTTTTATTAAACATTATAAAAAAATACAAAATACAAAAACTACATTATACAGAAATTAAATTATAAAAAATCATAATATTCTTCGTCATCTGAGGAACTTCCATCTCCTCTTGACGTTATAATTAATGGGTCGACGGTCCGGTCTATCAGGTGGGAAGATCCCACATTTTCTCCTCTTCTTGAAAAAATGTATTAGAAAATGTTTATTTTAATGCCTTCTATACACAGCTAAAAAAGAAGTATCAACTTAGGAATCACCCTGTATATCAATAATAAAAATCTTCCTAGAGTATCACAAGTAAAAACGAGTCGTTCCGGTTCGTCTTTTTTATTACATATTTATTTTTAAAATATTCTTTTAGAAAAAACTGTTCGACCTGTTGACTTTTTGACCAAACGGCTTGCGGAATGTATCTGTATGAAACTTTTTTGTAACCAACAATTATTATTTACCAAATGGCGATAAACTTGAAACGAGGTTATAATTAACATTATAGATACAGGGACCTCACAACTACTTGACGGGGATTCCATTTTGTTTTTAGTTTAATTTTAGTATTATTATAACTTGAAGAAAAATCGTTAGCACATTTCTGTCTTCGGTTTTCATTCTTTATTCAAAAAGCCGACTTCTGGTTTAACTGTAAATTTTTAATTTATTGTTGACAAAAAATAAAATATCATCCGCCAAACTAGAAGTTCTTGTGAACCTCTTGGTAACATTTTTGTGTTAAATTTTTAATTGGACAAGACAGGAAGTGATGCCGCGTTTCACGCTGGTATAGAAGGCTCTTAGGAGTAAACAGTAGTCGATGAGTCATCACGAACAAATAATGCATTGCATCGCGCATATTGTACATATTGTCTAGCGATTGCAATAAAAAAAAATTTTTATATACGAAATATTATAAAAACTAATTCCCCGAGAATTAAGTGGCGCGGCGTCAGTGGAGATTTTGAAGATAATATCGGGTAGGGTTACCAGACGTCCGGATTTGCCCTTACAGGTTCGGGTTTTTGCTATGTCCGGGTGTGTCCGGGCGGATTTTGCACAAGCGTCCGGATTTTCATTAACAACAAAAAATTAAAGTTAAAAAAATTTGAAAAGAAGTGTAACCCCCCTCCCCCTTAGACTTTAGTGGTTAAAGCAGCGAAATAGGCGCTGGCGCGGCGTGTCAATTCAAATTATTTTGGTCCATCGCGTTCTATTTTTAGAAACTAATCGGGGAATCACAAATCGCCAAACAAGTAAACAAGCAACAAGCCTGTTCATTTGATTTTAGATTAGATAATAGTTTTAAACGTTTTTAAACAGCTAAGTGAGTATTACGCCGTGTTACTGAATCTTTAATAATGCCTAAACGCAAGTTTACATATTCTGATGAAATGTTTCGGTTATACCCTTCGTTTCAAAAGGGAAAGACAACAAGTGAAGTACTTTGTAACGTTTGCAACTCTTCAATTTCAATCGCTCATAAAGGTAAACTTGACATTGAGGCGCATATAACGAAAGATAAGCACAAGAAAATGTTAAAAGCTCAAGCGGGAACTTCTGGTCTTCAAAATTTTGTTGTAACTTCTGGTGAAACAAAATTAGTAAAAGCAGCTGAAGCAACTCTAGCTTTTTATACAGTATGTCGTCATCAGTCCTATAAATCCATGGATTGCACAAATTACGTACCACCGTACCATATTATGCCATTATTGCCTATTAGGTATTACCGTATTAATAATGTGAAAAATATATAATTTTTTTTATAACGTCCGGATTTTGTCCGGATTTTTTTATCAACTTGTCCTGGCTAGATAAACTTTCATCTGGTAACCCCAATATCGGGGCATCCTTTGTAATTTTAATGGAAAATAAGAAATTAACATGAATAGCCGTAATATTTATATTTTTATGTTCTGCATGATGGATCATATAAGTTGAACCTATATAATTAAAACTTTAACGAACAATTCAATTTTTTTTTAAAATAAAATAAAACTAGAAGTTCTTGTGAACCTCTTAGTGAAATTTTTGTGTTAAACTTTTAATTCGACAAGCCAGGAAACGATGCCGCATTTCACGTTGGTATGGAAGGCTCTTAATATTATTCTCCGAATCGGCGAGTTTGAGCGGCAATATCAGAGAGAGCGAATCTGCCCTTGACCGACTTTGTCGGCTTTTATTAATTCCTGGCACGAGGGAAATAGTAAAATCCAGGAACCGACAAGCTCTCGTCTCGATTTCGTTATTTTTTCCTTTTATCCAAAAATCGGCCAAATATGGACATTTGCTACATAATTACCTACAATTTAAAGTTAAACAAGTTTGAATTTATAAAGTTATAAAAGCAGAAAAAGAAAAATGGACAAATTTCACAAATTTTCGTTTTTTGTTTTTATTAATTCATTAATCAAAATTTCTTTAGTTCAAAACTGTAGGTAATTTTTACTCAAGGACGGATACTTGACCCCTTTTTGAATAAATCGATAAGGATAAAAAATATTGATCAAAAAATGAAATGGCGAATGCATCACTAGACTTCACTCTTCAGTTCCATTTTTATGGTTATTTTATGAAAAACTTTTTATTTAACATATTTTTTTAAATCTGTTTTTAATTAAATAAATAAATAATAAAAAAATATTTTATATAGGGGATATGTTTTCTAAATGTAAACCTTCACTGGCGTGCAAATATAGGACTGGCAAGGTCAGTGGCTGCATGTGTAAACCCACTATGGTTTATGAATGTTATAAATTTCATGTTTTAAACTTAAACAAAGGGTTATAATGTTGCTTATGATACTTGTATAAATGTACTTGGTAACGTATACAAATCATGCAGTGGCGACTCGTGGCTAATTTAAATGGGTAGGCAAAATGAAGCACCAAAGTGGAAAAGCGCCGCAGGCGAAGCCACGCCCATAATTTGTCAATAATTCACTCGATTATAGGTACTATCAAATTTCGTAAATTAAATTATTTTTATAGTTATTTATGATGTTTTAAAACTTTATAATTAAGCCATTTTTAAGGGTCCGAAAGAGGTATTAGGTACACTATATTGATTAAAAAATTATTGTTAAAATTTGAGTCAAATTTGCCAAACAAAGTGACTCATTGTAATAATTACCGTGATTAAGCGCTTCTTTTTTTTAATCGTGACCCCGGAAAGCCGTCAAATTTTGCGAAGCTAAAAATATTGTTGTTAATGGCAATTTTTTTTAGAGATTCAACATGTTTTTCTTACCACAAAACCGATTATTTATTAGGACATTGAAAGGACCTCTACTTGGTCAAAAGAATATTTTATATGTGCATTAAAAATATGTTATTGTTCAGCAAACCCAAAGGAAAGGTGTAGAGTTTCCATTAAATTATTTTATTACTAAGAATTTTGCCCAAATCTGGACGAGGAATCCCTTAATCTTTCACGAATAATTAGTCATCGTATAAAAGTCTGCTAAAGTTAAATTTAACAAGAATTTCTACGATATCCTTGGTGTTTCTTACAGATTCTTCATTAATTTCCATTTTTAATAATGAAATTAGTAAATTAAATTTTTAAAACTTAACCCCTCACCTTCGATAACATCACGTATCACAAAATCACAATAATAAAAAATTATGAAAGAAATTAGAAAACCATAACTACACTAACATAACGGTAACAGGTGTAACGATCCAACTACAGACCCTAATTCGGAATTCCTAAAATCTTATTGGTTTAAAGCGCAGTAGGCGTGCTTGCCTCCTAACCGCGCTTTCCTTCATGCGAAAAAGATTACTAAGCTTCCTGAAATATATAATTATTTGTATTTTTAATATTGTCTTTCCCAAAAACATTGACTACAGAGGAAACATTTCTCGAATTGGCACCGCAAGCTTTCTATAAACTGCGGTCCAGTGAAGAGCGAGACAAGATGCAATAACAATGAAACGGATAAGGACGTTGTTGCTCGGTTACTGGACAAAGATCCAGACGTTAAAATTGTATAGTTTATATTATTGTGTTTATATTAAAAAATATTTAGTAAAGCTGTTTTTATGGTATAAAAACATATACATAGGTATTTATAAAATAAGTTATTATTACATTAATATTTCCAGGGGAGGCACTGCCTCCCCTGACGAGCCGCCACTGCATCACCCCACTTATAGCGTAAATATTTTATACATATAATATTTTATTAATATGCATAATCTGAAAAACAATATGCTCCGATATTATCATCTTAATTCGCAATTCCCATCGTCTTCTGTCAAGTGAAGCGTAATGCATCTGTGCCTCTGCAGCCCGACTGCACAATGGGATCAACCTTATCGATTCATTTGCAGTACACTATCTATTTGGATATATTATGAGATGAGGCAAATTGCATGGAGATTACAATTTCTGCAATCGGGTTTCACAGTCTGATGGTTCTATATCCTTCTAGGCTTAACGTAAAAATAAAAACTCCAAGTATGAGAGAAACTAAAATTAGATAGTTTTTTACGATTTTCTACATTGAAAAAATATCAAAAAAGACTGGTATACCGAGTGACACAAAAAAGTGCTAAACCCCCCATCCTCCTTTCAATTTCTTCCATGATTCTATAGTCTATTTCAGAAAGGTGTAGAGTAATACAAGCTCATTAGGTACGCAAAGGGATTACAGATTGACTCAACGAATATTTAAGGCACGTTCATTATTTGGCATTGATTTCATTGCAAAATTTTTTCTTAGTGCAGGTAGTACTTTGGGTCAATTTATGGGTTTTGCCTATTGTTATCCATTCACAAGCACTGAAAATGGTGTGAAAAAGGCGTGGATTATGTAGATAGTATTATTTCCATTAATTTTTATTAAACATTATAAAAAAAAATACAAAATACAATATACAAAAATTAAATTATAAAAAATCATAATTTTCTTCGTCATCTGAGGAACTGTCATCTCCTCTTGACGTTATAATTAACGGGTCGACGGTCCGATCGATCAGGTGGTCAAGATCCCATATTTTCTCCTGTTCTTTAATGACATGATGGGCTGCTTTTCGCCAGTTTTCTGGTGTCACTTCATTAATGGCTTGATCAAACAGTAGCTTACCTGACGTCTTTCATTTTGAATGTCGTGTTGTGTCCATAGGATTTAAATCGCAATGATATGACGGTGTGCGCAGCAGAGTTACACTATATTTTTCAGCTATATCTTCCATGGCATATTTCATAAAACGATGTTTGTGTAAAATTGCTATAGCAAATAGTTCCTTCCTTATCAAATTATCTTCTTTTTTTTTGGTTAGTTATCATAAATAATTTAATGCACAAAATTTACTTACACCTATGGCCGACACCGAAATTGAGTCGAACTGGACGGAATTTCCCAATTTTATTACTCTACACCTTTCTGAAATAGACTATAGAAGTAATGATTTAAAAATTTTAGGAGTTATTAAGTGTATAAAT
Organism: Polydrusus cervinus; assembly: GCA_935413205.1. Taxonomy (NCBI): domain Eukaryota; kingdom Metazoa; phylum Arthropoda; class Insecta; order Coleoptera; family Curculionidae; genus Polydrusus; species Polydrusus cervinus. The sequence goes on from OW284511.1 coordinate 16,820,193, forward strand.
TGGCACTCTTCCGCCTATTCAAACCTTCAAAGCCACTTCCGGTTTAACTGGAAATGAAGTCAACCTTTAAATTTTAAATGGAAACTCTTTATTAATATTTACTTCTTAAATTCTCTAGAAAATTCTCTTTTCAATGACATAAAACATATTACCATATATTTTAAAAAGAGCCCCCTGTAAGTAATAGTAGAAATTAACAAGAAATATCATAAACCTAATTTCTAGTCCTGTATATGTCATGAAAAGTTATATTAAGTATGCCTTGGAAAACAATTTATTTATTTCAATCTTCATAATTATTTTTTACACCATCTGACATTTTGGTCTAATAAAAGCAGAAATAATATTTTTGTTTTTCACGGCATACTAGAGTGGTCTTGACTAAACTTCTCATGACTTATAAGGGTCTAAAAATTACATTTTATGATATATATCTTGTTAATTTCTACCATAACCTAATAAATAATTAATAATGAATGACTAATTAGTCCTCGCGTCGTAAATCCCTCGCCGCTCCGCTCCTCGTCATTAAAAAAAACTCGACGTTTGGGCAACAATAGTAGCTGTTGATAATATACTACATATTTTGTATACACTAGCTCATTGCTGTACTATAACTACTATGTATGTACACATATTGTAGTTATTTGCACTATATAGTTTTTTTTTGCAATATAAAATTACTTTAAAATTATGGCTTCAATTTCAGCCCGCAGTTAACCAAAATACGAATTGTTATTCCGAAAGTTATTTTCCAGATGCGGCCGTCGCGCCCGCCGTTCGCAGCGTTGAATAATAGTCCAACTTTTTAAAATAATAATTTAATTACAAAATGCAAGTGTGAATTTTCCTGGTTATATAAAGCTAGTGGCGTAGCATCGATGTGGAAAGCTTGGATTAAATTGTAACTAGTAGATGACTTATACTCATTTGTTCATTTATTCACAGAAAAAGACAATTACATACTTAGGTAGCATAATAACCGGTATTTTGCTTGTTCCAAAAATATGGGTCTACTTAAAAAAACAATTAAAAAAAATCTGTTTGTGACAAATTTTACTGCACTTCTACAATTTCATCATCACAAAATCATAAATATTAAATCGGATACATCAGCTCTTATTATCATTAAAAAAGGGAAGATATTCCATTGCTTTTTCTTTAAAAAGAGCTACTTATTTGGTATTTTTCTGAGGGTCCGTCCATGTGCCAAATGCCCTTGGCCCAGGTTTGGCTCATTATGCTTACCATGTTAAGTTCTCACACCCACACCAGTGGCGGTTCGTCAGGTGAAGGGGCTCTTCACCAAAAAAAAAACCAGGAGGAAAATTTTTCGACATTATTAAATATTAATGTACCAATACAGCTACCATTTTAGTCTTTAAAAAATAATTATGTTCGATTTAATAATATTAATTTAATCCGAATGTAGCTTAGCATAATAGGGCCACGGTTAACTCCGATGGACAATAATTATAAACACTCGTGCATTTTGGCGTGCCCCAGCCGGCCGTGTCCGTTAGCCCAAAGCAAGTGAAGAGCCAACGCCCAACATGGCTTTGATATTCACCGTTACTATGATAACGTGACGTCAGTCACGCAAACATGTAACAATTTGCAATATGATGAAGGGCAATATAAAAAAAGATCAGTCGTATGCACCAATGTTTTAGCATTGGCTCGCCTACCCTTAAGGTAATTATTTTAAGGCTTCGCGGAACTTACGGTTATAGATTTTTACGTGATTTACAAAGTGATTTAAAAAGTTTTCGGTTAATTCAGTAGTGTACATACGTACCTACTTAGTTGTGTGTTTAAAAAATGAACTCAATTAATGACATAGTTTGTAATTTGTTTTAAACTCCATTCAGTCGTTGGACAGATGAGGATAAGAGAGACGTTTTGTAACACGGTTTTTTATTCGATGTTTGTTTAAGACCCACACCCACTCTGTGATGCCAGTTTCTTGCACTAGTTTGGGTAGGTCAACGGGGAGAGGGTCGATGTCATTCGGTTCCAGTTTTGGTTGCCCTGGCCTCTTCCGATCTAGTAACTCGCAATGACAAACTATTTGATATACTGTTTCCGTAACTTGTCCTCATAGTCTATAGTTACGGTATCCTTTGCATTTAGTGCAAGTGATTTTTGACAGCTATGTGTCCTATCAAAATTCCTGTAGTGGTTCTCAGCTGATTTATATGCATCTTTTATTAATCTCGGATCTATACACTAAAATATTCATGGATCATTTAGGACTCTGCAAGAAGCCAAATATTGCTCCGTTAATTACGTGGATAGTTTATCTACGATACGCCTATGATTTCATTAAATCCCCGTCCGCGGTTATTAAAATAAAAACGCAGCCTCGGGCATTCGAATCTGGTTTTTTAATTTAAAAATGGCGGCGCAAAACGCAAAGAGACACCTATGGGAGCGGGCGGGATAATTTATTTAAATTACATTTGCCACAGCCGAGCCGTCCGGCAAGATTTCGTTTTGTGCAATCCGCACGTATCCCGAATTTCTTAATAAGTTTTTAAAAACAATTCGAATTTAGTTAGACGGAATTCGTTTTGATTGATTCGAATTTTTATCTTATCAAACAGAACTATATACAGGGTGCCCCATAACTTATGGGCCGTAGAGTAACTGGAGATACTAGACATCAAACTAAGCCGATTATGTCATATAAGTTTTTTTTTTCTGATAATTAAAATATTAATTTAATTATGCACTATGTTTTTTATGCTTTGGGATGTTTAAAGGGAAATATCTCGAAAACCGTTAAAGATATTAAGATCAATCAAGTACACCTTTTTGACTCAGAAAATGCCCTTCTTTAAGAAACTCTAATTAAGAAACACCTCATATCACAGGTAAGAAAAATAATCATAGATTTATGAAGCCCAGTGTATGCAACTAGCGCCCTCTAGTTTGAAACTTAAAAATTTCTACAAATTCTTATTTCTTGCTCATAAAAACATAATATTGCCAACTTTCAATTCGATTTATTAAACCGTTTTAAAATTATGGCTTATTTTCGAGAATAAACTTTTACTTTCAACACCCTGTATCTCTAGAACGAGTAACAATCCGAAAAAACGTATATTATTAAACAATGCAGGCCGCACCACGACAAAATAAAATTATACGTAAAGAATGGCGCCGTTCAACTGACGATGCTGTCGCATTGCATGAAAGCCAGAGTAGAAGTTGTCAAAGTTCGAATATATACCAGTAATTTTACCTTTTTGACTGTACATTTGTAAAAAGATAAAAAATGATCGTAAATGATGTAAAATTATGGATTTTTAAATTTGTTTACGATTTATCTTAATGGCAAAACTTATTATTTTCCTTAAAGTTTATATACTTTGTGTACAACCAAAATTTAATAAAATTAGTTTGTCTCGAAAACCACAAGAAACTGGTTAATAAACAGCACGGAGGCATTAAGCGCTCAGTTTCAGTTAACTGGGGTATTTAGTCGCCATCTGGGTGCTTCATTAAACCCATCCCGGCCACGGTGTACTGGTCAAAGTTTCAATTTGCCACAAGCGCGGCTTTATACGCGCCATATACGTTACACAGGGTTTATTAATTCCATTAGATGAATTGATGAGTCCTTCGTCCTTTAAAAACGACAATGGTTAATATACGGTGCAAGCAATCGAGTTGCATAACTTACAGATTCATTCCTGAGGCCTTGTATCTACGAGGGGCCAAATACGGATTTAATTTTTTGTTATGGGGGAGGGGATGCTCCTAAGAAAAATGTTTCCGAGAAGGGGGGGGTTAGTAAAGGTGTTCAATCCAGTGTTTTATACTAGCAAAATCGATTTTTTTAGCGGAAAAACTCATAATTACATCTACCTGGACAAAAATCACAAAGATAAAGCAGCTAATTTTTCAAGGCAGCTCAAGGTGGGTCAAAAGTATTGGCAACAATTATTTGAAAAAAGAGGACCAAAGATTTCCACAGACATACTATTTCTCTTCGTTCATCAAACTGGCAGAAGGGATGTTGGTTCAAAAATACTCCACTAGGAATATATACAGTATCTAAGTGGACCAGAACTTCAGCGAAAAGAATTGGAATTGAGACGAAGAAACATAAAATAACGAATCATTCTCATCGATCTTCCGCTGTGTCTGCCCTATTTAAACAAGGTGTTGGGGAACAAGCTAACAGGCCACTCAAATGCAAATTTCCTGAAACCATGTCTGCAGCTAGATCCTAATCATCATCTGAAGCATATCGAAAAATTTCAGAACAATAAAAATCACAAAAATCACTCGCCTGACGGCTGGTGTGAATAATGTCATTCGCGAAATTGCCAAGCAACAAACTTTTATACCAGTCGATATCGCACCGCACCGGTGTAAATATCCAAAAAGAAAGTAACGCGGTGTACTGCCCTGTGTTCACCGACACCGTCACAACTACCGCCGCACCGCGTTGTTCTGGGGGATCCTTAAATCATATATTGACGTTGACTTTAAGTATTAACCTAGTTTAACTGGGTAATTGCATTATACAGGGTGTTCCTTAATGACGTGCTAATATTTTAGGATGTGATTCCTCAAGTCATTTTATAAAGAAAAGTTCATATAAACATATGTTCTATGTTGTAATATCTCCGAAAGTACTTTAGATCATCTTTTCAATTTTGGCATGTGTTAATAGGACATAAAAGTTATTTTTTGTCCCACCAGTGGCGTCCCTGCAAACATTTCCTCTGATATTTTTTAGAAAAAAAGTGGTACGCCACTGACATTTTTCCATGTGGATATAATTTCTGATTAGCCTGGTCAATTCTGCATAAAAATGGTCTCTTGCATTTTTCTCCTCAGGCACACCGTTCTTAATTAAAATAATTAAATTAGCTCTACTATTTATTATTATTTACATTGATAATACAAAATTTTGTTTTATAAAAATTGTTGGAAATGACCACCTTCATTTAATAGGCATGCTTTCGCCCTTCTAATTTAATTTAATTATTTAAGTTAAGAACGGTGTGCCTGAGGAGAAAAATACAAGAGCCCATTTTTATGCAGAATTGAGCAGGCTAATCAGAAATATTATTTACATGGAAAAATGTCAGTGGCGTACCACTTTTTATTAAATATCAGAGAATCACACCCTAAAATATTAGCACATTATAAGGGAAAACCCTGTATAATTAATATGCATGTATTCTGCTAAACTAAACAGTACTTAAAGAGGTGTTTAAATTTTTTAACTACCTCGCTATTCAACTACTTACGGATAATTATTCACCATTTTCCTCGCTAGCTGAGATTTAATCCGTTCCTGATTAATAGCAGATACAACGAACGAGTTAAGCATTTTACATGAGCCCTTCTCAACGGCCAATTTAGCAGACTGGGATCGCGTTCTCTCTCTCTTTCTCATGGGAATCCATATGGTTTAATTTATGAACGCGACTTATTTTTCTTTTAATTAACACCTAATTCTAAAGGTAATTTTCCGAGCTTTTTATTGCTTAAAATAATTTATAGTAATAATAGTTATAGTCTATTTCAGAAAGGTGTAGAGTAATAAAAGCTAATTAGGTATGCAAAAGGACTACAGAGTGACCCAACGAATATTTAAGCCACTTTTATAATTTGGCATTGATTGCATTGCAAAATTCTTTATTTTCATCAAGTGCAGGTAGTACCACACGGGCTTGGGTTAATTTATGGGTTTTGCCTATTGTTATCCATTCACAAACACTGAAAATGGTGTGACAAAGGCGTGCATTATGTACATAGTATTAGGTACACTTATTTTTTATTAAATATAAAAAAATACAAGAAATACATTATACAGAAATTAAATTTTGAAATATCATAATATTCTTCGTCATCTGAGGAACTGTCACCTCCTCCTAACGAAATCAAACGTGGCGTTTTTGTTGGTATATGTCATAACATTAGTTTAACCACATTTATATTTTATTAAATATTATTTTTAAAAAATCAAAATACAAAAAATACATTATCTGAGGAACTGTCATCTCCTCTTGACGTTATAATTAACGGGTCGACGGTCCGATCGATCAGGTGGTCATGATCCCACATTGTCTCCTCTTCTTTAATGACCTGATGGACTGCTTTTCGCCAGTTTTCTGGTATCACTTCCGTAATGGCTTGATCAAATAGTAGCTTAACGTCTTTCATTTTGAATGTCGTGTTGTGTCTTGCTACAAATCCTTTCACTTTTTTTTTGCTTGCTGGGGTTGGCGGAAAAGCCAGTATACTTAGGCCTATATGAGGCCCATTGTATCCCCTATCGTCTGGGTAATGTCAGCCAGACGGGAGCTACAGTTTAACGTAGAATACGAACCACTCCTTCTTTATCAAATTATCTTTTTTTTCTTTGGTTAGTTATCATAAATAATTTAATGCATAAAATTTACCTGCGCCTATGGCCGACACCGAAATTGAGCCGAACTAGACGGAATTTCCCATTTATTACTCTACACCTTATTGAAATAAACTATAGTGAATATGGCTGTAAATGTACAAAATTGACAGTAATTTACGACTAAAAATATTTATTTTATACATAAAATTTACATACCCTATTTTATACATAAAATTTGCATAGCCTATTTTATAATAATAAAATAGCATAGGATATTGGAAAAAAATAACGAATAAATAAAATAATGAATCTTATGGAACAGGCAGTGTAGGTCATTTAAGGTAACCAATGTATTTTTCATAAAAATGACAAACCATCATTTTAACAAGACTACCGTTGGGTTTAAAAACACTTACATCGTTCCCAAAAAAATACTGCCAAATAAAATGTATTTCATCGGTGTCGACTTATACTGATAGATATTGACATGAAAAAATTGGATCCAATATAAAAGTTTATTGGAATTCCCGCAGAACGTTTGCCATTTTATTTTTGCTTTAAAAGCGGTCGGAACAATAGGGGAAGGGGGGTTAAATGACGACTGGGGTAATAAGGTGTCAATAAATTCACTTACGAAATAAGTTTTAGGCTCTCGGCAGTGTGTGGTGATTGTTTGGATAACTTTTCAATTTCAATAAAATGGGCCTACTTTGTTTGTCTGTATAAAATCAATTTAAATATATAGAATTTTGTAGTTTGAATAAGATATTATTTACGTTTTATTATTTTGAGATACTCTAAAAAGTAGCCAGGTATACCATACCAGAACCTTAATTTCCGTGACAAGAAAAGTTAGTTAAATTAACCTCAAGAGGAAATTTAGTAATTAATACTATATTTTATTGCTAGATCGATTCCGGCATTGGTATTTAGTTACTTTAGTCATTAGCAAACTACCTGTGTGTTGGTTGAAAGAGTATGTTTGTTGCCAATACTAATTTTGTTGTTAATTACAAGAATTATAGCAATGTTGTCTTGACAATCGTCTAGTATGAATATGGGGTGATTTGTATAATTGTAAAGATACAGTACAATCTCGGTAACGTGAACACAAAAAATTCAGTTCATATTAGAGTTCATATTAACGGAACGTTTATATTAGCGAAGTTTACAAAAAATACATATAAATACATATGTAACAACTTATTATTATTGTACCTAATTGAGCAAACTGTAGATTGTAATTCCATATTTTTTTTTTATAGTAAAGTTAATCCTAAACCTTTATTAACATCCTCTATGATTTTTGCTTTTTCGGAAAGAGAAAGGCATTTTGATTTTCCTTTTACATTGACCACTCTGTAGTATGAAATACATACAAATTGGTTAAGAAAAAAAATATTATGTTCATATTACTGAGTCGTTTATAAGAGTGCATATTCATATTATCGCGATTGTACTGTAATAGGTATTAATCAAAGTTAACGAAAATATGTTTGAATTACATATATCTTTAGCAAAATGATAATACTTTTGTCCATAAACAATTAAAGGGAAAAAAAATTGTGATTTTGATCGTGACTTAAGTGAATAGTCTGAAGCTTTTTGTGTCCTATTTTCACATTTCCCATAACAATTACCGGGCTGCTTAAAAAGTCAAAACCAATCACACACAAATGTACTGCCCTTTGGAAACTCCAATTTAAACTGAAGTGGCCGGCTAAATAAACAAACAAAAAGGCATTTTTACATTAGGTGCAATTTTAAGAAAAATAACTGAAAGCGCTTTGACAATGTTCTAATCAGCTGATGCAAGTTTTCCCATTTAAAACCTAAAAAAAGAGATGCCTTAAAAATATTGTATTTTTTTTGTTTTGTTTGTGTTTTATGTTCCATTTTTATAAAATGACTTTATATTAACGACTTTTTAATCTAACCAAATGCAACAAATTTCATACAGCTTTTATATTTTAAATACAGGGGATGTTTTTTTGTTTTTTTAATTGCAGTTGCAGATAAGAAAATTTAAATAAGAGCAATTCAGTTCTATAAGGAATTGAACAACCCAAAAGGTTGATTAAAATGAGTTAAAATTTAGTGTTTTTGTTTTGTATTGCATAGGTATGTATTATAAAAAACATGAGAGAACAAGGACATTAAAAATAATTGTTCCTGAAGAAACCATAATTCCCTGATAATTTATTCCAATTAGTTTACGCATACCTAATAGAGTAGGAAGTAATATTTTTCGTTACCAAGTAAGTATAAATTACATATGACATTTTTTTTTAGAAATAAAACATACAATATTTTTAAGTTATTTCTATCACATTGCTAATTTTGCCATACTTTATAAGCAGTTTATTTAAACGTTCTAATGTAAAACTGCAATGATAAAAATATAAATTTTTTACTTATTTATGATTTAACTTCTTTCTTACAACTATAATGTACAGAAAAAATATAATAAACACAGTGTTGTGACTACATACGTGATTGTTACGCACTCTATGAAAATTTCAAATTTGGCCCAATTAAATTATTGCTTTGACAATATTTGTAGATTGCATCATTAACAAAAACGATATTTTCTTGAATTTTTTTTTTAATTTCCCACATTTATAAATTAGTTTTGAAAACTAAAAGGTATGATTTAAAAGCAGAAGTATTATGTAAAAATTGCTTTAGATACCAGTATATAATATTATAATATCGTTGTACCAACTAAAATTTGTAGATTAGGTTGGTTCATGTAATTAATTAGCTCAACAGTTCATGACGGCAATTTTTTTTTAGTTGTATAGATTAATTTTTGGGTTGAGTCCGATTTTACGAAAATAAATGGCTGTCAGAACCAAATTTTAGTCATTTATAAGACGTTATTTTTAAGAGTGTATTATATAAAAATTACATGTTATTGTTACACATGATTTGGATTCGGAGATCGAAGATATGAATTTTCCCCATAGATAATTAACAAAATGTAGAATGCTGACGTCCCGTAAGTCCTGTTGTACATTTGAAATTTGCACCGCCCTGGAGCGAATATGATAAACATTAAAGAGTTTACTGGATCACAAAACAAACTAATTTATATTTTTTTTATTTTTTTTTTTAAAAATGGGGAAACTCAAAGTCGAAAGTCTCAATCATTGATTGAGACTTTCGACTTTGAGTTTCCCCATTTTTAAAAATTAAATAAAGTCTCTTTGAGAAATGGACTACTTCTTTGAACAAACTAATTTAGTTAGCTTGAAGAAATAGTCCATACTTAAAGTGGACTGGAAATTTAGACGGTAAGAAATAAGAACACAAAGTTTTCCTCCACCGTTATATTATAGACATATTTTAAGCAACTTCTCTACATGTTTCGAACACAGAAGCATTCATCTTCAGAAGAATAAATAAAAGAAGAAAAATCAAAAAAGGTCTTTTTAGAAACGAACGCGGTAGCGTCGAGCTTAAAAATTTTTTTCCCTAAAAAGTGTTTTAAAATGAATAAATCTAATAAAATTCACTTTTTCTACTACTTTTACTCGTAAACCAACATGAGGTTTCCATCCAGTTAGGATTACATTTTAATAACTTTTTAATAGTCATCTTCCTCACACTTACTTCCACTTCTCTCTATATGTTCTCAAATGACTAGCCAACAATTTTCTTTTGCTTAAATGATTATTCCCATTCACTTCAGTTTCATCTTTCGACAGTTTTTTCACACAAAGATGTTAAACTTTTCATTCTACCTTTACATTTTTTATAGTGCCTTAAGCCTCAAACCCACATATTTTTCTCTTTCTCACAATGCAACGTGTGTACCTGTTTTCTCACCGTTCTACTCATTTTTACATCGAACCTACAAGTGTGTTGCTCAGTTAGGGTGATATCTACTGTTTTTTTTTCTTTTACTTATTCTCCTAAAGATGAATGCTTCTGCGTTCGAAACATGTAGAGAAGTTGCTTAAAATATGTCTATAATACAACAGTGGAGGAAGACGTTGTGTTCTTATTTCTTATCTTCTAATTTAGTTAGATTAAATTTATCGAACAGTGGAAAGCTTGCTAGAAAGAAGCAGGTAAGTAAAAATGCTGCTAGCTCTTAGGCTATAAATGTATTTTTTTTAGTACACCTCTTTTGGAGAGAAATTGTTTATAACAATGAATTTTACTGTCACGTAATTCACCTTACATTTCCGACCTTTCCGAATTTGATTGGGTGTAGTTTTTTCCGACATCCATAAAATCTTCAATAGAGAACACATACTACGCGATAAGCTCACAATATATAAGTGACCCATCAGCCACGTATGTCACGTACGCCCCAAGATATTCGAAAAGTTTTTTCCTCCCCGCCGACGCGCGATATACGATATTGTATAAAATCGGAATCAGGACGGGCATTTCGATTTCAATCCTCGTGCGCACGACAAAGTAAATGGATCTCGGGTACGTGCACAGACTGCCGGGGCACGCATTGTCTTTTTTGCCGAAGGGCCTTATCGAATATATCTCGAATATAATCTGGTTGATATCGAAATCGGGACTAGGCCGGGCTATTATTGTGTATTGGGGATGCAGTTAGAATTTTTTTTTATTCGATATAAAGGGTCTCGATGAAGTAAAAATTAATAGTAAGGGCGCTATATATTGTAAAATTATTTCGTAGAAAATTACTTATCTTGGAGCTTCAACATGACATTAGTAGTATAGTCTGACACACAGTAACTTAACCGGAGCGAAAAGGCGAGGAGCAAAAAATTAGGTATAAAATTTAAAACCAAAGCGGGCCTAATTTATTTTTGCCTATGTATTAAATTAAAACAACATATATTTCTGCGAGTTTTTTTTTAAAATCTATATTTAGTAGTAAGCCAGCTGACAATATCGCAAACTTTTTTGCATTCGTTAGGTAATTTCAGAACCGTGTGTCAGACAATAGATAATAATAATATTTTTATCTAATATTATATATATACAGGGTGATTCACGTTGAGTGGCCTATTAGAAGATCTCGGAAACGAGTAAACTTATCTTTCTAAAAATTTGATAGCAGGCATAATTGGCTTTGAGCTTTTAAAACATTATCTTTTGAGGTTTTGGTTACTTCCGGTTATACCGGAAGTTAATGCCAACTTTTCTATTTCAAATGGAACACCCTGTATATTTTAGCATTTTTGATTACCTTATTAAAATCTAATTAACTTTTGTTAATATTAATCTATTTCTATCTCTAACCGTTTTTGAGATATGAATTATAAAAGGATTTTTTTGTGCAAAAACGCTCCGAGAAGAAAGTTTAGTAACTCTAAAACTAATAAAGGTAAACATTTAAAATTTTGTAAGCTTTTAAGTAATACATAGATCTTTAGTTTAAATTTCTTGAGTTTCACGTTTTTTATACACAGAGTTTTTAAAATTGTGCTAATTTTTCCATTTAAATAAATGTGCATAAGTCAATTTTTGCAAATGGAACACCCTATTTTAAACTTACTAACGTGTAGAGAATTCAATTTCCTATCTAAATGCCTTATATGTTACAATTCACATTTTTAGTCGTTTTGGAATTCAGAGCAATTTAAATAAAAAATCTTAAAATTTCTGTTTGTGTTAATGCGACATTATTTTTGAAAAGAAGACTGCGACTGGGATTTTCGTTTAACTTTAAAAATTAGAAATAGCTAAGCAACGAACATAGGCGCTTAATAGCAAATGATAACAAAGCTCAAAGTCAAACGAAAATCCCAGTCGAAGTCTTCTTTTCAAAAATAATGTCGCATTAACACAAACAAAAATTTTAAGATTTTTTTATTTAAATTGCTCATAATTCCAAAACGACTAAAAATGTGGATTGTAACATATTAGGCATTTAGATAGGAAATTTAATTCTCTACACGCTGGTAAGCTAAAAAATAGGGTAATCCATTTGCAAAAATTGACTTATGCACATTTATTTAAATAGAAACATTGGCATAATTTTAAGAACTCCCTGTATAAAAATCGTGAAACCTAAGTAATTTAAACTAAAGATCTATGTATTACTTGAAAGCTTACAAAATTTTAAATGTTTACCTTTATTAGTTTGAGAGCGTTTTCACATGGCACCATATATCGCGCGCGACAAATGGTCGCGATATTGCTTTTACACCAAATTATGTGTTTTCTAATGAGCCATTTTCACACACAAGCGATATAAGAGAACACATAATTTGGTGTAAAAGCAATATTGCGACCATTTATCGCGCGCGATATATGGTGCCGTGTGAAAACGCTCTTCGAGTTACTAAACTTTCTTCTCGGAGCGTTTTTGCACAAAAAAATCCTTTTATAATTCATATCTCAAAAACGGTTAGAGATAGGAATAGATTAATATTAACAAAAGTTAATTAGATTTTAATAAGGTAATCAAAAATGCTAAAATATACAGGGTGTTCCATTTGAAATAGCAAAGTTGGCATGAACTTCCGATATAACCGAAAGTAACCAAAACCTCAAAAGATAATGTTTTAAAAGCTCAAAGCCAATTATGCCTGCTATCAAATTTTTAGAAAGATAAGTTTACTCGTTTCCGAGATCTTCTAATAGACCACTCAACGTGAATCACCCTGTATATATATAATTGTTTACCCATTTGTAAATTACATTCGGATGATGTAGAGTATTTTGTTCAACCAAATGAATAAAACAATAGGCCCTAATAGTGCAGACATCCAGTTTAGGGATTTGGATACTGCTCAATTCTTAAATTAAGCGAACATATACACTACAGTATATTGATATTATGCCTATAGACAGTGGCGTATTTAGGGGGAGGGCTGCCGGGCTGCAGCCCCCCCCCCCCCCCCCCCCCCCGAGCTTAGGAGCTCGGGTCTAAAAGTCTTGTAATCTCGTCTCACGCTAGGACTCTTAATTTAAATTTTTAAATAATGTATTTGTGGCTTAGATTATAAAGGTCTTGTAGAAAATGTTTAGTTTTTTAACTTTTCCTTCTAAAAGTCCTGTTTTATATAGAGATTAAGATTTCAGATGCATATCGTTTTAGTTATTTATTTGTACGGTAACTACTAGGTTCGATAAAGTAAAATACTTGTTAAAGTGGATATGTATCAAAAAAGGTATATTGGTTACTTGTAGCTTCATCATAACAATCTAATTTGATCTTATCTAATCTCTCTTAGACCCTAATCTACTATATTACAATCAATTTTATTTATACTACGTACTAACCTTAAACTATGAGAATAACCTTTAGATTTACACGGTATATTATTATTATAGTTTATTAGTAAATACAACCTCACGTCTTGGCAATGAGTATTAACCCCTGTCTTAACCTTGTAATGGTGTTCAATGTTCAGCCGGAACTATAACAATAATATTAAACAATTTGCTATTCTATAATAAAGGTAAAATAATGGATTAGGTATTTTTACCTTACAGATTTATGATATAGTTTTAAAGGAAAACGAGTAAAAAGAATAATATTTTTAGTGTTTTTCTATTATATACTTGTCTGTTCCGTTTTCCCTTTTTAAGAGCTATTTTAAATCAACTAAAAAAAAACCCAATGCAATAAAATATTTTTACAACAAAAACAAAAAACAATTAGGTATGTTGAAGAAGTGGTCCATTCTTAAAGTGGAGTTACTTTATAGGAATAACTAATTAGACCTGGTAAAAGCATGAAGTCTTTCTCCACTATTTTATTAAAGTAATGAAATTAAATTCTAGTAGATACTCTACATGTTTCGGGTGTAGTAACACCCATCATCAGGAATAAGATACAATGAGAAAATAGTTGTAAGAAAAGGAACAAAGTTAAATAGTAGTGAACATCGATGGAACTCTCATCGAGCCATGAAAGATAAAATGTTAAGAAATGGGTTAGTGATTTAAGATTGGTATACTTGAAGATCAAAGGTAAAGTCTTGACACCGACCATGGGCAACAGGTAACAAAGGCAAAAGGGGGCCCATTTGGGCAGAGAGAAAAAAATATAAGAAAAATGGATCCAGAACTCTCATCCCAAAAAAAAACATGGGGAGAGTAAGAAAGGTGGTGTAGAAAGAGAGAAAAGTTATTTATTTAAAACTTGCTTAATTAGTTAGCTTAATTAGGTATTTATTTTTAGAGAAAAATTAAAGTAAAAATTTTAATTGAAACATTTTTTATGGAGAAGTTGATAATTTAAAATAAAGAAAAATAGTGCGGGAAAAAACGAGAATGCTTTATTATGAATATACAAAACGACACTTAAGAAGGAATATTTCAAAACCTAAGTATTTGCACCAAAAACTGCTCTTAGATCTACGCTCCTAAAATACATGATTTCTGAAAAAATCATCAATTTTGGCGTGGTGAGCGATATTTACTTTATTTTTAATCATAGAAAACCGAGACCGAAAAACGCTGGTTAGAGTCATACATACGTCTTATGTTAAAATTTTGGATCAATATTCATATTTTTCACAAATATAAAAAAAAATTTTTAAATAAAAAGCCAGCTGGGAATATAAAAAAAAAACATTTACAAAAACAAATTCAATCCAACCATGCAGAGGAAGAGAGATAATAATTTAATTTTCTAAATTTGATAGTATTAGGTGAATTTTAAACATAATTTGGACGTGGTCCCGAAATTTTTTCGCCTGCGGCGCTTTTCGCCTTCTTCCCTAAGTACAATATCATGAAATACATATAGTTCCGACTGTCCCTCTCTCCAGAAAAAAAATGTCCTACTTACGCCCACTGAGCCCCCCCCCCCCCCCCGAGCATATTTTCTGGCTACGCCACTGCCTACAAATAATAGTTAGAATATCAGAGGCATAGTAAAAAAAATTATTAATGGTGCGAAAAGGAGGGGACAAGGAAGTAGGGGATATGCTAGTTAGATCATAACCCTTAATAGCACTAACATAGCAATAAATAACACTAATACACAAAGAAAGCGCTAAAAACTCTTTTTTGTTAAAAAAAATTGTGCTGAACAATATCAATCGCAAATTATAATTATTGTAAAAAATATAGAAATAAAAAAAGATTTTTAATACAGAATAATTAATAAAATAATTCTCGCCGACACGCACAAAAAATTGTTAATATCGCAAAAGTTGGCGACAATGAGGCGCGCCCTCATATATAAAACATTTTCATCGGGACCCACATTAAACCTCTTTCGGCACGCATTTAACTAATTAGACCTGGTGAAATAAAGCCACAACTTTAATTGGCCAACTTTTAAATGAAAATTAGGCACGGCAAATATTTGACCCGCGTCATAAACCCCTGTTTACTCGTTTATTTAATAAATCGCGCGGCAGCGCTGAGGGTATACTCCTGTTGCAAAGGAGACAAAATTACCAAAAATTATATTTAAAAAAAATCCTTAAAATAATTAAAACTTATCCAGCATCTCTATTGGAAATTGTCTCTACTTATGCCTTGTACCTAAGGTTACCCCCTCAAGAGTCCTTTGAACAAAATCCCCTTTCTCGTCATGTATTTATGTAAGATGTCGCCGCCGCGCCGGTTGCCAGTCGGTTCGGTGGTTTATTACCTCCTAGGTTCTTTGCTTTTTTTCGCTAAGCGTGTGTTGTATTTTGGGTTTAAAGGAATAACATTTTAGAAACGTTTAAATGTTGCTTAACAAAAACCAAACGCGGAAAAAAAATATACACATATACTAAATTCCTCTAAAAACGATGCTGACCATTTGGTTTCAACCAAAACCCCCCTATACACACACACGCACATTTTAAAAACAATTTACTTTAAAGTCTTAGGCTGTAGTTTGTAATGTTACAGTGGCGTATTTAGGGGCTGCCGGACTGCAGCGCCCCCCCCCCCTTCTTTGAGCTCAGAAACTCGGGGTCTAACTGCAAACTAATTTTTTGTCTTACACCTTTTACTAATAATTTATATTCGGCCACATTCCGCTACATTTTAACAAATTTTCAAAGTTCACTATTATCAATAGTCGAACTTTGCTACGTCTGGCAACAGTGTTTCTTGATCATCATAGTGGCACTAACAACTAAGCTTGAGCTGTACGCCAAGCCGGCTATGCACCATAATCGAGTTGCACCGTTAGTTTGTTGAAAACGCGCGCAAAACCTAAATTTTTTAAATTTTTTTTTTGGAACATTCCCTTTTTAATCCATGTAAAAGTTTTTACCTCTATTAGGTGGGCTGAAAAGTTCGTAGGCTGACTCATAGATGGCGTTACTAGAATTAAATCCATGTGATTTTTACTTAGTACTAACCTTCAAAAGATACGTGTATAAATTTCACAGCTGCCAGATAATTATTTCGTGAGATTGCAGTGAGTGAAGCAGCTTTTGTTATTGTGAAAAAATGGATAAAAAAGAATTTCGTATATTAATAAAGCATTGCTTTTTGGCAAAAAATATATATATACAGTATTCACCTGAAGACGACTGGAGATACTTACCAGTTGAAACGTTGTGATGTAAAACAAATTAAAGACAATGCAAGTCCAAAACTATTCTATCATTCAAGAAACATCATTGTCTCCAACCTTCAAACAGACAATATAGGAAGTCATAAAAAAATATTAAATTTATTACTGTATCTACATTTGTAAAAATATGCAAAACAAATTATAATTATTTAAATTTGTTTACATATTATCTTAATGTGCTTTTCTATGCGTTACATTAAAATTTTTATTGTACGTTAATGTATATATTATACAACACAGAACATACATATTAGGCCATTGAAAATATACATTTTATCAAACAGAAATGTTCTCTTATATTTAGTAATACAGTAAATAACGAGTCGGTTGTACAGTGTATAAATGTTTCCTATACCCAAAACGTTAACGGAATTTTCATATAACGAATTCTCATGCTTTCATTCTTGAAATTTACAGTAATTTATGCCTTAGATCAGGAGTCTCCAAACTTCCCAGCCTTAGGACCATCCTGATTATCCAGTAAGTTCCAAGGGCCAACACCGTTTTAATTTTCCTGCCATTATCTATATATTCTAGACTAGTCGCCGAATACGCGCCCTGAGCGACCATACTCTTGCTAAATTTGCTAGTTCAATCAGTATTGTTACGCCCGCGACACTTGATGACATCTGGTGGTTATACGCGGAAATAGGTAATGTACCCTCTCTCTATCACTAACAGGTAGCGCTCAGCAGGGCCCGCTCTATGGGGGGGGGGGGGGGGGCAACCTGGGCCCCTGCCCAGGGCGGCAAGTTGGGGAGAGCGGTATGAAAAATCTAAAAAACACCATACATCCCCGTTTTGCCTACCTACGTTCCTACGTATATTTGAAGTTTGAACCATTCCAATTCTCAGTTAACAAAATTAATTTCCTTTGTTTCGCCGTCTTATTTTTTAAACAGTGACAATTTCGATCGACCCCTTTTCTTTTTAATATTATAATAATATCAAGCAATTCCGCGACAAAGCATGCCGAACAACGCCGGCACCGGTGCTTTTTTTGGTTATGGCGGCTTCGCAGCGACTTATTTTTTTAAACATCATGTTTATAATGTGCAATTAGATTGCCTAAAAATTTTAATGTTTTTTTGTTAATTTTCACTTTGTTAGTATTTAAAATTTATTTATGTGCAATAAATACTCAATTTAAAAAAAACTATTTTTTTTTTAATAAAAATACCTACTGATAAGTGTTTTATTTTTTAAAATTAGAAAAAACACTTTTGAAACTTTTTGCGAAACTAGAAAAAAGGCGGCAATTTTTTGTTTTGCCCAGGGCGGCGTTATTGCTAGAGCGGGCCCTGGCGCTCAGACTCTGAGCATTAGTTGTCGCAGGCCTGATTTATGACATTGCCTGGCCGGATTTGGCCCGCAGGCCGTAGTTTGGAGACCCCTGCCATAGACCAAATGAGACCATCTTTAGAAATTATTTTCCCCTAATGAGAGCCCTTTTTACTGGTAATATTTTGTGAAGTAATGCCATTGGCTGCTAAAAAAATAAAATATAAAGACCAAACTAAATACTCAGCTTGTTTAAAACAATATTTCCAAAGACGTAAAAACAATCGGCCCATACCTATCAGCAAAAACATCAAAAACATTTATAAAATAATTTTGTCGTACTTAAAGCATATTCTTGCGCACAGTCCAGCGGCTAACACACACTCAGAGCTCTGGGTAAATGTTTGAGGCCCCTGGGGGCCTTTTTGCATTGTTACACCTTGTTTGCTAGGTTTGTGGTAAAATATGGGTTTGGACGTTCGGATTGTTCGTCTATTTAATTAAGGTTTTACAAAAATGTCCTTTTTGCGTTAGAGAATCTCATTATGCAAAATAAAGTTGGTAAAAAAATGAAAACTAACCACTTAGTAAGCTGAAAAAAAAGGGTAATTTTTACGCTTAAAAGTTCATCACCACATGTGAATAAAGCCCACTTTTTGACGTCCGCTATCACTGCATTTTTTCGAAAACGATTTGCATAACGCACAATCAAAAATTATGCTCAATTTCAAAGTTGATTTTCAAGCGAATCAATTTTGATTTAAAAAATTTTAAACTATGGTTTTTTTCTTTGGTAATTGCACTGTAATAGAATTTTTTATTCAAATTTCAGTTTTATGCTTATACAAGGTGCAAAAATAAGAATAGTTTTTTAACAACAAAAGACATCCTGTAGGGAGCATTAGCAACAACAACGGATGCAAGATGAAATCATACTGTAGCCTCATGTTTGCTAAACATTTTGTTTATTTAATATCTCTGATATCTGTAATATGAAAGAAAATACAGAGTTTTACACCAGAATATGTTTTTCTTGAATAAATCATAATTTTACTGGATACTTATTTGGTTCAACAAACAAATTAGTCTCGAATAAATCATAGCGGAAGGTGAAAAGTGACATTTTGTCTGAACACGTTGTCTCTTTCGCTCCGTACTTTGGGAGTAATTTTTACTACTGTAGACCTCAACATGTAGCGGGCATCGTCAATGAATATTCGAAATCGATTTATCGGTTCGCCAGAAAGTCGACTTTAAATTGAACATAATTTTTGGTTGTGCGTTATTTTTGAGGCTAAATTTATATCGAAAGACTTATCCTTTGATCCTGTTGCTCATTTTTTCCCAAAGAAAGCCCTAAACTGAAAATCTATTACAAGACGAACACCGTTTAAATCGTTAGTTATCCATTGATACCAAATTGTTTAATAAAGTATTAAAATTGATATTTGGTGACAGCACCTCTGCAACTAATTTTGAAATATTTATCTCGGTGTTCGGTAATGGCACAACCGTCAAATATACAAAAATTACTTCAGTAGCTCTTAATGAACAAACATATCTTGAAATTAGTTCAATAGTCTTAGTCGTTTTTGTATAAACATAATAAATGTAAAGCATACCCAAAGGCGACTAGACCCTTAATTTTCGGCCTCAGGGTGGTCAGCTTCTTTACCCCTTTTCTGCCAAATAAAGTCTACGATTCTTTAATTTGTATACGAAGATGTCAAAAATTTAATCTATCTTGAAAATTAGAAGCTAAAGTTCCGTTTTTATTATGTAATTATTGTAAATAAGGTGCGTATAAGTGAGAAAACATTTTCATTTGGGCTTATTGTTCTTTGCGTTTCGTCTCTCTCTCTCTCAATTAACAAAATATACACACATTTAATGAAAACAATTCTTTAACGTTCATGTATGAGTTTGTATATACAAAATACAAACCTCTCAACTACGACAACACGCTGCGGAACAAACAAAATAAAGTTTAAACCAACCGTATTTTGCTTTGTGCAAAAGTAGTTTACCTACCCCCATCCTTGTAACTAACAGTAATTTTATTATACAAATTAGTACAGAATGCTAACAAGAGCTTGACAGTAGCGCCCTAAAAGATATTATTTTTATGCAAAATATTTTAACGCTTACTCAAAATAAAATCACAACCAAAAATATAAATATTTACAATTATAACCTTGTTCATAGAACACGTAATAGTATATTATTGACCAAGGTTTAGACAGATACTATTATTGACCGAGCGTCGATTTTAAATCTCGAGGAGCGCAGCGATGAGGGATTTAAGATGTGAGGGCAATAATAGTTGTCTAAACCGTACTAAATATATTATTCTTTTCACTACTAACACATTTACAACATTAAATTATTAATTAAATTTAACATCCCTTCTTAGGGTTGCTTCTGTTTTTTCAGTCAAGTTACCTTTGCTTTGATATTTGCAGCATTTTTTTATCTTGTCAGATAGCATTCTTATTTGTCGATTCATAAAAAAATGCAAGTCTTTTTGATAAAATGAGCGAAGAAACTTTTACTGATATGTGCACTCCTCCAGAATGAGGGTGGAAGCACAATTAATGAGTTGCTACCCCAATAATCTAAGGTTTTGTATTTAAAAACCTACTCAGTATTTAAGGACTGGTGCCAAACAAAGAAAGCTAGAATCCTGGTTGTCTAAACATGACGTTTTAATATATTTTTAAAATAAAAAAAGGTCAAGTTGCCTGTTTTATATTGTTTTTGCCTGAAGCCTCTATTATTGACCGTTGTCAATAACGACGGTAAAGAATAGAGGCTTCTGGCAAGGGGTAAAGAAAAACGATTTCTAAAGTTAATAATCGGTCAATAATGAGTGATGTTAAAGCTAGTAGTGGAAAAAAATTATTATCTTCATCATCATATTAATCTTAACATTTTTTCAACATATTACATATCTGACAGAAATGTCGTTCTATTTCTGGTTGCCAGCACAAGAAGACGAGCGTTATTCAGAACGCTTTCAAGTTGCATTCAAGAACCAACTGGAACTTTGCATTTGAGTTCATGTTCTCTTACGCTGTCAAATATACCGGGTTAGTAAAAAGTACCGGAACGCTTAAATATCTTCAAAATCATCAAAGCTATGCTTACAAATTTTGGTGTTTGATGGTTTTTGGGCATGCGGAATTGAAATATGTACTGTTGCCAGAATTTCCAGTTTTGCGCTACACCTTGTCGTCTTGCTATTTTAAATGAAATGGTATATTTTAATTGCAATGCGTCTTAAACTTATAGCAAGTTTCCAAATTTTCTAAATTTTATCTCTTATAGTTGCTGAGATATGACAACAGCATTTTCAAAAAAATTAGTAAAATATTTTGAAAATTTGGGAACTTAATCAGCTTAAGACTCCCAATTCGCTCCTATAAAAATTTTAAGAGGCATTCCATTTATGATAACAAAATGACCACGTGTTGCGCAAAACTGGGAAATCTGGTAACAGTGCCGATATTATTGTTCAATTTCGCATGCCCAGAAATGCCCTAATGCCGAATTTTGTAATCGCAGCTTTAGCGATTTTGAAGATAGTTAAGCGTTCCGGTACTTTTTACTAACCCGGTATATCTTTATTGCCTGATGTTGAAAACCATTATAATCTTAAATCACAAATATCAAAAAAAAAATATATATTGGTTTGAATGTCGAGAGTATATTTTTCGGTTATAGAGTTTTATTTTGGAATTGTTAGTCAGGTTAAAATTATGTCAACATTTATTTAAGTTAATTACATAATATCTTTTTGTTGATGACCTTTTTGTTCCGTTGAACGAAACGAAAAACATAACCTAATGCACGTCTCTGGTCTCTGTACCGTCAACCCTAGGAGGGCGGACGGGGGTAGGAAATTAATTTGAGTTTTTTGTAGCCAGAACGGCCGACCGGGCCGGGAGTAATGCGACACAAAAACAAAGCGTTATATAAATAGAAGGGGTATAAATTACGCTGTTGAGCTCTGCTCTGACAGGTTTAAAATTGTCTCTCTGCTGAAGAATGATAGACGAAACGTAGTAGGAAATGTACAGTGAATGTAAAATAGGTGACAAAAATTATTTGAAACGTAATCATATTAAAATGCGTTAACCCGTTACCTTAATATACAGGGTGTCCCACCAAGAAATGTCTTTCGACTGTCAAAAATATCACTTGTATTGTTTACTAAAAAAAAATAGAAATTTGGTATCACGGCTAGTGAAAGTTGTTGGCCTAGATGTTTAATTTCGGTCTTTTCTAATCATGGCTAATGAGAGTGAATCGTATGTTCCAATTTGGAGGAATTCAGTGAGAGCAGAGGGAAAAAATGGGTTTATAATGCATGCGGTGATTAAATTCGAAGTACGTTTATGCCAGAAGCATATTTTTCCTGCAATATTGCAGAAATAACCTGAACCGCAATAATGTTCTCAACATTTCTAGTATTATACCTCCCACTGTACTTACCTGGAAAATTATAATTATAATTCCCTATTCATCTAGACTTATCTTAAGTTGGAAACGTAGGTGGTTGGATAATCTCGGCTACGTGAATTGTACACCGCGATATAGCGTCCCGATAAGGAAGTTTCTGAATAACGTTAGAACAAAATATAAGTTTCTCTCCTTGATAATGATAATGTTCATCGCTAGGAAGCATTAGGATGCGGGTAATTTTCTACTTGTTTTATTTGTAAGGATGAAGAAACTTGGCTAAAACGTACGTAAAACGTGTTGAACACATTTTTCAATACGTGTCATGACCCTCTAGGATGTTTGAGAAAAAGGGTAAGACAACCCATTAAACATATCAATTGCCTGGACACAGAGTAATAATTAGTCGTCACTGTCGCTGGACGTTTGGAAGTAAAAATATTTTTTGTAAGTGGACATTATTTTCATTTGTCTTGAAATATTTTCGTTATACTCGGAGCAGCAATATACCTACAAAATACAGGGTGATTTCTAAGTTGATACTTCTGTTTTAGCTGTGTAGAGAAGGCATTACAATAAACAACATTTTCAAATACCTTTTCTCATACATGACAGCTGTTAATCACGTACTGATAAACGTCAAACAGATATAAAAGACAGGCGGCTTAAAAAGGGCTCAATAGAAAACACGTTCTGAACGCTCAAATGCAACCTGACGTCCTTGTCTAATTAACACAGAACGACAAAGGTACATTATACTAATTTTCCGATTTTCTCCGAGTGTTTTTCTAAAAAGTTGTTTACAATAGAGCTAATAATAGGCAATATTTCTGCTTCAAATACTGTGACCCAACTCGTATCCCCCTTTGCTTTAATATCCTTGGCATCAGCACATTTTATTGCCTTAGAGCGTTTTCACACGGCACCATATATCGCGCGCGACAAATGGTCGCAATATTGCTTTTACACCAAATTACGTGTTTTCTAATGAGCCATTTTCACACACAAGCGATATTAGAGAACACATAATTTGGTGTAAAGCAATATTGCGACCATTTATCGCGCGCGATATATGGTGCCGTATGAAAACGCTCTTACAGTACATGTCTAAATGACAATTAACCTTCAGGATTTATATTTTAAGCGAATTAAAAGATTTTAGAAAACTCAATCCAGGAACTTATAGTATCGAGTTTTGAAGATAAAAGTAAAGTATATTCGAAATTACCCAACATAAAAGTTTTCCTGAACAAACCTCGATAAATAACCGGCAAACTCATAATGCTTGTAATATTGATTAAAACTTTTGAGCTATTGACGACAGCCCTGCAGAAAAGCTCTCAAGTTTCCCGACACTGTTTCGTTGTATCTGTTCTGCTTTAGCACGAAAAGTAACTTTATTTGCTTGTAATTTATTACCTTTTTGAGCAAAGTAAAAGTTTAAAAACAGCATTGATGCTTGTTTTTTTCCCCTTCGGATTTGTTGGAAAGTTTTGTATTATTGTTTTATCCTACACAGTAAAAAAAATAGTAAGAGTTTTGTTAAAACATGCTTATGGTTTCTCCTACGACCACCTATGAAAATGAGAAAAAAAGCACGGTTAATTTGGCTAGAAAACGCCAATAATCAAGGCACGCTATTTAATTTAAACATATGTAGTAAACAAACAAATCCAGGAAATAACAACAATAACAAACGCAGTGCTGAAACTACAACACTTCCCCAAGAAATGGAAACACGCGGAGATTATCCTAATCCACAAACCAGGCTCAGACCCAAAAACAACGACCAGTTACAGACCGATCAGCCTCCTGTCACACCTGGGGAAAATAGTTGAAAAATCATTTCTGCAAATCCTACAGGATAAAACCAACGAACTAGGCATACTCCCAGACGCCCAATTCGGCTTCAGAATAGACCATTCGACCATCCACCAGACAACAAGACTTGCAACTCACATAATATCAGGATTCAACAGGAAGAGACAGACAGGAGCACTCCTGCTAGACATCTCCAAAGCCTTCGACAAGATATGGCACGAAGCGATAATACTAAAAATGATAAGGGCAGGATATCCGACATACCTGATCAAAACGGTCAGGTCATTCCTAGCAGATAGAACCTTCATTGTAAAAGCAGACAATCATAAATCAGCCACCCAAAATATTCTAGCAGGAGTCCCCCAAGGTTCCCCTCTCTCGCCCCACCTATTCAACATCTACATGGCAGACATCCCACATGATCCCGAAAACCAACTGTTTCTGTTCGCCGACGATACAGCCATGGTTACAACAGCAAATGAACACCATTGCAGTAAGACCCAAAGACACATAAACGAAATAGCCAAATGGATGACTAAATGGAAAATCACCCTAAACCCACAAAAAACACAGGCCATTATATTCACCAAATCTAGGAAACCGCTACCCAGGCAAATTATATTAAATAACACCCAACTGACATGGTCCAAAAAAGCCAAATATCTGGGTTTACACTTCGACTCCAAGCTTATCTGGGAGGAACACCTGGCCCAAACATTAACCAAAGCATACAGGCTCCTACACCAGAACTATCCATTAATACATAGAAATAGCAAGCTAAACAACTGTATGCCGCCCCATCATGGTCAACACTCTGCATGACGGGGAAAAGCAAAATACAAACATATCAAAACAAATTGCTACGAATAATAACTAACGCACCATGGTTTGTACGTAATACCACATTACACAGAGACCTTAAAATGGAAACGATCCAAGACTACATCACGAACACCAGCAACAATTACTTCAACATAGCAGAACAAAGCCAGAACCCGTTAATCCGCCATTCCCACCAACCACAACTCCAGGCAGGTTCATACAGGCTACCACGACAATGAGGGACCCAGGTTCAAACCCCTCACACAACACGAACTTAATGTACTAGTTTTTAGCTAATGTTTTATCAATAATTAAGAGGAGTTATAGGCCTAGCCTCGCTTAAAATTTTAATCAATGAAGATCCTAGTCCAATTTGACAAAAAACCCCTATGAAAGAACAAATTTTAGAAAGCAGTAATTGTAAAGTGTTTAACTTATTTATCATGTATTTGTCGAGTGGTTCAGAATTAGAGTGTAAAAATATGCCTTCTGAAATTATAAAAAATGTTAATAATATACTGGAAAATCTATTACCAGAAAAAACAAATCACGCTGAAAAAAGTGTCATGTAATAAACAACAAATCTTTATCGGTAGCGATAGCCTAGAGAATAGACCTCTAGCCTACAGATCGCCAGGTCACAGGTTCAAATCCCGTCAGGAGTATTTGACTTTTTTTATAAAAACAAAAACAAAAGAAAAAAGTTATAGAATTATTTTGAATTGAAATCTTGGATTTTTTAATTTATGTTTAATGCATATTTCCTTGATTAAATTTAAAAATTTTTATTCTGGTTAATCTAGAAGTCAATCCAGGATAAGTTCTTCCTATGATATACAGGGTGTGTCAATAAGGTGTCGGGCTTTAATAGCACCTAAACTATCAAAGATAGGGAAAAAAGTGTAATACAAAAGTTAAATGGTTTGTTAGGATGCATAACCTAAAAATATTTTAAAATCTACAGGGTGGTCCTAAAAAGTGGTACTGATTAATAAAAAAGAAAATTAAATGGGACACCCAGTATAATTTTCCAGAATATGATTCAATAGAATAAGGACTTTGCAACCATCTTAAAATTTTCGAACTAAAATGCAACGTTGCCAAGTAATTAATTTTTTTCCGAAATTTTAGTAATTTTAAGGGTATCGTAAAAATATTATAGTAACCTGTGGATTACCCCTAGGCAAATATACTTTACATTGTGGGTACTTTAAGGTACGATATATTGATCGATAACAATGTTTTTTAAATCTCTTATACAGAGCGTTCGGTATAAGTTGGACAATTCGACAGTTTTAAAAATGCTTTATTTCAATTTTTTTAAATAGGACCCCACTAATTTTTTTAGGCAAAAGGATGTATCTTTCGAAAACCTTACTTTTTTGTTAAACATGTCATATATCTAAATATCATAGTTTTTGAAATATTTTAGGATTTGTATTAAATCAGGGTAAAAAAGGAAAGTTCTAATTAAACTATTTAGTCAAGATTGCTTTGGAACAAAAAATAAATAATTTTCTTTGTCACAGCTGTCATTGCAAAATTATTTCGCCAACATTTTGTGTTTAATTACTGTTTAAATTTTAGTTTCCTGAACTAACTTTATCATAACTCATATTTTTCTATTTCGATAAAGTTAGTTCGGGAAACTAAATTTTAAACAAAAATGTTAGCGAAATAATTTTGCAATGACAGCTGTGATAAAGAAAATTATTTATTTTTTGTTCCAAAGCAATCTTGACTAAATTATTCAATTAGAACTTTCCTTTTTTACCCTAAGTTAAGACAAATCCTAAAATATTTCAAAAACTATAATATTTAGATATATGACATGTTTAATAAAAAAGTAAGGTTTTCGAAAGATAAATTCATTTGCCTAAAAAAATTAGGGGGGTCCCATTTAAAAAAATTGAAATAAAGCATTTTTAAAACTGTCGAATTGTCCAACTTATACCGAACGCTCTGTATAAGAGATTTAAAAAACATTGTTATCGATCAATATATCGTACCTTAAAGTACCCACAATGTAAATTATATTTGCCTAGGGTTAATCCACAGGTTACTATGATTTTTTTACGATACCCTTAAAATTACTAAAATTTCGGAAAAAAATTAATTACTTGGCAACGTTGCATTTTAGTTCAAAAATTTTAAGATGGTTGCAAAGTCCTTATTCTATTGAATCATATTCTGGAAAATTATACTGGGTGTCCCATTTAATTTTCTTTTTTATTATTCAGTACCACTTTTTAGGACCACCCTGTAGATTTTAAAATATTTTTAGGTTATGCATCCTAACAAACCATTTAACTTTTATATTACACTTTTTTTTCCTATCTTTGATAGTTTAGGTGCTATCAAAGCCCGACACCTTATTGACACACCCTGTATAAAATATGAAAAAATAAAAAAGTGAAACTAGAAATAAAGGAAAAGCCTATTGACAAACTATGAAACCAGATATTAAGTGGAACATAATCCTAAGTATGCTAATTTCAACACTAGTGTTGATTATTTGTTTTTCAACACTAGTGTTGAAATATGTTTTTCACAAATCAATGACTTTTTTAATAATTCTTTGTGGTCGTAGGAAAAATAGTGTACATTACTCGTGTGAAAGTGATTATTCTAAAACTCGGAGAATTTTTGCACTTGGCTAACGCCTCGTGCTAAATATCTCCTCGTTTGAAAAGTATCACTTATTACGTAATATACTATTTATCAGTAAGTGTCATTTATGCTTAGGATAATAGGTCAGTTCATTAAATTCATGAGATGAAAGACTAAATTGGTAACTTGCACACCCTCTCGGTCTATCTGCAACTAATCGCACACCTTTTGTCAATTTTAAAAACAATGTCAATTTTGAAACGTCCATTCTTAAAAAATGGGACTTCATTTTAAACATTAAACATTATTTGTTCATCATATAAATCATTTTATTCTTAGCAAAACCAGTTAAAATAATGTTTGTCTGCATTTTTTAAAATAATTTATAAAATATGTGTTCAGAATATGTTAATATGTTGGTCATATTGAAATACTATTCATATTAGACTCCTTCCTTTCAGTCTTTTTATTTAGTGGATTTATAGTCTATTTCAATATGATGTAGAGTAATTAAAGCTCATTAAGTATGCAAGGAACTACAGACTGACCCAACAAATATTTAAGCCTCTTTTATAATTTGGCATTGATTTCATTGCAAACTTCTTTATTTTCATCAAGTGCAGGTAGTACCACCCAGGTTTTGGTCAATTTATGGGTTTTGCCTATTTTTATCCATTTACAAACACTGAATTAATTACTTTATATTGCAGCATGGTAAGAAGTACTCTGGAGTACTCGTCAACAGTCTGGAATCCGATGTACCACAAATATATTGATAGAATTGAAAGTGTCCAAAAAAAGTTCATCAATGCTCTTAATTTTCGTTACAATAGACAACGGCACTTTTACTCGTATAACGAGAATTTGTTATTTTATAGATTGCAATCGCTGAGGTCCAGAAGGCAGTGTTTTGATATTTTCTTTGTTTATAAGGTAGTAAATAACCTCATCGACTCTGAATTTTGCGTAAACTATGTACTTTTTAATGCTAACCCATACACACTTCGGAACAGGCTAACTTTTAGTGTCCCTACTTTTACAACTAATTACCTTTCTAACTCTCCTCTCATACGTTGCATGAGAACATACAACTATCTTGTAACGGGTGATAGAGGCATTGACCTGTTTAACACTAACTTATGTACCTTTAAAAAACTTATCAGAAAGAAAATATCTATTATCCTTTGATTAGGGAGTGCATTGCTATCACTCGCGTATCTTTAGCTTTATAATTTGTTTTTGGATTTATTATTTGAATGTACAGAATAGCCTTTTATTCTTTAGTTAAACTTATTGTGTACTTATACCGAACTTTGTAAATTTCTTTTTGTAATCCGTGTCACTCTATAATTGGTCTGCTCCAAGCAGTCTGTTGAGTGACCTTGTTTGTCTAAATAAATAAATAATTAAATAAATAAATAAATAAATAAATAAATAAATAAATAAATAAATAAAATAGTGTGACAAAGGCGTGCATAATGTACCTACATAGTATTAGGTACACTTATTTTTTATTAAACATTATAAAAAAAACACAAAATACATTATACTTACAGAAATTAAATTATAAAAAATCATAATATTTTTCGTCATCTGAGGAACTGTCATCTCCTCTTGATGTTATAATTAACAGGTCGACGGTCCGATCGATCAGGTAGTCAAGATCCCACATTTTCCCCTCTTCTTTAATGACATAATGGACTGCTTTTCGCCAGTTCTCTGGTGTCACTTCCTTATTGACTTGATCAAAACAGTAGCTTAACGTCTTTCATTTTGAATTTCGCATTGTGTCTTGCTACAAATCCTTTCACTTGCGTTCATATAAGTTCTATAGGATTTAGTTCGCAATGATATGGCGGTGTGCGCAGCACAGTTACATAATGTTTTTCAGCTATATCTTCCATGGCATATTTCATAAAACGATGTTTGTGTAAATTTGCACTTGCTAATAGTTCCTTCTTTATCAAATTATCTTCTTTTTGCTTAGTTTTCATAAATAATTTAATGCACAAAATTTACGTGTGCCTATGGCCGACACCGGAATTAAGCCGAACTGGACGTAATTTTCCATTTTATTACTTTACACCTTTCGGAAATAGAATATAACCCCCTCATCCTGTATTTCTAACAGTATGTATTGTACCAAAATCAATAAACAACCCAATAATTCTCAAACTTTTTGTAGTTCGTTGATTAAACTCAATACGAAACATCTTACTTGTTAGTGGTCTTTTTTTGTTGCTCAATAATAACTTATCCAAAGAAAATAGAGAAAATTATATCAATACGGTCGTTCCAGTCGGTATACTGGAAAAGTTTGCCTGAAATAGCTGAATTAAATTTAAAGTTTTGCTACAAAGTGGCCTTTTTTAAAGCTGAAACTGTTTGGCAAAGATAAGGGTTTGCGATCTACTTGAAAAAGTTTTTATTACCTAGTTGGCACTACTGTTAATATAATTGATACGTATAGACAGATTTGAATAAGGGTATCTTGGAACTTTTATTTAAATCGATAACTACTTTGTCTACTGATGATAAATTATGCGACGTATTTCTTTAAATGAAATAAATTATTATTTAATGTCGCTTTTTGTAAGGAAAATTATGTTGTGTTGCATAAAGCTTTTATAGTCTATTTCAGAAAGGTGTAGAGCTCCTTAGGTATGCAAAGGGACTACAGAGTGACCCAACGAATATTTAAGCCACTTTTATAATTTGGCATTGATTTCATTGCAAAATTCTTTATTTTCATCAAGTGTAGGTAATACTACCCAGGTTTTGGTCAATTTATGGGTTTTGCCTATTTTTATCCATTCACAGACACTGAAAATGGTGTGACAAAGGCGTGCATTATGTACATAGTATTAGGTACACTTATTTTTTATTAAACATTATTTAAAAAAATCAGACTACAAAAAATGCATAATTATAAAAATCATGATATTCTTCATCATCTGAGGAACTGTCATCTTCTCTTGACGTTATAATTAACAAGTCGACGGTCCGATCGATCAGGTGGTCAATATCCCACATTTTCTCCTCTTCTTTAATGACATGATGGACTGCTTTTTGCCAGTTCTTTGGTGTCACTTCCTTAATGGCTTGATCAAACAGTATAGCTTAACGTCTTTCATTTTGAATATCGCGTTGTATCTTGCTATAAATCCTTTCACTTGCGCCCATATAAGTAAGTTCTATAGGATTTAGTTCACAACAATATGGCGGTGTGCGCGGCACAGTTACACTATGTTTTTCAGCTATATATCTTCCACGGCATATTTCATAAAACGATGTTTGTGTAAATTTACTATAGCTAATAGTTCCTTCTTTATCAAATTATCTTCAAATTCAATACTTTTGGTAGTTAACCAGTCAATAATTTCTTTTTTTCTCCAAGATGAAGTTGGAGTCTTCTTGTGCGTCGTGAATGATAGCTTGCGTCATCCATAACTACTACTGAATCATCTGGAAGATATTTTATCATTTTACCAAAATAGTCCTTAAAAACATTCGAATTCATGTCCTCGTGGTAATCTCCCGAATTGAATTACGCAATTACTTGAAATTTACTAAATACTATTTTATCTTAATACCCGTTAACCTAATTCTCTAAACATTTTAGTTAGTTATCATAAATAATTTAATGCACTAAATTTACGTGCGCCTATGGCCGATACCGAAATTGAGCCGAACTGGATGGAATCTCCCATTTTATTATTCTACGCCTTTTTGAAATAGACTATAAACAATACCACTGGATAACAGCGAAAATGTTTCCAAAACCAAAATAGCAAAATCTTACCTTCTTTATTATACTAATTAACAATCTGCCTTGCAAAAGTCTCAGCTGGCTCCGGTTTTATAAATCCATGCTAATTATGATAACTACCAACCTGTCCTAATGAGTGGGAAAATTCGGCCATTAGGTGAGAAATACCTGGATTTTTTCTCTAGGTGTACTCTATAAGGGGTTTAAATACATACTACATAAATCCTAAATTGTTAGTTAGTTGTATTTCAACTACCAAAGAGCTGGTCGTATTTGAGAAATTAGAGAGTTTTGAGCAACATGTCGCGAGTTTGTTTAAATAAGTCGGATTATTTTGTGTTACTTTTATGAAACTAAAAGTCAAAAACGTTCTCTTAGCCCTTTAATTAAAAGGCTTACCACTTGTATTTTGGCTGCAAAGTTGGAAACCAGGATAAATATTGATTTCCCCATATCAGTATAGTTTTGTTGCTGTGCTATAATGTACTTATGTTTGTTTTATAAACAATTTTAACATTTTTTAACTGTTTTTAAGGTCTGATGATGTCAGTTTGAGGCGAAACATGTTACAACAAAAATAAACAGACCGTAAAAGTTTTGAGGCCGAGACTTTGTGTCTTTTTCTTACAAAATATCCCCATATCTGCTGCTACAATGTGCATATTATGTTAATTGTATAAAATTTTACAAATAATTCATATTTTTTTTTACGAGTCATTTAAAATCTTTAATAGGTATTTTTTAATTACTTGGCTGTGGTTGAATCCAATAAATAGATTGCATTGAGAAAATAAAAAAAAACAGTTAAAATTTGTTCTCCAGTGTAATTTTTGAACACTGGAAAACACCTGATTTTTTTTCCAGTAATTGTTATACCTAACAATAATTTTTTTTTGTTGCAGGTATGGTTTTGAGATGAAGTTACTTTAGTATCCAGTGTTTAAAGTTTAGCCAGTTTCAAGATAAGTAGTAGGAGTATTTAGTAGGTTTTATGTTTTGATAATAGCAACATTTTTAATCACCTGATTTATACAGACTATTATTGGGAGCACAAACTTTTAAACGTGTTATTATTAGTATTAATATTTATTTGTTCTATTGATTATCCATATGGATAAACTTTAGTCAAAGAAAAATTTAGCCATTTGTTTTTAATTACAACGTTTCAACTGTAGTATAAGTAAGTATCTCCAGTCATCTTCAGATGAATACTACGAGGAATCTAAGTATTCACCTGACAACGACTTGAGATACTTACCAGTTAAAACGTTGTGATTCAAAACAAATAAAGGACAAGGCAAGTCCAAAACTTTTCTACATCATTTCTCTATCTGTTTAGTTTCCGAGATCCCAATGCTCATATGTTGAATTTGTAACACCCTGTATAGGGTATAAAACTTTCTTCATAAAATAACCTGAGGAATCACACCACGAAATATTAGCACGTCAATAAGAAACACGCTATTTAAACACTTTACTCAAAAATCTGTCCTCTTTTCAACCAGTTTCTTTTAAATGTTTACTCTTTCTCTCTCTCTCTCTCTCTCTACAATAGAACAGAGAATTTGCATTTTGCACATGCATATCATAACAACCGATCTAAAGTACCCTCGAAGAGCTTTACCGGGTTTTTCAACTTTTAGTGCCTTTTCCGATGGGTTTTAGTTTTTAAAGTTGCAAAAAGAGCGACCTGGCCTTTCCGATATTGCCGATTTAACGGTAAGGGCCTGAAATAACTTTTTGTTAACACGAAATGTACGTGGCAGATAAAAAGTACTCTTAAAAACACAATCCGTACTTAACGCAAGATAAAAAAGCAGCCTTAAAGTATGCATTGGCATCGATCCCCTATATTTTAAATTGAGGCGTTCAGCACCAGAGGGGCCTAACAACAATAAAGGCAAATTGGAGAAAAAGCGCTTTAAAGTTTAAGCATATTTTTGATTATGGATAGAATACTAAAAAAAATTGCAAATTCTCGTCATTAGATTTTCAACAGGCAGTAAGGGACCTGATTTTTGAGGTACACTAATAAAAATGAAAAATTTTGGAAAATTTAAGGACAAATTGTGGGTGTTACAGGATTAAAAATAAAAGTCAATAATATTATTTTATGCTTAAGAATACTAAACAGAACATAACATTTTGTAATGATATGTTTTATTTTAAAAAAAGATACATTGTTTTCACATTCAGCATCTTCTACGTTCTGCTGACCTTATAAGGTTCGTTGTGATACCACACGTGTTCCGTAGAACCCACCTTCATCAGATCTCTGATATTTAGTGCGGCGTACACCGCAGAAGGATTTTAACAACTCATTCAAACCAGCCACTATTATTCAGAAACCTGCTCAGTCGTCCCAGTTGTAAGTTGCTTGGTTCCTCCAGGCTATTGAAACATGGTTCATCCAGGGCAGTGAACCTTCTTGCGAGGCCAGGGCATTCACACAGAAAATGTTGAATACTTTCTTCCTCTTCCGCATCTCTGCAACTTCTGCAGAAGTCGTTAGTGGGCATTTGCATAAGTTCGGCATGTCTACCGAAGAGGCAATCCGGTAACAACCGCAGTAATATTTCTCACGTCTTTCCGACTGTGTCTCAATAGCTATTGCGGTTCTCTTTTTATCAAGTGTGGACCACAGTTGCCTGGATGTACTACAGGTTGTTAACTCTGTCATCTGTTTTGTGCAAGCTGCTTGGCCGTGTAATCAATCTCCTTTTTGATAATTCCCAGTGGTTTGTTAACTAATTTTCTGTTAGATCAGCTGCCATGCGCCTTCTCTCGCGAGCGCATCGGCAGCCTCGTTGCCATCTATTTTTTAATATCCAGGAACCCAGCTCAGAGTAACCCGATGTTGGTTGCTAAGTGTGCATAAATTGTTGCGGCATCGCTTTACGAGCTTTGATTTGACGCTGCTGGAACCGATTGCCTTAATCGCCACCTGACTATCACTGATGATGGTTTGCCTTCCAGGCCAAGGCAATCTTGCAGGATATTGACCGCCTTCTCTTTTAGCTTATACCTTAATAAAAGCTACAACAAATAATTTTAAGTATCATCTCCTAGCCTAGTCTATTAAAATTTGATTTATTGATTAATGAACTTGACATAATATTTTTGTGTTATGGTCTAGGTAGGAGATAGGAGTTTGAAATCCTAGTTTCTTTTGCTAACCAATGTTACTTACATTGGTGTAGTTTATTACAGTGTTAAACTACGAAATCCAAAAACTTACTGTGGAAAATATGCTGCAGGTTTACCCTTCCTGTTCTCGATAATTTGAAAATCACAAAGTGCTTATATCAGAGCTTGTGGAATATATCCTACTTCGCGAGTATTTGGCGAACACATCCATCTTCCATGAATTTATTGCAGCACGATTCCAGATAGTGTGAACATAATTCTTAGTCGTTTCTTGTTTATTATTTACAGACAAAATAAATTAATTTAATGTGAACACACACGTATTCCATATTATACAACATGTGCGTTAATTAAAGTGAGGCAAAGAGCCTCCTGATGTTTACGAAATTGCAATTCCATTCCAGCCTTCTTGTTTTGTTGTCATCAGCTAGACGTGCTGGCTTTTACTTTGTTGTTCGGCTTTGTTATTAAAGTTTTCAGTCTCTCTGTGTTTTGCTAAAATCTTGTTAGGCCGTGGGCGCATTGCAGGCAGTTTTGTGGAAAAATCCTTCTACTAATGCGTTATATTTCGTTATTAAAATGTTAAAAATATATATTATCCATTTTTATTTATAAACAAGTGGTGATTACGTACAGTGGCGTATTTAGGGGAGCTACAGCCCCCCCCCCCCCCTCCGAGCTCGGGTCAATAAGTCTCATTGCAACTAATTTTTCGTCTCACACTTGGACTCAATTTAAATTTTTAAATAATGTATTCTAAGCTTAGATTACAAAGGTTTTGTAGAACACGTTTAGTTTTTCCTTTTAAAATCCTGTTTTACATAGAGATTAAGGTTTTAGACGCGTGTCGTTTTAGTTATTGATTTATGATGCAATTTTAAAGGAAAACGAGTAGAAAAATAATATTTTGTAGTATTTTTCTATTATATGCTTGTCTGTTCCGTTTTCTTTTTTTTAGAGCTATTTTAAATCAACAAAAAATATAACCCAATGCAATAAAATGTTTTTACAACAAAAACAAAAAACAATTATTAGGTATTTATTTTTAAAGAGAAAAATTAAAGTCAAAATTTTAATTGAAACATTTTTTATGGAAGAAGTGTGACAATTTATAATATAAAAAATAGTGCGGGAAGAAACGAGAATGCGTTATTATGAATATACAAAACGGCACTTGAGAAGGAGTATTTCAAAATCTAAGTTAAAAAATCATCAATTTTGGCGTGGTAAGCGATATTTACATATTTCATCATATATTTATTCTTAAAAATATCTTGAAAGCATATTTTTGCTGTATTGGGAATTGCTTACAGGTTTTGGCTTTCTGATGACTCTTAACAAGGACGAAACAGCCTGTCATTGTCTACCTGTTCCCCAGGGAACCCATTACCTTTGGCGTCCCTGTACTTTATTGCAAAATATAGATTCACTACTTTGTCCGCCTGTTGCTAAAAACTTTCTTTTTTATGGGTTTTCTGAACGATATTTGATTCCTTATTAATGTTTTCTATTAAACCACCTTCATTCATTGCATTTATGTTTTGATAAAAGCATTGTACTAAATTCTACCCTGTCTATTAGCTTCACATAAATATAATACGTAATATGCCATTAAAATCTAACTATTTACCATCATTTGCAGCGGAAACTGTTGTAAACCTGAATAACATAATCGTCTCATCATTCGAATAAACTCAAAAACGACATAAATGCTTGACGTTCACGTACCAGAAATGCATTAATAACGACCGAGACTCAAAAGCCGAATCAATAATTTAAAAAGCGGAATGCACTTGAAAAGCCTTTGACTGTTCTCGATGTAACTATTTTAATTTAACAGACATTGTTTCAATCATTGTTGTGGTTTTATGATTTAGAGTTACTATTTTAGGGTTATTCGAGGCCCGGTTTTTAAATGTTGATTTAAATTACTTGTTAGATAGAATGTGACAACACTGAAAAAAAAATTCGTTCATAATATTAATGAATGGCAATCATTAAATAATGTTTCATTGAAACAATCAACTTTTTCATCACGATAACGAAATGCTGTTCATAAATTAATAACCTCATTCATTAACATCATGAATCCATGCTCATCTATACAGGGTGCTATAAATTGGTGTGACGGTAAGAGATACGAAGATGGTTAAATTGAGGCAATGTTGCGTATTTTGGGGCTTAATAATTTGGTGAAAGAAAATTTTAAATATTTGTAATACCTTCGGAGATATCCGAAAAGAACCGAAATTTTTAGTTTTGGTTTTTAATTTTTTGCGCCTTTTTTTTGACATAGGAAAGAAACAAAAAACACTTTCTCATAACCGTTTTTATGTTCTACAAGATGACGTTATTAGTTTTTAAATTCGACGTTTCGTTCTTTAAATATTAACCTCAAGTCAATTTTTTTAAATACGGACCTGAAATTTCAAAAACATTTTCAAGGACTTCTACGATTTGGAAATTTAATACAATTTAAAGATTTTTAAAATTTTAACGTTTTTTCATCAAATATCACATCATTAGTATTTCCAATTATTCTTTCTTTACTATTACGGGCCTGGCAATTATTTTTAGGATAACTGAAATATTAAAATAACATTACAGGAAGTTATGGGTTTAGGCTTTTTTATTTCAATAAGAGTTACCGTAACAATATTCTATAAAGTAAGTAAGTTTTTAAGGCATGATTAGTAATTCTATTTTTTATTAGTATATTATTTATTTTATTTATATAATATCTTAAGTCCTGGTTTTTGCCTTAGACCTAGACCGAAATACTGTAATACAGAAAAAAAAATTAATGCACCCGAGTAAAGAAAAAGTAACTGGAATGTGTGTGAGTGGAGTCAAGTTATGTTACTGTAATGCGCCTAAGTTTGTTTCAAAAACAATTTCAAATTTATTTTACTGTTTATACGGTCTGATATTGCCAGTTTCTGGCGAAACATGTAACCAAAATAAACAGACAGAAAGGCCGATACTTTTGGTCATATATCTTACAAAATATCAAATAGCAGGCCTTTTTGAGTAAGAATGGATGGATTTTTCAAATCAGAAATCTTTTTTTTTTTGGCTTGGCTCTAAATTTTCAGGACCGTAATGGCATTAAAAGATAACTTGAAAAAATGTCTTATTAAATGACAAAACGTTAAAATTTCAAAAACTTTAAATTGTATTAAATTTGTAAAGCTTAAAAGCCCCTAAAACTGTATTTAAAATTCCAGGTCCTTATTTAAAAAAATTGACTTGAGGTTAGTATTTAAAGAACGAAACGTCGAATTTGAAATCTAATAACGCCATCTTGTAGAACATAAAAGACGGCTATGAAAAAGGGTTTTTTGTTTTTTTCCCAAGTCAAAAATGAAGGCGCCAAAAATTAAAAACCAAAAATAGAAATTTCGTTTTTTTTCGGATATCTCCGAAAGCATTCGCAATATTTACAATTTTCTTTTACCAAATTAGTAAGCCCCAAAATACGCAACTTTGCCTCAATATCTTCGTATCTCTTACCGTTTTCAAGATCCCCTTGTACGCACACGAATTTGTAGCACCCTGTATAATGATTTGTATGTACTTTTAACTTAATGTAAAAGGGTCATTCTCATAATGAAATATTCATTAATAATATGAATATTTTCATTAAATAAATTAATTCGTAAATTTCTTATATTGTTGTTGTATGTCCAAATCTTAGATTAAAGAATTGGACATTGTATTAATGAGGAATTTGTTCATCGTTTTGGTTCTGTGACCTAAATGAACAGCTATACATTATATTAATGTATGGCTTCATTAATATAAGGATTAGAATATAAAAAACGAATCATTGTTCCTTATATTGATGTGCGAGGTTCATTAAAAGCACGTCACTAAGTTGCTTGTTATTGGAATTACACAGACAAAGTAAGTAATCATTTCAGAGGTAAGAGCAAAACATATATTTTTTCTATCATTATTAAGTTACAACGTTGCAAGTAAGAGTATAGAGTCACAGGCGTTGGTAAGTCGATTAAAATACCAGGTAACACTGCTCTGCTTGCGAAATGTCGATATTTTACAAGCTCTTACTAATAATAAGTTCTTCTTCATCGTGAAAATTTTACCGAACTGATTCTGGAAAACATTCCATAATACGTTTGCCCTAGTTGTAAGTATATATCGATCACACGCGATTATAGAAAAACTAGCCAGATATAGACCCCCTGTCAGAACGAGATAACTTTCATATATCCCGAGGCGGCCATCGACCGAAGGGAGCTTAAACTTGTCCTCACCGACAGCACATAATCAGTCATTTCGCATCCCGATCGGTGAATCCCCTTTGATGGATAACGTGTGTCGCGGCTGGAACATGAAAAAGTGGACAAATGAACGCTTCCGCAGCTAAATGAAAGATTTTTCCGGCCTGGCGACATCGCTTTTGATGGCATCGATGATTATGTGTGATTGCTGCTTAATCGGATTTTCTCTGTTAAATTTTTCATAAAGGAATATTTTTTTTTAGCATATAGAATGTTTGTTGTATTAGAAAATGGCAAAGAAGCATAAATCAAATTTAACTTCATAGTAGTTAGTTCAATTTAAAATAAGTTTGAATGCAATTCATTGGAAACAATCGGACAGAGATCTGTACTAAAAAACAATTATTTTTTTAAATTAGGGTTAGGTTATTTTTTTTGTAATACTAAAAAAAAGTTGTAATTTGTTTAGAAAAAAAGCACCCCCCTAATTCTCGTTAAATGCGATGGCATGTTCGCTATTATGAATCTAATAACATAATCATCGAATTCGAAGAAGCTGTCCATTTTCTCTAAGAGACCTGGTTTAATTATAAATAAATGAATCGTGACTTTGTGTCTATTTTTTCATATAGTCATCGAAGCCATTAAAACAAATACGGAGTTTTATCATCTAAGTCCATAGTAATCAATGCAATAGTGTAATTTCTTCTCTCTCCACCTTAAATTCGCACGTGCGAGTGCGTAAGACAAACAGATAATTAAACAAAGACGCGACATTTACACATAATATGCAGAGACAAGTGGTCGGCGAGAGTCTAGCGTCCGCCCGGGCCTCGACTGCACAGAGCACGGGTCTTCTTTTCGGTGAAGAACTTTTTAACGCACTGAGCGTACCGATTTCGTTTTCTGTTCTTTTTAAGGTGGATATATTGTCGTAAATAATAATAAAGGTGAATATAGACGTTTTTAATTTTAATGAAATTACCAAAGAAGTTAAATATATTATGAATGTAATAAATTTAAGATACGTAACGACTACGTAACAAAGAAGAGCAAAACAAATCCCACGATATTAATTTTAAATTGTGTAAGGCCGGACCTCATCTGCCTCATGCCACCGATCGCCACTGGCTTGAACATAAGCCATGTTGTTTTGACGAAGAAAATTCAACGCGGAAACACAATACAAACACATTCAACACGTACTGATAGCGAGTGTAATCCTAAATACCAACTCAAATTTATCATTAAAAATACAATTTAATTAAATGGTAAAATCATTCTCTCTTGTTGGCAAAGTTAAAGTATTATGGCTTTGAAGAATCATCCTTACATCTTATTAAATCATATTTTAACAACAGGTTTCAAAAAATTTTCCATAAAAACCCTTATTCAGAACAAATTGAAATTCTGTCTGGTGTGCCTCAAGGATCCATCCTTGGACCTCTTCTCTTTATCATTTATACTTCAGATATTTTAAAATATCTAAAGCACTGTAAGGTTCAGGCATATGCAGACGACACGCAAATTTTCCTTCATTTTGACTGTCAAGATTATATAAACGCCTCAAATTTGCTTAACGATGAGTTAAATATCTTAAATCAACTTTCTTTAGACCACAATTTAAAATTAAATCCATTAAAGTCATCCTTGATGCTCTTTGGAAATAAGAATAACGTTGATTTTTTGAATCATAATATCAATATACGTGTTGATGGTGTTGTGCTTCCCGTGGTTAAAACAGCCAAAAATCTGGGTATAATTTTGGATACTGAATTAAGGTTTAGAGAGTATGTCAAAAAACTAATTCAACGGTCATATATGTCATTAAGAGTATTATACAACAACCGTCATATCCTTAATTTGAAATTGCGCAAAATGCTCTGTCAGAGTCTTGTTTTGTCAAGTTTTAACTACTGCGATTTCATTTATGGGCCGTGACTTGATTTGGCTGATAGGAATAGAATACAAAAAGTGCAGAATACATGTTCACGCCTTATTTTTGGACTGCGAAAGTATGATCACATTTCTCACACTTTCAAAAATCTCAACTGGCTAGTTATGAGCAACCGTAGAACTTTACATTTAGGAAACTTCTTGATCAAAATTCTTAAAAATCCAGCTCTGCCTCGTTCCCTCAAGAGTAAATTTGTATTTCGTGAAAATATACATTCGCGACAGATAAGGTTTCCTAATAGAATGATGGTGCCTCACCATCAGAGTGCCATGTTTCAGAGATCATTTACATATAATGCTGTAAAATTGTATAACTCCTTGCCTAATGAATTGATCTCACTTGATAATAATACATTTAAATTAAAATATAAAAAACATCTTCAAAATTTTCAAAATGAGCAAACTCGGTAGCTTAACTTTTTTTTTCTTTCAAAATATATAAGTATCTTAACAATATTCTGCGAGTCATGCATTAATAATATATATTTATCGTCTTCTCCATCGTATTTGAGTGTAAGGTATTAATTTTTCTCTTCTTCGTGCTGACTTATTTTATAAAATTGTTCATTTATTTTCTCCTGTAGATGATAATCTTTAAATACTATTTCTACATCTATCACTAGTTATGTATATTCTTTATACTTAAGCAAGCAGTGCAGGGTTCAGTTGAGTAGCCGTCTAGGCTAGACTGCGCCATGCTTTTGTTTGCATCGCCTATTCTTTGTTATATTGTTTATTTTTTATAATAAAAAATATTATTATTATTATTATTAAAAGCGACTTTAATTAAAAATGAACTGGCTTCGACGTGCATAAGTTGAAATAAAATGATAATCAAAGTACAGCCAATTAAGTTTAAGTGCTTTAAGCTGACATGATTCAATGACTCATAATCTTCCCAATAACGTCATTGGAGTTCCGAAGTTAGAAAGTCCAAAGTTCACTTTACGATTACCTTTGTCAAGGGGACACTGCACTGCAGCGTCATAGCTATATACGGTCTTAATACAGACAAGTTTGATTACTTGTTGTGTAGTTAAACCTCACTTTCTATGTCACTGATTAATTTGACATTAAAACAAAAACTTAATTTATTCCGATGGAAAATAAAACAATAACATCGCCAATCCATCGGTAGTCGGGCCATAAAAATAGGAAAAATCGATCAGAGTTATACTGGATCATTTTGCTGAGTAATAAAAGAACTACATTAAATCCGAGCAAATTAAATTCGAAGACAATAAAATGGCTCGGGGACATTTCATACAAGTGTCACCGTAAACCGGGCTAATCGCGTCCAATAAAACCAAATGCGCCATCGTAAAGGCTTAAGCCAAATCTAACGCCCTGTAAGCCAGAAAAATGGCCACTACTGATGCAGTGCCCGGGCTATGCAGTCGATTTAATCGAATGCACTTTATATAAGTGAAAGATAAAATGGATGTAAAGATTCGGAACGATAACGTGACCAATTTGGGAATTTTTGATTTATAGCTTGTTTTAAATTAAAACGAGATAAATAAAAACCTTTCATTTACCTTATTTAATATTAATTTAATAAAAAGCTCGTCATATTGGAAGACCTTTAAAGGAGGTTCTCTCTAACTAAAAAATTAATAAGTTGCAAAAATTCTTAGGCGCGGTTGTACAATTGACCTTAAGTACGAGTTTTTAAAGCTCGACCTAATGTTGAACTCGGTTCTGCTAAGCCTTCATTCTTCAGGTAAGTTGTCAATTTTCAGTTATTAATGACTCTTGACATATAACCCAATAACACAAACCTTATTAATTATTTTTGACTTATATAACCTGTTTGAACAAAGTTCAACTTTAGGTTGAGCTTTGAGAAACTCGTACTTAAGTTCAATTGTACAACCGCGCCTAAGTTTAAGTTCTCTATGGTTTCAAATTTTTACGACCAATCCATGGTTAAAAACAAAACAATTGTATGGAGTAAATTACTCTTCCATAATATTTTTTTAATCGTATACCCTCAAGTGAGGTGTTCAATGAAAAAAATGAAAGAGCTTGACAAATCGTACAGGGCACTATTTTTTATTTAGCCTCAAAATGGCGCCTCATCATGGAGGTTTAAGGTTAAAACAAATTTCGTGTCCGTCACTCTATCTAAAAAGTATTAGCGGCAGAAATCTGAAACAATTCAA
Source organism: Polydrusus cervinus (assembly GCA_935413205.1). Lineage (NCBI taxonomy): Eukaryota > Metazoa > Arthropoda > Insecta > Coleoptera > Curculionidae > Polydrusus > Polydrusus cervinus. The sequence goes on from OW284511.1 coordinate 16,863,322, forward strand.
GATTATAGTCATATTCCTCTAGGTCCCCCATAACGACACATGTAAGATTGTGTAAATATATTTTTTTAATAGACCATCCATTAATAATATTTAAAACAATATTATTCAATTAGTTTAAGGGACAAATAAAAAAGATCTTGACTAATTTTTTAAATCTTATTTTAAAGTAGTCTTGATTCCTGGCTACATGTCACCTTATATAGGATTAGCAGAAAAAATATTTTTTCTATTATCAGATGAAGTTTTAGCAATTGATTACCCGTTTCAACGTGTTAACTTTCTAAGAACTCACCATTCTCATAAAGGGTCATTTTTACCAAATAACCATATACATAAACGTCACTTCCGTAGCTCTTAAATTGTCGTCGAGTGCCGTTTTTGTGCCTAATGTGTTCCGAAACGACCGAAAGTACGTTTTGCGACACGTATAATACGTTCGCACTATCGCAATAAAAAAATCTAATCTAGGGTTAAGCATCTAATCTACAGTTAAATATCTGGCCTTACCTTTGTTTACATGACTTTGGGGCCGTTCTGTAGGGCCTTAAATTTTCTTTAATGCGCTTTTCAAGCTTAGACCTTTTGACTTAAAATGTGGGGTTTGTGTTTAATGGGATTGGCGAATCGAGAGCTGCGTTCCATATTTCTTATTGTTTGTGAATGTTTTTATGTTCTCGAGGACTTTTTAAAGACTTATTAGAGGTCCTTTTGGTTATTTATTAATAAAAATATTTGTTCAACCCGACACAAGAGTTATAAACTTCCAAATTAAAAAGAATTTATGTTAACTATTTACAATGTAGATACACTTATTTAAAGCCTTCAGGCCCATTTTTTTTTCTGCTTGTTCTAGACAGCCAGATAAATTTAAACTGGTTGGTAAACACGAAGTCCGTATTTTATCCATTTTTCAACCTTTCGGTAGGCAACCAACAGTTACTTCACGCGGTATACAGCTAAATCAAAACTGGTCTCTTTTCAATATTTTTGTGAGGTTATTTTGTTTTGTTGGGTTTCACTCAAGCGACGACGGTTTGTTTTCGGTTTTTGTGAATTTCAATATCATCACTGTCGGAATCGAAAACGTTAACGTTTATTTCTATCATGGTTTAAATTAAAACTTTACTATTGTTTGATAAGACGAAGAAAAAAATCAAAAATGCAAATGAATTTGCAAGAAAAAAGACAGGTTAGGTATAGGTAGTAATAATCGTTTCCGGTCGGTTTGTGTTCATTTCGGTTCGTCTCCTTGTTAGCGAATTAACAGCTGGACACACTTCTTGGCAATTGATCCCTTTGTTAAACAGCTTTTATCCCGTTGGAAAGACAAACAATTGGTTAAAAAACCGAACTTTTCGTCTAATAATCGGTTTACCTTAACAGTCACCCTAACAAGCAGGAAAAAAACTGGGCCTCAGCGTACGTACAAAACGGCTAATCAATAATACTCTCTACTATTTTCATTATATATTTAAATTAAAAATGCAAAACAAAAAGTTGTACTCATTGACATGTGAAAACACCTTATGATGTCGTGCAAACCCCTATTTTAAAAAGGGACGTTTTATATTGAACGTTGTCCGCCGCGCGGCACTGTTCCGTAGGTAAGTTGCATGCCAGTTTAATAAAACCAAACTAACACCGCAATGGTAGACAGGTCGCAAAAATTTCCGGCCGCTCGCAGAAGTTTTGAGGATTCTTATGCTGGTTGTCCTTGCCCATCCGGTCTGACGATTTGCTATTTGCAACTCCATTGTTGCAGCTTTGGTCATTAGGAGCGCCATAAAAGCCTTAAATGGATCCAGCACCCCGCCTAAATAACTACTGCCGTATCATAGTATAGAATGCCCTATAATAAATAGTGAAAACGATCTATAGTCTATTTCAGAAAAGTGTAGAGTTTTAAAATGGGAAATTCCGTCCGGTTCGAGTTAATTTCGGTGTCGGCCATAGGCGCACGAAAATTTAGTGCAATAAATTATTTTTGATAATTTATCAAAAATTTTAGAGAATTAGGTTAATGGGTATTAGGATCAAACAGTTTTGTTTGTAATTTAAAAATTTCAAGTAATTGCGTAATTCAATTTGGGAGATCACCACGAGGACATGAATTCGAATATTTTTGAAGACTATTTTGGTGAAATGATAAAATATCTTCCAGCTGATTCAGTAGTAGTTATGGATAACGCAAGCTATCATTCACGACGCACAGAAAAGACTTCATCTTCGAGAAAACAAGAAATTATAGACTAGTTAACCACCAAAAGTCTTGATAAAGATGGAACTATTAGCTGTAACAAATTTACACAAATATCGTGTTATGAAATATGCCGTAGAAGATAGAAAAACATATACTAAATCCTATAGAACTTATATGGGTGCAAGTTATAAATCTAGATATTGCTAACCTTTATGGTAATTGTTTTCATTTTGCCTAATTAAATTCCGTTTTCTACCTGTTATGTAACTGGGAAACTGTAAAACAGCGTATGGAATAAATAAATACAGGGTGATTCCTAATTTGATACTTCTTTTTTAGCTGTGTATAGAAGGCATTAAAATAAACAACTTTTTCAAATACCTTTTTTCAAAAAACGTAAACATAGCCGAGTTACAGAAGTAAAAAATCTAAGTGCGGGCCTGGTAATCAAAACCTAGCCCTTTACTTTATATTGTTTTTCTCCATTTTTTGTATTGTTAGTCATGCATTTTACGGATCGGTCGTCAGTTATTTATTTTGGCAACTCGCTGCGCGGTGTGCTTTTCTGAAGTAAATTTATTTTAATAAATTGGTGAAAATGGTAAAATTTGAAAACAATGAACTAATTATGGTGCTAATTTATTGTGAGTGTCGTAAAAGTGCGGATGTTTCTTCTCTACACCCAGAAGTTTTCTTAATGTTATTCAACGGGCCAGTTAGGCAGAACCGTATTTGATATGAAGTGTAATAAATGAATGTAAGTAGTTTATTTTTGGGTTTTTTAAAAAAAGGTATTTGAAAACGTTGTTTATTTTAATGCTTTCTATACGCAGCTAAAAAAGAAGTATCAATTTAGGAATCACCCTGTATATTTATTTTTTGAAATTGGTTAATATGAAAACGTATATATTTAAAAATAATTTAGGTAACAAAAAATAATCTAGGAAACTTTGAACGCATTTTCGACACGCTCTCCATATAGTAGACTATTATTACCAATGACCGGAGTTTTCGCTAACTCGTGCCGCAATCGGCCCTCCGGATCAACGTTGGCTTAGGCCGGTCCCACTTGATCCTTTCACAGCACCGAACGAACCCATTGTGAGCTCTGGATTGTAGTGGTAGTCTATAGAGGGATTACTAGTTCGAAAATCACGAAGCACAATGGCCGTTTTACAAAAGAAAATGTATAGGATTGAGTTAAATCTTTTAAAATCGGTTCTATTCTGAAAACTGTCAAATCCGTTCGCCTTACAAGTGCATGTTAAAAAGTTTGGCGTCTTTTTACCGAATGATAAATTCATTTCTTTGATTTCTATTGCCTTCGTCTGTTTTAAATCATGATTGCGATTAGTTAGTATTTTCGTGTTCTGATTATTAATAATTGCACCATTTATCGTCACATTATTACCACAATATACCGGGTGTTGCATCGTCGAGCGGGACATAGGAAATCCCATGTAATTTTAAATGGGGTCAATTATTGGCTTCCCTAATTATTTTAGAGAAAAATTCTATTTAGGTTTATTAAAGAGCACTAAAACCCACATTCAAAAGAATAACTTTAGATATTTTTGATGAGCCCATTTACGGGTTATCGCCGATTTCTTTTTAACTATTTCTCCTTTTTATGGCCCCGTATTTGCGGGTACCAGTCAAGGTAAAAGATGACTGTCAAATAAAGTTGTCATTTTGAAAAGTGTGCTTTATTGTTATAAAAACTCGTACATCGAAAATATTAGCCATAAATTACACTTCTGAAGAAAAAATATTGATGATTAAATGGTATTTTCAAGGAAATAGTTATCAAAATGTGTCAGACATGTTTGCTGCTCTGTATCCGAATAGACCGATACCTGCAAAATCTACAGTCGAAAGGACTATCAAGAAATTTGAGACAAAAGGCACTGTAATAAATAACTGCAGATGTGAAGAAAGGCAGGAACAAAGAAGAGATGCAAGAAATGATAGGGACTTGCAAGTTTTATTGTGCGTGGAAGAAAATGATGGGAAGATCAGCACAAGGAAACTTAAGGATGACATAGGATTAGATCACACCACAGCGTTACGAGCTTTGAAACGACATAAATATTATTCATACAAATATGAAAAGCACCAAGAGCTAAGAGATAGGGACGAAATACGACGACAGGAGTTTTGTTTTGGTATGATTGAAAGAGCAAACATGGATAGGGAATTTTAAAAAAACACTTGTTTCACTGACGAATGCACATTTACCTTAAACAATGAACCCAATGTTCAAAATTATCGATATTGGAGCAAAGAAAACCAACACAGGTTTGTCGAAACAAGGACGCAATATCCACAAAAAGTTAATGTTTGGGCTGGGATTTTCGGAGAAAATATTATCGGGCCATTATTTCTTACACGAAATTTAAATGCAGAATATTTTTTGGAACTACTTGAAGATCATATTTCACCTACTTTACATGATGCCGCCAGGGAAAATTAGAAAGTTTGGTACCAAATGGATGGCTGCCCGGCAAATAGTACCCTGGCTGTCCGGGAATATTTAAACCGTGCTTTTAATGGAAATGTTATTGGCTTAAATCATACAGTAAATTGGCCAGCCAGGTCTCCTGATTTATCGCCAAATGATTTCTTTCTCTGGGGCCATTTAAAAAACAGGATATACATAGATAAAAAATACCCAAATCTAGACGAGTTAACAAATGCTATTTCTGCCGAATGCAATAGAATTTCAGTTTACCAACTAGCGAATGTAAGAAGTAAGAAGAGAATTTTATGATCGCCTCGGTTATTGTCTAGCAGTCAATGGAGGAATATTTGAACATCTTCTTAAATCCTAAAGTTCTAACAATTTAATAGTACCTACCTATTAATTAGTAAAATATTGAAACATGTAAAATGTCATAATTAACCTTGTAATTGGATACTTTATTTTAGTTTTATTCAGATTAATTTGTACTCATAAATACACCTTTAATATTTTCGATGTACGAGTTTTTATAACAATAAAGCACACATTTCAAAATGCAACTTTATTTGACATCTTTTACCTTGACTGGTGCCCGCAAATACGGGGCCATAAAAAGGAGAAATAGTTAAAAAGAAATCGGCGATAACCCGTAAACGGGCTCATCAAAAATAACTAGAGTTATTCTTTTGAATGTAGATTTAGTGCTCTTTAATAAACCTAAATAGAATTTTTCTCTAAAATAATTAGGGAAGCCAATAATTGACCACATTTAAAATTACATGGGATTTCCTATGTCCCGCTCAACGATGCAACACCCGGTATACTGTAAAAATATTACACTATAGTTGTGTAAGAAAGATTTAATGTTATTTTGTAGATTGTAAGTAATAGTGGTGAGTCGGTATCTGTGTAATTGCTACTTTAAAACTGTATTTTTTAATACTGTCCTGTCGCGCTTCACCTCATATAAGAAAGCAGTTACTCTGCGGTGGAAACCGAGAGAAAGCGACAGCGGTCGTTGTAAAACGCGCAACGGCAAACGGTATCTGAAGAACAGTAACAGTCTCGTGGTTGACGGTATTTTGTCGTTGAAGGTGTTTTTTTTTGGCCGGAATAAAAGGTTGCGGCCGCCGTTCGCGGGTATGTCGTGGGCCCGTTTGATTTTTACCCTGCGAATCGTAGTCACGGTGCCGGTGTTTTGCTGGCGCGGTAGTCACAGTGGTATAGTATTTTTTTAATTGTAAGATAGACCTCGCATTCCTCTTTATCAAAACAAGCCGACAAGAACTAAAATTCAAGTTACGACTTTTTGTTCCTGACGAGTTCCATGAATGAAATCATATGAAAATAGTAGGACATTTTTACGAGCGTATAATACGCGGTTGCCAAATAATTAAAAGATTCTCCTATTGTGGGTTTTATTTAAGCTTAAATAGATATATTCTTTTTTTCACCGGTGGATTCAACCAGTGGTGGAACTGATAAACTTATGATAGGAATAAAAGTCGGTCTAAACTTATTCCTATCATATAATTATTAACCACTGTGAGTATGGACTACTTCTTGAATCTTGATAAACTTATGATTGACAGCTGGTGGAATGACGTCATCAACCGGTTGGTTAATTATATTTTATGATCTCTCTTGTTGAAACCGGTGAAAAAAAAATAAACCTAATTAAACACATCGTTGGAGTGCCTGGATTGTGACTGCCACCAGAAGTGGTATTCTCGTATTCCTAATAATTTACCACATTTTCATGAAGTACCTATATACATAAATCGACCTGAATCCACGTAGGGAATTAAAAGTTACATCAATACATGTATTGAGTTCGATTATTCAAGGTCGAGTAGGCATATTTTGTAATTGTATCCGTATCGAGCTTTAAATGAAAACCGCAACATAATCGAACTTGAAACGTGATTATCAGTTTGACATAAGTCACCTATTTTTTATGAATTCGAGAAATAAATATATATTTTAAAATACAGTGAATCAGCTTTACGATGATATTTTAAAATTGCCTTTAACATACAGTCAACAAACAGTCATAATAAATTTATTTATCTCTATTTTATTCCACTCTAGCGCATAGTTCGCAAAACGACGATCGTGAAAACCTTGACAACGTTTGCCTCCTAGCGGTAGCAAGTGAAAATACAGCAATGAAAAAGGACATTAAGAACAATAAATTATTTATTTCCAGCTTTATTAAATAAAAAGTGGTGAGAGGTTTGTGGGTTAATTATTAAAAAAAACAATATTTTGGAGACAGTGTCAGGTTTCCAAAATAACCGATTCAGAGCCTGGATTCTACACATACTATCGCCCTCTTTTAGACAGTGAGTTGTAGGCTCGGCGCAAAAGTAATTTTATGAATGAGATGCGGGGTCTATTTTTGCTTTCTCGTCGTTGCTTAGGACCATTCCTGGTCTATTTTACCATCAAAGAAGGCTTCGTGTTAAATAGACCAATTTATAAAATTGTATACGTGTTCTCCTATGTCCAAAATTTATAGCGTTCATCCAGTATAGTTTTTCAGTAAGACGTGGGATTAATCATATATATTATCTCCTTATTACACAAAAAAAAATATTTCAGAGTTTAATAATATCTTGGAATATGTAGTTTTACAGGAAGATAATGGCAAGTGTTCATTCGTAATATAATCTGACACTCGTGACATAATTTATAACCCCTCCCGGTTAATTAAACTCTCTTTATCAGACCGAAAAGTCTATAAATAGCATTTCTTCATAATAGCCCTTGACTTCACTTAAGAAAATGGCCGATCATTTCTGATAATGGCCGTTGAAAAGGTGCGATTACCGGGCGCCCCTCGATTTCGACCAATACGGTTGATTAAAATTCCCGGTAAGTAGCTTTTCCTGAAAATTTTACATTTCCCCATTAAGGTTAACGAGATGTGTGAGATTTGTGCGGTGATTTGGACGAAATATGATCCATGTTGGTTTGTTTTCATATTGCTTCGAGCAAGTTAGTTGTGTTAGCCGATGCTCAGTCCACCGGACTTACCGGCATTTTTTAAGAGAAGGATCGAATTACTGTTCACTATACTGCCGTCATATTGAAAAACGCAGTAAAGTAATAAATTAAGTTTTGGAGAAAAACGGCGTTGAAATTTTTATTTTATTTTGTAGCCATATAATATTTTTGTTAATAGATTTATGAAATGTAATGTCTAACTCTATATTTTTATTCAATTTAATTGGTATTAAGTGTTTCTATAAAATAATATTAACAAAAATGCGTTTCTTCCTAGTATAACATGACATTTTATCACATGTTTGCTAAGCAAGAACGCAGTATTCCTCTCTGTTACTGCGTTTTTAACAAGTATTCTTTGATGTGCCGCCACTATGGTAAATGGGATTCAAGGCTAGTTTTACCTTATTTTTTTCATAATACTGCATGATTTTAGAAAAAATCCAAGTTAAAATACTAAGACTTAATATATAATACAAAAAAAAATTGTGTTTAAAATATAAAATATTGTAACTAATAAAAAAGTTATCACAAATTAGATATTGTGTGTAATTCTAATGTAAAAAAATTATAGAAGTGCTTACTTTTTCAAAAATGGCCTAATGTAAAAATATGTTGTTAAATCGGATAAACATTTAAGGCCCTAATGGTATACTTGTAAATAGTATTATATTTTATTCAGGTATTTTTTCATATTGCAAAACTAACAAATTAGTGAAACTACATGTTTTCGTAGGTATAAAATTTATTAAATAATACAATACTTTCTTTATTAATCAAATGATTCGTTCAAGTCATTTGATTGAAAATTGTCTTCTAAATTAAACCAAAATAGTTTTGTTCCTTCCTTCATTAGGGGACAAAGTTTTTTAATAATTGTTTTCTTCTTTAATTTATTTACTCTCCTAGCAATTTGGCCATAAACACAATAGTAAAACTAGCATCAGCTTTCGAAAAAAGAAAATTGAATTGAAATACTACCTAGTGTATTGTGTTTTTAGGTCTGATATTATTTAAACAATAACAAAAAATCATATTAATTTCTATAAAATAAGGTCTAAATGAAAATCACTAAAGGTGAATAATCAAATTTACCCATTGTAGTGACGCCCTTGTCTAAAATTATGAACAACCAATATCTTCGCATATTACTCTTTGCTGATATATATATAATTAGTTTATACATGGTGACCAAAAACAAAGCAGTGTTGTTTTGGCGCAATTAGGTCCAATATTTAAAAAATGCCTGGACACCAGAACAAAAATCTTGAGTTGAATAAACTAACAATCAAATGCCGTTATTTAAATAAAAGCCAGTAAGTATTATGTTACAGCGTTCTTCATTATGAATATGACACAACTGAATTTTCGGTTAGCAAACAATGACGTTTTTATATAAAAGAAATAATATTTTATGCAGTAACAACAGAGTTACTGCGTTTTTTATTATGATTAACTAGGTACTGCACTTTTGGTAGTAATTAATGACGACCCTTTTAGGATACTACTAATTTTATTTTTGATTTTTAAAAAAAAATATTGGATTTTTGAACATGAGACCATGCTAGGAACATAAAAAACAATTCAAAAAATCACATTCAGGCAAAATCTGAAAATCGACAAAAATAGACTTTACTGCGTTTTTAACTATGACGGCAGTACAACTCTCGTCAATTCGTAGGTTAAGAATAGATCACATGGGTACCGTTGCACCATAGTAGGTACTTCGATGTGATCTATTTCTGAAACTGCGCAGTGCAGCGAGTTGTAGTGAACCGCAAAATGTTGTTTCCTATACTAAATGTGTGGTCTATCCTGTCTGGGTTGTTTTTTAGTTCTAGGATTTCACGTTCGGTGGCTTTCTCTTCTGAATTTGAGTTTATTCCTACAGATGGCGGTACTGGGTTTTCACTACTTACTTATTTCTTAAGTAAGTCTTAAAAACGCTATTTCGCGGTTTCTGGGGTTGCTTACGATTTTTGACTTTCTCATGAGTCCTAATAAGGGCGAACCAACTGTCACTGGTCTACCTGTGCCCCAGGGAACCCATTATTTTGTCGTCTCTTTGTAGTTTAATGCATAGGACAGATGCACCACTTTGTCCACTTGCCGGTTACTTTTCTGTTAAATATTTTATACTAATGTCCGAAAAAGTAAAGATTGGAAAGAAAAATTCCATTAGGTAGTTTGTTAGGAAATAGTATTAGTAGGTAGTCCCAAATCTGCGCATTATCACATAAAACACACTAAGAAGGCTAATTAAAATCAATCTAACATCACCTAGTTACATTTTTGACGAACTGTAGAATTAGTTTGGCTCAGCCTTCATATGTTCTTTATTCAGAAAACTTTTCTGTATTAAGTCGATCACAGACACAGATAAATGTACGCGTGCATCAACGCTCGTTGATGCACGCGTACCTCCCTCTGTGTGTGTGGCCGGCTTGACACTTAATACAGACAACAAGAACTTACATTTTATAAATTACATTTGGTACTTTAAAATAAATGGATAATTAGAATAGTATATTACATAACAAGTGATAAAAGTGATACCTTTCAAACGATGAGATATTTAGCACGAGGCGTCAGCCGAGTGCGGAAATTCTCCGAGTTCTAGAATAATCACTTTCACACGAGTAATGTACACTATTTTTTCTACGACCACAAAGAATTATTAATTTGTGAAATTAGCATACTTAGGATTATGTTCCACTTAATATCTGCTTTCATAGTTTGTCAATAGGCTTTTCCTTTAGTTGTAGTTTAACTTTTTCATTTTTTCATGTTTTATAATTATATCATAGGAAGAACTAATCCAGGATTGACTTTTAGATTAACCAGAATAAAAAGTTTTAAATTTAATCAAGGAAAGATGCATTAAACATAAATTTAAAAAATCCACCCAACAAGGAAGATTTCAATTCAAAATAATTCTACAAATTATTTAATGTTTTTATAAAAAAAGTCAAATACTCCTGACGGGATTTGAATCTGTGACCTGGCGATCTGTAGGCTAGAGCTCTATTCTCTACGCTATCGCTACCGATAAAGATTTGTTGTTTAATACATGACCCTCTCTTCAGCGCGTTTTTTCTGGTAATAGATTTTCCAGTATATTATATAATAATTTTTATAATTTCAAATGGTGTATTTTCACACTTTAATTCCGAATCACTCGACAAATACATGATAAATAAGTTAAACACTTTACAATTACTGATTTCTAAAATTTGTTCTTTTTAATAAATAGGGGTTGTCTGTCAAATTGGCACCATATGCTTAAATTAAATAGTATGCCTTGTATTTCAACACTAGTGTTGAAATATTTTTTTTCAACACACGTGTGATATACGGCGTTTTCTAGCCAAATTAACCGTGCTTTTTTTCTTATTTTCGGTAAGATGGTCGTAGGTAAAATAAATTAAAGGTTTGATAATATAAATTTAACCTTAAAAAAATAATGTTCTTTTATCATTTACTTTTTTAATGGGCTTTCTTTAAGACTTAAATCGTGTTTAATATTTTATCCGAGGATAGAGTAACGCAAAAAGCCCACTTGACCGACTTTTACGAGAAGCTTGCCTTTTAAAAGAATTTTAGGTTAATTGTTGTCGATCAGGAGTTTTAAAGCCTTGTCATTTCAATTTGAACAGCAATTTTAATGAAAGGAATTTTTAGCCTTTAGCCGTGTCACAATTTTTCATAGTTTTTGGGTCAATAGTTTAGATATTTATTTACTGACAGTAGCGGCTCGTGACTAAAGCTCTGGAGGGTTCACAAAATTTGATTATGTGTGTTTTAAAAGAAAAAAATCGAGGTCACTTACCAATATTTCTTGTATCTTTCTTAACACAATATATTATGTTAGTAGCACGAATTATAATTAAGTGCAAAGTCCATACTAAGTTATTGAAATCAGGAATATTCTGCATTCTGCATATCTCTCGTCCCTTTTGTCCCTTGGATTAAGTTTACTATTGGTTTGGCCCTCCCAATATTTCTAATAAATATTTCTTCTCTCTTTTCGGTGAAAAAGACTTACCACGAAACAGATGTTACAGCGGAACAGACTGTTACTGCAAAACAGTCTGTTAAGGTTAAATTCAAACTCCATTGGAATGGCAGTCTTCTGCCGGGCTGCAGCCTCCCCCCCCCCCCCCCCCCACTAAAAGTCTAATTGCAACCTAGTTTTTCATCTCACGCTTTGACTCTTAATTTAAATCTTTAAATAATGCATTCTTGTCTTAGATTACAAAGGTCTTGTAGGAAACGTTTAGTTTTTAAACTTTTTCTTCTAAAAGTCCTGTTTTATATAGAGATCAAGATTTCGGACGCATATCCTTTTAGTTATGAATTTATGATGCAATTTTATAGGAAAACAATTAAAAAGAATAATATTTTTTATAGTATTTTTCTATTATAGACTCTGTTCTGTTTTCCCTTTTTTACAAACAACAAAAACAAAAAACAATTAGGTATTTATTTTTAAAGGGAAAAATTAAAGTAAAAATAATTGAAACATTTTTTATGGAAGAAGTGTGATAATTTATAATAAAAAAAAATAGTGCGGGAAGAAACGAGAATACTTTATTATGAATATACAAAACGGCACTTAAGAAGGAGTATTTCAAAATCTAGGCATTGGCACCAATAACTGCTCTTAGATCTACGCTCATAAAATACATGATTTCTGAAAAAATCATCAATTTTGGCGTGGTGAGAGATATTTACTTTATTTTTTTTCATGAAAACCCTAATCCGAAAAACGCTGGTTAAAGTCATACATACGTCTTATGTTAAAATTTTGTAGACACCAATATTCATATTTTTAAAGTACAAACATTTTTTTTTAATAAAGAGCCAGCTAGGAACATCAAAAAAAAGTAAAAAACATTTAGGTACAAAAACAAGTTTAATCTAACCATGTAGAGGGGAGAGGTAATAATTTAATTTTCGAGATTTTATAGTTAGGTGAATCTTAAACGAGCTTTGGGCATGGCCCCGAAAATTTTGCATGTAGTCCCGACTGTTTCTTTCTCCAGAAAAAGTCCTACTTACGCCCCCCCTCCGAGCATATTTTTTGGCTACGCCACTACAAAGGGCACCGCTTGTGTTTTAAATTATTAATGTATGCCATACTTTTCTTACCACTGGAATTACTGTATTGCCGAACGGCCATCAATTCCAGAAATCTACTATATTTCTACAGGTTTTCTGGTATTCAGCAATAAAACATTAAAAGCATTAGAATACTTATGATACACATTCAGGAATGTCATAGCTCTACTCGGTAATGAAGACCTTTTTTTTAAGACGTTACTTACAACATTGATCGCGAAACAGTTTGGAACTGGAGCAAGTTTCTTGAAACAGATATTTTGTGAAACGGGAACAGGTTAAACCTGTTATTTAAAAAAAAAAACTCTTCCAGCCATCTCTAGTGCGACGTACTACAATACCTAAATATCTATATTGTACTGCTATTTTGCATTTTTATTTTAATACGAAGCAACATATATTTTCTAAAATTTCGAAACTCCAAATAAAATTTTAGTTTTATAGTACGTGACAACATTTGCAGATGCGCCTTTAAAAATTTAAATATAAAATCATATCTTCGCGGGCTTAAATCGCATAAAATATAATACCATTATCGCAGCCACTGCCACCTCGGTTTCTATTTTTATACCGGAAAAATCGTGGCTGATTTCATATTCAACGCAGTGTTTTATACAGCTAAGCTGCATGCACACCGGTATGATGACTTTTAGAAACATGAAAATATATTTTATAAAAATTTGCTTAATAACAAACACATTTTTAAATATTATTACTTACAACCTGTTACAAAATAATTCGTGTGGGATTTTTTTAAATCATATGTAGATCAAACATGCATGCAAATGTGGGACAAAAAATGCACCGAAATTAACACATACCTAGGAGGAGCAAGATCTTCAGAGGCATGGAAGTTTGTCAAAAAAGTCAGGTCTGAGGAGAAAAAGGGTGCAAATATTCAACTAATATCATTGAGAAAGTGGATAAGCCACTACGAACAGTTGTTGACAGAAGACAGAGATAAATACAAAACCATGTCACCAACAGAAGTGATAATAGAAAGCGAAGAAGTTATCATGGAAACGGTCACACTGGAAAAAGCTGTACGCGGTCTAAAAAATGGAAGAGCCCCAGGCCCAGAGGGAATTCCAGCTGAATTGATTAAGTGTGGTACAAAAAAATTATTTGAAGGATTGACCTGGTGCTTTAACAAATTTATAAATGGAGCATCTATACCAGAACAATGGAAAGAGGCCTTAATTTCATCTATTCACAAAAAAGGCGATAAACTGAAGTGCACAAATTACAGAGGAATATCAGTGACTAGCACGTTAAACCGCCTATATGAAAGAATACTTCGAGACATAATCGAATCGGAATATAAGAATCAAGAGGAAGAAGAGCAATCCGGTTTTAGGGCTGGAAGAACTTGTAATGACAACGTTTTCTGTCTGAAACAAATTATAGAAAAGAGGTCTAGTACCAATCAAGAAACGCATCTTATGTTTATCGATCTCCATTAAGCGTATGATACAGTGCCTATAAAGAATCTTTGGAAGGTATTACATGAATCTAACATTAATCACACCTTAATAAAGGCTCTTCAAAACTTATATGACGGTTCTACATCGAGAATAAAATTGGGTAACAGACTATCACATCTGTCAATAAAGGTCTACGGCAAGGCTGTTGTATTTCACCAACACTGTTTAAAATATATATAGCAAAAGCTCTAAATCGGTGGAAAAGAAAATGCAGAGGGATGGGCATTGATCTGGGAGATACCTGTTTGTATACATTACAATTTGCTGATGACCAAGTTATTATTGCTAACGATAAAGATGATTTAGAATATATGGTCAGGAAAATACAAGAAGAGTATAAACAGTGGGGCTTGGAACTGAATACACAAATAACAAAGTACCCTCCAATAGGAGCAGAAATGTCAAATATCCAATTTGACACTGAAAAAATCACATCGTGCAATAACTACACATACCTGGGAGTTGAATTTGACACCACCGGACGAGATGATAGAGAAATTAAGAAACGAATAACTCAAGCCAAAAGACTGATTGGGTGCTTGAATGGCATACTTTGGAGCAGCGACATAGGGAAAAAGCGAAAACATAATGTTTATGAAACCTTAATTAAGTCCTTTACTATACGGTGCAGAGACGTGGAGAATCCCGGAAAATAACCGAAGAAAACTTAAAGCAACCGAAATGGATGTTTTCAGGCGATCACTAGGAATATCCAGAATTATTATTATATATTAAGAAAAAAATGTCCGACGAAGAATGGGAGTAGAGGGATTATTGACAACCGATATCGAACGAAAACGTCTAATATGGTACGGTCACGTCCAACGAATGGATGAATCTAGACTGCCCAAAAAAGTTATGCAATGGATACCACCAAATCAGAAAAAACGAGGAAGACCTAGAAAGACCTGGAAAGAAGGTGTAGCCAGAGCAATGAGCTCAAGAGATCTGAGAGATGGCCAATGGGATGACAGAAACTCTCAGAAGTTAGGCATCGGACAACGGCGAAAGACGTTTTGAAACCGATCTATATATAGATCAAACATTTTTGTTATTAAATAACGTTCTTAATATTAATTGTAACCATTAGGTGTCTAACGGAAAAACTTTAGAAATCTAAACTCAATATATATGCTACATGAAATTAATGTTCTATGAACATTCAGCAGGTTGTATTATGGCTAAAACTATTATAGATGCATACCTATATATTTTGTTATATTAAACAAATTAATAACATACTGTGCCATATACTTATAAATTGTATAATTTACTGTCTTGAAAAAGAAGGCGGATACTCAGTAAATACAATAAACTGTGATTAGTCAGTAATTTATAAGAATGTCAGAGATATCTAATTTTTATAACAATATGTCAACTAATGAAGAATTTCCTGATTCTTGAGAACAAAGCACAGAGGAATGATAGGCGCTGTGTCCAAAGAGAAAAGAGATATCTTTACCACAGTGTTACATAGTTGTGATCTGCTTGAAAAATACTTTTTCAGCATTGTGTGCATTCGTGAAATTTTCCTTTAAAAATTTACTCGTCATTTAAGTGTAAAGGAAACAGGAAATTTCCATATGGGAGCAGAACCATTTTTATTTTTTAATTTTGTACGTTTTTATTAAACTAGTCTAAAATAACCATATAGTTAAAATGTTATTGTCATTTAAATGTGTTTTCCGATACGAAAATAAGAAAAGCAGCTTTTAAACAGTTTTATTTTACACCACGATGGTTTTAAATCCATTTTGGGGCCGTGAAGAAAAAGCCTGAAAATCATCGCTTGTAATGGCAAACCGTTTTATTCTCAACTCCGACCACCGACGAGCGATTTAACTTTAATGAAGCAAGTTGTTGAAGGGCTGCGTAAAAACACTTTAAAAGCTTCAACGGAGGGCTTTATGTTTTCTCAAGTGTGTAGGATTTTAGTTAATTCTATTTGAATGAATATGTTACTTCCCGGGAGTATTTTTGAAACCATATTTCTTTTAAATAATAAAGTTCAAAATCGAATTTTCTTACGAGTTCATTACTGCCTATAAAATAGATTTTTAATTTTATCGAAATATATTGAAAAACTTATCCTTTAACTCCAGTGGCGTATTTAGGGGGGGGGGGGCTACCGGGTTGCCGGGCTGCAGCCCGTGCCTTGGAGCTCAGGTCTAAGAGTCTAATTGCAACCTAATTTTTCGTCTCACGCTGGGACTATTAATTTAAATATTTATATAATATAGTTTCGGACGCATATCGTTTTAGTTATTGATTTATGATGCAATTTTATAGGGAAATGAGTAAAAAGAATAATAGAGTTTATAGTATTTTTCTATTATAAATTTGTCTGTTCCCTTTTACCTTTTTTAGAGCTATTTTAAATCAACAAAAATGTAACCCAATGCAATAAAATATTTTTACAACAAAAACAAAAAACAATTATATTTTTAAAAAGAAAAATTAAAGTTCAAATTTGAATTGACACATTTTTTATGGAAGAAGTATGATAATTTATAATATAAAAAATAGTGCGGGAAGAAACGAGAATGCTTTATTATGAATATACAAAACGACACTTAAGAAACAGTATTTCAAAACCTAAGAATTTGCACCAAAAACTGCTCCTAGATCTACGCTTCAAAAATATTTGATTTCTGAAAAACTGCTGACTTGACGAAACATCACATTATTGGTAGAAAAAATATCGGACACCATTAGTGCTCCGGTCCGTGATGCATCCACGTTAAATTTGTGAAACTTGTTGGTCCCCAAATCCAAGACGCCAGCGATGGGCCCCAAAATTATGTAAGTACAATTTCATTTTCAATATTTTGTTAAAGGTGTAAATCCGAGTTGTTTATTAATTTTGATTCTCTTTGTAAACCCTTCAGGTAATTATTATTTTGATCTTTTAAATAGATTTGTTTTTAAAATCACTTTGTTTTTCTAATAAAAAATCTGGGCGTGACAATATAATTAATAATTTAAAATTTTTGAAACTGCGAATTGCAGACTGTTATAGTGAACTGTAAAATCTAGTTTCCTACACTGGATGTGTGGCCTACTGTGTCTTTGTTGTTTTTAGTTCTATGATTTCATATCCGGTGGCTCTGTCTACTGTATTCGAGTTGATGCCTACAGATGGCAATGCGGCGTTTTTACTACTTATTTTATTCTTAAGTAAGTCTTGAAAACGCGCTTTTACGTAGAACCCTCATAAGGACGAAACAACCGTCATTGCCTACCTGTGTCCCATGGAACTTATTATTTTAGCGTCCCTGTGTACTTTAATGCAAAAGATACAGCACCACTTTGTCCGCTTACCGCTAACTTATCTTTTTATCAAAAAAAAATATGTGTTTTCATGTTTTACAAAATAACTAGTTCGACATATTACCCGTATAATAAAGAGTTCCAAAGGAACTGAACTTTTAAAATTTAAATATACATAAATATTTTATCATCTCTTTTCGGGTTCAAAGTAGGATAAAATAATTTATCATACTTGAAACCGCCGCCGCCACGCGGCGCTCCTATTTTTATTCCCGCGAAACCAGGGCCTACTTTATATTCAAGGTATTATTTTACGTGGCTTGCTACGTTACGGCATTATGGTTGTTTTGGAACAATATAAGATACGACCTGTAATATAAATCGCGTAAGAAATGTCGCTCGAGGTGCAAAATTTTAAATGTAACGAAACTTTACAGCTCCCGTTGTTTTTGGAATAATTATCGGGTAAATCTTGGCGTTAGTGTTTATGTTTATAATAAGCTTAAGGGCGGTGGCAGCCCGTGCCTTAAGAACATCCGACTAATATTTCTAAATTCTTCTTCAAGGTTATAATATACTCCATACGAAATTATCTCTACGGTGACCGGCAAAAAGTTGGACCCATATGGAAAACTTTTTTATTATTGAAATTGTAAAAAAACTTTTCATGCTGACAGCCTCTGCATGATTGGTAACCTAAAAATTTGTTTTGACATTAG
The DNA here is from genome assembly GCA_935413205.1 of Polydrusus cervinus. Classification (NCBI taxonomy): domain Eukaryota; kingdom Metazoa; phylum Arthropoda; class Insecta; order Coleoptera; family Curculionidae; genus Polydrusus; species Polydrusus cervinus. Next base: position 16,881,586 of record OW284511.1, read on the forward strand.
TCACGTGACTACTCTTTTGTCTGAAAAATTGAAAAGTATATATTTTGTCGTGAAAATCTGGTATTAGGGTACAAGATATTAAAAAATTTATTTGAAAAAAGTGTTTAGATTTTAATTTTATGCTGGTGTGCAAAGTTTAAAACAAAAATTCAAGAATTTTTTTTTTTAATTTAAAAGAATATCAAATGGTACTTTCATATTTTCATCAATTTAATTAAAATGTGTTAAATAAACCAATATTTAAACATTTTTATTATCTTGAAAAAATGTTATTTGCTAAAATTAAAAATTTAGCTTTTTATCATGTAACTGGGTGCGTCCAGGCCCTGTATCTAGCAACCATATTTACCAATTATAGGTATTTTTGGAACAATATGCTTAGGAAAGGCAGTTCTTTCTAATTTTGAACAAGTTTTAACGTGTCTCCTAAAATTGCTCCTACCAAATTAAAAATTAGAAAAAAGAATTCTTGCAATCAATTTCTAAAAATAAATAAATGACGAAGAATATTATGATTTTTATACTTCAATTTCTGTTTAATGTATTTTTTGTATTTTGTATTTTTTTATAATGTTTAATAAAAAATAAGTGTACCTAATACTACATACATAATTCATACCTTTGTCTCACCATTATCAGTGTTTGTAAATGGATAATAATAGGCAAAACCCATAAATTGACCCAAACCAGGGTGGTACTACCTGTACGTGATGAAAATAAAGGATTTTGCAATTAAATCAATGCCTAATTATGAAAGTGGCTTAAATAATCGTTGGGTCACTTTGTAGTCCCTTTGCATACCTAATGAACTTTTATTACACTAAACTTTTCTGAAATAGACTATAAAAAATTTTGTGCGCCGAGTCCATCCTTTATCTCCAAAATGTCGATATTTTAGAAATGGCGTCAAAAGGAGGAGGTAGAGTAAAAATAGACCTAACTTTTTTTTGCGTTGAGTTTTGTCCTATTTTTATGTAGGACCAAAGAAATCTAATGTTTTTTATTTTAAAAAAAATATTTCTAATTAGACACAATTTAATGTACCGGTTTCGAGATAAATCGGCCTAGAAATTACCTTGCATGCCAAAAAAACAGTACCTATACAGGGTCCTGCAATACTGCGTCTGGCTTCTATAGCCCTATACGAATTAAGTTAGGAATTTCATTCATATGTAGACTAATACTACATCATAGGGTGTATTTCAGGAAAATATTTTTCCATATACAGGGTGGCCCAAAAAGTGGGAAACAAAGAATTATATTTTTTTAAATGGAACACCCAGTACTTCATTGCGTATTTAGGGTCGTATTAAAATTCATTATAATTGCACACAATTTAATTTATTTAACTTTGATAGTTTAAGAGCAATGAATTAAAAACTAAAAAAAATAAAGGTTTACGGTCCTGGACAATAAACCAAGAAAAAACATCTAAATATAATTTTTGAACCATGGCATTAGGTGAGATTTATAACAATGGGTCTAGAGATATTATGAATCTAATAGTGTCTATCTATTTAATAGAGGGTGTTCATAAAAATGTTTCAAAAACCACACATTTTAAAATCATTTTTCTCAAATTTTTCAAACGAAACACTCTACAGGGTCCTGCGCCTCACCTCCCGTCTTCTGTAGCTCACTTATTAATTAAGTTAGGATTATGACGTTTTGCAAGCTTTACTTTTTATCCTAGGGTGCATTTCAGGAAAATATTTATGTTTATACAGGATGTTCCAAAAAAGTGTGACGTCATAAGGATATGTTTTTTTAGATTACATGCCATATATTTTCTTACTTATTTGGATGCATCTTGTAGTTGCCTACATATCCCTAAAATTTTAATGAAATCGGTTCAGTATTATAGGCGAAAAAAAATAAACACTAAGAAAAATTAGTTTTGCACCACTGGTTTTAAAAATTAAAAATAATTCCTCGTTAATAAAATTATACAAAGGTCCTTAATAAATAAGGTCAAATCGTCTCGTTATTCAAAACTAAAAAAAATCAGTTTTGCACCACTGGTTTTAAACATTAATAAATATTAAACATAATCTCTCGTTAATAAAATTATACAAAGGTACTTAATAAATAAGGTCTCACAGTTTCGTTAACCAAGTTTGATTAATACGAATTGTACAGGGTGTCCAAAGTTTAGTGTCAAACTTTGCAAACTTTAAAGCAATTTATTTTTCTTATTTCAAATTGGAACCCCTGTATATTATTATATCATTCGATGTAGAATTAAAATTCAAACATTTGTTCTAATTACAACCCTATCGCAATTTCTAACGCATTAAGACTTATTTGCAGAAAACTCAGTTTATCAACTATTCCACCAGTCATTATTATATAATAAATATCAAAGGTGGCTTTAAAAAACAATTTATTGATATTAAAGTTTACTAAAAGGACATATAAAAATTCTTTTCGCATTCTCCTAATATGAAAATCATATCTACGAGCTCTTCGTGGTTGTATTCCATCACAAAAAATAATATAGCTTAAATAACTAATACTAATCTAACAATATTTGAAACTGTAAAATAACTAAAGTCAAAATGGGCTTTTGTCACTTCAATAAACTTTATCAATAAATTGTTTTTTAAAGCTACTTTTGATATTTATTATATAATAATGACTGGTGGAAAGGTTGATAAAACGAGTTTTCTGTAAATAAGTCTTAATGCGTTAGAAATTGGGATATGGTTGTAATTAAAACAAATGTTTGAATTTTAAATCTGCATCGAATGACATAATAATATAGAATGGTTCCAATTTGAAATAAGAAAAATAAATTGCAAAGTTTGACACTTAATTTTGGACACCCTGTACAATTCGTATTAATCAAACTTGGTTAACGAGATTTTAGGACCTTATTTATTAAGTACCTTTGTAGAACTTTAATAACGAGGCATTATTTTTATTTTTTATTAATTTTTAAAACCAGTGGTGCAAAACTGATTTTTTTTAGTTTTTATTTTTTTTCGCCTATAAAACTGAACCGATTTCATTAAAATTTTAGGGGTATGTAGGCAACTACAAGATGCATCGAAATAAGTAAGAACATATATGGCATGTAATCTAAAAAAACATATCCTTATGACGTTACACTTTTTTGGAACACGCTGTATAAACATACATATTTTCCTGAAATGCACCCTAGGATACAGGTAAAGTCTGCAAAATATCAAAATCCTAACTTAATTAGTAAGTGAGCTATAGAAGACGGGAGGTGAGGCGCATGACCCTGTATATATTGTATATTATAAGGCTATTAAATGTGGAGTGTATATATCGTCTTCGTCTGTAGTGTCAGTATTTACCTGAAGACGACCGGAGACACTTACCAGTTGAAACGTTGTGTTTCAAAACGAATAAAGACATTGCAAGTCCAAAATTCTTCTGCCGTTTAATATCCACTCTTGTTGTATATATCAACTGCTATTAATTGCTTATCAACACATTGTTTTAAAACATAAAAAAAAGTTTGTGAACCACTGCTTTATGTACAAGCTGTTGTGCCGGGGCAAATGTTTCGTTACCCACCTTACTTGCAGGAGTCGTCCAATCCACCTAAAACTAAATGACTCCTGTCAGGCTCATTCAGGACGCCACACAATCCAAAAGGATCCATTTAGGTCATTTTCGTATATGGTATGTTAATAAGCGAGCGAAATTAGCTCAAGCGGGATATAACGCCCGTTATTCAGAAATAAACGGGATTAGGGGAAGAAATTATTATGGCTAGCGTAAGTCCGCTCGAAAATTATCTTCTTAATAAATTTCGGGTCTTAGGATGGGCGAGATTATGCGAGTGTAGAAATAATAGGAGGATGTAACGGTAGTGAAACTAAATGGAGACGGTGCTGCATTTGAATAAAACTTTGTATTACAATTAAATTTAACTACCGTAAAACCCGCTTTTCTTTTGATTATGACGTTTTGTTTTTCGGGTACTATCATCAGATATATATTTAAACCTGTATTTTTTAATGACGTTTCATAGACCGTCTATTAAAATAATAATTCAATACTACTTTTTTTTTCTTTCGAGGACCCGTCCATTGTTCCAATGTTTGTCCCATTGTGCTTACCCTGTTTGTTTCTTCACACCCACTCGGTGATCCCAGTCCCTTGCATCAGTATATGCAGGTCAACTGGGGATAGGGTCAGGATGTCCTCTGCTTCCAGTTTTGGTTGCCCGAGTATTCGTTCCCTCTTCCGATTTAGTGACTCGAAATGGCAAACTATGTGCTGTACTTTTTCCCTAGTTTGTCCGCACAATCTGCAGTTAAGGTCTTCATTGTACAGTTGCATTCTGTGCAGATGATTCTTGACAGCCATGTGTCCTGTCAGAATTCCTGTAATAGTTGTCAGCTGATTCCTGTTCATTTGAAGCAGCTGTTTCGTTAGTCTCTGGTCTGGATTCCCAATGAAGCATTTACTATGATGTAATACCTGTATGTCGTTCCAGTGGATTTTGTGTTGTACCCTTGATCCATCGCTTTATGGCATCTCGTACCGTGCACCTTGGTACCCCGAGTGCCGGTTCTGGACCAATGAATGTATTTTCTACTACTTACTATTACAACACTACTTTAATCGAATACTTTAAAAAAGAAATAATATCTTGTAGTGACGAAGAAGGAAAATGTTAAAAGACGCTCACAAGTTAGCTGGTGCTGGTAGAGTTGTTCAAAGAGCAATGTAAACTAACGTCAAGTTGTACAAACATTAATAATTAAATAACCAGCAACTTCGATGGCGACATACATGAAATTGACAGAAATACGTTTTTATCTTCGCTGTTCCCTTTACACTTAAGCGACAAGAAAAGTAGGCTATTCCAGTTAATTGTACGGCAAAAAAGCTACACCACGCCAAAATTGATGATTTTTTAGGAACGATGTTTTTTAGGGCGTAAATTATTAATCTAAATACCGTGTTTTTAAAAGAAAGTAGTAAAGTTTAGTGTCCGTATAAGTAAATAGAAAGAAGGTTTTTTAGCGGCGGCGGACAAAGTAGTGCATCTATCTTTTGCATCTTATTTCTTAAAAATATCTTGAAAACAGAGTCTCGCTGTATTCGGGGTCGCTTACAGGTTATGGCTTTCTGATGAGTTCTAATAAGAACGAAACAGCCTGTCATTGTCTACCTGTGCCCCAGGGAACCCATTGCATTTGGCGTCCCTGTGAACTCAATGAAAAAGATATATGCACTACCTGGTCCGCCTGCCGCTAAAAAACCTTCTTTTCCATTTACTTATACGGACACTAAACTTTATTTTTAAAACACGGCATTGTATTACGGGTTGGCAGCTCCCAGTGGGTATACTGCAGCGCGAACTTATTTGAATCTACAAATGCGTAGAAAAATTGTGGGGATGCGATAAATGTTGCCTATACTGGTGTGTTGGCCTAACGTATTTGGTTTATTGCTTTCGTCGACGACTATCTTTTGCATTAAGTTGATTCTTATAGATGGCGTAAATGGGTTTTCTTCGCATTTTTATTTTTTTTTTAAATCTTGAAAACAGAGTCTCGCTGTATTCGGGGTCGCTTACAGGTTATGGCTTTTTGATGAGTTCTAATAAGAACGAAACAGCCTGTCATTGTCTACCTGTGCCCCAGGGAACCCATTGCATTTGGCGTCCCTGTGAACTCAATGAAAAAGATATATGCACTACCTGGTCCGCCTGCCGCTAAAAAACCTTCTTTTCCATTTACTTATACGGACACTAAACTTTATTTTTAAAACACGGCATTGTATTACGGGTTCGCAGCTCCCAGTGGGTATACTGCAGCGCGAACTTATTTGAATCTACAAATCCGTAGAAAAATTGTGGGGATGCGATAAATGTTGCCTATACTGGTGTGTTGGCCTAACGTATTTGGTTTATTGCTTTCGTCGACGACTATCTTTTGCATTAAGTTGATTCTTATAGATGGCGTAAATGGGTTTTCTTCGCATTTTTATTTTTTTTTAAATCTTGAAAACAGAGTCTCGCTGTATTCGGGGTCGCTTACAGGTTATGGCTTTTTGATGAGTTCTAATAAGAACGAAACAGCCTGTCATTGTCTACCTGTGCCCCAGGGAACCCATTGCATTTGGCGTCCCTGTGAACTCAATGAAAAAGATATATGCACTACCTGGTCCGCCTGCCGCTAAAAAACCTTCTTTTCCATTTACTTATACGGACACTAAACTTTATTTTTAAAACACGGCATTGTATTACGGGTTGGCAGCTCCCAGTGGGTATACTGCAGCGCGAACTTATTTGAATCTACAAATGCGTAGAAAAATTGTGGGGATGCGATAAATGTTGCCTATACTGGTGTGTTGGCCTAACGTATTTGGTTTATTGTTGCTTTCGTCGACGACTATCTTTTGCATTGAGTTTATTCCTATAGATGGCGTTACTTGGTTTTCATCGCATTTTTATTTCTTAAAAATATCTTAAAAACAGAGTCTCGCGGTATTCGGAGTCGCTTACAGGTTATGGCTTTCTGATGAGTTCTAATAAGAACGAAACAGCCTGTCATTGTCTACCTGTGCCCCAGGGAACCCATTGCATTTGGCGTCCCTGTGAACTCAATGAAAAAGATATATGCACTACTTTGTCCGCCTGCCGCTAAAAAACCTTCTTTTCTATTTACTTATACGGACACTACTTTATTTTTAAAACACGGCATTGTATTACGGGTTGGCAGCGCCCAGTGGGTATACTGCAGCGCGAACTTATTTGAATCTACAAATCCGTAGAAAAATTGTGGGGATGCGATAAATGTTGCCTATACTGGTGTGTTGGCCTAACGTATTTGGTTTATTGTTGCTTTCGTCGACGACTATCTTTTGCATTGAGTTTATTCCTATAGATGGCGTTACTTGGTTTTCATCGCATTTTTATTTCTTAAAAATATCTTAAAAACAGAGTCTCGCGGTATTCGGGGTCGCTTACAGGTTATGGCTTTCTGATGAGTTCTAATAAGAACGAAACAGCCTGTCATTGTCTACCTGTGCCCCAGGGAACCCATTGCATTTGGCGTCCCTGTGAACTCAATGAAAAAGATATATGCACTACTTTGTCCGCCTGCCGCTAAAAAACCTTCTTTTCTATTTACTTATACGGACACTACTTTATTTTTAAAACACGGCATTGTATTACGGGTTGGCAGCGCCCAGTGGGTATACTGCAGCGCGAACTTATTTGAATCTACAAATCCGTAGAAAAATTGTGGGGATGCGATAAATGTTGCCTATACTGGTGTGTTGGCCTAACGTATTTGGTTCATTGTTGCTTTCGTCGACGACTATCTTTTGCATTGAGTTTATTCCTATAGATGGCGTTACTTGGTTTTCATCGCATTTTTATTTCTTAAAAATATCTTGAAAACAGAGTCTCGCAGTATTCGGGGTCGCTTACAGGTTATGGCTTTCTGATGAGTTCTAATAAGAACGAAATAGCCTGTCATTGTCTACCTGTGCCCCAGGGACCCATTGCATTTGGCGTCCCTGTGTACTCAATGCAAAAGATAGATGCACTACTTTGTCCGCCTGCCGCTAAAAAACCTTCTTTTCAATCTAAATACCGTTTTTGTCGGAAACGTTTAGTTTTTAATTCGGATTTAATTTTTTGGGATTCAATTTTAAAGGTGCAATATTTTATATTCCCCCAATTTTAAGCTATTTAAATCAAAAATATAACCAAATGCAAAGCCAAATACAATAAAATACTTTTACATGTGACAGTCCAAAAACAAATGACAACCAACCTTGTGTGTAGCTATAAAAGCCTCCTCCATAGACTAAGCATAAGCCATATTTCTATTCAATTAATTTACCATGCAGTTTTCCTAACAGAAATCTTAGGGTTCTTTAATTTTTCTTGAATGAAATTTCCAATATTACGATTTTTCTACATTTACTTATTCAACCAGTTTTCTTCAATTTTACACCATTTTCGCTAAAATTTGGTGATTTACTTCCTCATCTTATTATCATCTTCTTTGGCATGATAACAGTTGTTACTATTAATGGCTTAAACAATATTATTCGATTACAAATAAACCTTAGATATTAAAAGAGTAAATCCTGGTATTTATGTCAAATCTTACCAACATAACACACTAAAATCAACCATCATGCCATTCATGTTACGTGATTAGGTCACGATCTCGCGAGTTCTGTCGAAATTATTACTATAGCAAGACAAGTTGAGAGATGAAGAAGGCCTTAACACCTGAAATATGAACTCAACAACAATGGAATTGTCATTGAATAACAAGGCAGAGAATAGTGCGTCATTAAATCAATGGATATACGTTTTCTTTCAGTGTGAGTCGACCGCCAACGATGAGTGTGATATACAAATCTATTTGCTTCTCTCGAGTGAGTCCGGCAAGATCCAGCCTTTCGAAAATGGACGCCGGTCAGCCGGCTGCAGATTTATGGACGTTATTAACAACGTTTGCAATGCAGCCTCACTCTCTAATGCAATTGCGACCATTGTACTAATGTCCGCGACCCTCCGCATACCGGGAATTATTACCCATTATGACCTTTTTGTCGACATTAGTGCTCGAGCTGGCTCGCTACATGTAAGTTATTGTGTTTTAACTATTGTTTTAAAACTAGCCTCGGATGCGGCATTGTCTTGTAAATTGGATTTTGATAAGAGAAAGCCTTTTTACATAAAAACGCCCGGCAACAGAGGGTTTGGAGCGTTTATCTCAGTAATTTCGAAATTTAATTTCTTAGTTCCCTTTTTATGTCAAATTTATTTTTGCATACTTTGGTTTTTTTTTTGGAAAGTTATACTTGTCCTGTGCATAGGAACAAGTGGCACTAGAAAAGTGTTAATTTTTGGCACAATTTTAATAATCTCTATTTTTTGGTGAAAAGTATTGAAGTGATGAAAGTGATATTTTTCCAACTAGGAGATACTTAGCACGAGACGTCAGCCGAGTGCGGAAATTCTCCGAGTTTTAGAATAATTACTTTCACATGAGTAATGTGACACTATTGTTCCTATGACCACAAAGTTAATTTTTCATATTTTATTATCATAGGAAGAACTAATCCTGCATGGACTTCTAGATTAACCAAAATGAAAATTTTTAAATTTAGTCAAGGAAAGATGCATTAAAAATAAATTTAAAAAATCCACCCAACAAAGATTTCAATTTAAAATAATTCTATAAATTATTTAATGTTTTTTGAAAAAAAAAAGTCAAATACTCCTGATGGGATTTGAACCTGTGACCTTGCGAACTGTAGGCTAGAGCTCTATTCTCTACGCTATCGCTACCGATAAAAATTTGTTGTTTAATACATGACACTCTCTTCAGCGCGATTTGTTTTTTCTGGTAATAGATTTTCCAGTATATTATTAACATTTTTTATAATTTCAGATGGCGTATTTTCACACTTTAATTCTGAATCACTCGACAAATACATGATAAATAAGTTAAACACTTTACAATTACTGCTTTCTAAAGTTTGTTCTTTTTAATAAATAGGGGTGGTCTGTCAAATTGGCACCATATGTTTAAATTAAATAATGTGCCTTGATTTCAACACTAGTGTTGAAATATTTTTTTTTCAACACGCGTGTGATATACGGCACTTTCTAGCCAATTTAAGCGTGCTTTTTTTTCTCATTTTCATAGGTGGTCGTACAAAAAGTATAAAGTGGGTAAAATTTTCAAATTTTCAATAGCATTCGCTGCTCGGGATATACCCGTCAATACGCTTATTTTAAAAGTCCCTGCCCAAAAACTTTTAAATACGTTTGCAATTTTGCCAAATACTTTCGATTCTGAAGTAAATCGAATAAAGGGACGTTGAGGAAGAACAAAAATATCGCCAATAGTTTTTGTCGAAATAAATAGACATTGTTTAAAAGCAGAACAACGATAAAAGAATTCTTTATTAAAGTTTCTTTCTTTTAGTTGCCGACGTCGGTTTTGTTTCGAGGAGAAATAAAAACAAACGACTGCCATTATTTAGGCGGAAGTTGAAACTTTTCGCAACAATCCTATCTTACCACGGCGGCCGAGCGCGGGGGGCGTTAAAGAGAAAACAAAAGACAGCGGCAATGGAGTCACAAAGGTCGCCCGGGATTTGTAAAGACTATATTGTATTTTGATAAGCCACATAAACTGTTAATTAATATACAGGGTGTCCCACCGGGAACCGAATTGAGCTATATATAGAAAACTATACATAGAAAAATTTTGAAAAATTAACAGTATGCTGATGCTGATGGGGGCGATCGGGCTAAAATATTTTCATAATGGTGGCACTTTCGGTTATACCGGAAGTAAGTGTCAACTTGCTTATTTTAAATGGGACACCCTATATATTATTACATTTTTGCATTCTACGCAAGATTTTAGGCAGATTTTGTATACCATGTCCTATACCTATGTCTAAACTTTTTTGACATATTTGAATTTTTATGTCAAAAAATGACGTTTGCAAGCCGTAGAATAATTATCAATTTTTTCTATAAAGAAGCCTTATTTATTTAATTTAAATGGGATTCCTTGTTATAAAGGACCTGTTTTAATAGATTTTTTATATTATTTTGATCACTATTAATACAGGGTGTTTAAAAAATAAGATTAAAAATGAAATTGAAAAAACTGCAAAAAGTCTAGATTTTCAAATGGAAACACACAAATTTTATAATTATTTCTTATTTAGCATTAAAAATAAGGGTAAGTTTGTATAAGGTTGTATCCCAAAAAATTCTTAGTTTTCGAAATATTGCCAATTTAATATTTTTATATGGGGATTTGGCTGCAGATTTTAGGTTCAGTTACTCTTAGTTGACTATGACGGCGTTGAAAAACAATCAAATGCTATTCAAAACTTATTTATTATTTATGGAGAATGTGATAACGTTGTCACATTTGCCATTCGATATTCACAAAAACAGAAGCCATCACAATGTGCTTATTAATAATGTTTAAATGGCAAGTGACAGCTTCATAGATTTTCTTAGCATTTGATTGTTTTTCAACGCCGTCATAGCCAACTAACAGTAACTGAACTGAAAATTTTCCTATTTACAGTTTTCTATATACAGTGTGACCAGTAAAGTCCGCATCATATGGGAAATTTTTTTATTCGTAGCTTTATTCGAAATTTGACTTTGGCATCAGTTTCTGCTTCAATCGAGATGAAAATTTAACCAAAAAATAGTAGTCACGTGATTCGCATTATAGGTCAACATTTAATTTTTTTACAAAAAAATTTAAAAAGTGGGGTTATTTGTCAAAATATTGAAAGAAGTTATTTGAAAAAGTTTTTCTAAATACAATTTTTAGCCCATATGCAAAATTTCAGCTGCCTAAGATATTTTTGATTTTTTTCCCATATTTTGTAAATTACACCACTGTTTAATTAATAAATATTCCACCTTACGATGAGCCACGAAAACCAAGTTGGCCGTAAAACAAATGATAAAAGAGATCAACAGACCATTGCTTTATTAATGACAGTCAAATCGCTTTTCTGTTTGACATAGTGGTTTTTAATTAGTACTGCATATTAAATAACAAAAAATGTTAACTTTACAGGAAAAAATCGAAATTGTATTAATATGTGGTGAAAACACAAGTCATCGTGTAGCAGCCAACATTTTTAATGAAAGGTATCCAGGAAAAAATGTGCAACAATCTACTGTGAGTAGGATTATGGTAAAATTTAAATCAACTGGATCGGTGGAAAATGTATTTAACAATCCTATAAAACATACTGAGGAAGTCCAATTAAATGTGTGCCTAGATGTTGTGGAACATGCTCAAACTAGTGTTAGACATGTCTCTTGCAGAACTGACGTTCTAAGAGAGAGTGTAAGGAAAATTTTGAAGAAAAATAAATTTAAACCTTATAAACCAAAATTTATAAATACTCTTAAGGAACAAGATTATGACATACGTTTGGGATTCTCTTTTTGGTACCAGGGAGAAAAAGAAGGAAATGCGTCTTTTCCCTTTCACGTTTTATGGACCTACGAGGCCACTTTCACTTCAAACGGCGTTGTTAGCTCTCAAAATTGTAGATGGTGGGCTCAAGAAAATCCCAATTTTATAATAGAATGCAGGGACCAGTATTCCTTTAAAACAAATGTGTGGTGCGGTATCTTAAACTACCAAGTTGTTGGGCCCTATTTTTTTCGAGGTAATTTAAACTTTGAAGAATTCCTACGCTTCCTTAATACCGAGATCGTTAAAGTTTTGGACAATATGCCTATTGAAATAAGGCATAATTTGTGGTTTCAGTGTGACGGTGCTCCCATCCATCATGCAAGACAGGTTAAAGAACGTCTCTTGGAAATGTTTAGGGGCAAGGTAATTGGGCGTAATATGGAGCAATACTGACCGCCTAGGTCCCCGGATTTAACTCCACTTGATTTTTTCTTGTGGGGTTACCTAAAACAAAAAGTCTACAAGCAAAGACCTTTCCGTAATATTGAACATTTGGAAACGGTCATTCGAAACTGTATTTTTGAAATAAGACCCCTTAGCATCAGAAACACCATCAAGGAAGTGTCAAGAAGAACAATTGTTTGTATTGAACGCAATGGACAGCACACAGAAATGTAATTTGAAATTTTAAGTTTTTGAATTGTTTGAAATTTAATTAATATAAATTAAAAAGGTGGAATTATAAATTATTATAATATGATTTTTGATTAGAAAACTAGACTCTTTTCAATTATACTATTTTGTTAATATTAAGGTGTTTTACTTTTAGACACAAACTACGTGTTATACAGGGTCAAAAATAAATAAACTTTGCATCACATGTGACGAAATTTTAAAAGCCCTATTTGGATTTTGTAGAAAAACTCACATTTAATATGGCGCCAGCTTAAAGGAAATGTGTCTGGAATAAGACATTGTTGCAACTAAGAAGTTTTATGTAGGTTGCATCGAGTTTTATTTTGCAACAGTGGTGTAATTTACAAAATATGGGAAAAAAATCAAAATTATCTTAGGCAGCTGAAATTGTGCATATGGGCTAAAAATTGTATTTAGAAAAACTTTTTCAAATAACTTCTTTTAATATTTTGACAAATAACCCCACTTTTTAAATTTTTTTGTAAAAAAATTAAAATTTGACCTATAATGCGAATCACGTGACTACTATTTTTTGGTTAAATTTTCATCTCGATTGAAGCAGAAACTGATGCCAAAGTCAAATTTCGAATAAAGCTACGAATAAAAAAATTTCCCATATGATGCGGACTTTACTGGTCACACGGTATAGATCGATTCGGTTCCCGGTGGGACACCCTGTACAAGGAGTCTTATCAATAATTCAGTTTAGCAGACATAATTTTTTTGTTGTAGGAGTGAAACCAAGTACCTATTTTACTTATTACCACTGACCAATCACAGTGGTCAATTTACCAAGAAACCAAATTTACACGTAAATTTTAAGAGTCATTTTCTGACATTTGACTAAGTGAGGTTAAGAATATGCTTCAAAAATATATTCAAATCTGCCAGATAAAATGTATTCTTCTTTTAATTTAAATCAAAACATTTATCCCAGAGTCTATGCATGCACAATTTTTTCTCCAATTTTCCACTCATTTCCAGATAATTACTACAAGATTTAATGCATAAAATGTTTTATATACCTATAGAATGAACGTGTTTTACTTACCTTGGTTGGTGTTTTGCCATACAATTGTTCAACACGATATTTTCTGATATATTTTAACAGGGATCCAACCCCAATCGACCTTAAAACTTTTATGTTACGCTACAGATATAGAAAAATAACTGGTAAATCTTCGTTCATTGGTGGAACATGAAGATGAGTACATAAAACCAGATAAAACAAATGAAAAGATGATGGTATCTCGAAAAAAATTAATTCCATTTTTTACTAAGGGTTTTATTGTTATTTTTACAGAATTTCCACTTTTCTTTCCACGTTAACAGTGTTGCTAGTTTGTAAATTGGCTATTCTTTTGAAAGACTTTACCATAGCGAATGTTAAAAGTTCATATTAATGCACAAACTCCGTTTTAAACTGTTTAAAACGAATTCTACAGCAATTTTATTGTACTTTCGGAGTTATAATTCTTACGCAAGCAGATAAATACCCGATTAAATCCTTTTTTCTTCTGTGCATTTCAACAGAACAATTTAATCAAACTATCTATGGTTGAAAAACATAAATTGTTTGTTCTTTAATAAATATATCGCTTTTTGTCTGTTATTCTGCAAAAGGCCGGAAGTGAGAAAGATAGATATAATATTCAAAGTGATATGACCAAAATTGATGAATATGTGACAGTGTAATTTGGTCCATGGATTTGCCAACGAAACTCCAACTCATACCGCGCCTTGGATTTTGTCGGAACTAAACTTGAGATCGCTTCGTTTGCCGCTGCTTCTATATCAGCGGGTAAACTCCCATCAGAATCGCTCACTTTGAAAAACGCTTTTTATATTTTTGAATTTGTTTGACAAAGTTTCGACAGTAACTATGCGAAAGGTAACATAAAAAACTTGAATAGTAAACTTAATAGCAGGTGCATTTTTATTTTTAAAAATGCCTTTTGCCAAATATTTTTATTCATAGATGAAAGTAGATAAAATTTTGTACAATATTCTTGTTGTAAATTCATATTACTATACTCGATGTTTTATTAAACTCGGCTGACACCTCGTTTGACAACTTTAACATCTCGTGTTGTAATATGAATCTTTACAACACTTATATCGTAAATAACTATTATATCAAGATTAGGTCGTCTTAACGTTATAAATTTTGATTTTTTTATTTGTACACATTTACCAGGCACGATAGTTTAATAAGTCATAAAAAACTGGTTACGATTCTAAGTCCATTCCTCGCCCTTGCGGAGACGAACAATAGGACGAGCAGAATAAACAATACAAAAGTAATAAAGTTATCCGGTGCCGGATCTCCGAACGAATGGCCGGTTTGTTCCGGGGTAATAAAGTGGAACAATAATCTTGTATATTTTCGGCTGCTTTGATGGCTTTTTTAATTAGATATTTAAAATGTCGAGCATTAATCCTGGCGGCAGCGTTTTGAATTGTTTAATGTTTCCAGTTAAAAATTAGGTTATTACGTTTTTTATTTAAAATTTGTCTTAGTCTTTTCAATACAGTAATCGCCATTTCGCGTTTTGATCGATATTTCATTACTTTTTCGTTTTATCGAAAAATCGAGGTAAAGCTTGTCTTTGGACTGCAATTATTTATGGTTTTAAGCGATGTTTAATAAAATGTAAGTGTACCTTATACTATGTACATACAGGGCCGCAGCCAGAACCACATTTTTGGTAGGGCTATTCGATTCCTTACTAGGGCCCATATTCTCACGTTAAAATATAATGATATTTGATTGTTAAGGGACGCTGTAGAATTTTTTACATTTTAGAACGACCGACATCCGACATGCTTCATTCATATGCATGTATTATATTTATTATAAGCAGTGGCGTAGCCAGAAAATATGCTCGGGGGGGGGGGGGGGGGGGCTAAATGGGCGTAAGTAGGACATTTTTTTCTGGAGAAAGGGACAGTCGGGACTACATGTATTTTATGATATTGTACCTAGGAAAGAAGACGGAAAAGCGCCGCAGGTGAATCATTTTCGGGGCCACGCCCAAAGTTCGTTTAAAATTCACTTAACTAGGTACTAACAAATTTCATCAAAATTATTAAAATTTGTTTTTGTAAATGTTTTTTTTTTACTTTTTTTTTGATTTTCCTAACTGCCTCTTTATTAAAAAAAAACATTTTTTATATTTGTAAACAATATGAATATTAGTGTCAATCCAAGATTTTAACATAAGACGTATGTATGACTCTAACACGCGATTTTCGGGCTCGATTTTTCATAATTAAAAATAAGTAAATATCGCTCTTCACGCCAAAATTGATGATTTTTTCAGAAATCATGTATTTTTGGAGAGTAAATCTAGAAGCAGTTTTTGGTGCAAATTCTTAGGTTTTAAAATACTCTTTTAAGTGTAGTTTTGTATAATCTTAATAAAGCATTCTCGTTTCTTTCCGCACTATTTTATTTTATTATAAATCATCACACTTCTTCAATAAAAAATGTTTCAATTAATATGTTTACTATAATTTTTTTCTTTAAAAATAAATACCTAATTGTTTTTTGTTTTTGTTGCAAAAATATTTTATTGCATTGGGTTATATTTTTGTTGATTTAAAATAGCTCTAAAAAGGGAAAACGGAACAAACAGGGGCAGGACAGGACTCTACCCGTATGACGAAATTATTTATTTAGTTTTATTTTATTAAACTTGTCAAATAACTTGCACACATTTTTGACACTTATTTTTTTCTATTTCAAAATCGTTTTTACCAGGGCTCAATATTTTTTTACCAGGGCTTCGCCCTGGCCAGCCCTCCTCTACCTACGGCCCTATGTACATAATGCACGCCTTTGTTACGCCATTTTCTGTATTTGTGAATGAATAACAACAGGCAAAACCCATAAATTGACCCAAACCATGGTGGTACTACCTGCACTTGATGAAAATAAAGAATTATTAAATTAATTAGTGTATATTTGATACTGCGACATTTATCTTTCTGTGCTAAAGAAAAAGTAAAAGTATGCAACCCTCATGACAAACCGCTCGGCAAACTGCCCTATCGCCGCGATCCAAAAAGTCACCTAATAAATAAATCAACCTTTTTTAGTTTTTGCCGGACACCCATTTATTTATTTAGATAAAGGCCCAATAAATCTTCAACCGACCTTTTAATTAAATAATGGAAGACCCCGTTTCCTTACTGAGGAATTTTTTCCCCAGTTTCAGCATGTTTTGTTAGTGTGGGAGATCGAGTCGACGCGACGACATTAGAAATTTGGTCCCTTAGTAAGTTTTATGCATGGAAATAACAATCCTATGTAAATTTTGGAAAAAGTGAAAAATAATATAGTATACAGGATGTCCCAGATAAGGATGCACTCTATAGGGATCTCATAAACCATAGACAATACAGACAAAGCATAAAATTGCAACCTACTAAATGCTGCGACTTTGTGTTTTCTAATTTAAAAAACTCCTTCCGAAAATATTAGTTCAATACCGAATTTTGACGAGCCTACGGCGTCGTGCTCAAACTTCCTAGTGCGATATGGACAATCTACTCGAGTTGAAAAAAAGTTGACAGGCTATCTGGCTTGAACTCACGACCATTCGATCTAAAGCTAGATGTTATATCGCTTCGCCAGATTCTCATATTAGAAATTAGGGTAAAACTAACTCAATAATAATGCTACATTAAATTTATTTTCTATAAAAAAATAAATATTAAAAATTTCTATATTTGACAAATTAATAGCATATTGTACCATATACATATAAATTGTATAGTTTAGTGTCTTGAAAAAAAAGGCGGAGCCTCAGTAAATACAATAAACTGTGATTGGTCAGTACTCCAATTCCCCTGGCACCGTCTATTAATTTGCTGGGGGTCAATCTGGGAGGTAATATGTCTTGGCATGATCACGTTGCCGCAATTGCCAAGACAGTTGCACAGAAACTTGGTGTACTTTTCCGCACCAAAAGGTTGTACACACCTCATCAACTTTTGACACTCTACAAAGCCCAGATTTGACCATCATTAGAATATTGCTCTCATGTCTGGAGCTCGGCACCCAAGCACACCCTTCGGCTACTGGATTCCATTTAAAGGAGAGCCGTTCGTCTGATCGGCGACCCCGAGCTGACCAAGACCCTCGATAGCCTGGAGCATCGAAGACAGGTTGGTGATTTGGCTCTCTTTTACAGATATTTCCATGGCAGGTGTTCGACTGACATTGCCCACTTGATTCCACCTAGAGCAATGCAAAACAGAAATACACGGCGAACCACTGCCGCTCATCCATATGTTGTTCAGCTTAGTACTCCTCGAACTTCATTGTTCAAGAATTCTTTCATCTGGAGAACGTCATCTTTGTGGAATGATCTTCCTGAGGTCGTGTTTCCCAATGAATACAATCTTTAACGATTCAAGACCAACGTTAATCGCTTTTTTTCGCACTCGCACCGCTCCCAGAGCGCCTTAAAGGATTTTTCCTACAGTGCAGGTGTTTTATCATAAAAAAAAAAAAAAAAACTTTATAAAAACGCCACAGAGAAATCAAATTTTTATAACAAAAATGTATACCATATCATTTAGGTAAGTTTTATTGCATTTTTTATTACACACTACTATAGACATTTTTAAATTTAAACCTTAACTACAGATTATGCGGACAAGTCAAGGGAACAATGCAGCACATAGTTTGCCATTGCTAGTCGCTAGATCGGAAGAGACAACAAATACTCGGGTAACCAAAATTGGAACCAGAGGACATACTGATGGCCCTCTCCCCAGTTGACTTACACAAACTAGTGCAAGGAACTGAGATCACTGAGTGGGTGTGAAGCAGGGTGAGCACAAAAGGCCAAACCAGGTCTAAGTGCATCCTGCATATGGACGGGCTCTCGGAAAAAAAAATCTGGGATTGTATGTCGCGTAATGAAGGAAAATCTCACACGAAGAAAGTTGCCAGTAAAGTAGCCGATATAACAACGGCCAGCATTGTCTCTAAAGACAAATCCACAAAACCTTAAAATTAATGTAAGATAAAATCTCATATAGCGACTAACGCCGGATTAAAAATTTATATAGCGTGTTATCGCTGAATAACGCTAGTTTTTTTTTAAGTCTTCATTACATCTTTTAGTACTGGCAAATAAAAATACACAATGACAGTTTAAAAACTCGATGTTGAGGTTGTAGTAAAAATAGTGATGAAATTGAAACCTGGTTACCTGTTGTGTGAACATTATAACGAAAGAACATTATAAGACAATACCAGATCTGTAAAGTAACTGTGTCAGAATTTTTATTTAACAAGTAACTCAAAGTGTCTGTTTAAAGGTTGGAAACAATGGTGTTTCCTGAATAATAGAGGAGTTTTGGACTTGCATTGTCTTTATTTGTAAATATAATTAGAAATCGTAAATATCCTACTATCTGAAACACGGTTTAATTCAACCAATAATTAACTTAACTTTATTTAAAGTAGATATTCGATTGTATAGTGAATTGTAACCTTCGGGGTAAACCGCAACGGACCCTGTCCTGAAGGAATGATTAATCATCTTACTTACATTGAACCCAACCTTTGCTCCAGGTAGAACGCCACGAATATTTCGGACATAAATGTCGACCTTAAGCGGGCAAAACGACTTATTTCTATGGTCTATATTTCTTTAAATTAAGTAATATTTTTTTAAGTTAAGGTAATTTTATCGAGAAAAAAATTTTGAAGCTTTAATTTTAAAGAAATTTTTTTTTTAAAGTTATTCATTAAATCTGAGAAAGGTACTTATGAATTCGCTGTAGGTGCAAAAGTTTGGCTTATATTTTAAGCTGGCTTAACGCATATGAAAAACGGAATCATGAATAATTTAAGTTTAAATTGACCTGCGCCTATGGCCAACACCAAAATTGAGCCGAACTGGACGAAATTTCTCATTTATTACTCTACTCTTTCTAAAATAGACTATAAACCATCTTTATCTAATTTATAAAAACTAAGTTTTATGTCCTAGCGATGCGAAACTTGGTTGGTACATTACAAACTTGAATTAATCCACGTTATTTAATTTTTAAGAAATAGTATATTAGTTATTATTTCTTTAAATAAAAGAAACACTTTTTATACGACATACGACTACTACAAGATGGCGATAAACGTTATATACAGCCCAAGGAAGTTAATATATTAATTTTAAATATGAGGGTTTTTAGTTTGTAAGCTATGAACACCTACCCAGTTTTGACGAGAACAACAGTTCTAAATAAGTCTGCAGGTGGTAACTTTCTACCAGCAGAAATGTCTTCGACATCTAGTAGTTCTATGATTAAGATCTTAGGCCGAATATACCAAAGTTCTCTTAAACCTAAGTTTAAACCAAAGAATAATTCTAAAATTGTAAAAATGTCATAAATGGTCGATTTCAATTTAAGAATAACTAACCTTGTTACACAATTTGAAGCTCATTCAAATGTCTTTTCAAAAAGATCAAAATCCTAGTACTTCGGAGATTCCTTTGTGTATATTTTTTGCTTACTTCATTTGATGAGAAAATATAAAATAAATTGCACTTTTTTTGCTATACTTCTGTACAAAATGGCATTATCAATTTTTGAATACGACGTTTGGAAGTTTTGGGTTCATTGAAACATTTATATTTAAAATAAGTATCTAAATGTCTTACCTCTGATGACCTAACAGTTGATTTTAGTTGGTGCCACATGTGCTTTATGTCATTAAAAATAAATGACATTGCAATAGAACTAAACACTTTAATCTTTTAAAGTAATAGGGAAATTTTTGATAAAATTACCTTATTTTAATTAAACCCTACGTTGAAACTATTATTATTCGGCCCCGAAAATGAATACGATTAACGGGTATTTACGACCGTCGCACTTAGCACCCTGCAGCCATTAAATCAGAACCATTTTGTCGTGAAAAGGACTTTTCCTACGATCACCTATGAAAATGAGAAAAAAAGCACGGTTAATTTGGCTAGAAAGCGCCGTATATCACACGCGTGTTGAAAAAAATATTTCAACACTAGTGTTGAAAAAAAATATTTGAACACTAGTGTTGAAAAAAATATTTCAACACTAGTGTTAAAATATCACGGCACACTATTTAATTTTAACATATGGTGCCAATTTGACAGTGAACCCCTATTTATTAAAAATAAAAAATTTAGACAGCAGTAATTGTAAAGTGATTGACTTATTTATCATGTATTTATCCAGCCATCTGAAAGTATAAAAAATATTAATAATATACTGGAAAATCTATTACAAGAAAAAGCAAATTGCACTGAAAAGAGTGTCATGTATTAAACAACAAATCTTTATCGGTAGCGATAGCGTAAAGAATAGAGCTCTAGCATACAGATCGCAAGGTAACAGGTTCAAATCCCATCAGGAGTATTTGACTTTTTTTTATAAAAACAATAAATAATTTATAGAAATATTTTGAATTGCAATCTTCCTTGTTGGGTGGATTTTTTAAAACTGTGTTTAATGCATCTTTCCTTGATTAAATTTAAAATTCTTTATTCAGGTTAATCTAGAAATCAATCCAGGATTAGTTATGATATATAGAATATAAAAAAGTTAAACTACAAATAAAGAAAAAGCCTATTGACAAACTTTGAAACCAAATATTAAGTGGACCATAATCCTAAGTATGCTAATTTTAACACTAGTGTTGAAATATTTTTTCACAAATCAAATGCTTTTTTAATAATTCTTTGTGGTCGTAGGAAAAAAATTGTACATTACTCGTGTGAAAGTGATTATTCTAGAACTCGGAGAACTTCCACACTCGGCTGACGCCTGATGCTAAATATCTCCTTGCTTGAAAAGTATCACTTTCATCACTTGTTAAGTAATATACTATTTTAACACTATTGTTGAAATATTTTTTCACAAATTAAAGGCTTTTTTAATAATTCTTTGTGGTCGTAGGAAAAAAATTGTACATTACTCGTGTGAAAGTGATTATTCTAGAACTCGGAGAATTTCCACACTCGGCTGACGCCTAGTGCTAAATATCTCCTTGCTTGAAAAGTATCACTTTCATCACTTGTTAAGTAATATACTATTTTAACACTATTGTTGAAATATTTTTTCACAAATCAAAGGCTTTTTAAATAATTCTTGGTGATCGTAGGAAAAATACTGTACATTACTCGTGTAAAGTGATTATTCTAAAACTCGGAGAATTTCCGCACTAGGCTGACGCCTCGTGCTAAATATCTCCTCGTTTGAAAAGTATCACTTTCATCACTTGTTAGGTAATATACTATTAATCATTTCGAAAAACATTTGCCCTTGGTCTACGACATATACTTCACCGAAACCGGAAAAAATAATGAACAGCGTTAACGTCGACATTTATCTACGAAATGTTCGTAGCGTTTTAACTGGCGCATATAAAGCTTTCTATTTAATTTTGGGATAGTTCCGGCCGTTTATGGCCACCATTAGCGCGGGAGGCATGGGGAAAGTTTTAGACGGTAATAAATAGGCGACTTAAAAGCTTTGGAATATGGAATTTGGCGGGTTTAATATGGAAAATTGTAGTAGTTATATCGGGTATTTTATTGTTCGCAGGGAGGCTTAGGAGTTCTTTATTACGAAAACTTAAGGAATAGTCGAATTACTTTTGTTCTTACTACGCTCTTATAATGATTAATAACGTTATTTGCAAGATATAACGTAAGATAAGAAAAAAAATGTTCTCAAAGTATGCCGTGGAATCGATCCTGCAATCTTAAATTCTTACTCTGCGTCGTCCTGCTGAAAATAGCCTTGTCTAATATCTTTTTTTATCATAGGTGTTTTTTTTTAAATTTAAAGATGTATGACATTCAAAGACTATTACGTCATCTTGTTAGTAAGTAACCCAAGAAATAGACGGTTACGAATTAGTATATTACATAAGAAAAATGATGAAAGTGATACTTTTCAAACATTATTTAGCACGAGGCGTCAGCCGAGTGCGGAAATTCTCCGACACTATTTTTTCTACGACCACAAAGGATTATTAAAAAAGCCTTTGATTTGTGAAAAAAAGAATATCAACACTAGTGTTGAAATTAGTATACTTAGGATTATGTTTCCCTTAATATCTGGTTTCATAGTTTGTCAGTAGGCTTTTCTTTTATTTGTAGTTAAACTTTTTCATTTTTTCATATTTTATTATATCATAGGAAGAACTAATCCTAGATTGACTTCTAGATTAATCAGAATGAAAAATTTTAAATTTAATCAAGGAAAGATGCATTAAACATAAAGATTTCAATTCAAAATAATTCTATAAATTATTTAATGTTTTTATAAAAAAAAGTCAAATACTCCTTATGGGATTAGAACCTGTGACCTTGCGATCTGTAGGCTAGAGCTCTATTCTCTACGCTATCGATACCAATAAAGATTTGTTGTTTAATACATGACACTTTCTTAAGTGCAATTTTTTTTTTCTGGTTATAGATTTTCCAGTACATTATTAACATTTGTTATGATTTCATATGGCGTATTTTCGCACTCTAATTCCGAATCACTCGACAAATAAATAAGTTAACACTTTACAATTAGGTACTGCTTTCTAAAATTTTTTCTTTTTAATAAATAGGGGTGGTCTGTCAATTGAAGAAAAATTAATTTGGTTGGTATATCCATGAACCAAATTACACTAACGTATTAGTCGATTTGCGTCATTTCCTATATTTACACAAAATAACTTTGAATATATCTTTCTCATATTCGGCCTTTTGCAGAATAACAGGTAAAAAACGATATATTTATTTAAAAGAATGAACAATTTATTTTTCTCAACCATAGCCAGTTTGATTAAATTGGCCTGCTGAAATGCACAGGAAAAAAGGGTTTCTCCGGTTTTTTTTTCTGAAAAGTATTATTGGTTTCCTGCTAACGTAAGAATTGTAACCCCGAAAGTACAGCAAAATAGATATAATTTGTTTTAAACAATTAAAAACGGCTTTTATGCATTAACATGAACTTTTAACGTTCGCTATGGTACAGTTTTTCAAAATAATTACCAAATTACAAACTAGCAATACTGTAAACGTAGAAAGAGAAGTGGCAATACTGTAGAAATAACATAACCTTAAAACCTTTAAAAAATGGAATTAATTTTTTTCTAGAAATCTTATAATTTTATCCGGCTTTATGTACTTATCTCCATTTTTCTATGTCTGTTGCGTATATAATAAAAGATTTAGGTTCTATTGGGATTAGAGCCCCGTCAAATAACCAACAATGCAAGTATTTTGTATATATTTTATGCATTAAATCGTATAGTAGTTGTTTAGAAATTAGTAGACAACTGGAGATTTTTGGAATTAAAAAGTGCATATGTGCACAAATCTTTACTTCGGTCAGAAAATATATTGGTAAAAATAAAATTTGGTATGGTATATGGTATTAATTTTGATATTGTACCTTCAATTTTCGCACCATTTGGTTCATTTTTTGAGTATGCACAGACTCTGGGATAAATGTTTTGATTTAATTTAAAAAAGAACATATGATTTTATCTTACCGATTTGCATATTTTTAAAGTATATTCTTAACCACACTTTTCTATAAGTGTCAAAAAACGACTCTAAAAATTTACAACGTGTAAATTTGGTTTCTTTGTAATTGACCACTGTGATTGGTCATTGGTCATTGATATGAAATCATATTCGTTTAGTTAAGCGGAATAGCCCACTTTATAATCACCTTAGTGTAAGAGAAAGAGCAAATTTTTATGTGGAAATAGAAAACATTGTTTTCCTACGACCACCTATGAAAATGAGAAAAAAAGCACGGTTAACTTGGCTCGAAAGCGCCGAATATCACACGCATGTTGAAAAAAAATATTTCAACTCTAGAGTTGAAATACAAGGCACACTATTTAATTTAAATATATGGTGCCAATGTGTCAGACTACCCCTATTTATTAAAAAGAACAAATTTTAGAAAGCAGTAATTGTAAAGTGTTTAACTTATTTTTTATGTATTTGTCGAGTGATTCAGAAATAGAGTGTAAAAATACGCCATCTGAAATTATAAAAAATGTTAATAATATACTGGAAAATCTATTACCAGACAAAACAAGTCGCACTGAAGAGAGTGTCATGTATGAAACAACAAATCCTTATTGGTACCGATAGCGTAGATAATAGAGCTCTAGCCTACAGATCGCACGATCACAGGTTCAAATCCCATCAGAAAGATTTGACTTTTTTTTTATAAAACCAATAAATAATTTATAGAATTATTTTGAATGGAAACCTTCCTTGTTGGGTGGATTTTTTAAATTTATGTTTAATGCATCTTTCCTTGATAAAATTGAAAATTTTTTATTTTAGTCAATCTAGGATTAGTTCTTCCTATGATATATAAAATATGAAAAAATAAAAAAGTTTATCTACAAATAAAGCAATAGCCTATTGACAAACTATGAAACCAGATATTAATTTTAACATATCCTAAGTATGCTAATTTCAACACTAGTGTTGATTTTTTTTTAACACTAGTGTTAAAATTATTTTTCAAAAATTTCCGCACTCGGCTGACACCTCGTGCTAAATATCTCCTTGTTTGAAAAGTATCACTTTCATCACTCGTTATGTAGTATACTATTACACGATTTCTAGCTACTTGTACCGTTTTCAAAAATCGGCGCGTAAAGTTTTGAACTAACCGGCATGTAAAAATGGTGTGAAAACGTTTATTAATTTTTTGACGCGTGGTTTATATCCGGACGCCTTATAAAAACACTAATATTTGCGTAATTTTTCATCTAATCCTCAAACACACACGTTTGTGGCTTACGTGATTAATTTCATTAAATTATTGCCCGGGGGGACTTGCTGTACTAATTAAAATGTGTAAAAACCTAATTGGATTAAAATTTACGACGCAGTGCGTTTAATCTTTTTTTATGCAATGTGACGCGGTGTTAAATGGGGATTTGTGTGAAACGAACATTTATGAAAAACTTCGGTTTGATTAAAGATAAGTACTAAGGCTACCCGTTAATATCATGAATTACTTTTATTTATTGCGTTTCAAGTGTAGACAATAGTTATTTACGATATAAGTGTTGTAAAGATTCATATTACAACACGAGATGTTAAAGTTGTCAAACTAGGCGTCAGCCGAGTTTAATAAAACATCAAATGTAGTAATATGAATTTACAACAAGAATATTGTACAAAATTTTATCTACTTTAATCTATATAAAAAAAATGAAATTAAAAATAAAAATACACCTGTAAAAATGCACCTGCTATTAAGTTTACTAATCAAGTTTTTTATGTTACCTTTTGCATAGTTACTGTTTCGCATGGTTACCGTCGAAACTTTGTCAAACAAATTTAAAAATATAAAAAGCTTGTTTCAAAATGAGCGATTCTGATGGAAGTTTACCTCTGATATAGAAGCAGCGGCAAACGAAGCGATCTCAAGTTTAGTTCCGACAAAATCCAAGGCGCGGTATGAGTTGGAGTATCAGACATTTGAAGATTGGTGCAAAGCTAACAAAATAAAGGAGGTGTTTGAGAAAATCCTTTTGGGTTATTTTTTCGTAAAGCAACGCTCCCAGAAACCATCTACACTATGGACTCACTACTCAATGTTAAGAACTATGATTTCAGTCCGGAAAAATCAAGATATAAGCAGATTTTCTCAACTAATCGCATTTTTGAAAATAAGTTCAGAGGGTTACAAGGCCAAAAAGTCCAAAGTTTTTACAAAGGAAGACGTATGTAAGTTTCTTAGTACTGCAGATGATGAAACATATTTACTTATGAAGGTTGTTATGATAATCGGCATGTTTGGGGCTTGTCGGCGCGAAGAACTAGCTAAGTTAATGTTGGATTATATTGAACACAATGATTTGTATCTAAAAATTGTGATTTCATTCTCGAAAACCAAAATTATGCGAGAATTTGTTATAACAGAAGGAAATGTGCCAGGTGTCAACTGTTTAAGTATTTTTCGAAAGTATGCTAAACTTCGTCCTTTTAATGCAACTTACAGGCGGTTTTTTGTATTCAATGGAAAAGGAAAATGCACCTCCCAGCCTGTCGGAATTAATAGTTTTGGAAGTATACCAAAAAAGATTGCAACAAAACTTGGATTGAATAATCCCGAACGATACAGTGGACATTGTTTTAGGAGGTCCTCAGCCACCATTTTAGTTGATGGTGGTGCAGATGTGCAGATGTTAAAGCGTCATGGGGGCTGGAAATCCTCTTCTACGGCAGAAGGCTACGTTGAGAATTTTTTAGAAAATAAGAAAAAAGGTCATGGGGTCAGACACGGATTTAATGATTGGAAATTCGAACGTGTTATATTTTAATTAATAATTGGTAATTAATTTTATAATTGTTAATAATAAATCATTCTTCTAAAAAGTGTGGTTTTATTTAACAGCAAAATTTTGATAAAACTTTTTTTTCCATTACAGCACTAGTGCTGTAAAGGTATCTATTACATCACTAGTGCTGTAATAAATGCCCTTACAAAACCATTTATAGAACTGTAAAATTCATATTACTAAATGAAAGTAGATCAAATTATTTATACCTATAATATCTGCAAAATTTTGACCTTAATATTACTTGTCTCCGTTAATACAATTTTTGAATATATTTTTATTTATTTATTTATTCCATACACTGTTTTATAGTTTCTCAGTTACAAAACAGGTAGAAAATGGAATTTAATTGGGTAAAATGGAGCTCTCATCGAGGTTCACTTCCATTCACCATTTAACTTTGTTCCTCTCACTTATAACTATTTTCTCTTTATATTTTATTCCTGATGCTGGTGTTACTACACCCGAAACATGTAGAATATCTACACTTTTTAACTTTACTACTTAATAAACCAGTGGAGAAAAACTTCATGTTTTTATTTATTCCTATAAATTAACTCCACTTTAAGAATGGACTACTTCTTTAAAAAAAAATATAAATGGTGAATTTTCTCTTTTATTATAGTATTGTCATATCAGAATTAAGGGGTTTTAATTTTAATACAATGCGTCAAGTCACTTACGTCCATAACATCCTGTATGATAGACGCTTCTTTATATTAAATTACTTCGTCAGACTTTCATGATTTATATGGTAGTGTAGTTGAATTTTTTTTATTCTTCCAAGTAAGTTTAAGATCATGTATTCGAAGAACTATACCCAAAAGGGGCAACGCAAGGCCCCCGCTCGGGGGGGCCATTAGCGCCGAGACCGTAAATCTTGGCTGTTTATCCAGCGAAGTAAGTCCCGCTCCGCGCTCCCGGGACACTTTAGCAGGATTACCGCCCCCGACAATTATTTACCGCTTCCGAAGTCGTGGTAAAAGCCAACGGGAGCACCTTAGCAGATCTTCTCTTTAACGGCCAATAAAAAGTACATTTTCCAAAGCCCGACGGCTTAACATAATTTGTTGGAAATTAGTTTTTAATATCCGGGGGTCTATACCTTAAGCACGATTAACAAATGTTCTGGCAAGAATTAAATAATTGGTTCAAAATTTACTTTTTTTGTAAATTAAACGGAATCATTGCTTGGTCAATTTCAAATTTTCATTATTCACTATTATTAATGAAAGTATATATTTATTTAATTTGGCCGTGACACATTATATTTTTCCTGCGACCACCTATAAAAATCAGAAAAAAAGCACGGTTAATTTGGCTAGAAAGCACCGTATATCACACGCGCGATGAAAAAAATATTTCAACACTAGTGTTGAAATATCAAGGCATATTATTTAATTTAAATATATGGTGCCGATTTGACAGACAACCCCTATTTATTAAAAATAACAAATTTTAGAAAGCATTAATTGTAAAGTGTTTAACTTATTTATCATGTATTTGTCGAGTGATTTGGAATTAGAGTGTGAAAATACGCCATCTGAAATTATAAAAAAATGTTAATAATATACTGGAAAATCTATTGCCAGAAAAAAAGAAATTTATCGGTAGCGATAGTGTAGAGAATAGAGCTGTAGCCTACAGATCGCAAGGTCACAGGTTCAAATCCCAATATTTGACTTTTTTTTTTATAAAAACATTAAATAATTTATAGAATAATTTCGAATTGAAATCTTCCTTGTTGGGTGGATTTTTTAAATTTATGTTTAATGCATCTTTCCTTGATTATATTTAAAATTTTTCACTCTTGTTAATCTAAAAGTCAATCCAGGATTCGTTCTTCCTATGATATATAAAATATGAAAAAGCTACTACAAATAAAGGAAAAGCCTATTGACAAACTATGAAACCAGATATTAACTGGAACATAATCCTAAGTATGCTAATTTGAACACAATTGTTGTAATATTTTTTTTACAAATCAAAGGCTTTTTTAATAATTCTTTGTGGTCGCAGGAAAAATAGTGTACATTACTCCTGTGAAAGTGATTAGGTATTCTAAAACTCGGAGAACTTCCGCACTCGGCTGATGCCTCGTGTTAAATATCTCCTCGTTTGAGAAGTATCACTGTCATCACTTGTTATGTAATATACTATAATATATTACCAGTTTTTACGAAGATTTTGATTTATCCTTATATGAACCGCATCATTATAAATGGGGTAACTGACGAGATAGATAATGGTGAGGGGCAAGGGTTGTTACTCCCACATGCAACAAAGAAGACGGAACTATTTTTGATTTGTGATGTGATTTTTGGATTTGTATCGCGTTTCCTCTGTATGTGTAGATTGTCTATAAAATATACTGGATACTAAAAATCACAGAATTATTATCAATAAAATATTAGTTAGTCCGTAGACACGTGTCCGGCCGTCATAATTTCCGTAAAAGTACCAACCTAAAACAAGGCGATCTGCCATTTTGCACGTGACATAATGAATAAAGCCGCTACGACATACGCCAATAGCTCGATCTAGTTTTACCATACGGCAGTATATTCATGCAGGAGTAGAAAAAATATATATTCCATTATCTAGAAACGACTTTTATGCAATTTAGCACGTTCTGGGTGCGAAATGTAATAATTACTAATTGTGCATTTGTTTCGGATTGAATGGATCGACAACGACGGCGTTATTGCGGAACGGCTGTGCGATTCCATTGTTTTACACACTCGTAACCGTAATAATATTCGCTTCGTACTGCCGTTTGTGTAGCTGATTTAGTTTACGATAATGTTTATCGCATCAATAACGGCATTTTTGGACAATGCCTTTATTTTCAATAAATATTGATAGGTTTAAATTACTAAATTTTACACAGTAATAAAAAAATCGTTAATACGGAAACAAAAAATTTTACATTCGCTGACAGTATGTTTGGATCAAAATTATTCGAATTTATTGATAATATTAAATACATTTTGAAGCAGCAATAAATGTCTAATGATGGAGAATTTTCTTGGTCCTTTATTAGCTGAAATACCCATTCACGAATTTTCTAAAAAATAAAATCAGTAATCATCCTCTATTTTGACAATTTAGTGGCACAGGTATTTTCTGACACACGGTTCTGAAACCACCCAAAAAAAGCAGGAAAGAGTTTGCGATATTGGTGACATTTTGCCAACCAATAAAATCGATTTTTTGGGCGCTAAAATCTCCACACTGGCTGATACCTGAAACTGGATTTTCGATTCGCTGGAAAGAATTATATTAGCCGCTGAATATAAAACAGGTTTTTACACAACTGTTTGTGTGGATTCCGAGAAAATCACGTTTGAAATAGAATTTAGCGGAGTTTTGTTGGTTGGCAAAATGTCACTATTATCGGCTGACTGCCTAGTAAATACAGATTTCAAAAATTATACAGAAATATATGTCTGTTTGAAGGTTGGAGACAATAATGTTTCTTGAATGATAGAAGAGTTTTGGACTTGCATTGTCTTTATTTGTTTTACATCACAACGTATCTCCAGTCGTCTTCAGGCGAATACTAAATAAGTACAGTAACTACAGCTCTATTTATACTAGCTAGATGCACTGGAGCATAACTGAGATGGTTGCAGTCATACGTTTAGTTTGTGCGCGGTATTTTAAGTATACATCTACTTAACAAAGGTTTCCAGATATTTCTTATATCTAGTGAGGGCTTACTAAAACAATGCGGCTTCTAGTGTATGGTAGCAGCTGCCTTGAACTTTCTCCAGTGTGGTTTTTATGCAGGATTTGAGCTTCTGTGTAGCATTCAAGTTTACCGAGATATCTATTAGATTAAAAGTAGATAAGTACGAATGCTACATAGTATTTTATGTGTAACCAATTTAATTATCAACCCAGTTGGATACAGTTAGGATTTAAATTGACTAAAAGTTGCCTTATAGATTTTGGAGATTTGTTTATATTTTTGTTGGTTTTATTTTCAGTGCATTATGGGGATGGTATTGGACACTAAATTTTATATGCGGTGTAACCATGCTCATTTTTATTTTGGAGTCCCTTTTATTGATAATTTTCTCCTACAAAAATTCCCTCATTGTTTTGATTATATGGTCTGGTATATTTTTAAAGTCAGGGTAATATATATTGAAGTTTGTAGCTGTCAAATAAGCCAGAGAGTAGTTAAAGGTTGGTAGTTTCCGATTCCTATAGTTCTTTTAGGCGCTATGCCAACAGCCAGATAATTTATGGTAGGTCGTTCAGAAAATAGTGCTGGGCGAGGTTGGAAATCGGTTTGTGCTCCAAGTTCAGGGCTTAAGGGAGTGGTGTTGTTGCTAACTTCTAGGTATTCTGGAGAAAGGGGAATTTCCGTTTCCTGTGGCTTTGGCAGCCATCTTCACCATGAGATTTTTCACTAGATATGCGGCCGTCTCCGCGGTGAAAGCTTTGGAGCTAATACGGACCAAGAAAGAAGATCTAGTCAAAAATCCTCTGATCCTTGAGGATTTAGTGTCCTGTCTTCCTCACTTTTTGATTTGTATTGGGACAGGCCACGTTTTCGATGCCATCACCAGCCTTTTAATAAGGGGATCAGCTCTTGATGGAAATCCTCCTTTGAGGAAAATTCATAATATCCTCGATGGCTGAGTGAAAAATAGTCCAGCTGATTAGTTTTGAAATTGGGGTTAACGTAAAGCAAACTTGAGTTATACGAGGAGGGGAACTCCTGTATATTCCTGTAAATAATACATCTAGATGGATGGAGTTGGAATGCCTGTTAAGCTGAAGATCCTGGAAAGCCATATCTAATTGTTCTAAGGCCAGTTTTTATATAAATAATTATAATATCGTAAGTAAATAAATATTAGCATTTAAATTTAATCACGAAAAGGTAAAGTCTAAAACAGGTTCTAGAACACTTAGGACACAGTATACTTACCGTTCTTATTATCATTGAGTTTTTTAAACATAACCTTACCAAGTGGTGTAGTAATAATAGTGTCATATACATACCATTATTGATGGCCAAGTTTTTAGATCATATTTACTTCGGATCTGTTTTTTTTTATGCTAAACCATCCATAATTTTGTAGAATGATATGGAATTTTTCCTTTAAAATAAACCTGGAATTGCTATCTTAATTTTGAAAAAACCAACAAGTGTGTTTTATTTCTCGCTAAAAGTGTTTTCAGATATGCTTCGGTGAAAGACGTCAACAATTTTACAGCCCAAGTGGTTTTCTTGTTTTCATACACTTGGTGAGTATTTTATTTAATTTCCTAAAAACAAGTGGTGCCCTCTCGGGTTGAAAGAGTGAACTAAGGCTATGCAGCTAAGAACCCCAGCCTCCGGCAAGTGAGCTACCGTACGCAACTTTAGGTGCCACCTTGAATATAGGGTGCCACATCTGTTTACTTGATATAATCACCGTGCGTAATGCAGATCAATCAGCTTGGGATGAGAAAGGTGAAAGATAAAGGGACCTTTATTTATATATATTTATACAGTAATTCTGACAGTCAAGCAGCCCTTAGATTGCTAATATGCAACAAGGTAACCTCAAGACTGGTATGGGAATATCAACAGGAACTGGAGGCCCTACTCCTGAAATCCGAATTTTACTTCGTTAGAAAGAATGATACTTGCGGCTCAATATGAAGCAGGTTTTTACCAAATTGTTTTTGTAGTTTCAGAGAAACTTGTCTATGAAATATGGTTTTGAGGGATTTCGTTGGTCGGCAAAAACTGGCTATTGTACTTTGCCGCATTATCGGTACTCAATGACCACCCTTTACGCATGGATTCCTTAAAAATACCTAAAGTATTACGCTTATCAAGATGACAATAGTATTTCCCTTTTAAGGAATGTTTGTAAATTAAATATCTTTTATCATTAATATACAATATCATGTTTCTACTAAAAAGCATATTATTATTATTATTATTTTACCTAAAAACTACTGTATAGTCATTATTTAAACATTTAATTATATTCATATTATCTCCATATTATTATTGCAAAAATCATTTTACCGATTTAAATTTTAAAATAACACAATATCAAGTTATTATTATATAAACTTACAATAAAATACTCTGCAATATTGAAATATTATTAAAATTATTTTTAATTCTTTGTCCCAATTACAAAAAACTTGTTTTTTATGAATAATTTATAGTTATATTTAATTTAAAATGTTTGATATAAAATCACTGCTGACTATAATAATTATATAATTTAATATTATTTATGAATTTGTTATTTAGAAATTTTATCAAATAAAATAATCTTAAATAAATATAGGATAAAGTAAAAATTTTTATTTTGAATGCCATAGAAAGGGTTTATAAATGAAGTTGGTGCACATGACGAACAACAATAAATGTTACTACAATAGGTAATAATATATTCTAATTCTATGGCTTCAATTTTTCGTGTATATCATGGCTAGTTAGATAGGTATATTTACCATTTTTTTTGCTGTGGTTGGCGGAAGAGCCAGTATCCTTAGGCCTAGGTTAGGTTAAGTTAGGTAAGAGTGGCAGACCTTTGGTTCTGATCAAACAGTCTCACGTAGTCCTATTAGGTCCGTGATACCACACGTGTTCCGTAGAGCCCACCTTTATCAGATCTCTGATGGTTAGTGCGGCGTACACCGCAGAAGCATTTTAACAACTTATTCAAACCAGTCACTACTATTCAGAAACCTGCTCAGTCGTCCAAGTTGTAAGTCCCAGTCCAGACCATGCAGTTTCTCTACAAAAAAAGTATTTACCATACCTTGTAATTCTTCATTGCTGTTTATTCAGAACGAGAAAACATGAAACATTTTTAAATTCTAACTAACTACAAACTAGTTTGATTTTTATAACAATTGTTCGAAACTTTTTCATGTTTTGCATCGTAAATAATTTTTTTGTAGAGAAACTGTATGTCTGGCTCAATTTTTACAAGAGACAAAAAAGTTTCAACGTAAAGTCAGCTAGTGTCAGATGAATAATTTAAGTCATTTATACGTGGAGTAACTAACAAAAAGAGGAACTTTTAATTACCAATTACACGCCATTTTTAAATTTGTAGGTATTAAAAAAAACACGCTATTAATAGTGGTCATTCTTAGTTCCAAAATTAGTGGAAATCGATAAAGGCGTTTAGAAATTTTCCCGAAAAAAGAATATTAATTTGAAAACTTTAGCGCCCTCTAGCGGCAAAACTAAGCAGCATTGCATATAGGTAAGTTTGCCTAGATCGCCTTATTTTTAGTTAAGAAATAATAACATATCTTCAGAATATGTTCCAACTATTTTTCGCGTTCAAATCACTTTTAACACGTAAAAGTTTCTCGGAAAGACGTCAAACGAACGAATTTTAGGTCAATTGACAGTACCCTTTAATTAATAACAGACCTACCTTATATCTGGTTTCTGTTATTATTATGCTATTTGCGAGTTGTGCCGTGCATCCAGTCAGTAATTGTACGGACTATAGTGCATATTTATACCAATTACTATTCATTTCCCTCGTAGTAAAAATACTTGAATGATGAGTTTAATATATAAACATTTAACCGGGTGAGAGAGGTGTATTTGGATTAAGAGTATCCTATATATAAAACGTTTTAGCAGTAATGACGGATAAATCCTAGAAACAAACAAAACAAGCGGATGCTGATATAATAATCTAATGGGGGAGTCGTCTTGAATCAACAGAACCGACATCGGCACTAATATATTTCAGGATGTTTACTGTCGCATCAGCCATTGTAGTTTGTTCGGAACCGGGTTTAAATTCCTAATTTAGTTACAAATGTACTTTACTGCGAGACTCGATGGGTGTTTGTTTCTGAAGCTTGTCTACGAGGTGTGGCGATGTAAAATAGTTGGACTGGTGGGATGTTAGTCGTGAAAGAACATTATTAATAAAAGTGTGTATTTACAATTAGAATAATCCATTAAGCATCGCTACAAAATCTAAGCTACGTCGTAACAAATATTTTGTCTGAGAGGATTAGGTCTAGTGATATTTTGTATAATTATCTGTTATACAAACCACATTGATAATTTTTTGAGGAAGGACGTTATTTGGGGCATGCCAGCTGATCTAGCAGACAATACAGTGAACAAACCACTGGGATTGGTCAAAGAGGAGATTGACTACACGGCCAAGCAACTTGCACAGAACAGATGGACAGGGTTGACAACCTGTAGTACATCCAGGCAACTGTGGCCCACATTCGATAAAAAGAGAACCGCAGAGCTATTGAGACACAGTCGAAAAGACGTGAGAAATATTACTGCGGTTGTTACCGGACATTGCCTCTTCGGTAGACATGCCGAACGTATGCAATTACCCACTAACGACTTCTGCAGAAGCTGCAGAGATGAGGAAGAGAGTATTCAACATTTTCTGTGTGAATGCCCTCGCCTCGCAAGAAGGAGGTTCACTACTCTGGGTGAACCATCTTCCGATAGCCTGGAGGAACTAAGCAACTTACAACTTGGACGGCTGAGCAGATTTCTGAACAGTAGTGGCTGGTTTGAATGAGTTGTTAAAATCCTTCCGCGGTTACGTACTAACCATCAGAGATTTGATGAAGGTGGGTTCTACGGAACACGTGTGGTATCACAACGGACCTAATCAGGACTACGTGAGACTGTTTGGTCAGAACCAAGGGTCTGTCACTCTTACCTAACCTAACCTAACCTATTTGGGGCTTAGATTACGAATCTGAAAGCCGTTTTTGCCGAAAAGATTATATCAATAATTCCCTAGAAATATGGGGGAGTCATTTTGATGAAAAATTTTACAAGAAAACCAAGTCTAAAGAATTTTAAAAAGATAGAATTTTTAGGGTCAGTGATTACACATCTGATACAAAAAATAATTATTTTATTAATGTTAGATATTTTTGACTTACCAATAACATACTTTTAAATAATTAAAAAATAATTTGGCTTTAATTTTAACTTGAGAGTCTGCATTGCTGATGACTGCGTCATGCTATAGTATATTTTAGAAAGGTGTTGAATAATAAAAGCTCATTAGGTATGCAAAGGGACTACAGAGTTATCCGACGAATATTTAAGCCATTTTCATAATTTGGCATTGATTTCATTGTAAAATTCTTTCTTTTCTTGAAGTGCAGATAGTATCATCCGGGTTTGGGTCAATTTATGGGTTTTGCCTATTGATGTCTATTCACAAACACTGAAAATGGTGTGACAAAGGCGTGAATTATGTACATAGTATTAGGTACACTTATTTTTATTAAACATTTTAAACAAATACAAAAAATACATTATTATTGTGCACCTCGACATCCACCATAAGAAAAGTTTTTCTAAAAGTCAGTTTAAGTTGTAAACTACAAACAATAACTTTGGGTCTGCGCAAAAGCCCTTCCTTATAGCGTTAACAACTTTTCTAAACGAAGCGAACCCTTTTTTCAGCAGCTCTTCCGAAAACAACTACAAATTAAATCAGATAGAGGTCGCCATTGATCCTGGTTTTTGTTATCTGCTGCAGAACTTTTAAGAAACTTTTCTGTGAGCCCAAGCATTGAGAGATTAGAAACACTGATGGTTAAAAATTATTTATTTCCTGCAGGGGCGGTACAAATTGAACGAGTTTTATACAAATTTTTTACAAAATATATTGCAAATTTTATAATATTCGTACCTATTTAAGAACATTTTGTTTTTCTCGTTAATGATTATTTAGACCTAAGAATGCCCGTGTTCCGGTTTGTTCAACCCATCCTCTGTTAGTGTAGCTTTTATGAGCTGAGCTACCTGTCGTATTTGACCCCGTCTCACTTCTTTTTGTTCAGAAATTAAACATAAAGCTCCAGTGGAATGGGATGTCCTAAAAAGACATATGTGAATACTGTTTTTTTTTCTAAAATTGGATGTCTAAAACTACCTTAACTCCATCTTAAATCCGCCATATTGAATTTTAGCTAAAACTTTTTTACAACGGAATCCTACAAACCGAACGAATAGAGAACTTCCTGTTCTTTAAAGTAATTTTAAAAATATACTGCACTTAGACAACATCTCCCCTTTGATCGAATTAACACCGGCTGTAGCCAAAACTTTTGCAGCGAACGATATACGAACCCTGCTGGTTTTTGTTTGCGGTTGTCTGTTGCCAGTTTTCACTGAGAGAAAGCAAAAAACTCGAGAGCGAAGTAAGCATTTCAAATCCTGCCAATTAAGAACTTTCTTAACATGTATCTTTTTCGTAGTAAAAGTTTTCTTTTGAACATATTTTTTTGCTCTTTTAATACTGCCAGTTTCTGGCTTTGCTGAGCACGGGAGCAGAATTACGATCAGGCTTCGTATAAAAATAGAGCAGCAATAAAATGGATATCATATAGAAATATATTGTGGTGACGTTAAAAGGTGCGAATCGTAATTTCATATATTGTGGTTCATTATGAACTATACTTCCCTTTAAATAAATTAATTAATTAAATTTAAAACTACAATTATACAGCTTTTAATTACAATCAGTAATGACTCAAAAACAGACATATTAACTAGGCAGATACTAAAAACGTTTCAATGTGCGTGTTCTATTTTCTCTCGGCAAATTTTAATAATAATAATAAACATATACAATGGTTTTATATTACATTGTGGAACAAAAAAGGTGGTATAAATAACAACTATATTTATTACCGAATAAATCGTTTGTCATAGTAATATATAATTAAAAGATATCAATTTATTATCGTAAAAGACATTTAGAGGTGACTTTACATGGGATAATAAAAAATCAAATAAAACACACGATGGACCCGGCGATACAAATAGATTGTCAAAAAATAGAGTTTTTCACATGGTATATACTTTTTTCTTTAATTTTCTAGTCTAAAAATGACCCTTATGGGGGTCTTTAAAGGGGGTCTCTTGTAACTCGAAAGGTATTAGTGACAACCACACTTTAAAAGTTAAATTTTAAATGATGTCCAATTCATTGGGAGCTAAATGAAACAGCTTGTCAGATGGTACAGGTTAATATGTTTTATTCAATATTTAGCCTCAAAATGGGACTTCCTAGGGGCTCTAACTAAAATAAAATTCTGAAAACCTATCTCAAAATATTTGGTATAACAAGCTAAAAAAACATCATGATTTTAGTTCTCCCTAACGAAAAATCCCTGATTTGAAGGTTAAACAACCCAAGTATCTTATTAAACTATATCACATCCAGTAGAGTGTCAAATGAAGCAGCTCGTCAAATTTTTGGCCTAAAAATAGCATTTTTAGGCGAAAATAAAATCCCGAACAGCGTTATTGCTAAAATATATTAAAAAATCATGGTTATAGAGATATAAAGAGTTCTATTGTCATACACCGTGTGTATGTCTGGACCCAAGGATCTTAGACCAGGTTTTTATCAATACACAAATTTGCTGTTTTAAAAATTTGCAAAAATGCACAAGGATTGCTTTTGATGACCATCAAAACGGTTATTTGTGTATAAAAAGTCTCGTGTCAAAGATATTTTAATTTTAAAATTGAGCCTAAATTGCTTTTATAATATTCTTAAATCTTTATAATAACCTGCCTAACACAGCCAACGTCTTCTGTAAAGTCATATAGCTTCAATTAGTTATTTTCCACCACCTAAAATCGAATCAAATGAAATTAGATCAGAGCTCGCGATTTCACACCGAACCCCATCGACATAATTTCCCAAACCCGGCCGAATTCTTCCCAAACTTTCTACTCCGATCTTACGATTTTATCCTCGCAAGACATTACCTGATTTAATCACAATTAGCCTAGAGAAAATATCGATAATTTATCGATATATCGTCTGTAGTTTTCTGTATAGTGTTTTATGGAATGCGTTTTTTACTACCCTATTGTAAATGTTTAGATATTTGCTTTAAAGAAATATACAGGAAGTTATGAAATGACTTATCATATTTAAATCCATTAATCCTGAATTAAAAACATTTTGCGAATAAATATTTCTAAATGTCGCAGTGCTATGAAAAGCAAGGAAATTCACCATTTGTCTTTTAAAATTTATGCCTGTTGCTACTTTATTAACAGTATTTTGTCAGCGGTCGGCGACGTCCTCTAAGTATGCCGTCGGATCTATCCCAACATGTCTCAAGTAGCCTACTCACGTTCACGGCCGGTCGGTAATTGCCGGAGAGATAAGGTCCGGCCCGCCGATTCTGCTACACCCCCCTCACCATCACAGTTAAATGAGGGGTCAGGGCCGGCCGACGGCGGTCCGTTGTTAAAACTGAACGTGTGTAGCCTACTTTTACTTCAGACGAGTAATTTGTAATTGAAAATGTCAGAAAGAACTTAAAAAAGTTAAAATATCTAAAATTTTATTGATTTGTACCGCAAACATAAATGTTTGTGGAAGATAAAAGACTTCATATGCCAACAGAGCTTTTGCGAACGAAGGGTTATGAAGAATTACTTTTATTGTATAAAACAGTAGATCATGAAACTGCTGCCTGTGGAACATAAGATATATTATATGAGAAGTGCATTCAAAAAGGAACTAAAGGAGGTTAAAACATCAAAATGAGGCAGACTTTAATAAATACTCGAAACAATTGTCATTTACCCTAGGAAGAAAGATTTTAAAGTTACTGGCACTCGATTGTCTGAGTTCTCGTATAAGCTCCATATAGGAGAAAGAGCAACGTCTTTTTAACCACTTTTTTATCCAAATTATTTTTCCTTTCCTTTTTCTTGGCTCGTGTAATTTAATATAACAATTGGCGCTGCACACACTGACGATAAAAAAGCTGTAAGTGTATAGTGAATTGGAGCCGGCCGACAACTACCGACCGTTATCGGTGAAAAAACTGATGGTGTAGTGTGACTATCGATAATTGCCGGTCGGCTAAACTTGAGTAGACTCCTTTAAATGGTTTCCTTTTTTGAAGGTAACCGTGAAGGTAACCTAAAAAAAACAACTAGCAGTGACTGGTTCTTTCACTACTTTGATAAAGGTTTATTTTTAGGTTGCAAAAAAAACAAAGTTCTTACAAGGACAAAAAATAATTTTGGATTTAATTATCGATCATTGTAATTTATCGATATGTATCCCAGCACTAGTCGCAAGACGTTACCCCGTTTAATCACAGATCTTTCGATTAAACGGCAAAAACGGGGGGAGCCTCTGACCCCGAGGCAATTTCTCTAAAACGGCTTTTCTCTTTTAGATAAAACAAGGTGGAGAAACAACGGAGAACCGGACGGATTATTATGTTATTTACGGAGCAGTTTTTCGAATGGAAAAAGAATGTCGGATTAAATCGCTCTTTTTAAAAGTAAGACCCTTTTATGATTATCGGATATCCTCGACTGAAATTTAAAAACTTATTAGCCAATTTGATAGCACAACGTTAATTAACTTAATTTTGTTGTTCGCATAGAATAAGAGACTTAATTGAAAAGTTTTTACCTAAAACTCATAGAATCATGACTGGTGTACACAGTGTCTTCGCGGATGGGGTAAAACGAGGACAAATGGACCAAAAAGTGC
The DNA here is from genome assembly GCA_935413205.1 of Polydrusus cervinus. Lineage (NCBI taxonomy): Eukaryota > Metazoa > Arthropoda > Insecta > Coleoptera > Curculionidae > Polydrusus > Polydrusus cervinus. The sequence goes on from OW284511.1 coordinate 16,922,142, forward strand.
AAGATACGAAAAAAAGTATTTTTTTTATAAAAGGATTTGCTTATAAAATAAATAAGATTCACGTAATGAAAATTTTAATTTTTTATACATGTGCAAATACATAAACGTTATTTTGCATATACAGGGTGATTCCTAAGTTGATACTTCTTTTTTTGCTGTGTATAGAAGACATTGAAATAAACAAAATTTTCAAATACCTTTTTTCAAAAAACTCAAAAATTAGGAACTTACATTCATTTATTTCACTATGGATCAAATACGGTTCTGCCTAACTTGCCCGTTGAATAACTTTAAGAAAACTTCTGGGTGTAGGATGAGCCCGCAAGGAAAAGCGTTCTGCGTATAATCCTGAAGCAGCAGCCGCACTTTAACAACACTCACCGTAAATTAGCACCATATCTACTAGTTCATTGTTTTCAAATTTTATCATTTTCGCGTGTGTGAATTTAAAATTAACTTGCTTCAGACAACCACACCAAATAACTGCATGACTAATAAGACAAACAACATAAAGTATAGAAGGCTATCGCTCGACCATTTTAAAGTTTTTTAAAAAAAGGAATTTTAAAATGTTTATTTTAATGCCTTCCATACACAGCTAAAAAGAAGTATCAACTTAGGAATCGCCCTTTATAACCGTTTGTTGGTGTTTACTCATACCAACTCGGACATATTTCAAAAACTATGACTAAATAAACCGAATAGGCAAAGACTAATTTGATCGAATGAGAAAGCTTAATCAACCTTAACTAGAACTCAGGAGCAGCGAAGCTGCCTACCTCTCATGTGTCGAATAAATCACCGACAACAATGAGCTAAGGAGTCTAGAGGATCAATATGATAACTGGACATCGAACGTGTCACATTGCCCAGCCAGATCACTGATGAGCACCCAGAATCAGAAACAAGGATGACCTCACATTTCATTTTAAGTGAGGCAAGGAATGTTAACATCAAATTAAATGACAGGCTAGCCATGGTACCATCACAAACCCGATGGACGTACCTATCGGTAAACGATTCGTTTATTGGTAGCTCTCCAGCGCAAACCCCGGACGCTCAACGCCGTGGAGAGCTACCAATAAACAAATCGTTTACCGATAGGTACGTCCATCGGGTTTGTGATGGTACCATGGCTAGCCTGTCATTTAATTTGATGTTAACATTCCTTGCCTCACTTAAAATGAAATATGAGGTCGTCCTTGTTTCTGATTCTGGGTGCTCATCAGTGATCTGGCTTGGCAATGTGACACGTTCGATGTCCAGTTATCAGGCAAAGACTAATTCCAGTTTTTAATGTTTAAAATTTCTTCAGTTGTCAAAAATATTCCATTAATTAATGAACATTTTACCAAGTAAATTTATAAAAAATTAAACTTACTGTGCTTCCCGTTTGATTAAAATGATTTCCGTACGCTAAGTTTTTAAAACACTTGCTGCAAACATTCTAAAAAATGCACTTTGTAAAATTATAATCATTATGAAATCTTTTAATCATCATAATTAAATTTCCTACTGAGAGCGAATTAAAATAACAGAAATTAACTTCACAAACAACATAGTAGCAAGGAAGTTTTTGCAATAAGCTTTTTTAAAGTATTACTTCTGCTGCTCGTGCAGCTCCATTATAAACAACAATATTTATGTTCTATGCTAGTCTGCAATTTACTGATGTTGGTAGAAAAATTTGTAATTAAAATTTATGATGCTGAAACAACTAAAATAAAATGGTTTAAATAGTAACAGCACGTTTTATAAACAGTAATTTTTCTCTACAAAACTGTACATATATACCGAAAATTACATGTTATAACAGTTTACATTTTATTTTATATTTTATTAAAGACAGACAATGCAAGTCTAAAACTCTACTGCCGCTCAAGGAACGTCATTGTCTTTAACCTTTAAACAGTTTAAATTCTCCTGAAGACGACTGGCGATGTTTACCAGTTGAAACGTAGTGATTCAAAACAAATAAAGACAATGCAAGTCCAAAACTCTACTGCCGTTCAAGAAACGTCATTGTCTCCAACCTTTAAACAAGCACTAGTTTAAATTCTGTTTTGGACCGTGAATATCGATATAACCATTGAATTACAAAATTTTACGTTACTTTTCTCACAAGAAATATTCAATATTAAATTTAGAATCCTTGTGTTATAGACTTCTTTTTGGATCAATTCTCCTTTGTGATGAGTAATTTCTTCATAATGCATCTCTGAGGCAGGCTTCAAACAGGTAAACTTAAAAGAAACTGGAAAGTTGCCCAGTTTCCTAATATCCAACACTCCAATACAAAGAAAACAGTATGAATTACTAAAATTTGGTTCTGACAACCATTTACTTTCCTGAAATCGGACTCAACCCAAAAATTAATCTATACAACCAAAAAAAAATTGCCGTTATTGAACTGTCGAACTAACTGATAACATAAACCAACCCAATCTACAAACTTTAGTTGTTACAACAAAATTTTATATAAGGGTATGAAGAGCAATTTTTACATAATACTACTACTCTTGCCTTTAAACCATACCTTACTTATGATTTAACTTCCTTTTAACAATTAGAACGTTTACAAAAAAACAATAAACACAAATATATTACACCAAATATTGTCACAGTCAAGCATGCGTGCAATAACCAGCCAGTCAAGATGAGAATGGCCGATTCTTGCCTTGAAAACATGAATAAATGGATACAGCACGTCAAAATCATCCTTCCGTACTACGACTCCTGTCCTCAATGTTGTCATCGTCAACTCTCTGTGTTCGGAATATAGTAAAGTGGCTAAAACAGCGGTGACGTTAGTTATACATATGAAGAATAATATCACTTGAAAAAAAAAGTTAGTTCTGGTAACTAAGAATTATCTTAATCAAAATTAACGAAATGGTAGGGACTATAAATTCATAATGTGTTATTACAACAAGCTTGATTGATAAATACATGTTTGTAGGAATCTTGATGTAACATTTAAATAGGATATAATATACAGAGTCAAATTCAGCTAAAAAAATATTTTATTTTTGCCAATTAATATGAAAACAAGATATTTTCTTTGTTCTAATAGCATTATTTTTTGGTAAATATAACCAAGAAAAAAATATAAAATAGTTATTTTTGGTAACGTAATTACGAGAACAAATAAAAATTAGTACAGAATACCAAGTCATTTTTAAGAGTGAAGCTACTACACTTTCTTTTAAGTTTCCCCGTGTGAGGACTGCCTAGAGCCTTGAATTAGCGTTACCGCGTTTCCTTTAAAAAAATACTTAGCTTCTAGCTCAAAACCTACAAAATTTCTTGAGCTAATTGAACTATCTTTTTATTACTAATGTACTTTAATTTTTGCCGACGTTTCAGTAGTTTGGTTTCTACCTTTTTTAGGGCTACAAAAAGATAAATGATAAAAAAACAACAAAAGCTATTATAGAAATTTTCACTATATTTTTCAAAATACCATAACAATTTTTTTCTACTCCCACATGAAAATTTTCTGTTTCCTTTACACTGCAGTGGCGAGAAATTTAGGCTATTCCAGTTAACTGCACGGCAAAATTTCAGTGCTGCACAGTGTTGCAACCTTTAAAAATAAAATTTCCAATTTTTATAGAAAAATTCCACGATTGCACACCATACGGAAAAAGTATTTTTGAGCAGATTACAACCACAAGTAATCCTAAAGAATATCCTACGAGTATAACACTGTGCGTAAAAATTTCCCTTTTCCCTTTGGAGACAGCGCCGATCTATCATTCCTTTGTGCTTTGTTCTCACAAATCCGAAAATTTCCCATTAGTTGACATTGTTATAAAAATTAGATTTTTCTGTGACATTCTTAAAACTACTGACCAATCACAGTTTATTATATTTACTGAGGCTCCGCCTTTTTTTTTCAAGATACTAAATTATATAATTTATATCTATATGGTACATGTACGCATCTATAATAGTTTTATCAATAATGTAACCTTCTGAATGTGCATAGAAAATTAATTTCATGTAGCATCATTATTGAGTTGGTTTTACCATAATTTCCTAAATGATTCTATGGTCGAGACGGTAGAGCGTTGAACTTTGGATCCAATGGTCGTGTGTTCGAGCCCGGCAGTCTGTAACCTTTTTTTAACATTTTTTAGCATAAGGTTCGTAAGTTTGGTCATAGAAAAAATATGCTGTTCAAGTGGATTGTCTATATCGCACTCGAAAGTTGTGAGATATAGACATCATCCACTCTTATTGTACAAACTACTGTGTTTTCTTTAGATGGTCTTAAGTAAAAAATATAGGTATCCAGTGACCGGCAAAAAGTTGGACCCATATGGGAAACTTTTTTATTATTGAAATTTAAAAAAAAACTTTTTATGCTGATAGTCTCTGTATGATTGATAACCTAAACATTTGTTTTGACATTAGTCACGTGACTACTCGTTTGTCTGGAAAATTGAAAAGTATATATTTTGTCTTGAAAATCTGGTATTACATTAGTACAGTATATTGAAAAAAGTCATTTGAAAAAAGTGTTTCGATTTTAATTTTATGCTGGCGTGCAAAGTTTATAACAAAAATTTAAAAAACAATTTTTAATTTAAAAAAACATCAATCGTTACTTTTATATTTCCAGCACTTTAATAAAAATGTGTTAAATGATTAAAAACCAATATTTAAATATTTTTATTACCTTAAAAAAATGTTATTTGCTAAAATTCAAAATTTAACTTTTTATCATGTAACTGGGTGCGTCCAGGCCCTGTATCAAGCAACCCTATTTACCAATTATAGGTATTTCTGGAACAATATGCTTACGAAAGGCAGTTCTTTCTAATTTTGAACAAGTTTTAACTTGTCTCCTAAAGTTTCTCCTACCAAATTAAAAATTAGAAAAAAGAATACTTGGAATCAATTTATTTATTTTTAGTTACATGATAAAAAGCTAAATTTTAAATTTTAGCAAATAACATTTTTTCAAGATAATAAAAATGTCTAAATAAAATGCTTAAATATTGGTTTTTAATCATTTAACATATTTTCATTAAATTGCTGGAAATATGAAAGTAACATTTGATATTTTTTTAAATTAAAAAAAAAATATTTTTTTCTTGAATTTTTGTTTTAAACTTTGCACACGAGCATAAAATTTAAATCGAAACACTTTTTTCAAATAACTTTTTTCAATATCTTCTACTCTAATACCAGATTTTCACGACAAAATATATACTTTTCAATTTTCCAGACAAACGAGTGAGAGTGACTAATGTCAAAACAAATTTTTAGGTTACCAATCATGCAGAGGCTATCAGCATAAAAAGTTTTTTTTACAATTTCAATAATAAAAAAGTGTTCCATATGGGTCCAACTTTTTGCCGGTCACTGTATATATATGTAACTACTACGTACATGCGTCCCCCAACCCTCCTAAGGAAGCGGCTGCCTCTTCATCACTTTATGTTCATATTCTCCAAACCTTAAGATTTATGTATCGTCATTACGGGGCGGTATATCCCGACCACCAGAGCAATTTCACATTCATTGTAGCCACTGCGACGCGGAACGTCCCGGAAAATTTCATAATGCCCCGCTGATGCCTGTGCTGCCTCCGCCTTTGGAATGAATATGTTAACTGTACACGGGATTGGGTTGAAGTATAAATATCTAACTCAAAATGTCCATTTTTCTAGTGTAAAATGAAATAAGTTGTAGTAGCACCCTTGAATCTTATGGAATTAACATAGATGGAATATATTCCCAATACTATAGTCTATTTCAGAATAATAAAATGGGAAATTCCATCCAGTTCGTCTTAATTTCGGTGTCGGCCATAGGCGCACATGGAAGCGAAGAGGGATTTTTAAAAGGTTTACTAACCTTTCAGTCGTTCAATATGGGCGATTACCACGAGGGCAGGGATTACACTACAGCAAAAGCTTCATTGGGGATCCAGGCCCAAGACTTACGAAACAGTTGCTTAAAATGAACAGGAACCAGCTTAGAACCATTATAGGAATTCTGACAGGACACATGGCTGTCAAGAACTATCTGCACAGAATGCAACTGTACAATGGAGACCTTGACTGCAGATTATGCGGACAAGTCAGGAAAACTGTACAGCACATAGTTTGCCATTGCGAGTCACTAGATCGGAAGAGGCAACAAATACTCGGGCAACCAAAACTGGAACCAGAGGACATCCTTACCCTCTCCGCAGTTGGCTTACACAAACTAGTGCAAGGAACTGGGGTCACGGAGTGTGTGTAAGAACCAAACAGGGTGAGCACAATTGACCAAACCTGGCCTAAGTGCATCCGGTGCAGGGACGGGCCCTCGGAAGAAAAAAAAAAACAAATGTCACATCTCTATTTCGTGAGATCCATCCCCAGACGTGTTTCGCCACATTGTGGCTCATCAGTAAGATTAGAAGATGTAACGAAAGAAAGGAAGGTGCCACTTTGAAAATATATTTGTTTTATTGATATATATATACTTTATATAATTTGCTTTCCATTAAAATAAAATGGTTCCACAATACTTAAATTAGTGTTTTAAAAAACTTAAAGAGCTGTTAACATACTCAGGATACCTTTTAAGCTTTTAGTCGTTAACTGCAGTACTAAAACGAGCAGTATACGTTTCTAAAATTTAATTAAACACGCTATAACATCGTGAAAACAAGCCCGTATAATGAACGGTAATGACGTAGCGTTGACAAATAAAATGTTCCCGTAAGTACGTTAATGTCTTTGCGCGTATACTATGCGGGGAGTTTTGAAACAAGAAAATTCCTGATAACAACATGAAATATTAAAGTATCTAAAACAATATAGTTGATGATAGCAGGGTACAAACATTTTTATAGTAATAATTTTGATAGAAGTCGCGAGATCGTGGCCCAATCACGTGACATGAAGGACATGCTGGTCAATTTTAGTTTTTTTGGTATTATTTTACGTCAATACCAGGATTGGACTTACATTTTTAATATGTAAAGTTTATTTTTAAACGAATAATATTCTTTTTCTACTCCGACATGGAATTTTGCTGTTTCCTTTACACTTAAGTGGCGGGTAAAGTAGGCAATTCCAGTTAACTGTGCGGCAAAATTTTATAACAATCCTAGATAGGTAATGAAACTGACCAATCACAGTGGTCAATTACAGAGAAGCCATTGTTGTTCTTAAAAGTACTGACCAATCACAGTGTATTATTTTTACTGAGGCTCCGCCTTCTTTTTCAAGACACTAAATTATATAATTTAAATGTATATGGTACAATATGTTATTAATTTGTTCAATATAACAAAATCTATACCCATTTATAATAGATTTATCAATAATGCAACCTGCTGAATGTGCATAGAAAATTAATTTCATGTAGCATCATTATTCAGTTGATTTTACGATAATTAACTAAACGATTCAATAGTCTAAACGTTAGAGCGTTTTACTATGGATCCAATGGTCGTGAGCCCGGCAACCTACAAACTTTTTTTTTACATTTTTTAGCAAAAGGTCGTAGCATATATCACACTCCAAAGTTTGAGCAATTTACTTTCTCGTGTGATATAAACATCATATCCACTCTTGTTGTAAAAACTATTAAGCCAATAATAAGAAAAATTACTGAAGTCTAAGATTTCTGTTAGAAAAACTGAATTGCAAATTAATTGAATAGAAATACGGTTTATGCTTAGTTTATGGAGGAATCCTAATTGTATCTGGAAAACGAGAAAAAAAAACGTGTTAGTTATTAAAATATGAAATTTAAAAATGTTTCTTTATGACAAAACATTTTGGTAATTATCTGTTATAATTACACACAAGGTTGGTTGTCATATTTGTTTTTGGACTGTCACAATATGTACAAGTATTTTATTATATTCGGCTTTGCATTTGGTTATATTTTTTATTTAAAATAACTTAAAATTAGGATAATATAAAATATTTCCCCCTTAACTCGTTTTTCCTTTAAAATTGCATCATAAAAAATTAAATCCGAAATAAAAAGTAAACGTTTCCGACAAAAACGGTATTTACATTCGTAATCTACGCCCTACCTAAAATACATCGTTTTAAAAAAAAGCAATAATTTTGGCTGGGTGTAGCTATAACAGATCATTACCAACATTTTAATTATGTAAAATAAAACGAATTTATTTTTTGTTATTTCTTATTAAATTATAAAAAATCTTATAAATCACCTCACACAATACATACATCATGAAGTATCTGTTTGAAGGTTGGAGACAATGATGTTTCTTGAATAATAGAATAGTTTTGGACTTGCATTGTCTTTAATTTGTTTTACATCACAACGTTTCAACTGGTAAGTATCTCCAGTCGTCTTCAGGTGAATACTAAATAAGTAAAGTAACTACAGCTCTATTTATACTAGCTAGATGTACTGGAGCATGACTGAGTTGGGTGCAGTCATGCGTTTAATTCTTGTGCGGTATTTTAAGTTTACATCTACTTAACAAAGGTTTCCAGATATTTCTTATATCTAGTGAGGGCTCGAAATCGCAAGAATCGGTCAAATACACAAAAGAAGCCAGTAGAGTCACAATCAACACTCAACATTCCGTATGTCAAAGGAGTATCTGAGAGAATTAGAAGACTAGGACAACGATACAACATTAATACGGTATTCAGCTCAAAAGACACTTTAAGAAGCCACCTGACTAAGACGAAACCAACAAGTCAAAAAGATAGGAAAAACTGTGTCTATCAGATTCCCTGCGAATGTGGCAGATCCTACATTGGTGAGACTCTAAGGCCACTTGAAACTAGGGTCAAGGAACACAAAAACAACACGCTTAAAGGAGAAACCGAAAAATCAGGGGCAGCTGACCATGCCTGGACACACGGTCATCACATTAAGTGGACAGAAGCTCGAATCCTGCATAAGGAACACCATTGGAGGAAGAGGAAGTTCAAGGAAGCTGCTACCATATACCAGAACCCAGATTGTTTTAGTAAGCCCTCACTAGATATAAGAAATATCTGGAAACCTTTGTTAAGTTGATGTAAACTTAAAATACCGCACAAGAATTAAACGCATGACTGCACCTATCTCAGTCATGCTCCAGTACATCTAGCTAGTATAAATAGAGCTGTAGTTACTTTACTTATTTAGTATTCACCTGAAGACGACTGGAGATACTTACCAGTTGAAACGTTGTGATGTAAAACAAATTAAAGACAATGCAAGTCCAAAACTATTCTATCATTCAAGATACATAATGAAATTTAATATTTTTTTATTAAACAAATTGAAATTCAATAATTCTCTTAGATTTTTTTAGTTGAAATCAATTTAAAAAATAAATCGTTACTAAAAAAAAAGTTTAACACAAAAAAAATAAATTTAAATAAAAAAACTCTCCGAAACGGGATTTGAAACCGGGACCATTAGTTCCAAAGCAAAAAACCGTACCACCCCGCCAGGGTACACTTTCTAACAAATTGGTTCCAAAACCTTACATAACTCTAAACGCTGAATGTGACAAATACTTGTAAAAATAAATTAAAACTGTTTATAATTATCTTGTTCTCTTCAGCAATGGCTGCAGCGAAGTACTGATGCTTCAAACAAGTTTGATTCAAAAATTCTTAATTTTGAAATCTACATTTTCACATTTTTTTCGTACACTGTACATCAAAATTAAAGTTTCTCAACGTGAATCGTATTTATACAACAAGCAAAAGAAATTATGAAGAATGACTTTTTTTCGAAAAACTGAAAATAAATATGTTTACAAGTATAGTGAAGTCCATCCGTGGACACACTGTGTATATGCCGACGGCTGGCTCGTGTCTACCCATCGAATATCGATTTCAATTATTAGAGAATGCACCGACTGATGTGTATGCATCGGCTCAATCGAAAGTCCATTAACAGGATCGTTCACCTAATAGAACATATTAATTTACAATAAGCTGACATCGATGAAATGCTCCACGATTGCTGTATTACAGACTCTGGACGAACGAAAATTGCATTGTAAAGGGATTTTATACGCTTATATACATGATGATTCACGACGAGCGTTCTCTAGAGCTTTTCAAAAACTTGTTTTATTAAACTTACGTTAAGATATATTTTTCGAACTAAAATATTGAGGTTTTTACCATGATATAAAGATGACAAAGTATGATATTCAGAAGATGTGACGTCATCTTGTAGTAAGTAAGTCAACCAAGAAACAGATGGTAATTTTCATTGTGTTTCCGTGGTTACGAATACACAAATTTGTCAGAAGATGACGTCGTAGCCTCTGAATGTCATAGAAAACTACAATGACGTAGCTGTCTAAAAAGATATTGTTGCAACGATTGATGGCGTCACTTTTGAAACCGGTGTGATGTCATTGAAAATCAGTAATAAAATATTAATTATTTTAAATTATGTAGCAGCTTTTTAAAGATTTCTCTTCGCCGTCGCCTACGTCATTGTACTTAACAAGATTGATTTTGACTCTACCTTGTAATCTTTGTATCGTGGGCATTTATCTATCACTTGCGGGTATACCGGAAGTAACAGTCAACTTAACAGCCAAGCTGCCCTTAAGACTTTAAACTGCAAACGACTCAAATCGGGGATTACTATGGAGTGCCCAAACGACCTAGCAGTAAAGAGTAACCAGGTTGAACTTCTATTAATTCCTGGTCACTCGCGGAACGAAAAATCAAATGAACTGGTGAGACCTGGATCTGCCTAAAAGCTCAGAGGTCTTGAACCTACATCTATCGCGATTCTATAAACGATACGAAGGCTACAATTGGAAGGCCCTTAAAGAAATTATCAACCGGTATGTTGCTTCTAACGCGTATCTATACTATATTATTTAGATATCATTTACGGCGAGGTAAACAAGCCATGGCCAATACACAACCAGATTTTCAAATTTTTCGTGCTGTTAGTGGCAACAGCGTAAATGATATCTGAATAATATGTGAATAAACAAGTGACAGGCCTACTAACAGGCCACTACCACTTAAGAAAACACCTACACTATATTGGAGTTTATAATGAACCCATTGAATACTGACTTTGCTGCGAAGAGGACGAAATATCATCAAAATATATCTGCGAAGCACTGATACTTAAAAGATTCAAAATTTTCAACGCGGTGACAACCTTGCGCATGACAAGCTTGGTAGAAATCTATTAGACTTTATAAAAAGAACAACTCTTTTCTAGCAAGATGGGGGCGCAGAATAAGCTACTAGGCTGCAGTGCAGGAAGCTTAGGGCGCGTACCTAACCCACGCCTTTAACCAACTAACCAGCTGTCAACTTTGTTATTTTGAATATGGTATGATTTTTTTAAAATTTTGCTCTAGATTGTAAATAGAGCTTGTATACCAGGGCTTTGAATTTCAACATCTAAAGAAAGCCGAATAGATAGGCGCACTATGATTTATTCGCTACGTAAGAACCGACGTGACTTCGGAGCGCGCCGTCTTTTATTGAGTAAAATAATACAATATCTTGTGTCTGAAATCGATCGAAAACGGAGACAAACGTTAGTTTGTCTTCAAGAACGGTTGCCACATTTATGCACTGATCCGTCGTTCTTTAAATATTGAAATTCAAAGACCAGACTATAGGTCTAAACTGAATATTTCTTGAGATATTGACATACAGACATTTTTTTAAATTTATGTAAAACAGAACGTCCAACATAATTTCGAAGAATCAAAATTGACAAACTTGTAAACGGCAGGCGTACCATCCTGTTGAAACAAAATCTTTCTTTCAATTGTGAAATAATCTGTTCACGTAATAAGTTTTTAAACTAAATGTTTCAGTGGATAGGGAGGAGAGGTGAAATTAAGGGGCCTGTCAGATTGCCAGACCCCACCCCTCCTGTCAGATTGCCAGACCCCACCCCTTGGGTCGTTTATTTGTCTCCAGATTTAAAAAATAGGATTTACAAAAATAGGCTAATTATTTTTCAAGATTTAAATTTGTTCTTGTGTACAATTCGGCGTACCTACCTAATTATTTTTAATACCAAGTTTCTAAACGACAAACCACATTTCCGAAAATCTAGGTCATTGTCTATAGCTTCCCGGCGAACTTAAACCTGATATTATGCCAAAGTACAAATCTATTCAAGGGACTTAATAAGCACAATTAATATCTATATAAAGCCCCCGGCCGTAATTGGCTAATGTAGAGGAAACAAGCGTTCGCCGCCCCTCAACCGGTGTCTAGTGGGGAAGGGTGCCCAATGTTTATCCCCCCCAGAGCTACGTGGCACGCGTTTAAGCCCTTTTATCTTGTGTCGGCGTCGTGATAGTCACAATTTCTCGGGTTGCCAAGTTGTGTTAAAATATTGCAATAGCGGAAATTTAACATTATCGTTTGTATAAATAAACAAGCAGTCTTTATTTGCTATTTCTCTCCGCTCCGCATGTTTCATTAAAAGTCATCCTCACTTCTGACAGAATTCCCAAGCTTGGACCTAGATCTTATTATTTTTATCATTTAGGTATATTTAATAACAAAATAATGCCAAAAATTTAAATATTAATTTGAAGAAATAAAATATTTTATTTAGCTGAGCTACGCATTATGAATTTATAACCCCTACAATTTTGTTAAATTTGATTTAGGCAATTTTTAGTTCCACAACTTATTTTTTCCAGTGATGTTATTCTTTATAATATGTACAATTAACGTCATCGCTGTTTTGGCCACTTTACTATATTTCGAACCGCGACAGTTGACGATGACATCAACATTGAGGACGCGAGTCGGGGTACGGAATGATGGTTGGGATGTGCCGTGTCCATTTCTTCGTGTTTTCGAGACGAGAATCGGTTAATCTCATCTCGATTACCTGCTTATTATATGCATGATTGACTGTAAGAAAATTTGGTTTAATATATTTGTGTTTATTGTTTGTCTTGTGTACGTTCTAATTGTTAGAAGGAAGTTAAATCATTTTATTTTTTAGTAATTGCATTCAGTTGTATGAGCAATTGAGCAACATAAAGACTTAAATAAAATAAAGGTCTAGTGATTTTTTGTTTTTGCTGCACAGTTATGTATTAGATAACAGATTAACAGAACAAGGACATTTGTGCAATATTTTTTCTTAAAGAAAATAAATTATTACAATTAGTTCAGGCATACGTAATAGAATAATAAGACTAATATTTTTTTTTAAATTTATATGGGGACTCTATACGATCGTAGTATTGTTGATGTCAATCCTAAAGTGATATAGTAGATTTTTTTAGTAATCTCGCAAAATGGAATCAAAGACATGTGTTTTTTTTTTAGTTGCATAGATTTACTTTTAGGTTTTAGTCCGATATCACGAAAGGAATGGTTGTCCGTAACAAATTTTAGTAATTTATACCATGTATACCTGTTTACTTTTTTTATGTCATGCGTTTCAAATAAAGCACTTGGCCTCCCTAATCCATTTTTTCCATTTCATAGCAACCTGAATCAATCAATTTTTTTAGTAATAAAAAACAAAAAACCTTTAAAATTGCTTCGTTACTTTTCCGACAGTGTTTTAGCTTAACAACAGTAGATCCGGCAAGGTAGCATGGCTCGCCGCCTGGCGATAAAAGTTGTGACAGTCAAACCTTAGACTCTAATATACTATGTCCCAGTTTCGCTGATATTGTGATATTCATTGTGGCTCATGCATTATATTACACCCTCCTGGCGTATTTATACGTAGCCAAGTTAGGAGCACAATGCTTATAGGGATTTTCATTAAATGAATATTGCGTAGAGCCCACAAGGTTATATGCGATCTTGGTAACGTTAATATATAGACATCTGTGTTCATTTTTGAAAAAGTCATATGTTAAGCTTCATAGCACAGGTTTTTATCAGTCCTAACGTACCGGGTGGTCAACTAAGAATGACCGCCGGCCATATACAGCATCCGGGTAAATTTTTTTATGACAAAAGTGTCCAAGAGAAAATGCTGGAAATTATTTTTAAGTTCCGCATTTTGCCGCAAGAGGGCGTAATTGAAAAGTAAATTTTAAAATTTTACATATCTCCGAAAATTCCACATTACACATCTTTGATAACAACATTAAAAATCTTGGACAATTATGCATCATTTTGGTCTTATGCTCATTGGCGTACCAACTTTAATAAGAGGGGGGGAAGCTGTTGAAAGTGTAATCAGTAAAACCGCTGTAACTTTTAAACGACTTATCCGATTTTAGCAAACTAAAGACTGTTTGGAAGAGAAATGTATGCATTTTCACCAATTGTATTTAGTTCTAAAAAAAATGCTATAGGGCGCAATTTGCAATAATAACACATTTTTTGATTTTACTCGAAAAAATAAATCATACGGTATAATTATGATACCATAATCAAAAAGTAGATGAAATTTGCTAGAAAAAATATAAAAACCGTAGCTCGATATCTCCGTTCATTTCAGCGTTATCGCCAATAGAATAATTTTTGAAACTAAGCGATTATATATTTAAAAAAAAAAGTGGTACGCCACTGATATTTTTCCATGTGGATATTATTTCTGATTAGCCTGGTCAATTCTGCATAAAAATGGTCTCTTGCGTTTTTCTCCTCAGGCACACCGTTCTTAGTTAAAATAATTAAATTAAATTAGCTTCATGCATGCCTATTAAGTGAAGGTGGTCATTTCCACCAATTTTTATAAAACAAAATTTATGCATTATCAATGCTAATAATAATAGTAGAGCTAATTTAATTTAATTATTTTAATTAAGAACGGTGTGCCTGGGAAGAAAAACGCAAGAGACCATTTTTATGCAGAATTGACCAGGTTAGTCAGAAATAACCTCCACATGGAAAAATATCAGTGGGGTACCACTTTTTTTCTAAAAAATATATAATCGCTTAGTTTTAAAAATTATTCTATTGGCGATAACGCTAAAACGAACGGAGATATCGAGCTGCGGTAATATTTTTTCTAGCAAATTTAATCTACTTTTCGATTATGGTATTATAATTATACCGTATGATTTATTTTTTCGGAGTAAAATCAAAAAATGTGTTATTATTGCAAATTGCGCCCTCTAGCATTTTTTTTTGAGAACTATTATGGAGAACTAAATACGATTCGTGAAAGTGCATACATTTCTCTTCCAAACAGTCTTTAGTTTGCTAAAATCGGATAAGGCGTTTAAAAGTTACAGCGATTTAACTGATTACACTTTCAACAGCTTCCCCCCTCTTATTAAAGTTGGTACGCCAATGAGCATAAGACCAAAATGATGCATAATTGTCCAAGATTTTTAATGGTGTTATCAAAGATATACCTTAATGTGGAATTTTCGGAGATATGTAAAATTTTAAAATTTACTTTTCAATTACGCCCTCTTGCGACAAAATGCGGAACTTAAAAATAATTTCTAGCATTTTCTCTTGGGTACTTTTGTCATAAAAAAATTTACCCGGATGCTGTACGATTACTAGTTTCTGAGATATGGCCGGCGGTCATTCTTAGTTGACCACCCGGTACAAAGACCCACAACAATTATTCCCTTATAATTTTTTTTTTTAGTTTTGATCAGATACCCAATTGAAACTAAAGTCTCTTAATAGTAACTTGACAAACCTACATGGTATTTTTACTACAATTGACTCAAAATATGTTTCTGTACTAGGTGACTCGTAAAATTGGGTGCAAAAAGAGTAATTAAAATAATTCAAAAATTACCATTTTCACTCCTCACGTAAGCCTCTAAAACCTTTATTATAAAATCGCACAATTAAAACGACGCCCTTAAAATAAACAAGCGCCTCTCAGAAGACAGAGAGCGGCTCTGCGGTTAAAATAATGAGCAAAGGGCGTAAGCGGCGGCGGCAGCTCCTTATTGTAACGTAAACATTGCCAATGACCCTCTTTAACTTGCAAATGTGAATTAATGTGGAGGAGACCGCAACGCTTGAATATTTAAGATCAGAAAGCTGCCTGATGGGAGGGAAGCTGTCGGGTGCACAGTAGGTAGTGGCTCAACACCACAAAACACGATATGCCGATTAGCCTGTAAAACCTTGAGTACCTCTACGCATTGCGCCACTAACTGTTTCCTCGGTTTCCCTTTAGTGCCCGTAGTTATCACTGGGATGACACTTCCGGTTCTTTTATCGTGCCGGGAATCTTGAAATGTCAATGTTTCTCTAATTTTACATTAAATATCTGTTTTCTAAACCTACATTATTTATGTTAAATCTAGGCCTCGTCGACAATACAGGGTGTTCCTTAATGATGTGCTAATATTTTAGGGTGTGATTCCTAAGTCATTTTATGAAGAAAAATTCATATAAACATACAGGGTGGCCCATTTGTCTGACAAAGTAATATACCGTCTCTACTATTAAAGATATCAAAAAAAAGTTTTTATAAAAGTTGTGAGGTACAAAAAAATATATGTCCTAAAATTATTTTTAAACATACAGGATGGTCCAAAAAAGTAGGACAATAAAAATATACATTTTTTTAAATGGAACACCCTATATATTTTAGCATTTTTTGTTTCCTTACAAAATTGTCCATATGACGCCATATTTAGTTTTTTAATTTTTTGCAACGTTGCCAAACAAAATGCAAAATTCTTTAAATTTTGAAAAAAACATGATAGTAAAAAATTACCTGTATTTCTCAATAAGAGTATCGAAAATGGAAAATTTCTTGTAAGCTCTTAAGTTTAGGGATAGATAAACTGTCTTAAATCTTTAAGTACCGAAAATTTTGTACAGGGTGTTTTCTGTTGACATCCAAATATACAAAATTTTAAAATACAATAACTCTGTTTTTTTAAATAAAACACCCTATATTTATTAGGCTCGTCTGATAGATATTGTAAGTTTCTTTTATTATTGTTAAGTCATACTTATACCTAAATTTACTAGTTTTGGCAATATTTCGATTTTTATTTAAATTTTGGTGAAAAAAACTATAATTTTTATTTTTCTAGTAAGCCATGACTAGCAAAGTCAAAACAAATGTAATTGAATATAATGCCATATTTATAATTATTATATTTATATTTATAATGTTTGTAAACTTATTTTCAATATCAAGTTGCGTAATAAAAACAAAATTTTATTAAATTAAATAAATACGTAACTAACTATGGTTATCAATTTATTTTAATATGACATTATATTTAATTACATTTGTTTTTAGTTTGCTGGTCATGGCTTACTAGAAAAATAAAAATTATAGTTTTTTTCACCAAAATTTAAATAAAAATCGAAATATTGCCAAAACTAGTAAATTTAGGTATAAGTATGACTTAACAATAATAAAAGAAACTTACAATATCTATCAGACGAGCCTAATAAATATAGGGTGTTTTATTTAAAAAAACAGAGTTATTGTATTTTAAAATTTTGTATATTTGGATGTCAACAGAAAACACCCTGTACAAAATTTTCGGTACTTAAAGATTTAAAACAGTTTATCTATCCCTAAACTTAAGAGCTTACAAGAAATTTTCGATTTTCGATACTCTTATTGAGAAATACAGGTAATTTTTTACTATCATGTTTTTTCCAAAATTTTAAGAATTTTGCATTTTGTTTGGCAACGTTGCAAAAAATTAAAAAACTAAATATGGCGTCATATGGACAATTTTGTAAGGAAACAAAAAACGCTAAAATATATAGGGTGTTCCATTTAAAAAAATGTATCTTTTTATTGTCCTACTTTTTTGGCCATCCTGTATATTTAAAAATAATTTTAGAACATATATTTTTTTGTATCTCACAACTTTTATAAAAACTTTTTTTTGATATCTTTAATAGTAGAGACGGTATATTACTTTGTCAGACAAATGGGCCACCCTGTATGTCCTAAACGGCTTAAATTTTTTGCTACAGGGTGTTGAATTATTTTTTTTAATGCGTTTTTTGAAATATCTCCGAAAGTACTTTAGATAATGTTTTAAATTTTGGCATGTGCTAATAGGACATAAAATCACATGTTTTAGTTTTAAAATTTTGTCCCACCAGTGGCGTCCCTGAAAACATTTCCTCTGATATTTTTTATAAAAAAAGTGGTACGCCACTGACATTTTTCTATGTGGATATTATTTCTAATTAGCCTGGTCAATTCTGCATTAAAATGTTCTCTTGCGTTTTTCTCCTCAGGCACACCGTTCTTAACTAAAATAATTAAATTAAATTAGACGGGCGGAAGCATGCCTATTAAATGAAGGTGGTAATTTCCAACAATTTTTATTAAACCAAATTTTGTATTATCAATGTTAATAATAATAAATAGTAGAGCTAATTTAATTATTTTTATTAGGAACGGTGTGCCTGAGGAGAAAAATACAAGAGACCTTTTTTATGTAGAATTGACCAGGCTAATCAGAAATGATATCCACATGGAAAAATGTCAGTGGCGTACCACTTTTTTTCTAAAAAATATCAGAGGAAATGTTTGCAGGGACGCCACTGGTGGGACAAAAAAAAACTTTTATTACTAAAAGATGTAGTTTTATGTCCTATTAGCACATGCCAAAATTGAAAATATTATCTAAAGTACTTTCGGAGATATTAAAAAAACGCAATAAAAAAAATAATTCAACACTCTGTAGCAAAAAGTTTAAGCCGGTTAGGACATATGTTTATATGAACTTTTCTTCATAAAATGACTTGAGGAATCACACCCCAAAATATTAGCACGCCATTAAGGAACACCCTGTATATTGGGGGCGTAATTAAGCAACTACAACGACAATTTGTTGGGAGTGTATCAATAAGTAAGCACCTATTTTTTTATGATAAATCCGATATAACATTAATTATAAATAACAGACGATCAAAAAAAATGCTTGTGAATAAAATTCACTACCGAAAAATTATTTTTTCTTTCGGTTCCGTATAAGCAGAATTTCGCAGAATTTGATTTTGATACTTTCTATACAAACATATTTTACTTTTAAATTCTTGAAACAGTTAATCTCTGTTCAAAAATCCCCACGAAGGAGTTGGACGTGCGTGACGATTTTAATTTAAATGATTTGTGTTTGTGCGGTTGTAAATAGAGTAAATAGGACACGACATCTAAAAGATAGAAGGGCGTGACTAATAGGCTCGGTCGTTACAAGCGCTGTAACCGGTCTAAATGGATTAACGTGATATCATTTGATATAGTGCTAATTTAAGGGTTAAGAGCTTTTATACCAAACAAAATACCGATAAATTAAACCACTAACGAGTTTAAAAAAATTACAAAGTAGTTAACCATAGATTTAAAACATCGAATAAACACATTCAAATGCATTATGAAGTAGAGTATTTCAGTTGATTAATAATTAGTTACTTAATGTGAGAAATGACAGTATAAAATGATCTTTGTTTGAACAGATGACAATAGGTTATATACACGAAAAAAAAATTCACACTAATATAAAGAATAATTATGCTTATTTCAAATATATGCTAGTTTTATCACTCCTCAAAAAAAATAATACTTGATTTCAATACTACCTTATTCTTAATAAGATCAGAGTTTCTTGAATCTAAGAATAAAAAATTGTTTATATTAGGAATATTTATTTTAAGATAAAATAGACATCTTACTTTAAGTATGTATTATTATTCTTACAATCATACTGGCCCGGTTACCTTAATTCAAATCATTCACCTTTGATTGTGAGTGAATAATGCCTGTCAATGTAATTTATGTCATACTCAAACTTGCTATTGCTATTATTAACTTTATGCAACCCAACATTAATATAATTAAACCAAGTTTATATTTGATTGATTTGAAATATATATGCTTTATATAAATAAATTTTCAATTCTATTATTCTTGTATAAATCACATCTAAAATTACGAACGATTTACGAACTTTTAAACTTGATTGTACGTAAGTACAATAATTTTTGAAAATTATTTTTATTAAAATACCTATTTATTGTTAGTTTCTTAACATTGCAGTTTTCGGTATAAATTTGCTAATAAATGGGGCCCTTTCCTTTAGTTTTTTTAACTTTAATATGTGTGATTTGTCCAAATTCCTAAATCAAAGAGGTTATGATATATTATTAAATTTAGTTCTTAAATAAAGTTTGATATATATTTATGTTACGCTTTTCACTTCAAAATTAATCTTTTCAGAATGTATGGATGCATTTTGGGGCGTATATTACGATTCTAAAAGCGATTTTCGTCTGAACGATAACTGAATGGAAGGGCTACATTTGTTAACAAATAAATACAGTAAACAGCAGCGTCAAAAGATTAGCAGTAAATATATAAATAATAAAAACTATTTACAAAAATATTTGTGCTTATGTATGTACAACTACTACAATAAGCGACTCGAGCCCCTATTCTGTCAATAATTGCCACATACCTTGCATGAAACTTGTGAATTGTGTCAAAATTTAGGAAAGCACAATTCGTTGTGGCTATCAGTAGATAATCTAGTGGGATACTGTGTCGGACTTCTGAATATATTGGATTAATTTCAACTGCCAAACAATTAATTCACAGTCACTTATTTTACCAGAGAGTTTCTTGAACCTTTGATCACAGTGAATATACCATACAGTTTTCGGCAACATTATCCCGCTAGCTTATCTACTTTCAGTATGTTTTAATTAATTTTAAATAAATATATTCTTTGAGTTTTGATCTATACAGGTTGTCACATCCGTATAGTTAAAAATGGCATACCTAGGAAGGACAAACACGTTTCTGTAATTGTAAAGAATTCGTCAGAAAAAATACTAATGTTGGGTTGCACACAGATTTTTAACCACAATTAACTAACCCCCGGAGTGGGCATACGCTTAATAAAAAAAGTATGCTCGGAACTTAAGTGGATAAAAGAATGCAGTATGCTATTAGTGAATCCTAATATCGGGACCTAGAGAAAGGAGCGCCGTGGACCGAGGACCTCTGGGGGAGTAAAAAGGATAAACTAGTGTTGTCTACTCTTCCTGTATTCTTTTGTTAAAATGATTAGTTTGGCCAATGTATGTTTTAGAACAATTATTGCATTTTAATTTATAGACGCCAGATTTATTATTTTTATCGCTTTTTGTTTTATTGTATTTGTTAAATTTGCCTAACGAGTTATTAGTTTTGTAAGCTACATTTATATCAAGTTTTTATTAACAAAATTGCTAATTGGATTTCCACCTAATATCATGAAATTTTTCCACATCCCATTTGTATTGACCGTAAATTACCTCTTTTCTTTCCGCCTTACTCCATAAATTACGGCGAACGTGGAAAGATCAATCTACACGAAAATAAGCCTATTTCCATTTTTATGACCCTAGAAAATATGACGGCGCGCAATCTAATTAACAATAACAGCAATAAAACAAATGAAATTGCCAATAAAGAAGATATACATACAGCAGTTTAACGCCACAGTGGAAGCTGTTAAAGAAAAAATAATAAGCGAAAATATAGTAGACCTATGAACTGTCGTTTTCTCCTTATAAGGGTCTATAAATTATTCTTTATTGAAAGGCATGTATCAAAAATAATGTTGAAGTCGACAGAATGGGATATACTAAAAGAAGGCTTTGTCTTAAATTCGGAAAAATAGGATAAATGTACTTTTTGTTAGTGTCACTATAATTTGTTGTAGGTTAATGTTGTTATTAAGTGGATTTCGTAGCTAACCACATTTACAGTTTTCATGGTATTTGTTCCACGGAGGCCAGCGGTCAGCCGACGCGAGTCGCGTCTCCGAGAGTCGCCACTGATGTTAGAAACAGAGAGCATCAATAGGCGACTGAGATAATTTATAATTAAGCTTATAAATACGAAAAATTGAACTTTCGGTTTAAAAAAAAATTGTTTTTAAAGTATTATTTTAATAAAAGTTGTTTAGAATTAATTACAGAATATTGTAAAGTCAATATGGTGTTCCTAAATTAAAATATAAATGATTAAAATATACAGGGTCCTGCACCTCACCTCCCGTATTCCATAGCTCACTTATTAATTAAGTTTTTTTAGATTACATGCCATAAATATTATTACTTATTTAGATGCCTCTTATAGTTGCCTACATACCCCTAAAATTTTAATAAAATCGGTTCAGTATTATAGGCGAAAAAAAATAAAAACTAAGAAATATCAGTTTTAAAAATTAGTAAAAATAAAAATAATGCCTCGTTAATAAAATTATACCAAGGTACTTAATAAATAAGGTCGAACAGTCTCGTTAACCAAGTTTGATTAATACGAATTGTACAGGGTGACAAACTTTGTAAAACTTTAACAACCCTGTATATGATTATGTCATTCGATGCAGAATTAAAAATCAAACATTTATCCTAATTACAGCCCTATCGCAATTTCTAACGCAACAGAACTTATTTTATCAACTATTCCAACAGTCATTATTATGAATAAATATCAAAGGTGGCTTTGAAAAACAATTTATTGGTATCAACGTTTACTAAAGTGACAAAAAAGAATTCTTTTCGCATGCTCCTAATATGAAAATCATATCTACGAGCTCTTCTTGGTTGTATTCCATCACAAAAAATAATATAGCAATAATTAATAATAATCTAACAATGAAACCAATAACTTAAGTCAAAATGGGCTTCTGTCGTTTTAATACCAATAAATTGTATAGCAAAGCCACCTTCGATATTTATTTATAATGACTGATGGAATAGTTGATAAAATGAGTTTTCTTCAAAAAAAAAAGTCTTGATGCGTTTGCAAAGTTTGACACTAAACTTTGGGCACCCTGTGCAATTGGTATTAATCAAACTTGAATAACGAGACGATTTGACCTTATTTATTAAGGACCTTTGTATAACTTTATTAACAAGGAATTATTTTTACTTTTTATTAATTTTTAAAACCAAAGGTAATTTTTTTACGCCTATAATACTGTACCGATTTTATTAAAATTTTAGGGGTATGAAGGCAACTACAAGAGGCATCCAAATAAGTAAGAATATTTATGGCATGTAATCTAAGAAAATAGATCCTTATGATGTCACACCTTTTTGGAACACCCGGTATAAACAAAAATATTTTCCTGAAATGCGCCCTAGGATAGAGGTAAAGGTCTGCAAACTATCAAAATCCTAATTTAATTAATAAGTGAGCTACAGAATACGGGAGGTGAGGTGCAAGACCCTATAAATACATATAATATGACAAACCAAAAGGAATTTCCATAATTCTTTGTTTGATTTACAAAAACTTTTATATACCAAACTTTTTTCTTAATCGATTAATAAATCCATTGAAAGAAACCTCGTTTTAAAGGTGCACGAAGTCGTGTTTCTTTTGTAGATTTGCGTCTTGGGTAGATTAATTTATATAACAGGTATTTTAAAAATTGTTGCACATGGTCAACCGGCACAGTAATTAAAAAAATCACCTTTTATACGTCTTTTAAAGAGGCAAAGGGATATTGATTTATCAGGGCAACATTTGGCAAATGACACACTGAAGATTCATGAAATTTATTTCTCTAACGTATTACCCGACTTAATTATTAATCTTTGCTTATCAGTAAATGTAATTAAAAAAAAACAGGTTTAATTGTTGCTCAAGATGTGTCTACAGGTCGATGGAAACTAAAAAATGTGTTTTATTTCTCTTTTGAGAATGAATCCTGATTCACGAAACGACGAAACGCCTGAAAGCCGTAAAAACTACCCAGAAAAAATAAAGGAAATTGAAACATGTTAGAAAACATAGGCCGGGCAGATACACGGTCAGATATACAAAGATATAACTCAATATAGTCTGCGTATAATGAAAATAATGGCTCGAATCAATCACTGGGGTAGCGCAATAAAAATTCAGCCGAATGACTTTTCTACAGGGGTTATTTTCATGTGGAATAACACGAAAGGAAACGGCCGATTCGACAAAACGTCAATAAATGCTGATGTTTGAACACATTGATCAGCACTTTTACATGCATAAGTACATTAATAAAATGCTAATTTCTTTTTTTTTTCAGGTAAGGCTCTATCGTAATTTCCTGCTTTGAAATTTAGGGTAAGTAATAGGTAGTAATTTAGTCTCTAGTCTATTTTAGAAAGGTGTGGAGTAATAAAAGCTCATTGGGTATGCAAAGGGACTACAGAGTGACCCAACGAATATTTAAGCCACTTTCATAATTTGGCATTGATTTAATTGCAAAATTCTTTATTTTCATCAAGTGCAGGTAGTACCACCTTGGTTTGGATCAATTTATGGATTTTGCCTATTGTTATCCATTTAAATACACTGAAAATGGTGTGACAAAGGCGTGCATTATTTTATAAAAGAATATAAAATATATATGTACATAGTATTAGGTACACTTATTTTTTATTAAACATTATAAAAGAAATACAAAAATACATTACACAGAAATTAAATTATAAAAAATCATTATATTTTTCGTCATCTGAGCACTTGTAATCTCCTCTTGACGTTATAATTAACGGGTCGACGGTCCGATCGATCAGATGGTCAATATCCCACATTTTCTTCTCTTCTTTAATGACATGATGGACTGCTTTTTCTCCAATTTTCTGGTGTCACTTCCTTAATGGCTTGATCAAACGGTAGCTTAACGTCTTTCATTTTAAATGTCGTATTGTGTCTTGCTACCAATTCTTTCACTTGCGCCCATATAAGTTCTATAGGATTCAGTTCGCCATGACATGGCGGTATGCGCAGCACAGTTACACTATGTTTTTCAGCTATATCTTCCACTCCATATTTCATAAAACGATGTTTGTGTAAATTTGCTAAAGCTAATTGTTCCGTCTTTATGAAATTATCTTTTTTTTTCTTTGGTTAGTTAAAATAAATAATTTAATGCCCAAAATTTACCTGCGTCTATGGCCGACACCGAAATTGAGCCGAACTGAACGGAATTTCCCATTTTATTACTCTACACCCTTCTGAAATAGACTGAAATAGTGGAATAATGTTTCAAACTAAAATTTGTCAAAAAGTCGTTGTCCCACTCTGTATCTCATAAAGAAACAATAAAAAAATCAATGACGTCTAACATTGCACTAAATTATCTCCAACGCATGGTATGGAACACTTCGCCTCACATTTGACAGCCTTGTTTTTATGGCGTTGGTATCATGTTTATTTCTAGTCCCGTATTGTATTCCTCAATAAAAGAACATCTTTATCTAGTACAGCAGACTTTAATATCTTAAAGCAACAAAACCATTTCGTACGTGCGCAACACAGACGGACACTGGGGAGCTGTTTTTCTCTCTCCTGCTTGCGTTGCACTTTATAAACTTCGTCCGGTTTTGCAACGTTGATTGACAAGTCGTAATTTGCTCGAACACGTGACCAAAATCCCCAATCGCAAGCACTACTGTCACGGTCTAGGGTTTCAGTCAGTCACAAGTTTTACTGTGGTGTTGCGAGCTACGATGTTGCCCCTTCGACTCCGTTGCTATTAGGAGTGGAACCGTTATAGTCAAGCACTCATGCGGGGGGAGACTTCTGATTCAATCGTATCAAAATTTGTATTAAATGGTATACTATTATTGAATAACTTAATTAACACTAAACGTTAGGAAATAGTATATTAAAAGCTGGTAGGATGATCCCAGTGGCATGCAATGCTATTTTAACCAGGTAGGCAAAAATTGCATTTAAGACAAAAATTTACCTTCCGTATCATTCAAGCATTTAAATTTCAAATTTTTTCACAAAATGTCTTGTTTTCGAGCTTGTGGAAAAAACACTGGCAGAAGAAGAATAAAATGACAATATTTGTAAATTAGTTCAACACGGCGGTTTTTACGTAAAAATTCTTTTAAAACATCCTCATACAAATTAGTTTTGCATTTTAAATCCTGCAAAAGGTCGCTCTCCAGAATAATTATTGTTAATTTACTTAAGCGTCTCTCTCCCTGTGTGTTTCGTAAATTTTGTAAACATTTTTTTTAATCCAGAAAATGATCGTTCTGCAGACGCGCTGCTACCCGAAATAGTAACAATTAACGCCTCCATATTTCTTTTTTTCCCGAAATCCGCCGGCGCGGAAGTCGTGAAGAGCGAAACCACTAAATATAAATTAATCCACCTGATTGAACCAATGTTACCAAAAACCAAGTCAATTATTATGTGAAATAAAATATGATGATAAGCTTATTGACTATTAAATATTATGAACCTATCAGCAAAAATTATTTTAATTGGCACAAAAGTGCTTCTTATTTTACGATACCTCATCCGTTATCCCTTTAAAAATATCTTAACTAAACTAATAATACAACTTGTATTGCGTGTTTCATGTTTTATATTGAAAAAGCGAATTATTTTCCAAACTACGGCAAAACTTGAAGATTGGCACCAATGCACTTACCAAACACGTGCTTTCTAGGCGCGGGTTGATAGATGAAGGAAGGTCGAAGGTTGAGACGGGGTTATTTGTTAAATCTCTTTCCACCCTACTGCCTACCGGCTCCCTCGCTTGCTTCCACTCGTACAAAAGCAGGGCTTTTACATAAGACGCTAATATACAGCGAGATCTTTGCTTTTAGAACGGTCTAACGGAATGCTTATACAGGGATCTAGTTTACGATATATTTAAGCAAAGAATGCGTTCTTGGAAATGATATAGGAATAATTTAGCGGTCCTATATTATCATTTATTATATTAATGTAGAGATAAATTTCCAAAGTTGGATTACACGGATAAAAACTAAAATACAAAAAAGATTGTTTGAGTTTGTTTTATTATTCCCAGGGTAGGCCTGAATGCCTATATTGTATGCACGCCACTGGATGATCCCCTCTAACTTTCCTCTCTCGGTGAGCAAATGTCAAGACGAGTTTTTTGACTTGACCTTTATCTTACCAACTTTACATTTTGATCTTTATAGTTTGGTAGATGTAACGGTATTTATGTTCGTTGTTTGTTCCAACATTTCGTTCACTTACACTACTTCAAAAGTACCGCTATTGTAGTATTTTAATACAATTTGGCAACGTGCCAATTTGTGACTATCATGACGCAGATGCGACTGTACTGTGTGCTTATGATGGTGTGCATCAAATTTTTGTTGTGTAAGCTGTAAGTTAGGGAGCCAGTAGTCAATAAAATTAAATGCTTGAGTCAGGTCTTTTTATTAATAATGTTAAGTTTGTTAGTTGTGGAGTTTGGAAGAAAATTTTTGAATTTTTCTGATGTTTCGTATATGAGATACCTATAATAATATTTTTAAAATTCACACAATATAAATACAGTACTTTTTTGAAACAAAAAATGACTCATCCTAAAATAAAATGATTTAGAAAAAATAATTATTTTACTTTTTAAAAGTGTTTTTTTTATTAGTTTCTACTTAACTTCCACTGCTTCTTCTACTCGACAATACTTACTTCGCTGCGAACTGTGGTGTAGTCTATAATAAGGCATCACGAACAAACTGCGTTTCCACCACATCTCACGCATTGTACCTGCGTCGGGAAGTGCCAATAAAATTTATCTGTCAGTAATTTTGAAACTAATAAAACTAAACATTTAAAATGGTATTAGTTTTTAACTAAAGCAATAATCTATAGATTCCATAACTTAGCTTTTACGGGTGTTGTAGATTGTTAACAAATGTTTCTTTTGATCTAATAAGGTTTTTAAAAATTCTAAAATATACAGGTTATTCTATTTGAAATATCAAAGTTGACCATAACATCCGGTATAATCGGAAATATACACACTGGGTCTCCCAAAACTCCCGCATAAACTTAATATCAAGTAAAGAAAAAAGATCTAGGAAAAACGCTCGGACCCGTAAATTTTTATTTTTAATTGTGCATTTTTTGACATAAAAAAATATTATACAGGGTGTCTCATAGAACTGTCGTCACGTCTTTAACAATTTTTTTTAATGGAGCACCCTATATATTGTATTACTTTCTGATTCCCCACAAAATTCTACGCTTTTCTTGTAAATGTCATGTGTCTTTGAGATAGTGACGTTTAAAATATGGTATTTTTTTACTTTGACAGGCTGTAACATTGGAACGGTTCATCTTATAGAAAAATGGTTTTCACCTCCCTATCTTAGTTTTTATTCTCTATCAAAAAAAAAACAACCTCCGATTTACCATGTTAAACCGTTAAAACCGTTTTTTGCGAGGTTTTTTGGTTTAACATGGTAAATCGGAGGTTGGTTTCTTTGGCTAGAGAATAAAAAACTAAGATAAGGGAGATAAAAACCATTTTTCTCTAAGATGAACCGTTCCAATGTTACAGCCTGTCAAAGTCAAAAAATGCCATATTTTAAACGTCAATATCTCAAAAACTATTGAATTTAGATACATGACATTTACAACATAAGCGTAGAATTTTGTGGGGAATTAGAAAATAATACAATATGTGGTGTTCCATTAAAAAAAATTGTCAAAGTCATGACGACTGTTTTACGAGACACCCTGTATAATATTTTTTTATGTCAAAAAATGCACAATTAAAAATAAAAATTAACGGGTCCGAGCGTTTTTTCTAGATCTTTTTTCTTTAATTGATATTAATTTTATGCGGGACTTTTGGGAGAATCAGTATAATATTTTAAAATTCAAAGTCAATTATTTTTGCTACCAAATTTTTTTAAAGGTACCTTTCTCGTTTCCAAGAACTTCTTATAGGCCAGTCAATGTGAATCACCCAAACCCACCAGGGTGTGTGCTAATGATTTAAACTACAAAATAATAAACGAATTCAAATCTGATTTGGATTTGACACACAAGTAGGAAATGTTGTCTACTATTTCAAGTCCCTAGGTACCCTATAGTTGTTTTGAGCATCAGAATCATTTCGTCCAAACTGCATCGATTCGGATTAAACGCAAAGTGGAGCAACGGACCGGGCTTCGGAACTTGTGTGTTCCCGTTAAAACAACGGGACTGTACAAAACACATTCGAATTGCACAGAGCTGCGTTTCATACAGCGTAAGTCGTAAATTACGGCGGACAGGCCACGACCACCAAATCATAAATTTCCTCAACATTCGAATACTAGGAGTTTTGACGATGCCAGAATAGGGAACTTAAAATAATAAACTATTACCAAAAAAACCTAAAGTAACACAGTAATAAAACATATATGTATATTCACAAAAAAAAATACACATGGCTTTAAAATTAAAATATGTTTTGTATTAAAAACTTTTAAGTTCTAACGAGAATGCTAAAACGCGGCAACTTTATTTTTTACATAATACCTACTATTTTTTCGTATCGTTCACTAGAGGATAAAAACACCCCTACCACTGATTTATCAACGCCCAGCTGTAACTACTAAAGATAAAAATCTGTAATTTTGCATACATATTTACTTTAGGCCCCAGACGTTTACTTAGAAAGAATATTACAAAACTGGCCGCCCTTTAAGAGAGTAATAGTAACTTTTAAAAATTAAATTGTTGTTTATCATTTTTTATGAATACTCCGCCCTTACTACTAACATCCACTAGGATAGAAATTTGCAAAACTTACCCTCCAAAAGGGTAATACCTACACTCAAAAGTTCAAAGTTTTGTATTCCAAAAACTACTGAATTTTTGTGAAAGGAAGCCGAAATATATATTTTACTTACTTTTCGGGTTGGAAAATCCTTAAGAGATAAAAGCACCCTCTCACTGAATCTGCTACAATTAAATAAAATCCATATTTCGGCCTCCTAGAGGGTAAGTTTGCAAAATTCTTTTTGTGTTGATGTCTGGAGCCTCAATTAAAGCTGCATGCAAAATACCAGCTATTTATCTTTAGTAGTAAGTGCTGGGAGTTAATAAATCATTGGTAGTGGGGTGTTTTTTCCTCTTAAGGATAAAATTCCAACACGAAAAAACTGTTTTATTTAAAAAATTGGAAAAACGTATCTTGGCTTTAAATACGCAATAGAGAAGGTGAGAAATTACAATAACACATTATTCTATCTTGGTCTTACCTATAACAGTGCAACCAGTTAATCTCAGCTCAT
This sequence comes from Polydrusus cervinus, assembly GCA_935413205.1. Lineage (NCBI taxonomy): Eukaryota > Metazoa > Arthropoda > Insecta > Coleoptera > Curculionidae > Polydrusus > Polydrusus cervinus. The sequence continues at coordinate 16,952,087 of OW284511.1, forward strand.
CGGTTTCCAACGACGACGAAGCGGCGATCGTACACTTCTGGGTGATCGCATACCCGAGTACACAAGAGTGGATATGATGTCCATATCGCACGAGGAAGTAAATTGAGCACGACGCCGTAGGCAGAGTGCTCAAACTTCCCAGGGCAATATGGACAACCCACTCGATTTGAACAGTATATTTTTTCTACGACCAAACTTATAAACATTATGCTAAAAAATGTAAAAAAAAAGTTTTCAGGTTACCGGGGTCAAAGTCACGACCATTGGTTCCATAGTAAAACGCTTTACCTCTCGACTATCGAAACGTTAAACTAATTATGGGAAAACCATCTGATAAATGATGCTACATGAAATTAATTTTCTATGCACATTCAGCAGGTTGTATTATTGATAAATCTATTATAAATGCGTATAGATATTATTATATTGAACAAATTAATAACAAATTGTGCCATATGCATTTAAATTATATAATTTAGTGTCTTGAAAAAGAAGGCGGAGCCTCAGTAAAAATAATATACTGTGATTGGTCAGTACTTTTAAGAACAACAATGGCTTCTCTGTAATTGACTACTGTGATTGGTCAGTTTCATTACCTATCTAGGAATGTTATAAAATTTTGCCGCACAGTTAACTGGAATAGCCTACTTTACCCGTCACTTAAGTGTAAAGTAAACAGCAAATTTCCATGTGGGAATAGAAAAACAGTTATTCGCATTGGTTATACAGATACACAATACGCATTTAGGTTAGAAATATCCTATTTCGACGTGGGCGGTTGGAAATGTACATGTGTAGTTGCATGGTATGTTATTTGTTGGACAAACAATTTTTTGCTGTTTTATCGAAAATTTAAATATATTAAACCGGGAGTAGGTCTGCAATGAACAACTTTTTTCATTGCAGGCTTAGACGTTTACAGGAAACGATAGAAGAATCATGTTACACTATAAAACTGTGGGTTTTTGAAAATTGCTTCCCTTCTCCGAAATTTCACCGCACGCCCTGGGTAGTAAACATCAATCGTTAAATTAAAACGTCAAATCCTGCGATGCTACAACTCCCCAAAAAGTGTTTTCGGCTTGACCCGGTGGCCATAGCGTGCCTAATAGAAAAGTTATGTGCACCGATTTCTGCTTTTTGTTTCCCTTTTTGTTTATTAGCGCCATTGGCCGATAAGCAGGGACTATAACTCAGGGAGCCACCTTGTATTTATTCGGTTTTCGGGAGAAATAACGATAGGGATGTATGGGGTCGGCATTGCTTAAGCCTGATGAATGGCATTGAAATAAAAATGTTTACTTCCTTAGAAACGAATTTGTATTATGTTATAACATAAAAGAGACTCAGCAATTTATTTATAAACTCGTTTTTCGTCGAATTAATCATTTCTTTAAGGGGATTTTTTACTTTTTCTAGTCGTCGTATTTCTGATTTAGATTCGGCTGTGGCTACACGTAACGCAATAACACCAACGTGTAGGCATATTTCGACATCGATAAGTAAATAGAACCACGGTACCCTAACCCTGGTATGCTTTGCCCATGTATGACTTCGCGTTCGAGAGTCCAGCTTGTTTAAAACCGACTTCGCACTCTAAATAATGGCCTAGTATAACATACCTAAATCTTAGTTTCCAACAAGAAAAGTTAGTTAAAATAGCCTCAAGAAAAAATTTAGTAACGGATACTGTATTTTATTTATTGCTAGACCGATTCCGACCTTGGTTACTAGTCACTTTGGTCATTGTTAAACTACCTAGATTACTACCTCTAGGAATTTTAAGTTTTTTCAGTAATGTATGTATTTTCAATAAAGATCTATTGTCCGCAGAGTCAGACTGGGTGAAAACTATTTAATGGCAAGCTGAAGAGTAACTTCAAAATGCATTCTTTCATAAGAAGAAACAACTAAAGCATACGGCAGCCGTATTCTTAGACATTTTCAAAGCATTCGACCGTGTCTATCTATCTATCTATCTATCTATAAGAGCAGGGTACCCAAATTATGTTATTAAATCTATACAGGCATTTATAAGTAATAAAACGTTTAGGGTAAAACTAGAAGGTCTCCTATCCATGGTCCGCAACATGAAAGCTGGGGTACCGCAAGGTTCTCCACTCTCTCCACACTCTCCACACCTCTTCAATATTTTCATGGCAGATATTCCTAAAGGTTTACTCACGTTACTAGCTCTCTTTGCAGACGACACTGCTCTGCTAGCCTCAGCTAGAAACCTAGATTATTTACTTAGAAAACTCCAAAGACATCTGGACGCCATCTACGCCTGGATAAGAAGATGGAAAATCCATGTGAAATCAAAGAAAACACAGTCCATACTTTTTACTAAGTCTAGGAAAATACCGCCCAGAAACACAAAAATAAATACCGTAGATAGACTAGAAACAATCAGTCAAATACCTAGGTCTTACTATGAATAAAAACTCATATAGCAAAAACATCTTTTCAACACTCTTACCAAGGCAAACCGTCTACGTCATGTATACTATCCATTCCTAAATAAACGTAGTAAACTTAATATAAGAAACAAAACAATAGTATACAAAACATGCATACGTCCCGTTCTGTTTTACGCAATACCAACCTGGTCAACATTATGCAACACAGGAAAAAAACAAGATCCTAAAAATTATAACAAATACACCATGGTTTGTCAGAAACGGAGCCATACACAGGGACTTAAAAGTTTAAGACTTGGAAACATTCATAAATGACTAAAAAACCAAAATATTTCGAATCAGCAGACAGAAACACAAATCCATTAAAAACCGCATCTCACGCACCCAATCAAAACGCCAATAACGGTTATAAAATGCCGAAATAAAAACTCGAACCAGCCAGGTCAAGGTTCGTACACACACTTCTAGCCATATAGCAGTTTAACTGCATATTCAGTTCAATTAAAATAAGTAAAAGGCAGTGCCTAGCTTAAAATATTCATTGAGGACTTCAGTAGAAACAGCTAATCTAAAACAAAAATATACAATGCAAAAACCTGGATGAGTAAAAAATTCGATTAATTTAGTTAACTGGTATGACCCATTTAACCAGTCACTTGATTGTATGGGAATATACAAATGGAGTAGAAAAAGGTACTTTATTTATTTCACTTTCCTAGATCCCCTCGTTTATTGAGCAAAGCATGATAATTCTGTAATTTAACAGCAAAGTTCTACATCCTACGCACTTTTTTCATCCTTTTCCCGGTTACCATATAGGAATTCTCAAATAAGGAACGCGTGACATAATAAGCCGAACGGCTTGAAAGACATACGTTCCCTGCTATTCTTATAACGAGCCCGGGAACACGCGATGACGACATGATTTATGTAGTTGTGAAATACAGAAAGTCGACTTGCGAATGTCATTAGATCCTCCTCAGTCGGAATTAAATAGATTTTCTCTTGTAGAGAGACGTGTGCCTGTGCGAAAGACAGGTATAAGACGGCTGAGTAAAAAATGGTTGTGAAAATTTACAAGTCATTTTGGTAAGCTCTGAGGATCGCGTGAAAAGAAGGCACGAAAGAAAAATCCGCACAAAATAATTTATGTTTATTCACTTACGCCAAAGATGACACTTTTTATAACTTTTGAAGAAAGAAATTGTAAAGGAGTCTAGTCCGTAGACTGTCACACTACACCTTCTTTAATATTAATATTTTTATGCAACACACACTTCTCAAACGGCCAAAATACAGGCTTTCCCAAAAACTGGTAAAATTGTTAAATAAATCCTGATTGCACCTAACTGGTGGTCAATTATCAAGGGCATCTAGCCTGAATAACATTGGCAAACGCCATAAAATTATCGAATATAATGTCCTGCTCTTGTTAAAAGAGACAGGATTTCTGTGCAGAATAATGCTAAACAAGTGACATCATTAAAATCAACGACGAGAAAGCAAAGATAGACCCCGCATCTCATTCATAAAATTACTATTGCGGCGAGCCTACAACTCACTGTTTATAAGAGAGCGATAGCATGTGTACACTACTACGAAATCCAGGCACTGAATCGGGTATTTTGCAAACCTGATACTGTCTCACCCAATTGTTTTTTATAATTAACCCCAAACACTAAACTCTCACCTGTTTTTATTTAATAAAGCTGAAAATAAATAATTTATTGTTCTTAATGTCAAAATTGTCATTTATCCTTTCCGTATTTTCACTTGCTACCGCTAGGAGGCAAACGTTGCCAAGTTTTGCGCTAGTTAAAATAATTCGAAAAATAAATTTATTATGACTGTTTGTTAACTGTATGTTAAAGGCAATTTTAAAATATCATCGTAATGCTAATTCACTGTATTTTAAAATACATATTTACTTCTCGAATTCAGGAAGAATAGATGACTATGTAGTATACTCAAATCGTTTTGACAAGATAACTATTTTATGGTTAATTTTTACAATTAGGGAATCCAAACCACGTGATTCAATATGGCGGTTGGATGGCAAAAATCATTGAGTCACCAGTTAAATGCCACCAGCAACATTATTTTTATGGTCACGTGCACCAATTACAAAGCAGTATTTGCCAGCCAGCCGCCATTTGGACACATCGTTGGATTGCCTAATAGTTCAGCTCAAAAATTAGGTTAAGTTATATCAAACTGACAATCACGTTCCAAGTTCGATTCTGTTGCGGTTTTCATGTAAATCTCGATACGGATACAATTACAAATATGCCAACTCGACCTTGAATAATCGAACTCAATACCTGTGTTGATGTAATTCTTAATTCGTTACGTGGATTCAGGGTGATTTACGTAAAAAGGTACTTCATGAAAATGTGGTAAATTATTAGGAATACGAGAATATACCACCTCTGATGGCAGTCACAGAAGCTCTTTTAGCTGCCATTCAATGAGAAATTTTCTCGAAATGTTTGTCGTTATTAGTAGTTTGACTAGTTTGAGGTTGGAATATGTTTTAATCAATCTAACGATGTGTTTAATTAGGTATATTCTTTTTTTCACCGGTGGCAGCGGTTGAGCCGCATCGCCTTCTTAAATTGCCTATTGTATTACCGGTTAGACATAAGTCATGTTATTTTATTCATGGTGAATTTCTGTTGATTTCTATCAAGGTCAGCGAGAGAGAGAGAGAGAGATCGTAGAATAATTAACCAACCGGTTTATGACGTCATTAAATTAGCTGTCAGTCATAAGTTCATCAGTTCCACCGACCACTGGTTGAATCCACCGGTGAAATAAATAATATACATATTTGAGCTCAAATATAACACACAATGTGAGAATCGTTTAATCATTTGGCAACAGCGTATTATACGCCCGTAAAAATTTCTTACTTTTTCAATATTATTTCATTCAGGAACTAAGTGGTAGCTTGAATTTTAGTTCTTGTTGGTTTGTTTTGATAAACGGGAATGCGGGGTCTATCTTTACTTTCTCGTCGTTGATTTAAATGCTACTTAGGTCACTGTGTGTAGTCAAAAGCCAAGAAATATACTTTGATACCTACTTTACTTACAAGGAGACTTGCCTATTCGTTCTTTAAATTACTCTGCTTTTTTTCGTCTAAATGTAAAAAATTACCATGAAGAGCGATCAAAGTTGCTCGCAAAAAGCAATTTGACATTATCCTTTTCTCCGTTATCCAAGCTCTGATGTCAAGTCGCCAACCCCCGTATTCAATTGTACTCAATGTAAATTTATCTATTACACCCCGTTTACAAACTACCAGACTATTTCTGATGTCAATTCCATTGGAAATATTTCTACCCCGCTAATCAAGTACATGTACTACGATGGTTTATGCTTTTTGGACGCCATTTTCAACTGGGCACAATCAAAATTGAAAAGCTGGAATAAATTGCTTGGACCCGCTTTTAGTAGGGATGGATGGATGTGTACAAATTTCGATAATTCCTAGTACAAAATGAATTAAACTTTATAATTATCATTAAAATATAAGTTTTTACTATTTGTTACACTTAAAAGTGATATAGAAACGTTATTTATATTACCTGTTGTAAAATAAATAAATATCTTGGCACTATAGTACTGTATTGATTAACAACGGCGAGGAAAATATAGAGGAAGAGATAAATTAAATAAATTAATTTTGAAATAAAAAAATAAATTAATTTGAAAACCCGATGCGAGTTAGCGATGCCTATCGGTACTCCTGTAATTGTGACGAATGTCTTTACAGATGATTTCCTCCTAACATTTTTACTTATTTCTATAGGTTTGTTAGAGATGCTGGTATGCTCAAGAGTGTTTAACAACGACACAGATGTCGCTCCGTGTAACATCTTGCTGGTGTGCCCCACCAAATACTGTATAAACAGTTTTGAGATGCTCCTTTCTTTCGTCAGATCCTAGCTCTACTGATGAGCCATGATGTGGCGAAACGCGTCTAGGGATGGATCTGACGAAATGAAAGGAAACTATGCTTCTGAAATTAATTTTGTCTATAAATTTTTACAATACGTACAATAATTTGACGAAATAGTCAATACTTTAAGTGGAGTGTAAATGTACACTTTCTTTAGTGCGCAAAGTAAATATTTGACGCATGGTACTAGAAAAATTATTTTTGCGAATAGATTTCATATTTTTACACAAAATTATCGATTATTTTGTAAACACATTTCTAACGGTGTGTGGTTCCAGCATAACATGCCCTTTGGCGTATGCAAATGTAAGCTTGTCCAGTTTTGGCTGAATTTTTAGCTATTTAGCTAAAAGTTCGTTAGCGGAGTGCAACGTTAGCGGTGGGTCAATAAAATTTCAACATTTTAATAAAAGATCTGGTCACTAGTAAGATATTGAATAGAATTTTACGAGATGCGGACTGTTTAAAAAACTCCAGTCTCTCGCCGGAGACCGGACTAGCAGACGAGAAATAAACTCGTTTTATAGCGAACCATAAGCAAAGTACCCATAGCTTGCAAAAATAATATATTTGACTATACTGGGTGTTCTTTGTTAATATTTTATAGGTGTACCAGTAAGTGGCTAAAGTAAGTCTTTTAATTTCGAGGGCGAAGCTTGGTAATGCATAAACCGCAGGCTAGAAAACTAATCACATATTTTCTTATGTTATATCTCGAGTATAAATTAAAAATAAAGCTTTATATTACCTACATTACTATAAAATAAGTTAACTAATTTCACTTATAATAATTTTTTCTACTCCCACATCGATATTTGCTATTTCCTTTACACCAAAGTAACGAGAAGGTTATTTCAGATAACTGTACGGCAAAATTTCATATTTATTATTGTCAATGCTGCACAGTGTTGCAACCTTTAAAAATAAAATGTCACATTTTGAAAAAAAAATTCAATGAATGCACACAATACTAAAAAAAGCATTTTTTAGCAGATGACAACCACAAGTGATCCTAAAGAATCTCCTGCGAATATAACACTGTGCGGAAAAATTTCCCTTTTCCCATTGGAGACAGCTTCGACCTATCATTCCTCGGTGCTTTGGATCTTTATTTCTCCCGAATCCGGAAACTTCCCGTTAGTTGATAATATTGTTATAAAAATGGTATTCCTCTGGGGCGTCCCCTTAAAGTACTGATTAATCAGAGTTTATTGTATTTTCTGAGACTCCGCCTTCTTTTTTAAAGCACTAAATTATATAATTTATATGTTACAATTGTATAATATTATATGGTACTTACAAAATGTTATTAATTTGTTTAATATAACGAAATATATACGAATCTATAATAGTTTTACCAATAATGCAACCTCCTGAATGTATATAGAAAATGAATATCGTGTATCATTATTATTGAGTTGGTTTTACCATGAATTCTAACATGATCATTTGGCCGAAATGTCAAAACGACGAACTTTTGATCCAATGGTCGTAAGTTCACACGCGGTAGCCTGCAAAACTTTTTAAAAAATGTTTAACATAAGGTTCGTAAGTTTGGTGGTAGAAAAAATATACTGCACAACTCGAGTGGATTATCCATATCTCACTCGGAAGTTTCAGCACTTCGTCTATGGCGTCATGCTCAATTTACTTCCTCGTGAGATATAGACATCATATACACCAGTGGCGTATTTAAAGGGGGGTACCGAGCTGCAGCCCCCCCCCCCCCCGAACCTCGGAGCCTAAAAGTCCAATTGCAACCAACCAAAAAATTAAAGTCAAATATTTTAATTAAAACATTTTTTATGGAAGAAGTGTGATAATTTATAATAAAATTATTTTGCGGTAAGAAACGGGAATGCTTTATTGTAAATATGTAAAACGGCACTTAAGAAGGAATATTTCAAAACTTAAGCATTTGCAGCAAAAAGGGCTCTTAGATCTACGCTCCTAAAATACATGATTTCTAAAAAAATCATCAATTTTGGCGTGGTGAGCGATATTTACTTTATTTTTAATCATGAAAAACCAATCCCGAAAACCCTGGTTAGAGTCATACATACGTCTTATGTTAAAATTTTGGATTGACACCAATATTCATATTTTTCAAAAAAATAAAAAATGTTTTTTTTTTAAAAAGAGCCAGCTAGGAGTATCAAAAAATAGTTAAAAATACATTTACAAAAACAAATTTATTCCAACCATGCAGAGGGGGAGAGGTAATAATTTAATTTTCGATATTTGATATTAGGTAAATTTGGACGTGGCCCCAAAAATTTTTTGCGCTTTTCCGCCTGCTTCACTAGGTACAATGTCATAAAATACATGTAGTCCCGACTATCCCTCTCGCCAGAAAAAAAATGTCCTACTTACGCCCACTGACCCCCCCTCCCCCCCGAGCATATTTTCTGGCTACTCCACAGATATACACTCTTGTTGAAGTTTTCATCATCACTCAGCTTTATTACATCCGGTTAAAAATCGTTGTTTGCATTTCTTATCGTAAGAAACGCCAGTTTTTTTTAACTATCGTGGAAAAATTTTGATTTTTTTTAATAAACAATATACACTTACAGTAACCAGTTATATAATAGGTAATAATAAACAATAACGTCTCTTTACGTTGTCTAATAAAAAATTTACAACATCTTTACTGACTGAGTATGGACGCCTTGTTTATGTGCGCTATAATTTTAAGTAGCTATAAATTATATGAAACTATTGATAGTATAATTTATGAATACAACAGTACGTATTCGCAAAATTATTGACAACTGGTTTATTACTTCCAGGCTCCTTATGACTTTTGATATACCGTCGGTAAATTTAAATTTTGGAAGGTGTTTGCTTGTTTTTAAGTCACGCCTTCATACGATGTTTTTATTGAATATCTTGAAGTTAGGCGTAAATAGATCTTTTGTCCTTTAACTTTGTGTTATACGTAAAAAATATTTTTTTTTGCAATGTTGTTTGTTTTTGAATTAAATCCTTAAGTTAAACGAAGCTCTCAAAAGAGAAACTAACCACATTAAGACCGACCTCAACAAGAAAGGCTACTCCATAAGATTGGTTGACACGATATTGGAAGATCGCAAGAATCGGCCAAACGCACATAAAGCAGAGAAAGAGATACAGCCAATACTTAACATTCCGTATGTCAAGCGAGTATCCGAGAGAATAAGAAGACTAGGACAACGCTATAACATCAACACAGTGTTCAGCTCGAGAGACACTTTAAGAAGCCACCTGACGAAGACGAGACCAAAAAGCCATTAAGACAAGAGAAATTTTGTCTACCAGATCCCCTGCGAGTGCGGCCAGTCTTATATTGGTGAGACACTAATATCACTCGAAATAAGAGTTAAAAAGCATAAGAACAACACCCAAAAATAAGAGACCGAAAAATCAGGTCTGGACGCACGGCCATCATATCAAGGGGACAGAAGCCGTCCTGCAAAAAGAACGGCACTGAAGGACGAGGAAGTTTAAGAAAGCTGCCACCATACACCAAAACCCAGGTTGGTCTAGTAAGCTTTAATTAGATATGAGAAACGTCTGGAAACCTTTGTTAAGTAAATGTAATCCTAGCATAGGACCACGTAAGAGTTAAACGCATGACTCCGTCTACTAGTTATGCATCACTGCATCTAGCTAGTATAAATAGAGCTGTAGTTACCATACTTATTTAGTATTTCCCTGAATACGACAGGAGATACTTACCAGTTGAAACGTTGTGATTCAAAACAAATAAAGACAATGCAAGTCCAAAACTCTACTGTCGTTCATGACATTTTTAACTTTCATATGGCTGTTTTATCCAATCACCAAAATGGTAGTTATTTTTTCAGTTTAGCAGTGACATGATAAATAAAATATCAGGCCCCCCTCAATATGTAATTTGGGGCCCTCTGTTCGCGCATAGCATTATAATGAAGTAATGCCAGAGGGGGGCTGGTATTTAATTTTATCAAATAGCGTTCATTTTGTATAAAAAATTATTACCTTTTAACCTCGAGGATCATTGACTTTCAAACCGATATATCAATATCACAAATTTTTCTTTTAACCAAAAGTTTAACTGTACCTATATATTTAATTAAAAAATCGCAATGGCAGCCTAACATTTTTAATTCCTCTAAATCTAATTTTCTTGCTTCTTTCCGCTCGAAACTTGAGAGAGATTTGAAAGTCTCTCTTCCCCCATCATTGTACTGCGTAAATTGTTTTTAATTAGTTTCAGTTTTGAAAACGACCTTTCAGCCGTTGCCACAGTAAGCGGTAAAGTCATAGACAGTAAAATGGCATTACACCTCTTAAACACTATTTTATGATGGCACTACATATACAGGGTGTTACAAATTCGACATACCAGCATCTCGGAAACTATAGGAGTTAGAGAAACGGTTAAATAGGGACAAAGTTGTGCAATTCCGTGCTAATTATAATGCCACTTTAAAAGTTTTCAAATTACGAATACTTCCGATTTTATTCGATAAAAACCGAAATTTTGCAAAATCGTTTTTATTTTTTCCTGAGCTCATTTGATTAGCTATTTAAAAATAAATAACACTTTGTCATTGCTTTTTTTTCTCCTCTACAAAATGACGTTACTAAACTAAAGATCCGCCGTTTCGTCTCCGAGCGGCCATCACCAACTTTACTTTTTTAAATACGGACCTGGATTTTTTTTAACCGATTTTTAAACCCTCCTACCCTCAAAATGTAATAGCGATATTACTTTCGCATAATGATGAATTGTCCTTGCTTATTTTTTTAAATTTGTTTTTTACACTTTTTGTCAGTCCGGTCCTGGCAACAAATTACAATATTAATTAAAAACTTTATTTAAAAAAAATGTTATTTTAAAAATGACAAAGATACCATGGAAGAACGCACACAGGTTGCATTTGGTAGGATAAGGAGAAGATCGGTTAAAAGGGCTGTCGCCAAAATTGGAAGAAAAATCGATCGTTTTAATGAGCAAAACGGCAATCTCTTTGAACATTCAGAAAATTAGGATTTATAATTATTAAATTTAGATATATTAGAAAATTCTTATAAAATAAATTATATTACTTATGTATGAATGTTTTAAATAAAATAAAGTTTATAATTAATATTGTGATTCGTTGCCAGGACCGGATTGACAAGAAGTGAAAAAAATATTAATTTAAAAAAATAAGCAAGGACAATTCATCATTATGAAAAAGTAATATCGCCATTACATTTTGAGGGTAGGAGGGTTTAAAAATCGGTTTAAAAAAATCCAGGTCCGTATTCAAAAAAGTTAAGTTGGTGATGGCCGCTCGGAGACGAAACGGCGGATCTTTAGTTTAGTAACGTCATTTTGTAGAGGAGAAAAAAAAGCAATGACAAAGTGTAATTTATTTTTAAATAGCTAGTCAAATGAGCTCAGGAAAAAATAAAAACGATTTTGCAAAATTTCGGTTTTTTTCGAAAAAATCGGTAGTATTCGTAATTTGAAAACTTTTAAAGCGGTATTATAATCAGCACTAAATTGCACAACTTTGCCCTCATTTAACAGTTTCTCTAACTCCTATGGTTTCCGAGATTCCAATGTTGGTATGTCGAATTTGGAACACCCTGTATGCTTGAAATCGCACCCTTATATTAAATTATTAAAAAATTAGGGAGTTCACTTATTGAAGTCAATTCACGTAAGTCTTGCAAAAATACTGCTTTAAGCGATTTGATTTGAGCTGGTATTTCAGAGAATAAGTCATTACTATAACTTTGTTGAAGAGTAACGTCATTATTATCGAGTTCATCATTAGTAGTAATTGTAAAATTTTTTGGGAAAGAAAAGTAAACTTTTCGTATGTGCAATTCATGCTCTCAAACCGATTCTTTAATTGAGTTTCAATAATATTAATACATCAACCTCAAGTCGTTTAGTATTTTGCAGTCGTTCATCAGTTCCTCAAAAACCCTTTCAACTTATTTTTATTTCTATCTCTAGGATTCTGGAGTAATTTTCCATTTCCTAGCCGAAAGACTGACACTCTCTTAAATGTTTTTAAAACTCTTATGAAGGTCCTTAAAGTTAAGTTAGAAATTAACATTGTTCTGGTGATTTCCAAATCTATTTCAACAGATTGTAATGTAGTTCATGTTAAATTAAGGTGATCTAGAATTGCACACGGAAAATTCAGTAAAAATACAAATACAAATGTCTCCATGTGTGTATGAAGCGTTATGTTTATTTTGGTAAAAATTGAGTGAACACCTGCATTAAGAAATCAAGGATGGGTGACATAATAAAATCGTGAAAATTAAATATTGTGGATGGTGTTTTTTGGACCCCCTAGATGACTAGGCCCCCCGCGGTGCGGGGATGTAATTTACGCCACTGCAGTTTAGTTTGCCACTAACCTCTGGGTTAATTAGAATCATAATTTTAAAAAAAGGTAGGTAACTGTAAATGTAATCAGGACAAAGGTTTAATAAACAAAAATTCTTAAACTCAAATATGCTGTGTTTAACACTTTTTGTTGATCCCATTATAAAGGGAGTCAAAAATCCATTATCTGCATATTTACAACTTTTTTGTTGACATCACTAACTCGATGACGAGGGTAATTGATCTGAATTAGGTTAACCGTTGGTTTCAAAAATAGCTAATAAGGAAAATGCAGATTTTTGAAACTTCATCACCTTTTTTTGAATCATAAGAAGAAATTATCTTACATGAAGAAAATTTCTCTTAGACGAAAAGATGTAGAAAAGAGTCTATTGGTACCAGTATCCATAAGATTTAAAAAACCGTGCCTTGAGCTGCTACACACAAGTAATTCTTTTAAATAAAATAGGTAAACGTTAATGGCCGAAAACCCTAGGCATCCCTAGTATATGCATATTTCATTCGGACCCGCCCGTGTTCTGGTTGACCACAATCCCAAGGTATCACTGTAGTTATCTACTAGTTAAAGTTAACAGGGGATTTGATAAATTAACCCATAAACTTCCCGACTACTAATCTAGCCGTTAACACTGGAGAGCATTATAAACGTAATCACAAAAGCAGCGATGTTTCTGTTCATAAAATTAGTTTATGTTTATTTGTTAAAATTATTTTGATTAGTACCATTTCAGTGTCAATGGTCTATTTCTTTTCGATTGCGAACGATGACAGAAACCCGTTTTACAATAAAAAAATGCAAGAATTTTCATTTTTGACAAGTTGAAAAAGTAAGGTTAGGGATTTACGTCATAACTGACATTTTGTTGTTTACTGTTTATAGCGGTTATAATTTTAAATTAACACTTGTTAAGGCCGCTTTACAGTTTGAAATTTTTCTTTCACGCAAGAAAAGATTGCCCGGGAGTATGCGCAGAACGAGGCTAATGATCAGCTGGCGCAATTTGTATTGCTTGCAAGAAATATAACTCGGACCGTATTTTTATTGCCATTGCAAGCGCAATTCTGAGGATTTTCTGGTGATTTATGAGACATCAAACTAAATATAAAAATCCCTGACATTTATTTATGTTTTTTCTAACCTATAGCGGGTCCGTTTTGTTTTTGTTGGTTTGCTTTCATGTCCTGTAATAATGTTTTGTTAAAATGAATGCACAAAAAGCGCCGGTAAGTCCTAACCAAATGTATTTTTATTTTAATGGTTGGCAAGTGGTACATCACCTACGATCTTGGCAAGTCATTGCACGCTGTGAAACAAAGTGAAATTTTTATTGCCGCAATATTAATTGCTGCAAGACAACTTGCGTGAAAGAAAAATTGCAAACTGTAAAGCGGCCTTTGAGAAGATGAATTTTTAGGTTATGTCACAATGTTTGGCGTTTGGCATGGCCTTCTATATTTTGTCGATAAATCAGGCATCCTTTTTGTTTCAACACAAAGTTGGCATAGGTTTACTATTTTATGTTGCAGAAAAACGTGAAATTAACCGATTTTATGTACAGAAAGTTAATAAATTGTTTGTTTCGTAATATAACTAGAGCTAAAAGTTATTTTTAATTGCTAAACGGTTTATAATTAGCATATATTTGCTAGAAATCAATCGAACGGAAATTTCTTATTCTTCTTCTGTGATTTAAATAAAAATACCTTTAATAAGTTGCCTATGCTTTTATGTAGTGTAAATGGGTCCACGATTTAACCAATTAGGTGAATTTTTTTTTCTGTCATCGTTCGCAATCGAAAAGAAATAGACCATAGTTAGGATTGATCTATAAGGATTATAAATTTTATGTTATTTTTAAGTAATTCTACTTACGAGTAGGAAAAACAACCTTATTTACACGGAATAAAGAAAATACTCCTTTTCAGCCTATTAATCTCAGTTTAGGACTAACTTTGTATTTACTCAAGCATACCGGGTCGTGCATCGTGGTTGGAAACATAGGAAACCCCATGCAAGTTTTAGCCTGTCCAATTATTTGCTCCTCTGTTGACTTTAGAGCGGGGTTGTAGGAAGACTTTTTAGGGCCTCTCCGTGGTGAGTGCACGTGCGGAACAATTTTGGACAACCCCATCTTAATTTATTTCAATATAATTGCGGTTGGTTTTTCATTGGAATTCAATAGGTGATGCTGGGGACACGCCGTTATGCGTAATTTTATTTATTATGCTTTTTCCCTAAATCGATTTTTTCTAAATATAAATTTACAACAAATTTTTTAGTAGTTTTTTCCAAAATGTCTAACGAACGCTCGTCATAAGTCACCCAAAACAAAACGTTGCGAGATCCTTTCAAATCAAATCAAATCAAATATAGCTTTATTGTCGTAAGATCTACTCATTGACAAAGCAAAGCAACTTATAAAATTATTACAAAACTACAGTTAAAACGAATTAAACAAATTAAAATCTAAAATACACTGACCAGTTAAACACCCCAAAACAAACAAGAGACCCTTACAGCGATACCTCGAAAAATTCACTTATTGTATAGAAGGCTCTCTCGGTTAACAATTTTTTTAGGTCTCTCCGAATTTTTTTATGGCAAACAATTTTCCGTAAACTAAGGGGCAAATGATTAAACAATTTTTTGCTGTTATAATATAGAGAGTTTTTTGTTAAGGCAGAAGAGGGAATCGGCAGCGCTATAACGTGTGTTTTTCTTGTGGTAGTTGTCAAGGAAGTCTGTATTTCCGATTTATACTTCTTGTGCATAAGACATGCTGTTTCAAGAATATACAAAGAAGCCAAAGTCAATATCCCCAAATTAGTAAAGTGCGGTCGACAGGACGTTCGGCGACTCAACTGACAAATACACCGTATTGCTCTTTTTTGTAATAAGAATACCGACCTGAAAAGGTATTGAGCGCACGATCCCCAGAAACACAACCCATACCGAAGGTGACTCTCTATAAGGGCAAAGTATGCGTTCCTCGCACTAAAAACTCCCAACTCTCGCGATATAACCCTCAAAGCATAGCACCCACGAGCTGTTCTAGTATTTAAATTCGCTATGTAATGCTCAAACCTCAATTTATCGTCAATATAAAGCCCCAGAAATTTGCTCATTGCTGAATTATTCACTCTTTGAGCTTCTGGTCCTATACTGTGAATGTGGCATTTAAAAGTAAGTAGGTTAGTCTTAGAAACATTAAGTGACAAATAATTTGAGTCGCACCATTCCTTAATCTTCAGCATATCACAATTAATGTCAAGCTCCAACTGGGTCATATCAGAACCCTGCCAAAGAATCGTGGTATCATCCGCAAATATGGTAAATCTACCAAAAAATGAAAATATTTATAATCTGCTACAACATCGCGCCGTATTTGAGCAAGTATTTCACAACAGGGCCCATCGTAACTGGCGTCATTGAAACGGCGCCCTAAATAAAATTCGGGCCCCGTTAGCTCCGGTGCACAAGACCATTAAACCTAACCTTAAAATGAGTTTTGACTCGCCGATAATTTAGGTGTAATGTTCCGCGGGCTTTATGAAAGCGATTTGTGCCGCATCGGCGATGGGAAATTCGGAATTAATGCCTTCTGTGCAATCTCGACGGCAGTTTATTAAGAATTACAGGTGCAGGGCCGACTTGAATTTATCGTGACTGTGTACCTACAAATTTTAAACAGGCCGTTTTACGTTACAATTTACAGTTGGTAGGTAATTCAAAACTTTAATAACAAATTTACTTAGCACTAGAAACGTTTACAGGGTGGGGACTTTAACTGGAACAAATTTGCTAGAAGTTTAGGAAAAAATGGAAAAGCGCGTCGATTTTTTGACCCCCTGTATAATGTGAAATATATCCTTACTTATTTTTTTTTAAATGGCAAGATACCACTACTTATGATACCTTTTTTGGAGAGCTGTTTTACAGCCTTATTCACCATCTTTAACTTAACAGTCTGATAGTTAACATCGGTATAAGGATTAACAGTCTGATAATGAAATATCGTATTCACCATAAATCAGGGACGCTTTATTAACAAACAGAGAGTTAGGTTGATGTACGTACGTCTGAGCTGACAATTCTAGTTTATAACAAACTTTAGAGTAAAATATTCCAACCTCATATTTTCTGAAATGTCGTTTTATTAATCAAATCCGTTGTTTACGTCACTTTACGCTAATAAATTAAATTTTACGGATCCAGTAGTAAAATTTAATGATGGACAAACAGGATATAGGAAAACATCCAGTAATTATACTATGCGGGAGAAGAACTCAAATTTCATTGGAACAAAAGTACATTAAAATCGGAAATCCCCGATATTTATTTGAAATGATCTTGTAACATAATATCTTAAACAAATTAGCATATAAAATATTCTTGAAATAGGTTGATTTCTATAATTTACTGGTTCAACTACTCCATCTAACCGATTCGCCAATTGCTCAAATGTGTTTTTATTTCTTCTAAACCGTTTTTGAATTCAATATCGTCTATTTCTTCAAATACATTGTTACGCACTTTTACGTTCCTTTCTCGTACGATTTCCTCCTCATCGAAGTCTGACGAGGCTATAGTAAACGTGGAAAATGTATTCGATAGTCTAAATTAACTTTTAAACGAAAAACCTATTAATAATTGTTATTATTTGTCATGTGTTTGTTAAGTTGTTATAAATCTAACAACAATTTTAAAACAGCTTGTTATTTCTTATTAGCTCAAAATTTCACTGTTAATTTTAACTCTCTGATAAGGCTTAAAATCCAATGGTGAATACGAGAATAGAATTTAACAGACTGAACTGACAAGAATCTTAACCGACTGATAGTGAAAAAATAATTGTCGGTGAATACGGGTGTTAGGCAGTATTTCACTAGAGTGTTTTATACCCTTGTTGAAAAACTACTTGGACAAAATCATCAAGGTGGTTTTTCAGCGGAAAAATGTTAATAGATATCAGGTAAAAACTATTGTTAGTCTGACAAATGTCATCCTGGTTTGAAAAAGACAAAATGAGCAATTTAAACGAAAATGCGAGGTTTGGATGCCAATCTACCCAAGAAATTAAAAAATCTATAGCTGAAAATTCTCAGAGTTTCTAATGGTAAGAAATTATAAACTGGAAAAATGTACTACTGTGATGGAACTGGCGAGCCTCAGTAAATACAATACACTGTGATTGGTCAGTACTTTATAAGGACGCCACAGAGAAATCTAATTTCTATTTCAATGTTGTAAATTATTGGGAAATTTCCGGATTCGTGAGCAATTAAAAACGCTTTTTTCGCATAATTGCGAGACAGATACAGGGGATGAAAGACGAATGTATCGTTTTTCGATTAAACTCTAATTAATGCAGTAAAACTACGTTGTTCAGTAAAAAACATTGAAAGTTCTTTTTTTTACAATTGAGTCATTAATTCTTGTAAAACTTAAATATTATAAAGAAAAAGTCAGTCGATCTTTTTAATATTGATATTTTTTGTGAACGGAGCTTTTAGTACTTTGCCATACTAATCGGCTACACTATAGACATTTGAAACCTAAAACTTCGTTGGTTAATTCCACCTAGTGCTGGGAAGTTTAGTTCACTTTGCCGATTTCAATCTTTCGATCTTATTCAATAAAGTGAATAGTACAAAAGATTGCTTCAATTAGTTCACTGATTTATACTGGAACAGTGAAGTAAAAAGAGTATTTCAAATTATAAATATTGTTCAGATGTGGTAAACGCATAAGAAGGCAGTAATCAATCCCTCCTCTATCGAATACTTGTCCCTATAATGCAGTGGTTCTTAACCGGTGGCCCGCGGACCACTGGTGGTCCCTGGAAGCACCCGAAGTGATCCGCGAAGCCCATCGGAAAAATATTTTATTTTATCCTGTCCAGTAAATCTACTTCCCCTGTACTCATTAGCGGCCGGTAAATGGAACATATAACGTCTCTGATACTGTAATGTGTTGCCTAGCAATCGCATGATAACTATATAGGTTTTTAAGGGTAATAAAAGTAGTTAACTTCATTAAAAAGAGTGCACTTAACACTCGTCTCTTCAAGAAATTGTGCTCTGATATGAACTCTGAACACGAAACTCTGCTTTTCCACACAGAAGTGCGCTGGCTTTCCAAAGGAAACATGCTGTCGAGGTTGTACGAACTGAGAGAGGAAGTACAAACATTCTTAACTGAAAAGAACACAGAGTTGCTGGATCAGTTCTGCGATTCCCAATTTAAAATACGTTTTGCTTATTTGGTTGATTTTTTCACACAACTAAATAAATTGAATCTTCAACTACAAGGGTCAGGAAATTTGAAGTTGCAAGGCACGAGCAGTATATTTGCATATGAAGATAAAATCAGTGCATATATCGCTAAAATCGAGCTATGGATCAAAAAAGTCGAAAAAGAAGAATTTTCTGCGTTTGATAAGCTAAATCAAATTATTAACGGACAGTGTGCTGAGAATAAAGGGGAAATTCAAAAGAACATTATACACCATTTAATAAACTTAAAAAGTGAATTCAATTGCTATTTTCTTGACTGTAAGGACGAAGGTATTCGGAAACTGACCCGCAATCCTTTCATTGTCAAAGTTTCTGAGGTGCCTGATGGAATTCAAGAAGAAGTGATTGAAATGCAACACGATAGTAACTTGAAAGATACGTTTGAGGCAGGAATTAATCTTGAAGATTTTTGGAGCCAAAAGGCACTTTCTTTTCCAAATATTCGAGAAATTGCTTTACGTTATCTAACTTTGTTTTCATCGACATATTTATACGAGCAGGGGTTCTCGGCGCTTCTAATAATTAAAAACAAGCACCGAAATCGGTTGGATGCTAGTGCCGACATGCGTTTGGCTTTGAGTAGCACTGAACCAAGGATTCAGAAGGTAGTAAAGAGAATGCAATCACAAAAATCGCATTAAAATATATATTATCTCTTTGTTGTTAAATTTTTGTAAAAAATTAAAATATTGTTGGCTTTGACCAGTAATTTACATGTTTTATTTATAGATAGAACAATTTTATTAATTTTCATTTACTGTATTTACCCCCAAAGAGTAAGTGGTCCATGTCAACACAAAAATGTTGTCAAATGGTCCCTCATTACTAAAAGGTTCAGAACCACTGCTATAATGAGAACCATACACCGATCATATCGATCATAATCGATCTTTATTTGTAAAATAAATGCTCGCCAAAGCCAAACACATCTTTATTATGCTATCCTTTTTAAAAAAATTAAATAAAAAAAAACAGATCGTGACCACAAGCTGCAGAAAACTCAGCTGGTTGACGGTTAATCTAAATTTTTAGCGGTAAAGACACGATCAAACACCAAACCCGAGAAAAGCTCCATCTCGGCCGACTCATCACGGTATCGGTCGGTCGTCTTGCTCTTGCTCGCGTAGTACTTTCCACTTAACATTTTAGTTCGCGTTGTTTCAAACTTTCAGAAATTACTGATTGAATCTTTTAGTTCAGTTCTCCGATTCGATCCTTTGAACTAGTTCGTTTGGGAACTACACACCTCTAACCTGAGCCCGTCTCTGGCTTTACACAAGCCATCCCGGCATAATTCATAACCTCACCCTCTCTCATCGCGGGATAATAAAAAAGGAAACTGTATCTTGAAGATGTTAATTCGGGAAAGATGGCTGCTTATATTGGATGACGTAGCGAAGATGTCAGGTTTACGCCTTCGGCACGGATATAAAGCCAACGACACGCCTGAGTGTGTTTTATTTAACCTTGATAAATCGTTTTTTCTCTTTGTGTCAGATAAGGAAGTTTAAATTTGATTACATAAGAGTTTTTATATTTTGGCTGTACTACGGAAAGATGGCATTGAGTGCACGTGGTATACTATGTTCTTAACTACTTTTGTATTAGAATACAGTATAAAAATGTTTTTACTGCTAACCTGAGAAAACCCTATTATTTATAGAATAAATAACCATAGAACTCGTTTTTCGACAATTGACATTCAGATATATGACATCGGCCAGCTGATCAGGACCTTCAAAATCGCCCCAGAATTTTTTTTAATAAAAAATTCTTAATTTTATTATGTATGTGTGATAAGATATTTTCATACTTACTAAACTTATTTAAAGAAAAACGATTGGTCGAAATAAAGAATCGCACAAAAGGAAAAGCCTATTGACAAACTATAAAACCGGATATTAAGTGAAACATAATCCTAAGTATACTAATTTCAACACTAGTGTTGATATTTTTTTTTCACAAATCAAAGGGTATTTTAATAATTCTTTGTGGTCGTGGGAAAAATAGTGTACATTACTCGTGTGTAAGTGATTATTTTCCTTGTTTGAAAAGTATCACTTGTTATGTAACCTGGTTGAGGTAAGTGCGTTAAGCTTTATAGAAAAATTAAAAATTTAGAAAATGGTAAGATTATTGCTTGTTCTATGTCATCGTGATTTTCTTCGTATTATTTGACGAACTTGATTAAATTAATGTTTTAAAAACACTTACGAATAAATTATTAAGAAACCATTTCCTTTAATTCTTCGAAACCCCATTCCTCCATTTCCGACTCTAACTGAATGTTTCTATTATTATAATTCTGTTTAGCATGTTCGATATAATCCTAAGCATTGTTGGACATTTGCCAAAAAGGTTTTAAATGTAGAGGCAGCAATAAAACATGGCACTAGGTCAATGATCGATGGATATACCATTTGAATTTTGAATCAAATAATTTTTTTTAATAACCATTTAGGGAAGATTTACTAGTTATTTTTCTATGTCTGTTGTGTAAAATAAAAGTTTTAAGGTCGATTGAAGTTGGATCCCTATTCAAAATTATATCAGAAAATATCGCGGTAGACAAATATTTGCATGGCAAAAAACAACCAAGGTTAGTAAAAAACGTTCATTTAGTAGGTATATAGTCCATTGTATGCATTAAATCTTGTAGTCATTGCCTAGAAATGATTTGAAAACTGGAGATTTTTAAAACACAAAAGAGCATATGTGCACAAATATTTGGTTCGGTCAGAAAATAATAGTTTGGTAGAAATAAATTTTGGTATCATACCTTCAATTTTCGCATAGTTTCGTGTACACTTTAGAAAAAAATTGTGTATGCATAGACTCTGGGATAAATGTTTTGATTTAAATTTTTAAAAAAATCTGACAGATTTACATATTCTTGAAGTATATTCCCAACCTCACTTCTGTCAGTGTCAGAAAACGACTTGTAAAATTTGGAACGTGTTAATTTGGTTTCTTTGTAATGGACTGGTCAGTTTTATAACCTTACTAGGATGGATATAAAATCATATCCGTTCAGTTAACCGGAATAGTCCACTTTTTTCCAATCACTTTAGTGTACGGAAAATAGCAAATTTCCATGTGGAGTAGAAAAAAATTAGTTTTTATAGTCACATACCGGATATTTGCTAAAATCAACATAACATGTTTTTATATACTTAAGTAAAGAGTTTAAATACGGTATTAAAACATCAAAATGTTTAAACACAATCCGACTGCTAAAAAAACTGTATGGTAGAGGTATTAAATGGCTGAAGTTTGTATCAATAAATTTAACGGCGGCATAAAATTTTATAGCATATAAACAAGCCTGTTAGATTAACCTATAACTGAGTTACAAATTTTCGACAGGACCATAAAGCAAAGTTCACTGGTAAACCAAAGTTTATGAAATACATTCGGGGGCAAATTTAAGGGCGCGAGAAAGAGATTAAAAAATAATTGCTGGTAATAAAATAACCGTTGATGGTTCGATATTTTTTTTGTAACACAGTTTTTTTAGAGAACGCGGTATTTTGAAGCGAAGCGTTTTTGGAAACACATATTTAAAAAATAAATTCAATAATATTTCGATACACCGGGTGACAGAAGAAAGTGCTATACCCCCCCCCCCCCCCGCCCCCCAATTTTTAGAGTTAAAAATGTTTAAACATTAATAGGTGTGTAAATTGCCATTTTTCCACCAATTCATAAATTCGAAACCATTTCCGGTGAAACCGGAAGTGAAGTCACCTTTTAAATTTTCAATGGAAACCCCGCATTTTTATTCGACGTTTAAATTCTATAAAAAATTATCTTTTCAATGATATATCACACTTTATCTTTTGTTTTAAAAATGGCCGCCTAGATCAATTCTCCTTTGTTTTATAAAATGTCCATAACTTTGGTAAAACAGAGTCAGTGGTAAAGAGTGAGCCATGGAAACGTTAAAATGCTTTATTTGAACCTACTTTATAATATAAGTTTGACGTGCTTGAAAAAAATGTATCTGTTAATGCGATTTTATTTACAATTTATTTAAAAAAAAAACAAAGCGAAATTTCACGATTTTTTGATATGGCAACCCATCTTTGTTTTACTATAATATTCTTCATTTAATTTTCTTTCCAACGGTGTATCACAAGTTAATAATAATGATTTAATAGGTAATAGTAAAAAAGAGCATACAATAAACCGAAAATGGAATGGATTGATTGCATTTGATGAAAATAAAGGCTTTTCAAATTCAAGTATTTTTTTGCTATTTCCTAACTAATGGATTTTTAATTCAGTATTTTTCGCTTCTCTCACTCGAGAAGGCTATGCTTTTCCCATCTCACTTATTAACGGGTTTTCCAAGGGGGCGTGCGGCAAATTCGGTAAAAGTATGGAGTGTCTCTAAAGGACACCCAAGGAACTCGCCCATTTAAGTATAATGCGTCAATTCCATACCACCCTGTATAATATTATGTTTGGTCTCACTGATGCTTGCATATGTAGGTTTTTTTTTAAATAAAATTATTATTGGCAGTAAATGTGCCATATTCCTTTTTCTGCTCTTGTTACATAATTTTAACCTTTTTTCACTTGAAACTGTAACGAAAGAGTAAAAAATTATTGATTATAAAACGAAATGACGAATGTAACACTCTGCCAAAATTGTTTTTTTAAAGGGAACATTTCACAATAAATTTTATATTGTATTTCCAACAGACGATATTTTATTTTATCATCTTTTGAAGCAAACAGGCAAATATCATTACAGCATATTGTTTGCCATAAAAGAGAGTTTAAGTTTCTACCCCGTCAAATGCCTTTAATAACATGTATATGCACGGTTTTGTGAAAGAATATATTTTAAATGCCCGAAACCTTAAGCAAAATTTTGATAACATTTTTCTTGTTGTCGTCGTCTTCCACTATATGTTTGAATATGATGCTCATTTCTTTATGTATTGTTTATCTTTAATAGGATTTCCATTTGTTTATCTCTTTTTCCACAATATATTGGAGTATGATTTTTATTTGTTTATACCTGGTTTCCACAATATATTGGAGTATGATTTTCATTTGTTTATGTCGTATTTTTTCTCACAATATGTTTGAATATGATTTTCATTAAATATACCAGGTCTCCATTTAGTGTGCCAGTTTAAGATATCTCGTTAACATTTGACTTTATAAAAAAAAACTCTAAATACAAAAGGGGTAAGGGTTGATGGTGTGCATCATTTAAAAAATAATTTTATATACCAACATACCCAACATGCATTTTTCTCATTAGATTATATAATATACATTATACAGTGTCTGTACAGAAAAAAATAAGAAAGTTTCCCATAATATGTTAACTAAATCTTCAAGTGATATTTTCGTGTGTCTGAACAAATTAAGACAAATAAAGATTTTTTTAATTTTAAAAAATCAATCGTCAAAATAAAGCACTTTGAAAGACCTTTCAAACAAGCTATTACTTGATACCCTTTGTCATTTAAAATTTTTAAGGGGATGACTCCGGGGGGGCAGAGGGTAAAAGGGGGTGAAGTAGTTTTTGGTTGAAAAGTTGTACCCCTTTGGTACATCTTTTGACGTGTCTCGGCGTTTTTCCTTTTAATCAGTGGTTTTCGATAAATCCGTGTTGGGAAGTTTTCAAATGAACACCCTGTATTTTAAGTAATCAGCACTAAAAATAGGAAATTAATATATTTTATTTTTAAAAATAAGGTACATTTTCTTTTTAAGTTTGTCTCTACAACCATAAAAATGTAAATTGTATCATCTATGAAGAATAGATGAAGTTGATTCCTATAGATGGCGATACCGCTTCTTCAATACCTACCGTATTCTACTGTGGATATTGAATTATTGTTTTGGCGGTCTTGGGAGTTGCAACGGGTTTATGGCAGTCCGATGAGTCTAAATAAGGACGAAACGGTCGTCTTCGTCTAACCTGGCCTCAGAGTGTCCATTTTGTTTGGAGCACTGCCTAGTTTAATGCAAAAGACAGAACACACAGTCAGATCGAGAGAGAGTCAATGATTATTATTTTTGATTTTAATAATATCTTTGCTTTTTGTAAATTATTACGGAGAAACTCTATGACAGCAGGGGGCGATTTATTTTGGATGTCATTACGAACTATTGTTAAAGGGGAAAACGAGTGACCCAATCTCCATCACTTCCGATTTTATTATGTGCAATTTATTTCTGCCAAATAACCAGTTTTTTAAAGTAACTCGATAGTAAACATTTCCTAACGTAAATTCGTTAACTTTATTTCGATTTTTTTTGTTTTATCCGAGGTACGTTTTTCTTAAATTAGTTCGACTTAAAAGAAGCGGCACAAGCAGGAATAAAATATTCCCTTTCCGAACGTATAATTCACTTGTGCCTGTAACTATCTCCTGCCAACTTTATGTTCTTACGTAGAGAGTCTTCGCCCTTAAGAAATCACGAAGAACGTTAACAACATGAAACATAATAGATAATTTTTGCAATCATGCTAATCAAATTCTTTAAAATGAATGTCTCCGAAATCGGACACTCAAATTCGTTAAATCATAGTTTGTCTTTACCGATTAGCGTGTGTGCAAAAAGTGTCCCAATACCTACATTAACGTCAAAATTTTAACTTTAAATTATTACGTTTTGGATGCGAAAACTCCGTCGTCTTCGAAATGCGATCACGTAGAAATAAAATTCGCCGCCCTCCTGATGCAATTCAGGGCGGAACGGCGATGCAGTGGGTCACGTGGCATCAATTTTCGGCGACGTTCAATTTAGATAAATTAGAGACGGAAAGGAAAAAGTGCGCACTCCGGATACTTGAGGAATGCTGATCGATTTGAATTTAGAGAGTGGTTTTTAAAATTCGAAAATTTATATTTAAAGTTATATTTTTTTAGCCCTGGTAAAGCTTAAAGAAAATAGTTAATCTTCAGTCTTTTTTGGTGGCAGTCCAAGGGGAGGCTTTGTGGGTTTAAAAATAATTATTGTAGAAGAAAATTGTTACAAATTGACATAATAAATAATTAAATGAATCAATTAAAAGTCGTTTATTCCGTTTTCAGATGAATTTTCAATTTTTTTTTTTGAAAAATAAAATACCCGACAGTATTCTACGTCAACATATACCCATTTTTTTTATCCACAGCTTGGTACTACAAGATATGAAAATATGAACAAAATCTAGCCGTTGGTTTCAAATTTCAAAAACTTTTTTTTTTAATTTTCATAATTTATTAATATTATTAATTTATTTATTCCGTCTATAAATTATTCAACATTCTGTACATATTTTATTTCTATATAAATGACAGAAAATTCAAAGCCCACCAATAAAAAAAATATAAAAAAGTTGATAGTTTCTAAAGGCCATAACTCAAAAACTAGTCATAGGATTGGATTACAGTCATGGACACTTAATCAGGACGTCAAGATCTAGAAAATACTAAAAATTCAGAAAAACTAGCCGCCATTTCCCATAAGCTTTGTGCGGGATCCTTTCAATCCTCACCAGTGGCGGCGCCAGGATTTTTGGGATGGGAGGGCACAAATGGGCTCGGTGTTTTTTGAGTGGGCACAACCCAAAATAAAAATGACTTTTAAAAAAAAAAAGGTCGCGGCCTCCCGACGCTCTAGAACGCTATAGGCAGCGACAAACAAAACCTTCCTCTTGTTTTTTAAGTAATGTCTAAAAAAAAAAGTCATCGTTCTCTTGAAAATACCATACAACCACTCATCAAAACTTTTATAGCCAAGTCCCTTACAGAACGGATCCATTAATTTTGTGGGGGCACCAGGGTGGGCCGGTGCCCACCCTGGCCCCTCCCTGGCGCCGCCGCTGATCCTCACTGTCAGCTAGCACTGATGATGGCGAAAGCGCTCTGCTACAAATTTAATTAAATGAAGCATCTACACGTAATACAAAGTCTCTTTGTTCTATTTCTTCAACGTGTACGTGTACACGCCATACATAATTTTCAATCATTTATCGCCTGATTTCTATTCTCGCCCTTGGTAAGCTCGCTTTTAACCGCGTCAGTGGCTCGGAGGTAAGGTACACTCCTTAAAATGACTTGGTATTTGGTACTAATTTTTATTTGTTCTCGTGTTTACGTTACCAAAAATAACTATTTTCAGTTAGGAAAACAAAAAAGATTTTTTTTTGGTTATATTTATCAAAAAATTATGCCATCAGAACACAGAAAATATCTTGTTTTCATATTAGTTGGCAGAAATAAAATATTTTGTTTAGCTGAATTTTACTCTGTATATATCTTATTTAAATGTTACATCAAGGTTCCTACAAACTTGTATTTATTAATTAAGCTTGTTGTAATAACACATTATAAATTTGTAGTCCCTATCATTTTGTTAATTTTGATTAAGATACATTCTTAGTTACCAGAACCCAGAACTAACTTTTTTTTTCAAGTAATATTATTCTTCATATTTATAACTAACTGCATCAACAGAGACTTGACGCCCTTGCCCGGTGGGTGACATGTGACATCATTCTAGCCAGGACTGTCAGGAGGTGCTTTTGCGGTTCCGTGTCCATTTTTTCGTGTTTTTAAGGCAATAATTGGCCATTTTCAAGGCCCGTGTGGAAAATGGATATGACAATATTTGGTGTAATTTATTTGTGTTTATTGTCTTTCTTGTATACGTTCTTATTGGCAGAAGGAAGTTAAATCATAAGTAAGTAAACATTTTATTTTTTATCATTGCAGTTGTACATTAGGAAGTTTAAATGAGATTTTTATAAAGCATGGCAAGGTGACCCGATGAGAAATAACTTAAAAATATTTTTTTTTGTTTTGTTTTTGTTCTAGGTTCCATTTCTATAAAAGAACGTCATATTGATGACTTTTTAATCTGACCAAGTACAACAAATTTCATATAGCTGTATATTTTAAATAGAAAGTCCAGGGGATATTTTTTGTTTTTTAATAATCGCAGTTGCAGATAAGAAAATTTAAATAAGGACAATTCAGTTCTACAAGCAATTGAACAACCCAAAAGGTTGAGTAAAATAAGTTAAAAATCTAGTGTTTCTGTTTTGTATTGCATAAGTATATATTATAAAGAACATGAGAGAACAAGGACATTGGAAATAATTTGTTTTAAAGAAACCATACCTATAATCCCTGATAATTTATTCCAATTAGTTTACGCATACCTAATAGAGTAGTAATACCAAGACATTTTTTTATTTAAATGGGGACCTATTATAGGAAGGAATATTTTTCGTTACTAAGTGTAAATTACATATGACATTTTTTTTAGAAATGAAACAGACTTTGTTTAAAGTTATTTCTATTAAATCAACTTGCTAATTTTGCCATGCGTTATAAGCAGTTCATTCAAACTTTCTAATGTGCAACTGCAATGACAAAAATATAAAATTTTTACTTGTTTATGATTCAACTTCTTTCTTACAATTAGAAAGTACAGAAAAAAGATGATAAACACAATGTTGTGACTACATACGTAATTGTTACTCTATGAAAATTTCAAGTTTGGCCCAAATAAATGATTGCTTTGGCAATATTTGTAGATTGCATCATTAACAAAAATAATATTGCCTTGAAAAAAAATTTTCTATTTTCCATATTTACACATTAGTTGTGACAACTAATTTTAAAAGCGGGAGTACCATATAAAATTAGTTATCCGTATATAAAATTTCGTTGTGGCAGCTAAAATTTGTAGGTTGGGTTCGTTAATGTTATTAATTAGTTCAACAGTTCAATAACGACAATTTTTTTTGGTTGTACAAACTAATTTTTGGGTTGAGTCCGATTTCACGAAAATAAATAGTTGTCGGAACCAAATTTTAGTAATCTATACCATGTTATTTTTAAGAGTGTACTGGCATTCAACCGTGGCGATCCGGGTTCGATCCCCAGAAAGGGCATACGCATAATAAAAAAAGTAAGTCCGAAATTTAATGGATAAAAAGAATGCAGTATGCTACTAGTGATTCCTAATATCGGGACCAAAAAGGGCGGTATGGACCTCTGGGGGCGTAAAAAGGATAACTAGTGCATACACGTGGTTCGGATTCGACCACTGTAGCTACTACAGCTGTAGGTCCCGTCTGGCTGACATTACCCAGACGATAGGGGATACAATGGGCCTTATAGGCCTAAGTATACTGGCTCTTCCCCCAACCTCAGCAACAACAAAAAAAGCTCGCTTTTATATTTTGTTAAATTTGTTTTAAAGATATCCATAATTCCATTGGTCCAATTTGGATTGTACTAGCAGCGCCGCAAGTAAAATCGAAATAGTTGGTGTAACTGGTAATCGACATTTTCTCTAATTTTACATATATACCAAACGCAGATTTAAAATTTATAGGGTGTATATCGGGTACGAAAATCAATGTAAACCAACAAAACGGGAGAAGTTAATTTTAAACTAATGTGTTATTATAACTTTTAGCGATATAAATCTGCAATTGACTAAATTTATGGCAAATGCAGGGCCCCATTAAAAGTTTCCATTGTTATTTCGATAGTATTTGCGTGTCATTTTATTGTAGAGTTTGCTACTTATTTTTAAGAACGGTAAATTATTCATCATTTATTTTTCACGAAATTTTGATTTTGCTTGTAGTGTATAAGAGAACATAAAACAACAAAATAGGAAATTCCGTCCACTTCGGCTCAATTTTAATGTCGGCCATAGGCTTAGATAAACTTTGTGCAATAAATTATTTATGATATCTAACCAAAGAAAAAAAAGAAGATAATTTAATAAAGAAGAAATTATTAGCTATAGCAAATTTACAGAAACATCGTTTTATGAAATATGCTGTGGAAGATATAGCTGAAAAACATAGTGTAACTGTGCTGCGCACACCGCCATATCATTGCGAATTAGATCCTATAGAACTTATATGGGCGCAAGTGAAAGGATTTATAGCACGACACAACAGGACATTCAAAATAAAAAACGTTAAGCTACTGTTTGGTTAGGCTATTAAGGAAGTGACACCAGAGAACTGGCGAAAAGCAGTCCATCATGTCATTAAAGAAGAGGAGAAAATGTGGGATCTTGACCACCTGATCGACCCGTTAATTATAACGTGAAGAGGAGATGACAGTTCCTCAGATGAGGCATTAATTTCGTTGCAAAATTCATTCAAGCACAGGTAGTACCATCCGGGTTTGGGTCAAGTTATGGGTTTTTCCTATTGTTACCCATTCACAAACACTAAAAATGGTGTGACAAAGACGCGCATTATGTACATAGTATTAGGTACACTTATTTTTTATTAAACATTATAAAAAAATACGTTATACAGAAATTAAATTATAAAAAATCATAATATTCTTCGTCATCTGAGAAACTGTCATCTCCTCTAGACGTTATAATTAACGGGTCGACGGTCTGATCGATCAGGTGGTCAAGATCCCATATTTTCTCCTCTGCTTTAATGACATGATGAACTGCTTTTCGTCAGTTCTCTGGTGTAACATCCTTAATGGCTTGATCAAACAGTAGCTGAAGTTAGAGTCTTCTTTGTGCGTCGTGAATGATAGCTTGCGTGATTCATAACATAACTACTCAGGAATCAGAAATATATTTTATAATTTCACCAAAATAATCCTCAAAAACAAGCGAATTCATGTCCTCGTGGTAAACTCCCGAATTGAATTACGCAATTACTTGAAATTTTAAAATTACAAACAATACTATTTTATTTTAATATCCGTTAACCTAATTCTCTAAAATTTTTGGTTAGTTATCATAAATAATGTAATGCACAAAATTTACGTGCGCCTATGGCCGACACCGAAATTAAGCCGAACTGGACGCAATTTCCCATTTTATTACTCTACATCTTTCTGAAATAGAGTAACTATATTTTTCTTCACAATATTTTAGTGGTAACAAATAACACTACAATTTTTTTTGTGTAAAATAAAGAGTTTTTGCAAACGAGCTAAATGCAAATGAGAACGAGCTAAATGCAAATTTCTGGAAAACGGATGAATCCTAAAAAATAAATTTTAGTTCGCCGAATGCAAAATACATTTCCTGAAAATGATTTTTTTTTATTGCGTAAAAAGTAGGTAAATTTTCAGAAATAACATTTTCTTAAATTTTATTCATAATTCCTACTGAGACAATTATGATGTTGTGGTACAAACCGGACATTTTCCCATTTTATAGGTGATTTTATATTTACAATAAACCTTGTAATAAACACTATTAAATTTTCACGATAGCATCGGGCGCGGTGGTGAAAATATATTGTAATTTTTCCGTTTATTAACAATAAGACAAAAGACGCGAAATTTGGAACATAATCACACCACCATGCCATACACGGCGGTCGTAAAATTTTGCATAACTGTTCCCAGGAGCGATATCAGCGGGGCGCATCTCCTCCCGTATCTCGGAACGGCCATCTCTTATCTGCCCGGAGCAGCTCCGAACAACTCCAACGCGTACCTGCGACCCGGTTTAATTTCTTTATTATTGCCCGGGATGGAAATCTCGCAGAAGGACCGTTACGGCGCGGCTCTGAGTGTGTGATTTGCATAGATTTGTATTTTCTCGCTCTCTCTCGGCGTAGGGGGACAGATTTACCGAAGATTTTGTTTAAAATATGGCCGTGTTTTTGTTTTGCTGCCATTATTATCGCGGTTTTTTTTTGAAAGATAAGTTTAACAAATTTAGGGCGACAAGAATGTTTTCTTATCAATTGTTAATGTTTTGACTCAGTAAATGCTCGGACTGTACTGTAAAAAGACAATAGTAGTTTGTACAATAAGAGTGGATATGATGGATCTCACGAGGAAGTAAAAAGCATGACGCCGTAGGCGGTGTGCTTGAACTTTCAAGTGCGATATAGACAATCCACTCGAGTTGAACAGTATATTTTTTCTACGATCAAACTTACAAACCTTATGCTAAAAAATGTTAAAAGTTTGCAGCCTGCCGGGCTCGAACTCACGACCATTGGATTCAAAGTTCAACGCCCTACCGTCTCGACTACAGAATCATTTAAGAATTTATGGTAAAACCAACTCAATAATGATGCTGCATGATATTAATTTGCTATGCACATTCAGCAGGTTGCATTATTGATAAATCTATTATTGATGCGTATAGATTTTGTTGGAAATATCTCAATAACAATAATTTAAAAACATAACAATAGGTTAGAGCATATTACATTCTCAGAGCTCTACTGCAAATAGCCAGTATATGCTGTGAACAAACAAAATACCCAGATTTTTAATGAGTTGAGCTTGCTCAACCCTGACGTCGTCTATAAAATACCCCGAAACTACAGGCTCCCTAAGTTTGCCAAACTGGATATGTTTACATTTAGAAATATTTAAGAATTTATTTGATTTACACCAATTAATAAAATGATCGAAGTCCTGCTGCACTAAGAGTGCCGCAAGTATACTTCTGATTTTCAAGTTAATCTTCAAGTCATCAGCATATAGTAACAATATGTACAACAATCAGTCACGTCATTTATAAATATGATAAATAACAATGGCGCAAGATGTGCACCTTGCGGCACTCCTGAGACCACATCAATTACAGACGATGTAACATTGCCATTCTTAACCTGCTGATTCCTATCTCTAAGGTAAGAATTCAACCAACCATGTAGACTGCCATGAATACCATACAGGGCGAGTTTATGCAGCCACAGATCATGATCTACCTTGTCGAAAGCCTTTAAAAAATCCGTGTAAACTGCATCCACCACATACCCGTTCTCCAAGGCATTCACAAGATAGGTGTGATAAGTCAATAAATTAGTCATTACAGACCGATTCTCCAAAAAGCCATGTTGCTGGAGTATTACGATATTAATTGATTAATTAATAATATCCATGTGGAAGTAGAAGAAAGATGTATTGCTTGAATTAAAAAAATGTACTGCTTGCATAAAGAATGTACTATTTAGATAAAAAATGTAAACTAGTTTTTTATTAAAAATTGTTTTGAAAAGGTCCACTTTATGCTCTTGTGTGCAGGAATATTTATAGAGTCCCACATTAATTTATTCGAATATAAGGCAATAATTTTATTTGTTTAAATAAATGATACTATTCTAAAATAATAGTCTATTTAGAACATTTCGACAATGAATATTAAAATTTATTTGTTATTTATGCAGTAGATATTTTTTCACTGGCGATTTATAATGGGCATCCACTATTTTATTTTGTTGCAGTATCACCAAATATGTGTGTTACATTTTGTTCGGAGAAAATATTTATAGAACTTTGTACTTTGTTTAATTCCATTTTTTCTTCCCGCTCGCAATGCCCCACAAAACAGAGCCTGTTTTACATAAAATTGATATACAAAGCATTACTAAAATAAATTAATAGAGTTTAGTGTCCTTATAAGTAAAATAGAAAGAAATTTTCTAGCGGCAGGCGGACAAAGTAGTGCATCTATCTTTTGCATTAAAGTACACAGGGACGCCAAAGGTAATGGGTTCCCTGGGGCACAGGTAGACAATGACAGGCTATTTCTTCCTTGTTAGGACTCATCAGAAAGCCAAAATCTGTAAGCAATTTCCATCCATTGGGAATAATGCGAATTTTGAATATTTTTAACATGAATGAAATTAAACAATAATTTTAATGGTTTTTATTGGCCTATATTTGTTTTCTGGAATTTTTTTTAACATTAACATAACTTTCTCACACGACATACATAGGTATTGATAAAAATAGAAATTCAATATCTTGGTTAATTTTTTCGTAATTCGGGTAAAAAAAGCCTCTGTTTTACATGGCAAATGTTAACGATGTCGGATCCACTACTTTACGTTGGTGCTTTGCAGTTTGCCGCGATACCTTCGCGGACAAATCAACAAGATTTCAGCCTGTTTTTAGTTACCCAGCGGGTGGAATAGGGCCGTGCAAGGTCGCTGATTTTACGCGATCGTCAAGAAGAAACGGCCGCAGAGAATTTGGTACCGAGCCATAACCGAGCGCATTACATGATGGCGCATGGATAAGTAGGTAACGAAGGGGGTAGGAAAATTGCAGGCAGTGTTGTCAATTCTGCTGAATTATCGGTAGATGTACCAAATTAATTTAGTGTTTCCCGATGAATTAAACAATAAAATTATCGTATTTTTGGTGGGCGGCAGGGGGCGCGGCGAGGCGGCCTCAACGAGGAGTCGCCACTGGACTTAACAAACTATACTTTAGTCAAGATCAATTAAAATGCAAGACAAAAACTTAAAACTCGCAATGATACAATAATCCCAGTGGATTTGGGCAATCGAATTTTCAACTAAAACTTACTTTCCATTTTGAATTTCTTTTGCTAAGATCCGCGTAACACTTTCAATTTAGATTTAATTTAGATAACATCGAGAATTCAGACGGGCGGGGATTTAATTAAAAATCTTTTTCCTCCGATACACGACGCCGTACTCGGCTTAAAAAGTATTGCATTTGGCTCTTTTTACTCTATTTTTGGATTCTTTGGAAATTTTTAATGCATTTATGTGGGTATTAAGTTTAGGAGGGTCTTTTAATATGCAAATAGTTTGTTTTAAATTGAAAAGAAGTATTTAAATATTATTAAACGTGAAGAAATAAGACACTTATAGGAGATTCACTACATAATGTTAGATATGGATTGGTATCCTTAAGGATGGATTACTCATCTATTACTTTGCTGTGAAGTTAAGACACTTAATGGGTGATAAATAGGAATAGTGGAAAGATGCAGTGCATAGAACAAGGACAAAAACTTTTCTAGTTTCTTAGGAGGAGTCAGTGGACAAATGTTTATAAAAATAACTGTTTGTAATTGGTTGAAGAAAGGGTTCCATTTTGGTTAGTACATTTGAGAAGCTTTTCTTCTAATGTTAATAATTCCTGATACAGCAAAAAGGAACCCCGTCTCTATTTTGGTAGGGGTTACAAAACATTATAAAAACTCAAAGAAACACTGACTCAGTGGAGTTGTTTAACGTATTCAAGTGTAAGGGTAACCTCTGCCCGTTTGGTAACTCAAGTATCTCTAAATGACGTAAAAACACAATCCAAGAATCAGAGCAGTTTCCAGCCAGTTATTAAGTGATCTTTGTAATGTTTATTTAAGTGTTAAATTGTTTATTTCTTTTTTGGCCTGAGTTGACTGTAAAGTGCAAATTGTTTCTCTTGAACTTACTTGAAATAGCGTCGTATGTGAGTTTTAAGGGAGCAACTCTTCTTTAGGGAAAACTCTCTAAATTTACGGATTGAATAACTTTGCTTTTATTTCTTAAGACTTGTTATTCACCATAATGTAATCGTAAATTGTTTTGCTTTGCATCGCTTTAATAAAACTATTAAAAATCTTTGGTGTTTCAGTAAATAAATAGCACAAAACAAATTAAATAGGTTAAAACGTAATTTCAAATTATCTAAGCTACACATTCCAGTCGCCCACCATTTTGATACGCGACAATATTATTTCGTACTTTTTAGACTGTATTAAAAAAAAATGATGGTCGGACTGATGTAAATTCTCATTGAGGATTGATATCATTCAGGACTGTCATTGCGACTGATAGTGTCACATTCACAATCATATTTTTATTAAGAAAAAACGTTTAAAAATAAATTGTTCCTTTTAGAACATTTTATCTATTTGTCAATAAATTCCTATATTAATCGCCATTGGTGTTCGGCTTACGTGCACGCAACAAAAGAATAGAGCGCTCTTCCTATGCCATGATATTTTTAAAATGACAAGCACGATAAAAAGTTTCAATTCTTCTTTATAAACTAGCAAACTTTAGTAAAATAAAACTGCACGGAATTTTGCAAAGCAGGTACTAAGTACGGGCATAAAGATGTTGATTTAAGTATGTAGATATAATGGGGGCGTTCTCCAAATAAAAATACTGTTTTTAAATTTCTCTATTTGTCTTGATAAGATTTAGTCTAAAACACAGCATCTCCCGACAATGAAAATAAAAATATTAATCAAAAAAGGTAAAGCTCACTATTGGGGATAGCTGGATATGGCCTTTTTTTCTGTTTAGTTGATGTGCCGGGTCGGGCCTGTTCCGGTCCATCCGGGATCTAGTCTACACCCATAATACAATAAAAGGAAGAGTTGAATGATATTGATATCGAACGTTAAGTAAGGTTTGTCATTATTCTAAGTGATCTTTTTAATTTTTTATGTCATACCAGTACATTATTGTGTTTTTATACCTTAGATACCATCTACATAATTAATTAATTTATGCCCGTGCGGGCATACTTCTTTTCTTTCCCCCAAAAAAATATACCTGGACGTGACTTCCCTACCAGAATTAAAATATTCTTTTATTTTTAGAGAAACCCCCACAATATTGTTCATTTCTGCAAAACTAACTTTTAAAATGTTCTGATGAAAAGCCCGAGCGCGAGTAAACAAGGTTAGTTTTCTTATGTCACGAAAAATATAACACAGGCAAATTTAAGAGGCACGTGATTGCATCACGACTTAACGTGCTTTGTCGGAAGTTCCATGCAAATGTTGTTTAAGCACAGTGTCAGCTTGTTCAGATTTAGTAGGAGAACAAAGTAAAGGTTATTGCGCCACGGGGAGAAAACTAAGGAAGAATAATATGGCCAGCGTGATGATTACCCGTTATAAAGTGCATACCGAAAAAATAAATTGTCATCGTAATGGTTAAGTGAACAATACCGTCTGATTAGTATGGACACAGCCATACATATTGTTATCAGATCTACAGGGTGATTCCTTAGTTGATTCTTCTTTTTTAGCTGTGTATAGAAGGCTTTAAAATAAACAACATTTTCAAATACATTTTTTCAAAAAACTCAAAAATAAGGTACTTACATTCATTTATTACACTCTGGATCAAATACGGTCCTGCCTAACTTGCTCGTTGAATAACAGTAAGAAAACTTCTGGGTGTAGGATGAGCCCGCAAGAGAAAGCGTTCTGCTTATAATGTCGAAGCCGCACTTTGACGACACTCACCGTAAATTAGCACCATATCTACTAGTTCATTGTTTTCAAATTTTACCATTTTCACGTGTCATTAATTTAAATTAACTTGCTTCAGAAAACACACCGCAGCGAATTACCAAATAACTGCCTACCGACCCGTAAATTGCATGACTAATAAGATAAATAATATAAAGTATAGCAGGCTACGTTTTGATGACCAGGCCGCACTTAGATTTTTTATTTCTGTATCTCGCCTTTTTTGAAAAAAGCTTTTTGAAAATGTTGTTTATTTTAATGCTTTCTATATACAGCTTAAAAGAAGTATCAACTTAGGAATCACCCTGTATATAGCTTTTGTTAACTTATTCTTGTTATTGTAATAATATTCTTGTGCTACTTTTTACAGCTTTTGACGGTGTCTCATCAGGTTCTGATAAAAAGGTTGCGATTTTATGGAGTAAAAGATGCTCCATTAGAATTTAAAAAATCATACTTAGAAAATCGAGAAAAATGTGTTATAATAAAAAATGTATCTGAAATTTGTCAATTATGGAGTTTCACAGGGATCTGCCCTTGGACCTCTACTATTTATTATATACAGGGTGTGTCAGTAAGGTGTCTGTCTTAGATAGCACCTAAACTATCAAAGATAGGGAAAAAAAGTGTAATACAAAAGTTAAAGGGTTTTTTAGGATGCATAATCTAAAAATATTTTCCAATCTACATGGTGGTCCTAAAAAGTGGTACTGAATAATAAAAAAGAAAATTAAATGGGACACCCAGTATAATTTTCTAGAATATGATTCAATGGAATAAGGACTTTGCAACCCTATTAAAATTTTTGAAGTGAAATGCAACGTTGCCAAGTAATTAATTTTTTTCCAAAATTTTAGTAATTTGAGGATATCGTTAAAAAATCATAGCAACCTCTGGATTAACCCTAGGCAAATATAATTTACTTTGTAAGTACTTTAAGGTACGATATATTGATCAATAATAATGTTTTTTAAATCTCTTATACAGAGCGTTCATTACAAGTTGGCCAACTCGATAGTTTTAAAAATGCTTTATTTCAATTTTTTTAAATGGGACCCCCCTAATTTTTTTAGGCAAAAGAATTTACCTTTCGAAAACCTTACTTTTTTGTTAAACATGTCATATATCTAAATATCATAGTTTTTGAAATATTTTAGGGTTTGTCTTAAATCAGGGTAAAAAAGGACAATTCTAATTAAACTATTTAGTCAAGATTGCTTTGGAACAAAAAATAAATAATTTTCTTTATCACAGCTGTCATTGCAAAATTATTTCGCCAACATTTTATGCTTTATTACTGTTTAAATTTTAGTTTCCTGAACTAACTTTATCATAACTCATATTTTTCTATTTCGATAAAGTTAGTTCGGGAAACTATATAATATATAATAACTATATTAATAATATTTTCTATCATCTTATTCCCGAGCGGAGAATAATTTTCGCAGATGATATAAATCTTGTATGTCAGAATTTAGAAAATAAAGCCAATTCCTGATTAATCTTTAATAAACTTCAATTAAATCTAAGTTAAACTCACGAACTTGTGATTTCTTCGAATAGTAAAATTACAAATGGCAGTAGTGTCAAACTGTTAGGGATAAAAATTGATGATCAGCTGACTTGGAATAGCCATGCTAGTTTTCTATCATCTTAGCTCTCAAGCTCTTTTGCTTAGACAGTTGAAAAATTTTACATTTACTTTAAATGTGCGTTTGGGATATACAAATACAAATTTTTTTATTGGGTATTATTTGTACTTTGACTTGCTACTATTACGTATATAAATATGTATGGAATGTAGTCAATAAAATTTGAAGTTTAATTTGTACTGTATTTTTTACGCTATATACTTTTAGATATTTTTTTTCACTATATAATAAATAATATTTTTTTACGGATTATTCTGAATTTAAAATTTCTATGGATATTTATACTAACAAAGAAATATTTTTTTTTACTTCCATATGAAAATTTGCTTTTTCCTTATTGGAAATGTGGGCTATTCCGGTTAACTGAACAGTGGTTTCTTTCATAAATGACCCAGTGTCAGTTTACATTTTAAATTTTATTAGATTGTTGTGTTAAAGAGAATGATAAATCTATCCTACTCGGTCCTCATTGATCTAACCCCATGAAATTAAATATCACTCTTAAAAATGACTTGGTATTTGGTACTAATTTTTATTTGTTCTCGTGTTTACGTTACCAAAAATAACTATTTTTAGTTAGTAAAACTTAAAAGATTTTTTTTAGTAATCCCTGTTATTTTTAAGAGTGTGATCGGACCCCATGAAATTAAATACAAACTATAAACAGAAATGTCAGTAACATCTTTACATCCGACGGCACAGAATAAAATATTGTTACTCGATATAACGTGAACTTATGTAAATATTTATAGCACTTTTAAAAAATTTATAGAATCGCACTATCTTCAACTATCAACAAAATGAAAACTATTTTTAGCTGTCATTATTTTATGGCCTTTGAAAAGTTATTCTTCTATTTTAATTAATTTCAGTACACTGGTTTTCATTCATTAATTTCAGTTTTGACATAGTACAATGGAACTTTTATCCTTATTGTTGTTTGTTTTGATTTAAATTAAAACTTGGAAGTTTTCCTTTCGAATATTCTTGCCACCGGTAAAGTAAACTACTAATAAATGTTACTAAATTTCAACTTTGTAATTAATAATTTCATTATAGGAAAATCTTTTCAAAGTGTAAAAGTGTTTATATAAACAGAACTGTCAGAAGTAAAGGGTATACTTTTGATTAATGATGCTGCTAATTATAAGTGAAAAAGATGTTTTTATTTTGCCTTGGAAATACTTTTTAATTAGATATATTAATCGACATATTAAAAAACAGCTTTTGTGCAATTTTAAATGAAGCTATATCAATCGATTAACGTTAAGGTCTGGATATAAAGATTATTTTTAGCGAAGTATCCAGAGGGACTATGGGGCTTTCCTCTTCAGACCTCCCAACTTTGCTTATGTAAAATGTGGAGATGTCACGTGTATTGTATAAACTCAACCCCTCTTAGATCAAAGTCCTGGATTCGATACGATATATAGTTTGGCTACATACTCTTACCATACCAGAAACTTAGTTTCGATAACAAGAACACTTAGTTAAAATAGCCTCAATAGGAAATTTACTAACGGACACTACATATTATTGCTAGGCCGATTCCGGAATTGGGTACTAGTCGCCTTTGTCATAAGCAAACTACATATTGCCTATCAATGTCATTTATGTTACAGTAAAACTTGCTGGTTAGTTAATGGTGATTAATAATGTTTCTGCAACCCAACATTAGTCTGCGGTTGAAGGTTTCACATTAAGAGATGTGTTTTTCTTTATTGTCGCTAGCCTGATAAGTCCATAGGGACAAAACAACGGGACCAGTGCAACGTAAGGATTACCTGAGTCCATCAAGCGTGACTGACTATCTGACTAAGTCAACGTCGAGACGTTGACTTAGTTGAGTTAAGGTGCATATCATAGGTAATCACTACGTTGCAGTAGTCCTGTTGTTTCGTAACTCTAGACCAGTGGTTCTCAACCTCCGTTCCGCGGAACACCGGTGTTCCGCAGACCTCTTCCAGGTGTTCCGCGAAATAATTTAGTAATATCAACTAACTTAAAGTTAATGAAGGAGCAAGTAACAGTGGTACTGTGAATGATGGAACTCCGCAACCAACACGCGATAGTGAAGGAAAACGTCACAAGAAATCGACGACTCGACAATATTTGTCTAATACTGGAGCCTTGGCTTCACCTAGACTGGAAATAAAGACTGTCAAATCCCGAAATATATTGCATGTGGAGAACAATTGGCCAACAGTGCAATGGTTTCTGCTAAATTAAAGCGACATTTTTCTACAAAACATACTAATCTAGCATCCAAAAATAGATTATTGGAAATGCAAGAGAAACAAGCAACACACTTTCATAATATGGTAACAATAAAACATAAACACAAATATCTTCATACAAAGTAGCAGAACTGGTTGCATTAAAACAAAAACTACATACTGTTGCAGAGACTCTTATTTTACCAGCATATCTTGAAATAGTCAAAATTATGTTTGGCTCTGAAGCACAAAAAGAAATATCAAATAATCCGCTTTCAAATAATACAATAAAAAGTAGAATTGTAGACATGTCAGCAGATATTGAAAAAATAAATCGTCCGATGAAAATTTTGCGCTACAGATCGATGAATGTACTGCTAAGCAGCAAAGCTCAATTATTAGGATTCATTCGTTTCGTTGATGAAAATGCAATAATAAATCAGTTTTTATGCTGCAAATAACTCGCTGAACGTACAACAGGTCAAGATATATTTGATTCCCTGAATTCATATTTTGAACAGTTCAACACATCGTGGGACCTCTGCATAGGAATCTACACGGATAGAGCTCCGTCAATGGTTGGCTCTATTGAAGGATTCTGTAGCCTCGTTAACACATGTGGTGTGTTCTGTAACGATTTCTCTCTACAATAAGAGGAAGATTTTATTTCTATGTGATGACAGATGTGATCGCACATTAAAGATGAAGATTACGGAGGTAGGTCTTGAAAATTTTTGGATTTCTATACAGGAGGAATATCCAGCACTTTCCAAAAAGGCAC
The DNA here is from genome assembly GCA_935413205.1 of Polydrusus cervinus. Taxonomy (NCBI): domain Eukaryota; kingdom Metazoa; phylum Arthropoda; class Insecta; order Coleoptera; family Curculionidae; genus Polydrusus; species Polydrusus cervinus. The sequence continues at coordinate 16,993,799 of OW284511.1, forward strand.
TCAACATTTTACTACTCTTTTCGACTTCATATCTTTGTGAGTTGGGATTTTCAACATTAACCAATATTAAAACAAAAAAAGGGAAAGACTAATATGTTGACAAAGGTGGTGTTCCGCCATTTTCCTATTGCTACGAAAAGTGTTCCGCCACCCCAACTCATCAGGCTAGCGCCAACATTAGTCTATTATGTCGCTCGGCTATATAACTGGTGTAATTATCGCTTAAAGATTCTCTATTGATAATGTCTGACACTGATAATTCCGATGATTGGGAAGCCCTGTAGCAAAATTATAAGCAGTTCGTGCGATGAAGGTGTCTCTATTTCTCGAGGTCTGTGATAGTCGAGCCTATTATTTCAAGAAACCTTGTTAACAAAGAATATTATAAAAGCTTACTCACAAAACATTTGTTGGGAAAACCGAATTAGTAAAAATAAAAAATTGATAATTTTCAACCTCTTGATGAGACGTTAGTGTCATGGGTTTTGTCACTCGTATTTTTTTTTAAATATTTTGTATTGAACGGCCCTTATATGATATTAAGAATGCATATCCTTTAGAAAGGACGTTAAATCAGGATAATACTTAACGGCCGACCGATAATGCCCGTCCTGGGTTTCGACCCCAGATACGCTGTCCAATAAATTCGGTTATTTAAAAAGGCTCGTCCGGCCCTACCGAGCGGGGATTTAAATTTAACAGCGAACAAATTTATGTATATTGAATTTTTTGTGTACAAAAGATCGGTTTTTGGTTTGGGGTTGGGTGTTTTATTGTTAAACGGTTTTCGTTTTAATGTTTAGATTCATTCTGGGCTGGTAGGAACGGATCTATACCAGGAAAGACCACAAGGAACATGAGATATTGTGACCAATAAATTAGTTTTCCCACGACCACCTATAAAAATGAGAAAAAAGTACGGTTAATTTGGCTAGAAAGCGCCGTATATCACACATTTAATTTAAACATATGGTGCCAATTTGACTCATATTTATTAAAAAGAACAAATTTTAGAAAGCAGTAATTGTAAAGTGTTTAACTTATTTATCATGTATTTGTCGAGTGATTCAGTCAGAGTGTGAAAATACGCCATCTAAAATTATAAAAAATGTTATTAATATACTGGAAAATCTATTACCAGAAAAAAACAAATCGCGCTGAAGAAAGTATCATGTATTAAACAACAAATCTTTGTCAGTAGCGATAGCGTCGAGAATGGAGCTCTAGCCTACAGATCGCAAAGTCACAGGTTCAAATCCCATCAGGAGTATTTGACTTTTTTTTTATAAAAACATTAAATAATTCATAGAATTATTTTGAATTGAAATCTTCATTGTTGGGTGGATTTTTAAAATTTAATTTTAATGCATCTTTCCTTGATTAAATTTAAAATTTTTTATTCTGGTTAATCTAGAAATCAATCCAGGATTAGTTCTTCCTATGATATATAAAATATGAAAAAATGAAAAACTTAAACTACAAATAAAGGAAAAGCCCATTGACAAACTATGAAACCAGATATTAGGTGAAACATAATCCTAAGTACATATGCTAATTTCAACACTAGTATTAATATTTATTTTTTCAACACTAGTGTTGAAATATTTTTTTCACAAATCAAAGGCTTTTTTAATAAATCTTTCTGATCATAGGAAAAATAGTGTACATTACTCGTGTAAAAGTGATTATTTTAAAACTCGGAGAATTTCCGCACTCGGCTGACGCCTCGTGCTAAATATCTCCTCGTTTAAAAAGTATCACTTTCATCACTTGTTATGTAATATACTATTTCTACTCTCACGTATATGTTTTATGTTTTTTTTTTTATAATCTACTAAATGGATAATTGAACTATAACAGTTAACTGAACGTATATAATTTCATATCCATTCTGGTTAGGGCATGATATTGATAAATCACAGCTTGTATTTACTGAGGCTCTATCCTTTTCATTGAAACGTTATTGAAATACTTTTAGCACGTTTTCTAATAAAGAGAAGCACTAAAAAGTGGATTGGAGGAGGTTTGTTCAGATTTACAGATTACATTTACTTAACAAAGGTTTCCAGTTCAGATTATAAGGGCTTACTAAAATAATCTGGATTGTGGTGTAGTGGTAGAAGCCTCAATCAAATTTCTCTTCCTTCAGTGTGGTTCTTTATGAAGGATTTTGGCTTCTGTCCACATAGTATGATGGCCGTGCGTCCAGGCATGGTCAGTTGCACCTGATTTTTTGGTCTCTCCTTTTGGCGTATTGTTTCTGTGTTCATTATCCTTATTTTAAGTAGTCTTAGTATCTCACCAATATAAGATTGGCCACAGGGTATTGATGTTGTATCCCAATTTTCTTATCTCAGATACTCCTTTGATATACGAGATGTTGAGTGTTGATTGTGTCTCTTTTTTGCTTTTTGTCCCTTTGGCCGATTCTTACGATCTTCCAATATTTCATCAACTAATCTCATATGGTAGCCATTATTGTTAAGGTCGGTTTGGATGTGGTTAGTTTCTTTTTTGAGTCCTTTATTCGAGTTACAGATCGATGAGGCTTCTTACTGTTCCACGTTTTGTGTTATTTGAGTGCTTTGATATGTAATTGAGATATTGACCTGTATGCATAGGTTTCCTGTATACTGAATTTATAGAATAGTGTTACCATTTTTCTTTACGTTAACGTCTAGGTAATATGCCTCTATTTACGTTAAAACTTAGAGTTATCCTGAAGCTATTTATCCAGATAATTTATCTTAGCAAATCAGACAATTCTGGTGCCAAGAGTAGACTTGGCTCTGCTTTCAGGAAAACTTCCTATTTTATAAAAGAATGTTTTTACTTCATTTTTTAAATGCTTACGTTGATCGATACTAAAAGGGTTACGTATTTCTAACATGCATCTTTATGTACGTGCAATAATAATAGACAGTTGCAACAGGCTGCAAACACGTTAATTGATTTTTTACCGTAAATTTTTCAAAACTTTCGTTCCTGAAATAATATTTTTTTTATCTTTGAGAGTTTGTTGGATATTGTTCAATAATAAACCATAGAAGATCAAGTTATTGATTAATCGACGTTTAAACCTATATTAGGTCATCCTCAGGATTATAAATCTTCTGTGATAAGGCCTTTTTACATTAGATGCAAGTGCAGGTGATCGTTTTCAATGAGAAAACTTGCATCAGCCGATTAAAATTGACATTTTTATTAGCTGATGCAAGTTTTCTCATCTTTGTTTCAGCAGTTGTTGTGCTGTTGGTATGGGCAAACAGTGAACACAGAAGATCTAGATATATATAATCCTGAGGATGACCTAATATAGATCGAAACGTTGATTAATAAATAATTTAATGTTCTAAGGTTTATTATTGATCAATATCCAACAACTATCAAAGATAAACTTAACTGTGGTCACTAAACTTAAGTAAAATGAAATTTTTGTTCTTTTGTATAGAAAATGACATTTGTTTAACATGAAATGCGTGTTGACAAAATACGTATCCCGGGTGACCCATTATGGATGGCCACCGGTCGTATCTCGGAAACTACTGGGCATAGGAACTCGGGGAAAACAAAAATTATAATTAAAGTGACCATGAGAAAACACTGGAAATAATTTTTAACTTCCGCATTTTGCCGCAAGAGGGCGTAATTGAAAAGTAAATTTTAAAATTTTACATATCTCCGAAAATTCCACATTAAGGTATATCTTTGATAACACCATTAAAAAGCTTGGACAATTATGCATCATTTTGTTCTTATGCTCATTGGCGTACCGACTTTAATAAGAGGGGGGGAAGCTGTTGAAAGTGTAATCATTTAAATCGCTGTAACTTATAAACGACTTATCCGATTTTAGCAAACTAAAGACTGTTTTGAAGTGAAATGTATGCACTTTCACCAATCGTATTTAGTTGTCCATAATAGTTCTAAAAAAATGCTAGAGGGTACGGTATAATTATGATACCATAATCGAAAAGTAGATTAAATTTGCTAGAAAAAATATTTCAGCGTTATCGCCAATAGAATAATTTTTAAAACTTTGAATGAAGAAGCGGTTATATATTTTTTAGAAATAAAGTGGATATTATTTCTGATTAGTCTGGTCAATTCTGCGTTTTTCTCCTCAGGCACACCGTTCTTATTTAAAATAATTAAATTAGCTCTACTATTTATTATTATTATTAACATTGATAATAAAAAATTTTGTTGTATAAAAATTGTTGGATTATTGGATGTTCATTTAATAGGCAAGCTTCCGCCCGTCTAATTTAATTTAATTATTTTAGTCAAGAACGGTGTGCCTGAGGAGAAAAACGCAAGATACCATTTTTATGCAGAACTAACCAGGCTAATCAGAAATAATATCCACATGGAAAAATATCAGTGGCGTCCCACTTTGTTTCTAAAAAATATATAACCGCTTCTTCATTTAAAATTTTAAAAATTATTCTATTGACGATAACGCTGAAACGAACGGAGACATCGAGCTGTGGTTTTAATATTTTTTTAGCAAATTTAATCTACTTTTCGATTATGGTATCATAATTATACCGTATGATTTATTTTTTTGGAGTAAAATCAAAAAATATGTTATTATTACAAATTGCGCTCTCTAGCATTTTTTTTGAGAACTATTATGGACAACGATTGGTCAAAGTGCATACATTTCTCTTCCAAACAGTCTTTAGTTTGCTAAAATCGGATGAGTCGTTTATAAGTTACAGCGATTTAAATGATTACACTTTCAACAGCTTCCCCCCTCTTATTAAAGTCAGTACGCCAATGAGCATAAGCCCAAAATGATGCATAATTGTCCAAGCTTTTTAATGGTGTTATCAAAGATATACCTTAATGTGGAATTTTCGGAGATATGTAAAATTTTAAAATTTACTTTTCAATTACGCCCTCTTGCGGCAACATGTGGAACTTAAAAATTATTTCCAGTATTTTCTCATGGCCACTTTAGTTATCATTTTTTTCCCTGAGTTTCTATGCCCAGTAGTTTCCGAGATACGGCCAGTGGCCATCCATAATGGGACACCCGGTATGTGTTAGGACCTATTTAGTGTTGAAATTTATTTTTCATGCATTTCTTAAAAAGTGAGTTAATTTTACAACCAATATGGTATAATGGTAAAAACCTTATTTTCATATTCAGCAGTAAATATCGTTCTTTCTTGCGAACCGAAAATCAGGTTTCAGGAGTTAGCGAATTAGTAGCGTTTAAAGATTCGAATAGCGGGGTTTTGCTGGTTGGCAAAAACTGACCAATCTTTATTTCTCCTTTGTAATATTTCATTCTTTAGCTACAATAATAAAATATTATTACTGTTATTTCACCGTGTTCTTTTTTAACATCCTACAACGGTTGTTGCTAACGTTAAAACTCTAATGTAATTTGTGGCTGGAAATCCATTTTCAAGAAGCGTTTGTTGTTTGCTTCAATGAGAGCAATTACTGACATCACAAGCGAACTTTTTTCTGTTTTCTTTTTCCACCACCGTATGTTATAAATCAAATGCTTGACATACAATCATTTATTTATATAGTACAGGTATACAGGGTGGCCCATTTGTCTGACAAAGTAATATACCGTCTCTGCTATTAAAGATATCAAAAAAAAGTTTTTGCAAAAGTTGTGAGGTATAAAAAAATATATGTTCTAAAATTATTTTTAAACATACAGGATGGTCCAAAAAAGTAGGACAATAAAAAGATACATTTTTTTAAATGGAACACTCTATATATTTTAGCATTTTTTGTTTCCTTACAAAATTATCCATATGACGCCATATTTAGTTTTTTAATTTCTTGCAACGTTGCCAAACAAAATGTAAAATTCTTAAAATTTTGGAAAAAACATGATAGTAAAAAATTACTGTATTGTATGTGTATGTATTTCTCAATAAAAGTGTCGAAAATCAAAATTTTCTTGTAAGCTTTTCAGTTTAAGGATAGAAAAACTGTCATAAATCTTTAAGTACCGAAAATTTTGTACAGGGTGTTTTCTGTTGACATCCAAATAAACAAAATTTTAAAATACAATAACTCTGTTTTTTCAAATAAAACACCCTATATTTATTAGGCTCGTCTGATAGGTATTGTAAGTATCTTTTATTATTGTTAAGTCATACCTATACCTAAATTTACTAGTTTTGGCAATATTTGGATGTTTATTTAAATTTTGGTGAAAAAAACTATAGTTTTTATTTTTCTAGTAAGCCATGACCAGCAAAATGAAATCAAATGTAATTGAATATAATGTCATATTAAAATAAATTGATAATCATAGTTAGTTACGTATTTATTTAATTAAATAAAATTTCTTTTTTATTACGCAATTTGATATTGAAAATAAGTTCACAAACATTATAAATATAAATATAATAATTATAAATATGACATTATATTCAATTACATCTGTTTTTACTTTGCTGGTCATGGCTTACTAGAAAAATAAAAACTATAGTTTTTTTCACCAAAATTTAAATAAAAACCGAAATATTGCCAAAACTAGTAAATTTAGGTATAGGTATGACTTAACAATAATAAAAGATACTTACAATATCTATCAGACGAGCCTAATAAATATAGGGTGTTTCATTTGAAAAAACAGAGTTATTGTATTTTAAAATTATGTACATTTAAAGGTCAACAGAAAACACCCTGTACAAAATTTTCGGTACTTAAAGATTTAAGACAGTTTTTCTATCCCTAAACTTAAAAGCTTACAAGAAATTTTTGATTTTCGACACTCTTATTGAGAAACAGGTAATTTTTTACTATCATGTTTTTTCCAAAATTTTAAGAATTTTGCATTCTGTTTGGCAACGTTGCAAAAAATTAAAAAACTAAATATGGCGTCATATGGATAATTTTGTAAGGAAACAAAAAATGCTAAAATATATAGTGTTCCATTTAAAAAAATGTATCTTTTTATTGTCTTACTTTTTTGGACCATCCTGTATGTTTAAAAATAATTTTAGAACATATAGTTTTTTATACCTCACAACTTTTATAAAAACTTTTTTTTGATATCTTTAATATTAGAGACGGTATATTACTTTGTCAGACAAATGGGCCACCCTGTATAACAGAAATTCGTTATAAACTGTCCTGCTATTTTTGTTTCTGCGTTTATCGGATATACAGTGTCTGTCCAGATTTAGTTAAGAGCCTTCCATACCAGCATGAAACGCGGCATCGTTTTCTGTCTTGTCTGATTGAAATCTTAATACAAACATTTTACACGGCCAAGCAGCTTGCACAAAACAGATGGACAGAATTAACGACCCGTAGCTAGCACATCCAGACAACTGTGGCTCATATTTGATAAAAAGAGAACAGCAGAGCTATTGCAGCACAGTCGGAAGACGTGAGTAATATTACTGCAGCTGTCACCGGACATTGCCTGTTCGGTAGACATGCCGAACGTACCACTAACGACTTCTGCATACATAGGTGAGGAAGTATTCAACATTTTCTGTGTGAATGCCCTGGCCGCGCAATTTACTGCCCTGGGTGAACCGTTTTTTAATAGCTTGGAGGGAATAGGAACCTTACAACTTGATCGAGTGATCAGGTTTCTGAATAGTAGTGTCTGGTTTCAATGAGTTGGTAAAATCCTTCTGCGGTGTAGGCCGCACTAACTATCAGAGATACAATTTGATCGAAGAGAATAAGGCTAATATCGCCTTAACCAGAACTCAGGATCCAGTAAAACAAACTGTCATCCTCCCAGGTGTCGAATAAATCACCGACATCACCGGGCTAAGGAGTCTGGAGGACCAATTATGATATTGGACATCGTACGCGTCACATTGCCAAGCAAAGCCACAGATGAGTCGCCCGAGAACGGCGCAAACGTCTGATCAACAACTATGATATTAACTGACAGTCATGACATGATACAGGACGTAGGACGAAACGGCTGATCATGGACTATGGAAAGACAGTGAACGCTTCAGTGTTTGGGGAACGGTATAAACCCATAACCCTCCGACCCGGTTGTTAGGCCGCGGTACACAGAGGAATAGACGAAGGGGTCCACAGCGTGGAAACCCCGGACGCTCTTGACATTGACAATACAGGGCCGCCTTGTTGGTGGGAGGTATTCCTCCCATCTCCGATGAGGTGGTCTGCCTCGTATAAGGTTTTTCACGCCTTGAGGTGGACGTTGGTTAAAGTGCCTGTGTCATGTCATGACTGTCAGTTAATATCATAGTTGTTGATCAGACGTTTGCGCCGTTCTCGGGCGACTCATCTGTGGCTTTGCTTGGCAATGTGACGCGTACGATGTCCAATATTATCAGAGATACAGTTACTAAATTCTGTAAATTCACTCATAAGTGACTGTACAATGTCCTTAATTATTATTGCGAGAGTTTCTGTAAATATACTATATCTGATAATTTTACAGTGTTCGATAGAATTTCCTCTGTAAACAGTGAGCTGTCAGCGCGACGAAGTTGAAAATGATTAATTTTTCGTCAATCGTCGTTGATTTTGACAAAGCCATTCAACCATTAAAAAAAAAATTATTCAAACAAATTCGTTTAACAAATAATTCTTTTGCATTCGACTTTATCATTTGTACATTCGCAGTGCAATGTTTCAGTAAATATCCTCTGCGAGTGATAATGAAAATGCCTGCAACTGTTTCGAGAGCACCCAATAACCGTTTTTATGAATTTATTGCTTAATTAAATGCAGTTGTACGAAAAATCGTGGAGATTCATGCAGGTACATCGAACAGTTCTGACCACTGGATTTTTCAATGCTTTACGTTAAAAGATATCGACTATTAGAGACTTTTTGCACCTCTTAAATTGTCATGCTTTTGTGGTTATGGTTGTTCTGCACATGCGCAGTGTCAGAAAGGTGATCCGTTGTGCTTATTAACCATAACGGACTCCGTTATTTACGGAAGATAAGGAAGAGCTTATCGTAACCCTTATGGTTATGCTTAAACTGCATGGTTGCCGGAATATACAAAAGTTATTAAGCATCATTACTATGAATCAAAATTGTGATAAGCAATTAATTAAAATCCGAAGCAAATAGTAGCTTTACACGGCAATAAACGATGATAATAAGAAAAGTGGATTCTTTGAAAGAAATCAAATAGACCTGGGTGTACTGGGTAGATTCTGCTTTTTTTATATATATTTTCGACTTTATACACTTGACTCAATCTGGCAGACCTGCTTTTATTGCAACCTAACCTTACTTTTTTATTGTTTATGAAATGATTCTTCCATTTTTTCAAGCTTGAAAAACTCTAAACCTACATAATATGATGATAACACAAAGAAATACGCACAGAGACCGCCAAGAACAGAAAAATTTTAAATATACAAATTAATCAAATTATTGTTAGGTTAGGTATTTTATTTGAAATACGCAGTGATAGATATTGTAAATCATTTTTACCCTTTTTTAAACAACAACATTACCGTTTCGGGAACCAGATGTATGCTTTTCAGGCGGCTGATTAATACCTATCGGTTCTTTTTCGTAAGAAAATAAAGTATGTATATATCTTAAGATGGAAAGTTCTTGTGTATAAACACCTAATTTGAAATTCAGAAAAAAGTATTTCCTCGAGCCGGATTCGAACCGACAACCTCCGTATATCCAGTACAGAGCGCTAACCAATTGCGCCATCAAGGAAGTAGGTTCACAACGGCAAATCGGGAAATACTTTTTTCTGAATTTCAAATTAGGTGTTTATACACAAGAACTTTCCATCTTAAGGTATTTTATTTGTTTAGATGCGCTGGCGCCAAATAACTACAGACAGACCGTAGGCGCTGCAAAACAAGAGCGGCAAAATCTCTTGTTTTAACAGTGGCGGTACTCGTTATGTTTAATAAAGTTACCCATAACGGAGCTGAAAACTGATGTTAATTTAAGAGGTGCAAAAAGTCTGTATTATTTAGTTTTTTGTCGATTAAAAAACATTTTTGTTTAACAATTAAAAGGTCGTTTCTATCAATAAAAAATAGTTATTTTCTAAATTTGTTTCATATGAAATCTATTACAGTATCTTAGTAAGCTTATTACATAATAATGGCCAAGTATACCATAGAATAGAAAATCTTAGTTTTCGTGACAAGAAAAGTTAGTTAAAATAGCTCAAGAGGAAACTTAGTAACGAAGACTATATTTTATTACTAGGTCGATTCCGGCATTGGTTACTAGCCAGTACTAATTTTTTGTTAATTACAAAAATGATAGTAATATTGCCTGGACAATCTTCATTAGTACTAGTAACATTTTCTCCACAACCATTACTAAATGCAATAATTCCAAAATCATTTTTGATAATAGAATGTAAAAATTCTCGCTCTTGAGTTGGAATATTTATTCTGAAACACTTGCTTCTTATGCGTTTTGCGTGTATTTTCATTTCATAACAAGATACGGAATGAATATTCTGTAATTGATCTAAACGACATAGGTTGCCATGAATTTCGAAACTGTCAATGTCAGCAGACAAATTTTAGTGCAAGTCAAAATATGAGTGAAAAATCGGATGAATATGGAACTGGATAATACTCCACCTGAAATTACAAATATTGCGAATAGTATTTTTGGTCGTGGAGAAAATATAGTCTGCTACTCGGTTAGAATTATTTTTTTTTATGATAAAACACCTGCACTGTAGGAAAAATCCTTTAAGGCGCTCTGGGAGCGATGCGAGTGCGAAAAAGGCAATTAACGTTGGTCTTGAAACGTTGAAGATTGTATTCATTGGGAAACACGACCTCAGGAAGATCATTCCACAAAGATGACGTTCTCCAGATGAAAGAATTCTTGAACAATGAAGTTCGAGGAGTACTAAGCTGAACAACATATGGATGAGCGGCAGTGGTTCGCCGTGTATTTCTGTTTTGCATTGCTCTAGGTGGAATCAAGTGGGCAATGTCAGTCGAACACCTGCCATTGAAATATCTGTAAAAGAGAGCCAAATCACCAACCTGTCTTCGATGCTCCAGGCTATCGGGGTCGCCGATCAGACGAACGGCTCTCCTTTGAATGGAATCCAGTAGCCGAAGGGTGTGCTTGGGTGCAGAGCTCCAGACATGAGAGCAATATTCTAATGATGGTCGAATCTGGGCTTTGTAGAGTGTCAAAAGTTGATGAGGTGTGTACAACCTTTTGGTGCGGAAAAGTACACCAAGTTTCTGTGCAGCTGCCTTGGCAATTGCGGCAACATGATCATGCCAAGACATATTACCCCCCAGATTGACCCCCAACAAATTAATAGACGATGCCAGGGGAACTGCGTGTTCTGCTATGACTATATCCGGTTCTGCAATGTTAACCTTTTTGGAGAAGACTGCTGCCTGGGTTTTCTTAGCATTAAATTCGACTTGGTTACTGTCACCCCAAGCCAAAATTTCTTCCAGGTCATTGTTGAGGCGCAATACTTCATGCTGCCTGCGAAGATGTGCGTCGGCAGCGGATGTTTGGGGAGTCAAGGTAAAAGATGAGACAAGTGTGCTGTCATCAGCAAAGCTATAAATTGGATTTTGGGTTTTCACTAGAAGGTCGTTAATATACAGTAAAAAGAGGGTAGGCGACAATATGGACCCTTGAGGAACACCGGCATTGATGGTGAAGGTGTCTGAGAGAAACCCATCAATCGCCACTTGCAGAGAACGGTTCTTAAGGAAGCTGGTTAACCATAAACAAAATCCATTAGGCATACGGTTAGAATGAAAATTCGATACTCGTGGTTCCACTCGGATCAAATTTTCATTCCAACCTCGTTACAGAATCTACTATTATTCTTAGAGGAACCAAATATATTTATTTTTCCTGTAAGGAAAAGAAAAATACAATTCCAAACGCAGCATGACATAATTTTATAAAAAAATTCGACGTACATATATCACAATTCGACTATTCGAGTCTTATTATACTTCCTCGTAATCTACTTATCAACTTTCTTGTTGACTGCTTTTTCATTCATTCTCTAGGAATTTTAAATTTTTCAGTAATGTTCGTATTTTCAATAAATATCTATTGTCCTTAATGTCAGACTGGGTCCAATTTTTTATTGGCAAGCTGAAGAGTAGCGACGATATTCTGTCTCCGAAATGAATTATTTCATAAAAAGAAACAACTAATCTCCAACAAGAATATACAATGCAAAAACATTTGCACGGTAGGTTAAAATAATTTCTGCTCTTATTCAGTGGCAAGTGGCTAGAATATATGATTTAACGAAATGTGGTGAATATCTACCCAAACAAGATTTAAAATGACATCGTTGGTTTTAATAATTAAAATATGCACATTTATAACATTCATTAAGTTAAAAAAAATAATTAAAAAAGTGTTTACAAATTAAGAAGGGCGTAGCTGCAGAAGAGGTTTTCAAACACTAAGCTTAAAAGGCGTAAAGATGCACTTACGACGTTACGCCTTTTAGGCTTAGCCAAAAGGTCGAATATGTCTTGGATGATTTAAAGCTGCCTTAACCCGAATTCGACAAAAATGTCAGTTACGCCCATTAGCCTTGGTAGGGCAGTAAATACGTTAGCAGGAATCGAAGCAAATACTACACCTGCTCTCAAATAATCGTCGTATTTACTTTCAGGAAATGCCATCTATCAATTCTATTTACTTACGGCAAAGTGAACGTTGTTGTTTTATTCGAGACGACGGCAGCTTGCGATCTCCCCTGAACTATCGGACGCTAAAAGGTTACTTAGATTACGACGTTACACTTTGATACAAGATCGAACAAATAGAAGAAAACCTTTCGCTATACGGGACTATTTCAAAGAAAAATGTCTCTATTTATCACACAAAAAAAAGAGTGGCTCTAAAATGAAGACGCAGGAGATGAAAGGAGATATATTAAAGGCAATGTGCCAACATGGAAAGAAAAACTTAGTAAAATATAAGCCTAAAACTGGCTCTATATGTGACAGGAAAATTTTTCAATAATATTATTGTAAGATTTCGATCTTAATTTTTATTATTCATACTATAAAGTTTTATTAATGAGGAACACAACTGTTATAATTTCCACTTAGATTTTCCATTCCATTTCCACCATTTATATTAAATTGCCATAACAATTGTTCGACACACAGGGTCTTGGTCAGATGGTCTACCCGGGTTCAGAACACACCAACAATATTACATACAAAACTTTAACATACAACGGGAGGATTACTAAACATATTGCACAACACTTATCAAAGCGTAATATAAGAATTGCATATAAAACAAATAATAAGTTAGGGCAATTCATAAAAAATATAAAACTAAAAATAACAAAGAGGTTAAATGTGGAGTATACAAACTAAGATGTGGAAGTTGTCCTAAAATGTACATAGGACAAACAGGTAGATGTTTTAATAAACGTTTTAAAGAACATACATATAGTTATAACAAAAATAATACAGATTCTCATTATGCATTACACTTGAATACAGAAAAACATAATTTTGACGATAATTTCCAAATATTACACCAAGAAAATAAATCTATGAATCTACTTGAGTCAATGGAAATTAACAAATATAAAAAATTTAATGTTTTATTAAATGATCAATTGGACTTGAATAGTTCCCCATTATTAAACCTATAGGTTACACCCTGTATTCGTTTAGGTAATTGCTCCATCCATTGTTAACCCTTGTCGGGTTTTTCCTTCTTAGTGTTTATTAAATAATATATTTATGGTTTATTTAGATAGTTTATTTGTTTATTGACGTTAAGTTATTATTTTATTACATTTTAATAATTTTGCAAATGTTTGAAAAATTTGTTAATCTTAGTTACATTAGACCGTCTGACGAAGACACTGTGTGTCGAAACATTTGTTATGGCAATATAGTGGAAATTATAACAGTTGTGTTACTCATTAATATTATATAATGAATTTCCATCAAGTATCGGCTACTTCAGTAGAATATCTATAAAGTTTTAGTAAATTTTCCGATCTTTTTTCGTTGTCATCATTATTTTTCTTTCATTTCGTCAGATCCATCTCTAGATGCGTCTCGCCATATCATGGCTCATCAGTAAAGCTAGAATTCGACGAAAGAAAAGAATGACCCTAAACTGCTTGAGCAGTATTTGGTGCAAACCACCAACAAGGTGTTACGTGTAGCGACATCTAGTATCGCTGTTAGACACTATTAGAGCATACCAGCACCTCCAACAAACTTAGAGATAAGTAAAAATGTTAGGAGGAAATCACATCGTCACAATTACAGGAGTCCCGCTAGGCAGCGCTAACCCGTAGGTATCGGTTCAAAGTACCAAAAACTAATAATAACAAATAAAGATTTTCATTTCATCAGATCCATATTTAGGCGCGTTGTTAATCCAATTATTTTTTATAATACACACTCTTAAGCATGACTTGGTATTTTATACTAATTTTTATTTGTTCTCGTTTATTTTTGGTTAGGAAAACAAAAAATATTTTTTCTTTGTTATATTTACCAAAAAAAAATGCCATTAGAACAAAGAAAATATCTAGTTTTCATATTAATTGGCAGAAATAAAATATTATGTTTAGCTGAATTTGACTCTTTATATATCTTATTTAAATGTTACATCAAGGTTCCTACAAACTTGTATTGATCAATCAAGCTTGTTGTAAGAAAACATTTTATAGTCCCTACCATTTTGTTCATTTTGAATAAGATAATTTTTAGTTACCAGAACTAACTTTTCTTTTTAAGTGATATTATTCTTCATATGCATAACTAACGTCATCACTGTTTTGGCCACCTTATTATATTTCGAACAGAGGCTGTTGACGATGACAACATTGAGGACAGGACTCGTAGTACTGAAGAATGTCCTGTTCGTTTCTTCGTGTTTTCCAGGCAAGAAGCGGCCATTCTTATTTTGATACTTTCATCAAAATACAATAAATTCATTTTATTTCTCAGTTTTAAACTGCTTAAAATCTTTTATTTTCTTAAGAAAAAGTTGTAGAATTGTACCATCATTAAAATTATTTTAACGGCAAATAGGTCACGTAGATTTTTACAGTAAAGTCACGCGAGGTTTAAAAAAATTCTCTATATAATCTGTTCCTTGCAATATCTTTATAAATGGCCTGTTTGATATGCAGTTATATTCACAAGATTACGCTGATTAATGAATTCGCCCCCGAGTTTGAAAATGACAAACATCCGTCTCTCTCATTATTTTCGCCAATCTGCGATGCAAAGTTTAAAGTGGCGCAGCGTGTTAAATATGCACAGTCGTTTGTTATTTTTAGCGCGAAAGGCGGTAATTTTAAAAGCTAAATTTAAATTTGAAAATCCTGTTTTGGGTATTTTATTTAGTGACTTTAAAATTCGGTAGTTTAAAACTAGCAAGAGGTTTTACACGCAGTAAAAGATGTTCTTGTAAAATTATCATTGTCATAATATGGAGATTATCAATCGGAATGATAGTGAATGATATCAATCCTTTGCTATTCTCACATTAGTGTTTTTTCTTATGAGAATTTACATCACTCCGACCATCATTTCTTGAAATTTTCCCCTACATCATCAGTATTACTGTCATTCCAACTGAAAGTGTATAAAGTGGCGGCTCGTGATACACTCTTAAAAATAACATGGTATGGATAACTAAAATTTGGTTCTGACAACTATTTATTTTCGTGAAATCGGACTCAACCCAAAAATTAGTTTGTACAACCAAAAAAAATTGTCGTTATTGAACTGTGGAACTAATTAATAACATTAACCAACTCAACCTACAAATTTTAGTTGTCATAACGAAATTTTATATACGGATAACTAAATTTATATGGTACTCCCGCTTTTAAAATTAGTTGTCACAACTAATGTGTAAAAATATGGAAAATTAAATTTTTTTTTTCAAGGAAATATTGTTTTTGTTAATGATGCAATCTACATATATTGCCAAAGCAATCATTTATTTGGGACAAACTTGAAATTTTCATAGCGTAACAATCACGTATGTAGTCACAACATTGTGTTTATTATCTCTTTTCTGTACTTTCTAATTGTAAGAAAGAAGTTGAATCATAAATAAGTAAAAATTTTATATTTTTGTCATTGCAGTTGCACATTGGAAAGTTTGAATGAACTGCTTAAAACGCATGGCAAAATTAGCAAGTTGATTTGATAGAAATAACATTAAAAAAAGTCTGTTTCATTTCTAAAAAAATGTCATATGTAATTTATACTTAGTAACAAAAAATATTCCTTCCTATAATAGGTCCCAATTTAAATAAAAAAATGCCTTGGTATTACTACTCTCTTAAGTATGCGTAAACTAATTGGAATAAATTATCAGGGATATTATGGTTTCTTTAAAAAAAATTATTTCTAATGTCCTTGTTCTCTCATGTTCTTTATAATACATATTTATGCAATACAAACCAAAAACACTAGATTTTTAACTTATTTTACTCGACCTTTTGGGTTGTTCAATTGCTTATAGAACTGAATTGTTTTTATTTAAATTTTCTTATCTGCAACTGTGATAATTAAAAAACAAAAAATATCCCCTGGACTTTCTATTTAAAATATTTAGCTATATGAAATTTGTTGTACATTTGTTGTCAAATTAAAAAGTTATCAATATGACGTTCTTTTATAGAAATGGAACATAGAACAAAAACAAAACAAAAAAAAATATTTTTAAGTTATTTCTCATCGGGTCACTTTGCCATGCTTTATAAAAATCTCTTTTAAACTTTCTAATGAACAACTGCAATGATAAAAAATAAAATGTTTACTTACTTATGATTTAACTTCCTTCTGCCAATAAGAACGTATACAAAAAAGACAATAAACACAAATAAATTACACCAAATATTGTCACCTCCATTGTCCACACAGGCACGGCCATGAAAATAGTCAATTATTGCCTTAAAAACACGAAAAAATGGACACGGAACCGCAAAAGCACCCTAACATAAACATAACCTCCTGACAGTCCTGGCTAGAATGATGTCACATGTCACCCACCGGGCAAGGGCGTCAAGTCTCTGTTGATGCAGTTAGTTAGAAATATGAAGAATAATATTACTTGAAAAGAAAAGTTAGTTCTGGTAACTAAGAATGTATCTTAATCAAAATTAACAAAATGATAGGGACTACAAATTCATAATATACAGATTAAAATTCAGCTAAACAAAATATTTTATTTCTGCCAACTAATATGAAAAAAAGATATTTTCTTTTTTCTGATGGCATCATTTTTTGGTAAATATAACCAAGAAAAAAATCTTTTTTGTTTTCCTAACTAAAAATAGTTATTTTTGGTAATGTAAACACGAGAACAAATAAAAATTAGTACCAAATACTAGTCATTTTTAAGAGTGTAGTCGTAGAAGTTACCAATATTGTTTACAAAATATTTTTCGGCAGACAACATACGTAAAGCGCTAAAGTCTTTCTTCTTTTATTTTATTCATTTTAAACCCCCCAAACCAATAATATAATCCACTGGCGGACTGACCTAAACCTAACATACAAGAATAATTTATGTTATACAGTAAAAACTGTTCAAAAAAATATTTTAAAATTAATATCTAGACAGGCAGAACCGTTTTAAAAACAGCTGCCATCTCGTATCTGGTAGTGGTAGCATAGCCGAAATCATAAAACTATATACCCTAGTAGTGCCCTAACCCGATTGGGACTCTTCACTTTCCATAAAAGAAAGCATCATTTGAGGATCTGGTCGGGCCAAACAAGGCCGATTTCATTACGCGTCAGTAAGAGTGAGTGATATATTCATTGGCGTTATTATCTCTCTCGTACGCGTTTAACATCGGGCCAAATACATAGTTGCCCAGAGCAGCGTGGGCGGCAGGGAATTTTCGCGGCGGTATCCACACATTAGGGAGTTATTGCATAGTCAGGCGTTATCAGATATCAAAGTCTTAAATTATAAATTATTCACATTTACAAAAAGAATGAAGTGTAGGGAGACAAAGTAACAATAATTATAAGTGTAAAATAAAAAGCTTGGTGTACAGGTAGGTAGGGCCATGGCACTGTGGCCCTACTGTTCAAGCCGCCACTGAGTGCATGGTCTGTAAGTATAATAAAATAAAACCGATAAACACACAGAATAAGAGCAGAAAACTAAACCCATTAGAAACAATAACCGTCCAAGAAACTATAAAAAACAAATGTGATATAGTTAGTAATCAAACTGAAATACATTCCAGTGGTTATTTGATTTTTATTAAGGTACTTGGAATAATAATAGATAATAGCTACTATTTAAAACCATGAAGATCATTTATAACTATTCTTAGAAAAGGGCAAACAAATCCACCAGTGATTATTAATTACCATCGGGTCAACTTTCATATTTATCGATACTTATTATTTTCCACCATTCTTTTATTCTTTTTTAAATTTTAGTATACAGGGTGTTTTTTAATTGAGTGCCGATACTGAAGGTTGTGAATCCTTGGCTGATTTTAAGAAGAAAAGTTAATATTAACACATGTCCTAACGCTCTTAATTTTTGAGCTACAGGGTGTTTTTTAAAAATATAACTTTTTTATCATAATTATTATATCACTCTTAGATATTTTTATGAAATTTTGTACTCACCTCTTAATCATTAAGGAGCATTTTTTGACTTAAAAGATTATTTTAAATTTTTACCAGTGACGTCCGTGCGGGGTTTGAACTGAATATTTTTAAAGAAAAAAATGGTACGCCACTGATTTTTCTAAAAACCAAACTTATATTTAAAAGCCTCATTTATTTTGGAACAAATTTGGTCCGTAGAGTTATTTTCGTATGATGCACCCTTTTTGCTTAAAAAAATAAAAACAAAAAAAAACATTTTTTTCTACTGTTCATTGAGTCTGCTTTCGATATTTTGTTAAAATTTGTAGCTCAAAAATGAATGAGCTTTAGCACATATGTTAATATTAACTTTTTTTCTTAAAATCACTCAAGGATTCACAACCTTAAGTATCGGCACTCAATTAAAAAGCACCCTGTACATACTAATTTGATGGGATTTCGTAAATAATGGCGAAAATTAAATAGAGTTTGAAGGGTTGTTCCCTACAAAATAGTGAGGATAATAAGTAGAGTTAATTGATATTTTTTTTCTATACCTTCTGTAAAAAAAATCGCAGAGTGAGGGTCTCACCAATATAAGACTGGCTACATTCGCTGGAGACAGTGGCGTAGCCAGAAAATATGCTCGGGGGGAGGGGGGGGGGGGTGGCTCAGTAGGTGTAAGTAGGATTTTTTTTTTCTGGAGAGAGGGACAGTCGGGACTACATATATTTTATGATATTGTACCTAGTTAAGAAGGCGGAAAAGCGCCGCAGGCGAAAAATGTTCGGGATCACGCTTAAAGTTCGTTTAAAATTCACCGAACTACTATCAAATTTCGAAAATTAAATTATTACCTCTCCCCCTCTGCATGGTTGGATTAAATTTGTTTTTGTAAACTTTTTTTGATATTCCTAGCTGGGTCTTTATTTAAATTTTTTTTATATTTGCAATATAAATACATAATTGTCTTTTGTTTTTGTTGTAAAAATATTTTATTGCATTGGGTTATATTTTTCTTGATTTAAATTAGCTCTAGAAAAGGGAAAACGGAACAAACAAGTATATAATAGAAAAAAACTATAAAATATTATTTTTACTCGTTTTCTTTTAAAAATGCATCATAAATCAATAACTAAAACGATATGCGTCCGAAACCTTAATCTCTATATAAAACAGGACTTTTAAAAGAAAAATTTTAAACACTAAACGTTTCCTACGAGACCTTTGTAATCTTAGCCAAGAATACATTATTTAAAAATTTAAATTAAGAGTTCAAGCGTGATACAAAAAATTTGGTTACAATTAGACTTTTAGACCCAAGCTCTTAGGCTCGGGGGGAGATGGTCCTAATAGCCACTTAACCCCGTGGATGGCTGTAAACCACGATTGTTTCAAGGTTGGTCGGGACAGAAAGATGGTACTATCAATTCTTAGGAGTGTTTTTAACCTCAAGAAATCATCCTCCGGCCGCCTTGAAACCCCGTTTAATTTACCATTTTCTCGTCTTAATATACAACTAGCTTGAGAAAAGAGGAAAAGTGGTGGTGTGTGGTCAAAGGCGGGCAGCGATGAGCACCATCCCTTCATCGTGACCCACCTCGTACTTCAATGCGACTTATTCTAAGAAATTGTTTTCATCATTTTTAAAAAAATTATCATTATGGTGTGGTGCTCGTATAATATATATTTACCAAATCATTTAAATATAATATAAATCACGTACTTGATTTTACATTGCAAATTTTTAAACCCATTTTCGAAGAATGAGGGGTGAGTAAATACCGTGACACCGCTCGCTCGGCTACTCTGTTTAATTTAGTACCCAACTTATAAATTTAAATTATTTTAAAAGTTTCACCGTATTAAAAATATTTTAAAACATTTTTTCCAAACCGAATTTAAAAAAAATCTTGTTAACATCAACTTATGGAGATAAATATTTAAATTTATTCAAATAATCTCGTACTGCAAGATAAAGCCCCGTACATAAAAACATAAACGAAGGAAGGCTTTTTTATCGGATGAAAAAAATGTTTTTACAAGTCAAATTAGAAACTTGATTAAAGGCATATTCCCATGTATCAGCCCTTTTCATCTTTTTGGAAAATTGGATAATAACAATTTACATTTCTGAAAAATGTTACTAAAGGGAACAAGGTTTTTACTTGGTTTGTCATTATTATAATATTCAAAGAGGCTGATATCGTGACTAATAAGCAGAGATGGAACAAGATAATTCCTTGCTCTGCAGGTATGGGCGACCCATACATATCTGGGGCGCGAACCCCCCTCGACAATACAAAAAATAATAATAAACAATGTTTATTTAAATTTTGAAAGGAGCCCATTCTCAGTGGCGATATATCCAATTAAATAAAATGCTTCAGTCTTACACCACCAAGTTTGAATGATAGAAGAGTTTTGGACTTGCATTGTCTTTATTTGTTTTACATCACAACGTTTCAACTGGTAACTATTTCCAGTCGTCTTCAGGTGAATACTAAATAAGTCAAGTAACTACAGCTCTATAAGCTCTATTTATAATAGCTAGATGCACTGGAGCATAACTGAGATGGGTGCAGTCATGCGTTTAGTTAGTATGCGGTATTTTAAGTTTACATCTACTTAACAAAGGTTTTCAGAGATTTCTTATATCTAGCCCTCACTAGATATTTAATTATTTAATTAATAGTGGCAAAACGTGCTGCTACGTTTTAAAATCGCAATCGTGCATCTCGGCAATCCCGAAGTGCACCAATAGGTTCATATTTTATCATTCCGCCAGACCTGCACGTAAAACACAAAAAACAACTAACGACCCAAATTGCTTTCCTGCACATCTTAGAACTGCATTTTTCCAAAGCGGCTTTGAAGCATTCGATTGCAATTTTACCTCCGCGGGAGGACATTCTTTTACTTTCCTTAACATAATAGTTTCTTCCGGGCGATTTACCAGGATAATCCAATATAATGGCCTCGGTTCTGTTAATGTACCAGGAATAATGTTAAATTTAGTGCTAATGGGAAACCAAATCAGTATCCGCGATTTAAAATATTTAAACTACGTTGGATTTTGCTAGCCAGTGTTAAATTCTCGGGTCCATTTTTATAAAGACCTCTTAAACCACAGATTAAGCATCGGATAAGCGGGGATACATGTAGTAAAACCGATAAAAAATGCGTTTTTCTCTCTGGGAAGTCTCCCACAGTGTTCCAAACAAAATTCTACGTCATATTGTAATGTGCGTACGAAAACAATAGAAGGGCTTACCTCAATAAGCGGATCCATATATATTCTGATAGTCAAGCAGCCCGTAGATCGCTAATATTCAACAAGGTAACCTCAAGACTGGTATGGGAATGTCAGGAGGAACTGGAGGCCCTGGCAAAGGTGAACAAAGTAATACTGCAGTGGGTACCAGGACACGAAGGTATTACAGGAAATAAAGAAGCCAATAAACTTGCAAGGAAAGGCTCAGAAAATACATTTAATTGTTCAGAACCGGCACTCGGAGTACCAAGGTGCACAGCACGAGATGCTATAAAGCGATGGATCAGGAATGACCACAAAATTCACTGAAACAACAGACAGGAATTACACCACAGCAAAAGCTTCATTGAGGATCCAGACCCAAGATTTACGAAACAGTTGCTTCAAATGAACAGGAACCAGCTGAGAATCATTACAGGAATTCTGACAGGACACATGGCTGTCAAGAACCATCTGCATAGAATGCAACTAAAACAATGGAGACCTTGGACAAGACAGGGAAACTGTACAGCACATAGTTTGCTATTGCGAGTCACTAGATCGGAAGTGACAAGAAATACTCGGGCAACCAAAACTGGAACCAGAGGACATCCTTACCCTCCCTCCAGTTGACCTATAGTATGAGTCGGAAATAATAGTCAGTGATTCATGGCTTTCATATAGAGTGTAGTGGGTTGTACGAAGTTAGGAGAGACAATTCCAGTGTTTTTTAAAAATTTTAATAGAGCAGAATATTTATTTTCGTGAAATTTTTTTCCTTTGACTTCATATAAGCCGTTGCTCTCGATATGAAAGCGATGAGTCACTGACTTTTATTTCCGACTTATACTATACACAAACTAGTGCAAAGAACTGGGATCACGGAGTGTGTGTAACAATCAAACAGGGTGAGCACAATAGGCCAAACCTGGCCTAAGTGCATCCGGCGCATGGACAGGCCCTCGAAAAATAAAAATTTGTAGATAGTTCACTACATTCTAAATACCAATTTAAAAAATTCTTTGCCTTTATCACTTTGAAGCGACATTGTTAAAACAAAATTAATTATAGAATAGCTTTGCCTCATAGCATACGCGCTAAGAATGGAGAACCGTAGAATCTTTACACAGTGAAAAACAACAAAAAATTTAAAAAAAAAGGAAATTTTAACACGTCTTTCATTTAATATTCTATAGCACGTCATTATGAAAATTAAAACCCGCTCGATTAAATATTTTAAAACTTCTCGAGCTTTGCTGAAGGCAATTAAAGAATTGTCAGACTAGGCAACGACGTGCAACGTTCCTTCGGGGCTTGCAGAATGATAATTACCAGAACATGTGGAAATTAGTTGTTAATTCTCGCTAATGCACTTAAAAGTAATTGAAATGTGAATGGCGTTTACGAAAATACGTGAAAATTATGACAATTGTTGATGCGAAAACAAACCCTGGAGAATGTTACGGGAACTTTTCTACAAATCGCCATTTACAAAAAAGGTAAAAAGTATATTATATGATATAAATTTACGAAAATTCTGTTTAATCGTGCAAGCCTTTAGAATAGTGAACATGACGAGTTTATTAAATGATATAAATCATTTTCTATCGGCCTGTGTATACTGTTTTGTGCATTAAAGTACGCAGGGCTCCAAACAAACTGGACTTCCTTATTTACTTGTTACAGTTTTCTTTTTTCACAAGTGAACTGCCTTCTGCATTAAAGTTGATTCCTAATAGATGGCGCTGCAACAGTAGATGTTGAATTGGCGTTTTTGCAATTGAAGGAGTTACAACGTGGTTTATGGCAGTCCGATGAGTCCAAATGAGAACAAAACGGCCGTTATTGTCTAACCGCCCCCCCCCCCCCCCAGTAATTCCATTTCACCCAACGTACTTTAATGCAAAAGACAGTACGATAGCCAGTAACTTATATCTGCTTGTTGTAGAAAATACAGTTCTTTGAAATGTTTATTTTGCTTTGATAGAATCCCTTTGAGATAATGGAATTTGTTTCTTGATGAATTCATGTCAATGTCTTTTTTATTCTATTTTTATTACAAAAGAGTGCTGTTAAGTATATGTGTAAAGCAAGATCTCGGGGTTCTTGTAAGCGTTTGTTTATCTTGCAAACATTTTTAACAATTACTGCCAGTTTTAAATTGGAAACAGTTTGTTTGATACTTAAAAAAAACATAGAAATACTATTCATTTACCTACTTATAGGTAGGGGTGCGCAAAATAATCGATTAATCGTGTAATAATCGATTAATCGATTATTCGATTAAGGATATATTTTTAATCGATTAATCGAAAAATCGATTAATCGATTAATCGATTATTAATCGAAAATTATTCGATTTTTCGATTAATCGATTAATCAAAAAATCGAAATGTTTTCGATTAATCGATTAATAGAAAAATCGAAATGTTTTCGATTAATCAAAAAATCGAAACAACTATTTCGATTTTTCGATCATCGATATAATTTCGATTAAATATGTCTTTTTCGATTAATCGGAATAATAACAATTTTTAGATTAATCGAATAGATTAATAAAAATATTTTGCGACAAAATCAACGATATAACTTGAGGCCTCTATTACGTATTACCATCAAGTTTGCCTTGCCAAAATTAATAATAATTATGATTTAGATATTATTTCAATGTTATTTAAGTATATAATAAAAAAAATCGATAATTATTTTCGATTATTTGATTTTTTTTATATTAACTGATTGTTTTCAATAAGGCGATTCGAAAAAAAAAAGATTAATCGATTATTTCGATTAATCGATTATTTTCGATTAATCGATTAATCGAAAATAATCGATTCATTCATATAAACGAAAATCGATTATTTTTTTTTGATAATCGCCCAGCCCTACTTATAGGGTGTTCCATTTAAAAAAGTGTATCTTTTTATTTTCCTAGCCCTAAAAATAATTTTAGAGAATTTTTTTATACCTTACAACTTTTATAAAAACTTTTTTTTGATATCATTAATAGTAGAGGCGGTATATTACTATGTCACATAAATGGGCCACTCTGTATAAGACAAGATAATAATATATATTTTGGGAATTTCGAAAAGTAACGCGATACAACTCGTTACTTTCAAAATTTCAATTTTTTTATTGAATCTTGTACTTTGGTTTTGGGTTTAATATTTAATATTTGTTCTTTTGGTAGAAAATGATTTACAAGTTATGTTTACTTTTACGCAAAATAACGTTTTCGTATTTGCACATGTATAAAAAATTAAAATTTTCATTACATGAATCGTATTTATTTTATACGGGAACACTTTTATAAAGAATTTCTTTTTTTCGTGTTTTCATATTTTGGTTGATTTGTCCTCTTTTAAACCCTATCCGCGGACATACTTTACAAAGCTGAATATAACTGACTAACTATGTTTATTCGGAAACAAACCCTACTTGATGAGATAGAAATATCAAATTTTCAATCGCTTCATATAATTTTTAACCCTAAAACGAGTTATAGAATTGGTGAACTTAAACGTCGCGTCGTCTAGCAGATAATAAATAAATGGACATTATTTGTAAAATTTGAACATGACCTATATTTGTGAAACTTATTAGACTAAGATATTTTTCTACCCCCACATGGACATTTGTTATTTCCTTTACACTTAAGTGACGAGAAAAGTAGGCTATTCCAGTAAACTACGGCAAAATTTTATATTCTTACTGTTCAGTACTGCTGCACAGCGTTGCGACCTTTAAAAATAAAATTTCCCATTTTTAAAGAAATTTTCCACGAATGCACACAATACTGAAAAGTTTTTTTTTAGCAGATCACAACCACAAGTGATTTCTTACGAATATAACACAGTGTATGAAAATGTATCTTTTCAACAGGAATATACCTATAGAGGAGGTGTCTTATCGGTAATACCGCTGTTTTTTACAAGAAATCGAATTTCTGATAATTTTCACGAAATGTAATTTTTATTTATAATCTGATATGATTCCGAGAGCTTTAGCTCGAGGGTCTTATCTTTGATTATAAGTAAAAATTATATTGAGTGAAAATTTTCTTAGAAAATCTAGTTTCGAGTGAAAAACAACGGCATGAAGATAAGACGCCGCTTCTAGAGGTGTATTTTATTGGATAATTTACTGAAACCGAAATAAATGCCGTTTATTATAAAGGAAAATATACAAACACATCATTATGATTTACTTTTAAGTTTATAAACGCGCCACAACTAACAATTAATTAAAAATCCAAGACTAAATCAGACGCGTGGAAAAATCAAATTCGCTTGTTGTCATCACGGTTGCCATGAAATCGCCAAGATTTCTTAAGCTTACGTCAAAGCAAAGCACCCTGAGTTTAATCTTGCATACCTTTTGTCATAAAACATTTCTTTAAAAATGCCAAAATTTAGTTAAGTTTATGCCCTAAAATCACCTCAAATACTGTTTTGTGTCACTTTTATTTTGTAGGGGTTATAATATTTATTTACTAAACTTGATTTCTTGAAATAAATTACTCTTTGTTTGATAAAAAGCTACAGTGGTCTTACCGAGCTAGCGGTAGGTCTTATCGGATAAGACCACGTTACTAAGGTGGTTGCTATGAAAATTTGCGTTCTGATTGGTTCTATATATGTGAGGTAAATTATCCCTTTGAGGGCGGACCCATCATTCCTCTGTTCCTTGTTTTCGCGAATCTGGAAATTTTCCATTAGTTGACAACATTGTTATAAAAATTAGATTTCTCTGGCATTCTTATAAAGTACTGACCAATCATAGTTTATTGTATTTACTGAGGCTCCGCCTTCTTTTTCAAGACAGTAAGTTATATAAATTTTAAGTATATTGTTCAATATGTTATTAATTTCTTTAATATAACAAAACATACACGCATATGTAATGGTTTTATCAATATTGCAACCTGCTGAATGTTCGTAGAAAATTAATTTCATTTAGTATTTTTATTAAATTAGTTTTACCCTAATTTCTAATATGAGAATCTGACCAAGCGGCATAACATTCAGCTTTGAAGCCAATGGTCGTGAGTTCAAGCCCGGCAACTTTTAAACTTTTTTTAGCATAAAATTCGTAAATATAGTCGTAGAAAAAATGTACTGTGCAACTCGAGTAGATTGTCCATATTGCACTCGGAAAATATAATAAATCCTGGACAATCGTTACAAGATTACAAGAGTTCTGCCGACAACTTAGACATTTATCTATTATCGTCAAACACGAAATTAAAATATATTCTACAGTATTCTCAGTTTTCTTAAATGTATGCACTCTTAAAAATACCATGGTATGGATCACTAAAATTTGGTTCTGACAACTATTTATTTTCGTGAAATCGGACTCAACCCAAAAATTAGTTTGTACAGGGACATTATTTTAAGTGTCTCACCCGATTGTCGACTTTGCTATCGACCACAATAAAAAAAACAATTATGTATTCCCTAACAGCTTTTAGTGAAGAAGCCAAATTTGATGTCAAAAAAAATCTATGTTTACAAATTTGACAGATACGACGCCATATTGGATTTTCCTAAATGGCAACCCTATCTTATAGTAAGCCAGCTGCATTCGCCTATTTGTTCCAACATTAAAAATGTATAATTGTCAATATTTATTTTCAGCCGTTCCGAAATACGAGGCTTAGAAGTTGGTGATTTTGTTATCATCGAATTAACAGAAGCTTTGAGATTAGAAACTCAATTTTTTCTGGAGATACGTAATTTCTTATGGAGGAGCCACCCATGCTATTGTCAAATATGAGAAGCTTTGTGATTAAAAAATAAATTTCAAAATGGCGTCGTAACTGTCATTTTTTGACATCTGACATATATGACAATAGCATGGGTGGCTCGGCCATAAGAAATTACGTATCTTCAGAAAAAATTTATTTTTTAATCACAAAGCTTCTATTTTTTAATGGGGTGAGATACTTAAAAGACATAATCGTACGATGCAGTTTTTGATACGGTCGTATTTCGGTAAGAGTTGGAAATAAATATCGACAACTATATATTTTTGAAATCAGATCGCGAAATGCGATACATTGGTGTAGTTATAAATGTGGGTTGCCATTTAAGAAAATTCAAAATGGCGTCGTAACTGTCCTTTTCTGACATCTGACATATTTGACAATAGCATGGGTGGCTCCGTTATAAAAAATTACGTATCTCCAAAAAAAATTGAGTTTCTAATCTCAAAGCTTCTGTTAATTCGATGATAACAAAATCACCAATTTCGAAGCCTCGTATCTCCGGAACGGCTGAAAATAAATATTGACAATTATACATTTTTAATGTTGGAACAAATAGGCGAATGCAGCTGGCTTACTATAAGGTAGGGTTGCCATTTAAGAAAATCCAATATGGCGTCGTATCTGTCAAATTTGTAAACATAGATTTTTTTTGACATCAAATTTGGCTTCTTCACTAAAAGCTGTTAGGGAATACATAATTGTTTTTTTATTGTGGTCGATAGCAAAGTCGCCAATCGGGTGAGACACTTAAAATAATGTCCCTGTACAACCAAAAAAAATTGTCGTTATTGAACTGTTGAACTAATTAATAACATTAACCAACCCAACCTACAAATTTTAGTTGTCACAACGAAATTTTATGTACGGATAACTAAATTTATATGGTACTGCCGCTTTTAAAATTAGTTGTCACAACTAATGTGTAAACATGGAAAATTGAAAATTTTTTTCAAGGCAATATTGTTTTTGTTAATGATACAATCTACAAATATTGCCAAAGCAATCATTTATTTGGGCCAAACTTGAAATTTTCATAGAGTAACAATTACGTATGTAGTCACAACATTGTGTTTATTATCTTTTTTTCTGCACTTTTTAATTGTAAGAAAGAAGTTAAATCATAAATAAGTAAGAATTTTATATTTTTTTCATTGCAGTTGCACATTAGAAAGTTTGAATGAACTGCTTATAACGCATGGCAAAATTAGCAAGTTGATTTGATAGAAATGACTTAAAAAAAATGTCTGTTTCATTTCTAAAAAAAATTGTCATATGTAATTTATACTCAGTAACGAAAAATATTCTTTTCTAGGTCCCTGTTTACATAAAAAAATGCCTTGGTATTACTACTCTATTAGGTATGCGTAAACTAATTGAAATAAATTATCAGGGATATTATGGTTTCTTTAAAAAAATATATTTCCAATGTACTTATTCTCTCATGTTCTTTATAATACATACTTATGCAATACAAAACAGAAACACTAGATTTTTAACTTATTTTACTTAACCTTTTGGGTTGTTCAATTGCTTATAGAACTAAATTGTCCTTATTTAAATTTTCTTATCTGCAAGTGCGATTATAAAAAAACAAAAAATATCCCCTGGACTTTCTATGTAAAATATACAGTTAAGTATATGAAATTTGTTGTACTTGGTCAGATTAAAAAGTCATCAATATGACGTTCTTTTATAGAAATGGAACATGGAACAAAAACAAAACAAAAAAAAATATTTTTAAGTTATTTCTCATCGGGTCACCTTGATATGTTTTATAAAAATTTTATTTAAACTTTCTAATGTACAACTGCAATGATAAAAAAAAAAAAATGTTTACTTACTTATGATTTAACTTCCTTCTGCCAATATAAGAACTTACACAAGAAAGGCAATAAACACAAATAAATTACACCAAATATTGTCACATCCATTGTCCACACGGGCACGGCCATGAAAATAGTCAATTATTGCCTTAAAAACACGAAAAAATGGACACGGAACCGCAAAAGCACCCTAACATAAACATAACCTCCTGACAGTCCTGGCTAGAATGATGTCACATGTCACCCACCGGGCAAGGGCGTCAAGTCTCTGTTGATGCCGTTGGTTATAAATATGAAGAATAATATTACTTGAAAAGAAACGTTAGTTCTGGTAACTAAGAATGTATCTTAATCAAAATTAACAAAATGATAGGGACTACAAATTCATAATGTGTTATTACAACAAGCTTAATTGATAAATACAAGTTTGTAGGAACTTTGATGTAACATTTAAATAGGATATTATAGGTACAGAGTAAAATTCAGCTAAACAAAATATTTTATTTCTGCCAACTAATATGAAAACAAGATATTTTCTTTGTTCTGATGGCATCATTTTTTGGTAAATATAACCAAAAAAAAATCTTTTTTGTTTTTCTAACTAAAAATAGTTATTTTGGGTAACGTAAACACGAGAACAAATAGAAATTAGTACCAAATACCAAGTCATTTTTAAGAGTGTGGATAACATTGGTTTTGTACTAGACTTAAATTTTTGATTCGAAATTTTAAAAAACTTTTAGGAACCCGTACATCGGGACATTAGGCACATCTATTATAATATTTATGAAATTATACTTTGTTTTGACCATATTTCTTCAATTTGATTCGTACGATTTTAATGACATATAAGTTATGACATCATTCACTGAGAATCCTGTAGATCACTAGATATTCTTTACCTTAACCGTCAACCAGAAAAATCCATATTGGTAATTTTGGCTAGCATTCCAAACGATAAAGGTATATCCGAATGTGATTGATAACTCTCGCTAACAGCTCTTTTTCCCTTTTTTTCTAACATTCAGATTTTTGGGAAAGAATGGGCCATTGACAGAACGCTACCGGGACTATAAATATTTCATATTTTCCCGATCGGTCGGAATTGATGGCCATTGTTGTCAGATAGCCTTTTCTATTCATCTTAAATTGGTGAAAAATGGCGTTTTATCGTTAACGATGCGAGCTTATACAACAGATTCAGATTTGAGTATGTTTTGGTAAAATCGCGTCAGCTCTAGCAGACTTATTTTTACCGCAAAGATATTTAACGGATATGGAATCAAAACTGAGTCATAGTCATATAATGTGTATTATTTAAACAAATCCATACATGGCAAGTAAACACTTTAAAGATAAATAAAAATCCAACCTATCTCAAGTATTCAAGACTCGCACAAAATGTACAACCTTAAAAATAAATACAAATCCTATAAATCTAAGCTAACATTAAAACTTAAAAAACGTTTCAGTATTCGACACAAAACCACACTTTTAGTTGGAGGAGTGAAAAAACTATTAATAGTCCTTTATTTAATTTTTTATTCTAATAATAAATAATTTGAAAGCCCAACTTCGACACGTACACGACCGCTACTTTAATACACCGCATAACTGAATTAACGGACTTTTTCTAGTTTTGTTTCCTAAGAAATCTATTACAATACAGTTTTCTGTATCGTAATACTTAATCTATTACGAAACCGTTTTTGTTTTAAATTTTTTTAAAGGTTAGTATTATAATAATCTTAATCAAATGTTTTATTCTGTTGGCCTACACTCTCCGACACAAGAGCTGCCGTCCGCAAAGTTAGGTTTCGTACTAGAAATAGTACGCCACAATAAAGCTTCTGTAGTTATACCAAGTAATTTGGTGAGTAATAAATTGTTGATTTCGGTATAATAAAAATATTTGAGCCCTAAAAATTTTTATAAACAAAACATAGTTATAAATAGACAGTTATGTTTATCAATAATATATTTTTCCTACGACCACCTATGAATATGAGAAAAAAAGCACGGTTAACTTGGCTCGAAAGCGCCGAAAATTACACGCGTGTTGAAAAAAAAATTTCAACTCTAGACTTGAAATACAAGGCACACTATTTAATTTAAACATATGGTGCCAATGTGACAGACTACCCCTATTTATTAAAAAGAACTAATTTTAGAAAGCAGTAATAATTGTAACGCCATCCGAAATTATAAAAAATGTTAATAATATACTGGAAAATCGATTACAAAAAAAAAACAAATCTCGCTGAAGAGTCATGTATTAAACAACAAATGTTTATCGGTAGACATAGCGTAGAGAATAGAGCTCTAACCTACAGATCGCAAGATCACAGGTTCAAATACCATCAGGAGTATTTGACTTTTTTTTTTATAAAAACATTAAATAATTTATAGAATTAAGTATTTTGAATTGAAATCTTCCTTGTTGGGTGGATTTTTAAAATTTATGTTTAATGCATCTTTCATTAATTAAATTTAAAAAATTTCATTCTGGTTAATCTAGAAGTCAATCCAGGATTAGTTCTTCCTATGATATATATAAAATATGAAAAAATGAAAAAATTAAACTACAAATAAAGGAATAGCCTATTGATAAACTATGAAACCAGATATTAAGTGGAACATAATCCAAAGTATGCTAATTTCAACACTAGTATTCATATTTTTTTCACAAATCAAAGGCTTTTTAACTAATTCTTTGTGAGCGTAGGAAAAATAGCGTACATTAGTTGTGTAGTGATTATTCTAAAACTTGGAGAATTTCCGCACTCAGCTGACGCCTCGTTCTAAATATCTCCTTGTTTGGAAAGTATCACTTTCATCACTTATTATGTAATATACTATAATATAAAACTACCGTAGAGTAGGTAATGATAAACTTGGCAATTATGACAAATATCTAATTCATCTCTTGTTAGTCTTCCTTCAGGTGGCTTATTTATTTCAATTTAACTCTGGTTAGGTGAAATTGCATATTTATTCATAAATAGAAAATAATTCCAAATCGAAATCTTAAATTTGTCGTTCCCAGACGGCATGTGCCATTTAAAGCGGAATCCTCGCTAGGAAAATGTGACTTGTGACCGGCTCGCGGTCGGGTTTGCAGGCCGTAATTCAGGATAAGGCGACGTCAGGTTATTCCCGGCGTCCAATAGGAATTGGCCGTATTATGGCCTCGCGGCCAACTTATACCCATAATTGTCAAGGTAAATCCCCGTATCGGAGCGACCGACCGCCGTGCCACCGACCGCCTAATATAAAATAAATTCAAATACGCTCTAAATCCGAATAAGGCGATTTCGATTCCGAATGCTTCCAGTTCCGGGGCTTATGTTGTTGTAGAGAAATGCCTCTCGCCCGGACAGTTTCTATTTCTCGATAATGCTGAATAAAATAAAGTTTAAGGCATTGGCAATCTTCTAAAAAAGTACTTCCTAAAGAATTAGGATATAATCAGTCGCAGCTCGTTGCCTAGAGCATATAGGGATGGCTACAGAAAATTAAAAAAATAATTGCATTTAATGCAAAAATAGATATAAAATTTTAAAAGAATCAAGACATACACGTAACCGCTCATCCACGATATTTTATAGATTTATTTGCCGTAATGTCGTATACTCATTACTGTACCGTAGTTTAATATTATATTTATTTATGATAAACATACCTCTCTATTTAAAAATGTTTCGTTTATTAAAAATTTTAACTTCAAAATAACATACAGTACAGTACATACAGGGTGATTCCTAAGTTGATACTTCTTTTTAGCTGTGTATAGAAGGCATTAAAATAAACAACATTTTCCTACGACCACCTATGAAAAAGAGAAAAAAAGCACGGTTAACCTGGCTCGAAAGCGCCGAATATCACACGCGTGTTGAAAGAAAATATTTTAACTCTGTGTAAATGGCAATACAAGGCACACTAGCTTCTGTAGTTAAACCAAGTAATTTGGTGAGTAATAAATTGTTGATTTCGGTATAATAAAAATATTTGAGCCCTAAAAATGTTTATAAACAAAACATAGTTATAAATAGACAGTTATGTTTATCATAAATATATTTTTCCTACGACCACCTATGAATATAAGAAAAAAAGCACGGTTAACTTGGCTCGAAAGCGCCGAAAATTACACGCGTGTTGAAAAAAAAATTTCAACTCTAGACTTGAAATATAAGGCACACTATTTAATTTAAACATATGATGTCAATTTGACAGGCCACCCCTATTTATTAAAAAGAATAAATTTTAGAAATCAGTAATTTTAAAGTGTTTTAACTTATTTTTCATGTATTTGTCGAGTGATTTAGAATTAGAGTGTGAAAATACGCCATGTGAAATTATAAAAAATGTTAATAAAAGAAAAAACAAGTCGCGCTGAAGAATATGTCATATATTTAAACAACAAATGTTAATTGGTAGCCATGGAAGCCATAGCGTAAACACTAAAGCTCTAGTCTACAGAACGGGAGGTCACAGGTTCAAATTCCATCAGGAGTATTTGACTTTTTTTTTAAAACATTAAATAATTTATAAAATTATTTTGAATTGAAATCTTCCTTGTTGGATGGACTTTTTAAATTTTGGTTTAATGTATATTTCCTTGAAATTTCAATTCAGGATTAGTTTTTCCTATGATATTTATAAAATATGAAAAAATGAAAAAGTTAAACTACAAATAAAGGAAAAGCCTATTGACAAACTATATGAAACCAGATATTAAGTGGAACATAATCCTAGGTATGCTAATTTCAACTCTAGAGTTGAAATATTTTTTTTCAACTCTAGAGTTGAAATATTTTTTTTTACAAATCAAAGGCTTTTTTAATAATTCTTTGTGGTCGTAGGAAAAATAGTGTACATTACTCGTGTAAAATGGATTATTCTAAAACTTGAAGAATTTCCGCACTCGTCTGACGCCTCGTGCTAAATATCTCCTCGTTTGAAAAATATCACTTTCATCACTTGTTATGTAATATACTAAATAAAAAATTCCTTTTTCAAAAAACGCAAAAATAAGGTACTTACGAATATTCATTTATTACACTATGGATCAAATACGGGTTTGCCTAACTAGCCCGTTGAATAACATTAAGAAAACTTCTGGGTGTAGGGTGAGCCCGCAAGGGAAAGCGTTCTGCGTATAATCTCGAATCAGCAGCCGCACCGTAAATGACCACCATATCTACTAGTTCATTGTTTTCAAATTTTACCATTTTCATGTGTCACCAATTTAAAATTAACTTGCTTCAGAAAAACACACCGCAGCGTATTGCCAAATAACTAACCACCGATCCGTAAATTGCATGGTGAATAGGGAATAAGACAAACAACATAAAGTATAGTAGGCTACGTTTGATGACCAGGCCCGCACTTAGATTTTTTACTTCTGTATCTCGCCTATTTTTAAGTTTTTTGAAAAAAGGTTTTTGAAAATGTTTATTTTAATGCCTTCCATACACAGCTAAAATAGAAGTATCACCTTAGGAATCACCCTGTACCCAAATAAACTATTTATTACTTAGCAAATTATTTGGTGTAACTACAGTAGCCTTATAATAATGTAATATTTCCTCAGACTCTCGCAAATTGAACTTTTCTGTAAATCTCACATTATACTAATACCATTTCTGACAATCTATGATCTAAACTGGACCTAGGCTTAAATTTACCCTTATTGAAAAGATTGTTAGTTAAATAAGTGTGTAGCGTACTGGTAAGCTCTGATTTACAAATTGCTAATCTGATCTCGAGTAACTGGAGTAAAACATCAAAGCCAGATTCGCTTAACAACCGATATAATTTGATAATTAACTTTGTTCACAAAACTACATTGCTAACAGCAAATATATCTACATATACAGGAACGCTTTTCAGTATATAGCTCTGGTATGTTGACAAAATATTACATTAAAAACGTAAAATTGACTGTTCCTATACAGGGTGTTACAAATTCAACATACCAGCATTGAAATCTCGGAAACCATAAGAGTTAGAGAAACGGTTAAATGGGGACAAAGTGGTGCAATTCGGTGCTAATTATAATGCCGCTATCAAAGTTTTCAAATTCTGAATACTTCCGATTTTATTCGAAAAAGAAACGAAATTTTGCAAA
This sequence comes from Polydrusus cervinus, assembly GCA_935413205.1. Taxonomy (NCBI): domain Eukaryota; kingdom Metazoa; phylum Arthropoda; class Insecta; order Coleoptera; family Curculionidae; genus Polydrusus; species Polydrusus cervinus. Next base: position 17,029,338 of record OW284511.1, read on the forward strand.
ATCGTTTTTATTTTTTTCTGAGCTCATTTGACTAGCGATTTAAAAATAAATGACACTTTGTCATTGCCACTTTTTCTCCTCTACAAAACATTACTAAACTAAAGATCCGTCGTTTCGTCTCCAAGCGGCCATTACCAACTTTACTTTTTTAAATACGGACCTGGATTTTTTTTAACCGGTTTTTAAACACTTCTACCCTCAAAATGTAATGGCGATATTACTTTCTCATAATGATGAATTGTCCTTGCTTATTTTTTTAAATTCATATTTTTTACACATCCTGTCAGTCCGGTCCTGGCAACGAATCACAATATTTATTGAAAACTTTATTTTATTTAAAACATTCATACATAAGTAATATAATCTATTTTATAAGAATTTTCTAATAATTTTAAATTTACTAATAATAATTATAAATCCTAATTTTCTAAATGTTCAAAGAGATTGCCGATTTGCTCAATACAACTATCGATTTCTCTTCCAATTTTGGCGACAGCCCTTTAAATCAATCTTCTTCTTATCCTACCAAATGCAACCTGTATGCGTTTTTCCAGTTCTTCCATGGTATCTAAGTCATTTTTATAAATAACATTTTTACACAATTAATATTGTGATTCGTTGCCAGGACCGGACTGACAAAAAGTGTAAAAAATATGAATTTCAAAAATAAGCAAGGACAATTATTCATCATTATGAGAAAGTAATATCGCCATTACATTTTAAGGGTAGAAGGGTTTAAAAGTCGGTTTAAAAAAAATTAGGTCCGTATTTAAAAAAGTAAAGTTGGTGATGGCTGCTCGGAGACAAAACGAGGAATCTTTAGTTTAATAACGTCATTTTATAGAGGAGAAAAAGTGGCAATGACAAAGTGTCATTTATTTTTAAATAGCTAGTCAAATGAGCTCAGGAAAAAATGAAAACGATTTTGCAAAATTTCGATTTTTTTCGAATAAAATCGGAAGTAATCGGAATTTGAAAACTTTTAAAGCGGCATTATAATCAGCACTGAATTTCACAACTTTGCCCCAATTAACCGTTTCTCTAAGTCCTATCATCGTTTCCAAGATTCCAATGCTGGTATGTCGAATTTGTAACATCCTGTATGTATAATATTACAGGAGAATTTTAGATTTTTCCTGTGATACTATGTAATAAAATTATTATTGGGCAGTGTGCTTAACATCAGAACAGCGGTTTCTTTGCTTACCCAGTAATACTATATCAATATTTATTTTGACAAAGACTTTACTTACCTTCCAAGACATTTAAATAAACTACCAGACCTATTCGCTCCATTAAATATGTTTTTCTTCTCCCACATGGATATTTGCTGTTTCCTTTACACTAAAGTGATTGGAAAAGTAGGCTATTTCGGTTAACTGAACGGATGTTTTCATATCCATCCTAGTTGGGATATGAAACTAACCAATCACAGTGGTCAAATACACCGAAACCAAATTTTCTGGTTGTTATTTTTACAAGTCGTTTGCTGGCATTTAACAAAAGTGAGGTTAACAACAAGTTGCAAATTTGTAAGTTTTTATATTTAAATCAATAGTATATTACATAACAAGTGATGAAAGTGATACTTTTCAAACGAGGAGATATTTAGCACGAGGCGTCAGCCGAGTGCGAAAATTCTCCGAGTTTTAGAATAATCACTTTCACACGAGTAATGTACACTATTTTTCCTACGACCACAAAGAATTATTAAAAAAACCTTTGATTTATGAAAAAAATATTTCAACTCTAGAGCTGAAAAAAAATATTTCAACTCTAGAGTGGAAATACAAGGCACACTATTTAATTTAAACATATGATGCCAATTTAATAGATCGAAAGGTCACAGGTTCAAATTCCATCAGGAGTAGTTGACTTTTTTTATAAAAACATTAAATAAATCATAAAATTATTTTGAATTGAAATCTTCCTTCTTGAATGATTTTTTTTATTTAATCAAGGAAAGATGCATTAAAAATAAATTAAAAAAATTCACCCAACAAGGAACATTTCAATTCAAAATAATTCTATATATTATTTAATGTTTTCATAAAAAAAAGTTAAGTGCTCCTGATGGGATTTGAACCTGTGATCTTTCGATTCGTAGGTCATGGCTCTAGTCTCTAGGCTATGGCGACCCATAAACATTTTCTGCTTAAGTTTAATATATGACATTTTCTTCAGCGGGGCTTGTTTTGACTGGTAATAAATTTTGCAGTATATTCTTACCATTTTTATAATTTCAGATGGCGTATTTTCACACTCTAATTCTAATTCACTCGACAAATACGTGATAAATAAACGAAACTGCTTTCTAAAATTTGTTCTTTTTAATAAATAGGTCTGTCAAATTGGCATCATATGTTTAAATTAAATAGTGCGCCTTGTATTTCCACTCTAGAATTGAAATATTTTCTTTTAACACGCGTGTGATATTCGGCGCTTTCGAGCCGTGCTTTTTTTCTCATTTTCATAGGTGGTCGTAGGAAAACGCTTTAACCGATGCATACACCAATTTTTCCCAAAGAGGGCACGAAATGGTGCGAAAATTGAAGATATAAAACCAAAATATATTTTTACCAAACTATTCGTAAGTTTTTTCTGGCCGAACTAAAGATTTGTGCGAAAATGCCTTTTCTCTTTTCAAAAATCTCCAGTTTTCCACTCATCCACTTGCCTTAGTTGGATTTTGCCATTAAAATATTTGTCAACCGCGATTTTTTCTGATATACATATTTTGAATGAGGATCCAACCCCAATCGACCTTAAAACTTTTGTTATACGCAACAGATATAGAAAAATATCTGCAAACCTTAGTGGCGGATCGCGGTCTTAAAAAATGGTGAAGTTCTAGGTATAGTGCGGGTATTTAAACAAACATTGACTAAAAACCCGTGTAACAAAACATCTCTCGTATCCTCATCTGTCCAACGATTGAATGGAGTTTCCAACAAATTACAAACTATGTCATTAATTGGGTTCATTTTTAAAACACACAATTAAGTAGGTACGTACACTACTGAATTTACTGAAAAATAAAAACAAAACTTTTTAATCACACAGTAAATCACGTAAAAACGATATATAAACCGTAAGTTCCGCGAAGCCTTAAAATAAATACCTTAAGGTTAGGCGAACCAATGCTAAAACAATGTTGCATACGACTGATCTATTTTTAAATTGCCCTTCATCATAATTTAAATTGTTACATGCTGTTTGCGTGACTGACGTTACGTAACCATAGCAACGGGGAATATCAAAGCCATGTTGAGCGTTTTCACTTCAATTGAGCTAACGGACACGGTCGGCTGGGGCGCGCCAAAATGCACGTGTGTTTATTGAATTGTCCATCGGAGTTAACCGTGGCCCTATTAGGCATAGCTACATTTGGATTAAATTAATATTATTAATTTGAACATAATTATTTTTTATTGGGCTAAAATGGTAGCAGTATTGGTACATTCATTTTGGTATATATGAAATTCATTTTAAACAAATGTCCCATAGAACACTCTGGCACCAAGACGAAGAAATAAAATATTCCTAAACTTGACAACAGGGCTAGTGCCACCCAGACGACCCCCCGACCTAACCAGAAGGGTCATTAGGTATTCAAGAAACGTCCCGTCTGTACATCCCCATGTCGCAAGTTGCAGCTATGCAGCTGCGACAGCGGCGGCGGCCCGGTTTCCGACTAATGACGCAACACAATTCCTGTACAAATTGCCCGAATTACATTACTAATGATCGATATTGTGGCTTGTATCGGTTAAAAAACTGTAACTTTATAAAAGACAGCGGAAAGAAAGGACAGAGAAAGAGGGAGGGAGTGAAAGAAGAAGGAAGAAAAATATTGTATTTTACGGATCATTGTATATTAAATGGGGGCAATGATAGTAGGAATGAAATTCGGCATAGAAAAAATAAAAGTCTGACATGTTTCGTTTACTTATAATATTAATAACTTTACTTATAATAACAGTAATAAAGATAGAAAGAATTTTTTTTAGCGGCAGGCGGACGAAGTAGTGCATCTATCTTTTGCATAAGTACACAGGGACGCCAAAGGTAATGTGTTCCCTGAGGCACCGGTAGACAATGACAGGTTGTTTCGTCCTTGTTGGGACTCATCGGAAAGCCAAAACCTGTAAGCAATTCCCCATACAGCGAAAATATGTTTTTAAGATATTTATAATGAAAACTTAGTATCGCCATCTGTAGGAATCAACTCAATGTAAAACATATCCATGAGACGTGAAAACATAAAACTAACAATAAACCAAGTACGTTAGGCCAACACATCCAGTATAGGAAACGTTATTGCATATCTCTACACTTTGTTCAAGGGTTTATATGGATCGCGCTGTAGTTAGTAGCCCACTGGGGTGCCGTACTATCCGTAATACAATGCCGTGTTTAAAAAATAAAGTAGTAGAGTCTAGTGTCCGTTTAAGTAAAATATAGAAAGAAAATACTATACGGACGCTAAACTCTACTAGTTTAATAATAATTGGGGAGAAATAATACTCTAAGTCAACCTTCACTAGGATATATTTCAAGGAAAATTATTTATTTCACTGTCTACAGGTTTCGAACATATAAACGTTCATCTTCCGGAGAAGCATAATTCATATTGAAAAAGTTGTTAGGAAATTGTCAGTGACATCCTCATAGAGCTTTTAAGGAAATTAATTGAATAAAAAAAAGTGTTGAAAAACTTCCATAGGAGTAGGAGAGAAAAACATACTACCAAGTTATATACACTGTGGCTCAAATTAAAGGAGTACACTTTTTAATTTTGAATATTTTTCTAGATTTTGCACTGATTTAATTTATTTTTGAAGTGATGATGAACTGAAATCGTCTTAGTAAAATGTGCAATTTTTATCAAAATAGTTTGAACAGGGCCGGATTGACAGGTTTTTTTCAACAAACGTGCACTTATGCTCGTTGCAAACGAAAACTGATTTATTCATAATTCAGAAAATACGTTTTTTTGGTAGATTAACTATCGAAACTTCTTCAGTATAAGTCTCACTCTGAAAGATTCTTAAATTCAAGAAATACAATTTATTTTGTTCAATATTAATAATAAATTTAATAATATTAACAATTACTGATATCAAGACTAACTATCACCTAAAATCGAAAGTAGTATAAATATTTATAGGATAACATTATGAATATGACCACCATGATTTTCTATCACGGATTGCAGTCGCCTTCGCCATAGGTCAATAGCTGTATTCATTATGTCCTGGTTAAAATTATTCGAACAGAACTGTAACTTTTCCATTAGCTCTTCGATGGTGTTAAACCTTTGACTATTGTGAACATTTGCCTCGAAAATTCCCCATATGGAATAGTCAACAGGGTTAACGTCTGGACTATTGGGTGGCCACATCTCCGGTTCAATATAATCAGGGCATTGCTCAAACAAAAACATTTGTATTGTACTCCGAGAATATGAGAAGGAGCACCGTCTTGTTGGAATACGTAATCGTCGCAAATTGCTTCAATTTCAGGAAGAAAGTAAAAGTTGTTGTTGATACGCGTCCGAGTTGAGTTTTACTCCAGCATCTACAACAATGAGACTTGACTTCCCCAATTTGGAAACTGCCACCGCGAACATTACGCCAGGTGAAAAGTGACTTCTCTCGATTAAAAGATTTTCCAATGGGATTTCCCTCATTACTCGCACATTTGCGTATACCCGATTATTTTGTGTAAGTATTCTTTGGCGGCCTCAAGTAAACATCTTCTCATCTGAAAACCATATCTTTGCGATATTTTGCCGAGAACGGAATCTTAGTAGTAATAGATTACATCTTTCTAATCGTTTCTCCTATAATATTTCTTACCATGGTAATATTTCCTTGAGTTCTTGAAGTTTTTTTTCTTCCCCTTCCAAATTTTATTTTTATCGATCCATTATTTTCTGTAAGATGTCTTAAAAACTTGCCAACTGTTCCAACATACCAATTTTTTTCAGGAAACTTCTTTACAATTTTTCTTGCGCCGTAATTATGTGTTTGTCGAAAATATTTGATAAGAATTCGATCCTCTTCACTTAAAACTGCCATTGTGTACGGATTAGCTGTCATGAAGCGCACAAAACGTCAAAAATAACATTGTTTATTATTTTAATAATAGTCATGGAAACTTTGATTTTTAATAACGGTCATGGATGCTGCTATCATGGTTCAAACGACTTTAAATTTCCAAAATGATATCCGGAATGTTTTAATACATCAATGAACAAAATAAATTGTATTTCTTGAATTTAAGAATCTCTCAAAGTGAGACTTATACTGAAGAAGTTTTGATAGTTAATCTACCAAAAAAACGTATTTTCTGAATTATGAATAAATCAGTTTTCGTTTGCAACGAGCATAAGTGCACGTTTGTTGAAAAAAACCTGTCAATCCGGCCCTGTACAAAATATTTTGATAAAAATTGCACATTTTACTAAGACGATTTCAGTTCATCATCACATAAATAAATTAAATCAGTGCAAAATCTAGAAAAATATTCACAATTAAAAAGTGTACTCCTTTAATTTGAGCGACAGTGTAGATATAAAGTTGGGATAACGGTTGATAATTTTAAAAAATTGAAAGTGACGAGGTGAGAAAAGTTATATAGAAATGATACTGAAAAATGAACACGACTTTAGTGGTGAAGTATATTATTGAAGAAAAATTCTTGTTAAACGGTGTAAGAAGAAAAATTACATGTGGTTATAGGGCAGATGTACTATATGTACACATGATACATGACGTTGTAAGACGTCTCAGAGTACTGTTCACAGTGGTTATATGAATTGTATTTCTGAGGGTACATATATGGTATGACAAACCAGTTGTGAAGGTTAGGAAAACTTTTTATAAAAACACATTCAAAGTATACCAAACCCTCCGACAAACTTTTAACAAAAAGTAAAATATTAATAGAAACAAATATGTTATGATTTATTTAGTATTTGCATACATCTATTCGACAAACTAAGGAAGAGCCACAAATAGCTTTTGAAACTTTTTTACGGTGCTCTATATCAGCACGTAAAATACTTTTCTAGCATTTTAGTACTTCAAGAATATATTTTCCTGAAATTCCATTTTCTTATCCTGCCCTTTTATTCCTCTAAAGATTTTAAAGTAGTTTCGAGACTGTAACTCTCTAAACTTTATTTCAAATGTTGCCCCACCGGCAGTTGCGTACATGTCCCGCAGGACAACACTTGCGGAGCTCTGCGGTACCCCAGACATTAAACATTCAATTCAATTTTGAGTGACTTTCAATTTCGTTTCACTCATTTTAGGACGCAGAAAATTGCTGCTTTTTACCCTTCAATAATACATTGTTTTATGGGGAGTAAAAATAATCCTTTTTATTACCTCGAAGTCCTGTTATGTTTATATAGTTTTACTTTCCACCCGAGTGGAAAGTAGAAGTCAAAAAACGTCAACGTTCCACCTTTCAAAGATAGATGAAAATAAATGTCATTATTACATGCATGGTTGTAAATAAAATAATAAACATAATACTCATCACGCAAGTTCGACTTGAGTACACTTTACCATAGTCTATTTCAGAAAGGTGTAGAGTAATATATAATAAAAGGTCATTAGGTATGCAAAGTGACTACAGCGTGACCCAACAAATATTTAAGTCACTTTCATAATTTGGCATTGATTTTATTGCCAAATTCTTTATTTTCATCAAGTGCAGCCCGCACCCGGGTTTGGGTCAATTTATGGGTTTTGCCTATTGTTATCCATTCACAAACACTGAAAATGGTGTGACAAAGGCGTGCATTATGTATATAGTATTAGGTAGGTACACTTATTTTTTATTAAACATTATAAAAAAAATACAAAATACAAAAAATACTTTATACAGAAATTAACTTATAAAAAATCATGATATTCTTCGTCATCATAGGAACTGCCATCTCCTCTTGACGATATAATTAACGGGTCGACGGTCCGATCGATCAGGTGGTCAAGATACCACATTTTCTCCTCTTCTTTAATGACATGATGGACTACTTTTCGCCAGTTCTCTAGTGTCACTTCCTTAATGGCTTAATCAAACAGTAGCTTAACGTCTTTCATTTTAAATGTCGTATTGTATCTTGCTACAAATCCTTTCACTTGCGCCCATATTCTATAGGATTTAGTTCGCAACGATATGGCGGTGTGCGCAGCACAGTTATACTATGTTTTTTAGCTATATATTAGACGGCATATTTCATAAAACGAATTTTGCTATAGCTAATAGTTCCTTCTTTATCAAATTATATTCAAATTCAATACCTGTTTTAAACGTAGAATGTAACTTTATAATCTACTACCTAACTAATTCCTACAGAATATTTCGATTTTGACCCTTCAGGCCAGAAAACATACCTTTCCTAATCCTCTTACGCAATTACTTGAAATTTTTATGTCACAAACAATACTATTTTATCTTAATACCCGTTAACCCAATTTTCTAAAATTTTTGGTTAGTTATCATAAATAATTTTTTACACAAAATTTACCGGCGCCCATGGCCGACACCTAAATTGAGCCGAACTGGACGGAATTTACCATTTTATTACTCTATACCTTTCTGAAATAGACTATATACTTTTTTATTTTGAATTATAGAAGAAAAAGTTAAATATAGAAAACAAGTCCATCTAGGGACACACTTTATTATTTACGGATAACATATTTGTTATTGTTTTTCAACTAAAATCCCTCAAATCGTTTTATCGATTATTTTTTTATTGTTCCAACAAAATACTCTTTTCATTTAAACCTATGCAAAAAAAAGATTACTTTCAACACTTTCAGCACAATTCGAAGGAACAATTTTATTTCAAAGCCCTGTCATTTATTTTTTTACATCAAGGTTTGAACGAGAACCGCTTTTAAAAAAGGAAATAGGCAGATTTTGTTATGATAGCTTTTACGTTATATTGAATTCGGCGGATTAGGAGTAGTTACGTGAGTATGACGCCGTTTTAAGTTACGAGTTTGTGATTTGAATATACGAGGGAACAGTGGTGGCTCGCGGTCTTAAAAAATGGTGAAGTGGTAGGTATAGTGCGGGTACTTAAAAATAAACATTGACTGAAAACCCGTGTAACAAAACGTCCCTTATGCTCATCTGTCCAACGACTGAATGGAGTTTCCAACAAATTACAAACTATGTCATTAATTAAGTTAATTTTTAAAACACACAACTAAGTACGTACGTACACTATTGAATTAACTGAAAAATAAAAACACAACTTTTTAATCACACAGTAAATCACGTAAAAACGATATATTAATCTATAAGTTTCGCAAGCCTCAAAATAAATACCTTAAGGTTAGGCAAACCAATGCTAAAACAGTGGTGCATACGACTGATCTATTTTTAAATTGCCCTTCATCATATTGCAAATTACATGCTGTTTTTGTGACTGATATTACGCAACCATAGGGACCATATCAAAGCCTTGTTGGACGTTGGTTCTTCATTTCCTTTGAGCTAAAGGACACGGTCGCTGGGGCGCGCCAAAATGCACGAGTGTTTATAATTATTGTCCATCGGAGTTAACCGTGGCCCTATTATGCATAGCTATATTCAGATTAAATTAGTATTATTAATTCGAACATCATTATTTTTTAAGGGCTAAAATGGTAGCTGTATTGGTACATTAATATTTAATATTGTCGAAAAACTTTCCTCCTGGTTTTATTTTTTTTTTGTTTGGTAAAGAGTCCCTTCACCTACTTCACCTGATGAGCCGCCACTGCGAGGGAACAAGAAACGCTTTCTTCTGACCAGGGAAACAAAGAACTTTCTTGGTGATTTTATTTTTTTCTTATCAATGATTTTTTTCGACTCCCACCTGGATATTTACTGTTTCCTTAAACTAAAGTGATTGGATAAGGGGGCTATTCGGTTAACTAAACGAATATCATTTCATATCCATCCTAGTTAGGACATAAAACTGACCAACCACAGCGGTCAATTACAAAGAAACCAAATTTAAGATATAAAACCAAAATATAGCTTATAGAAGTTTTTTCTGACCGAACCAAAGATTTGTGCACAAATGCACTTTCTCTTTTCAAATACAGTTTTCCACTGATTTTTTTTTGGTTTATAAAATATTATATACAGGGTGATTTCTAAGTTGATACTTCTTTTTTAGCTGTGTATAGAAGGCATTAAAATAAACAACTTTTTCAAATGCCTTTTTTCAGTGATACTTTTTTTACTGGGTGTAGAAATTATTAAAATAATCATAAGCAAAATATGAACTTTTATAAAATTATAAAACTCCTATGCATCACTGATGAAATATTTTCATTTTTATTTCTTTTCTGAAGAATCACGCCGTATACCGGTCAGTTAATTGTCAACTAGTCGCGTGGTGTTTATATTATAGACGTATTTTTTTACTTTAAATTGTTAAAACCTAAAAATGTAACATTATGGAAGTAATAGACCAGTGGATAATATGTTGTGTTATTTACTTATTAACAAACCAAAAAGTCTGCCATCAACTTTAAGTACTGTGCACTATACTAGGTATTATGCACAGTATCTCTCTATTTCTTTAAAAGCGAAAAAGTAAAGAACTACGAGCTATAAAGGGCACACGGCCGAATTGTATCGAGAGAAAAAAGTGATTGATCGGTTTAAGGATGTCAGGCATTGACACAGGAACCATTTAGTTTTTGGGGTCGAAAACAATAAGTGGGTTATTTGTTTTTGTAAGCAGGTTTTTGGTGTAGTGTATAAAGCTGTGTCAGTCGCTTTTCCGGAGCGGCAGAATAAAATTTGAAACATATATTTTTTACCCTACGTAAACCTACAGTGTGGTCGATTAAGTGTGCAATAAATGGGACATTTTTTATTAGTTGCACAACCAAAATTTAAATAGCACCAAGTGTACGTCCGATAACAATATCAGGAACAATTAGAATGGCTTCAAGTCAAACAACATACAGGGTAGGTCAAGAAGTAAAAAAACCGTTAAATAAAAAGATCAAGCTTTTTTTAAAAAAAGTAGTTTAAAATTAAAATTATGTCCAAATTCAAAATATTTTTTTAAAAACTTTAAATTATCCCCACTATTACTAACTTTCTTATTATAACAGATACACCGTTGGTTAAATTAGTAAAGAGTTATGGTTTCCTGTGCTAATGATTATATCGATGTCAAAAAAACAATTGCTAGAAAGTGCTAGTTCTGTTATAACTGTTTAATACAGAGTAAAATTCTAAGCAAAATTAGTTTCTTCCACATATCACTAACCTCAATAATAATGGAGATATTCAACGACGAGAAAGCAAAGATATACCCCGCTTTCCCCTTTATCAAAACAAACCAACAAAAACTAAAACTTATGCTACCACTTAGTGAATAAAACCATATGGAAATTGTAAGTAAATTTTTACGAGCGTATAATACGCTGTTGCCAATTGATTAAAAAATTTTCCTATTGTGGGTTTTATTTGGGCCAAAAAGGTATATTCTTTTTTTCATCGGTGAATTGAACCAGTGGTGGAACTGATGAACTTATGATTGACACCTGGTGGATTGACGTCATCAACCGGTTGGTTAATTATTTTTCCTACGACCACCTATGAAAATGAGAAAAAAAGCACGGTTAACTTGGCTCGAAAGCGCCGAATATCACACGCGTGTTGAAAGAAAATATTTCAACTCTAGAGTGAAAATACAAGGCACACTATTTAATTTAGGCATATGATGCCAATTTGACAGACCACACCTATTTAATAAAAAGAACAAATTTTAGAAAGCAGTTTAGTTTATTTATCACGTATTTGTCGAGTGATTCAGAATTAGAGTGTGAAAATACGCCATCTAAAATTATAAAAAAGTTAAGAATATACTGGAAAATTTATTACCAGTCAAAACAAGCCCCGCTGAAGAAAATGTCATATATTAAACTTAAGCAGAAAATGTTTATGGGTCGTCATAGCCTAGACACTAGAGCCATGACCTACGAATCGAAAGATCACAGGTTCAAATCCCATCAGGAGCACTTTTTTTTATGAAAAATTAAATAATTTATAGAATTATTTTGAATTGAACTCTTTCTTGTTGGGTGCATTTTTTAAATTTATTTTTAATGCATCTTTCCTTGATTAAATAAAAAAAATCATTCAAGAAGGAAGATTTCAATTCAAAATAATTTTATAATTAATTTAATGTTTTTATAAAAAAAAGTCAAGTACTCCTGATGGAATTTGAACCTGTGACCTTTCGATCTATTAAATTGGCATCATATGTTTAAATTAAATAGTGTGCCTATTTTTTTTCAGCTCTAGAGTTGAAATATTTTTTTCACAAATCAAAGGTTTTTTTAATAATTCTTTGTGGTCGTAGGAAAAATAGTGTACATTACTCGTGTGAAAGTGATTATTCTAAAACTCGGAGAATTTTCGCACTCGGCTGACGCCTCGTGCTAAATATCTCCTCGTTTGAAAAGTATCACTTTCATCACTTGTTATGTAATATACTATTACGATCTCTCTCTCTCGTTAACGTTGATTGAAATCACCAGCAATCCACCATGAATAAAAGAATATACCTAATTAAACACATTGTTGGACTGCCTAAAACATATTCTAACCTCAAACTAGTCGAACTACTAATAACAAACATTTCGAGAAAATTTCTCACCGAGTGGCAGCTAAGAGTGATTCTTGGACTGCCACCGAAGGTGGTATTCTTGTATTCCTAATAATTTACCACATTTTCATGAAGTACCTATTTACATAAATTGACCTGAATCCACGTAACGAATTAAGAATTACATCAACACAGGTATTGAATTCGATTATTCAAAGTCTAGTTGGCATATTTTGTAATTGTATCTGTATCGAGATTTAAATTAAAATCAGAACAGAATCGAACTTGGAACGTGATTGTCAGTTTCACATAACTTAACCTAACTTTTGAGCTGAACTACTGTAGAAATTAATTATAAAATAGATTTCTTGTCAAAACGATTTGAGTATACCCCATAGTCACCTATTATTCATGAACTCGAAAAGTAAATATATATTTTAAAATACAGTGAATTAGCGTTACGATGACATTTTAAAACTGCCTTTAACATACAGTCATAAAAAATTTATTTTTCGGATTATTCCACACTAGCGCATAGTTGGCAAAATGACAATCGTGCAGAACTTGGCAACATTTGCCTCCTAGCGGTAGTAAGTTCAAATACGGAAATTAAAAATGACCATTTTGAGAAGATTAGATTATTTCTTTCTAGCTTTCTCAAATAAAAAGTGGTGATAGTTTAGTGTTTTTGGAAGTTTTGTGGGTTAATTATAAAAACAAACATTATGGTGAGACAGTGTCAGGTTTGCAAAATAACCGATTCAGTGCCTGGATTTCATAGTAGTCTACACATGCTATCGCCCTCTTATAAACAGTGAGTTGTAGGCTCGGCGCAAAAGTAATTTTATGAATGAAATGCAGGGTCTTTTTTCGCTTTCTCGTCCTTGGAGATATTCACATTTAAACGCATTTACATTGAAAATCGCTAATTCAATTTTTTTGACATCACCATTATCATCAGCACATAAACTACAACTCTTCACTAATCCGACCAACGTCGTATCTATTATAATAATGGCTAACTCCTTAGGTGTTCTAGAGAACCACTAGTTCTAGTGGCGCATTAATATTGCGGGCCAGTGTATTTTTTTGATCCTTGATAGAATAAAATACTGGATACCACTGCATAAATACTAATATAATACTGGAGTAATATACCAGACCGAACTTTATATTGCCTAAATCACCAAACAAGGTCAACTAATTCACCTAACTTTATTAATAGTAGTAAATTTGACTATTATATCAACGAGATTTCGAGGGGAGGTTTTAAAACTCCCATTGAGCCTTAGTAGGGGAGCATTGATAAATAGCTGTTACCGAAGTAATAATATAAATCGTAGAACTATGACAGCTATTTTGAAACAGCAACGAAAATATTATTTATATATTTTCAGAGAACTTAAGATGTATTGTACGTATTCCGTTTGCAATTTAATTTTTTATTTTTGTTTTTACTATAACTAGTGGCGTCGATGTCGGAAATGTAATAAATTGTAATAGTATAATTAATATAATATTATGAAATGCTTCCCCTCTTCCCCCATCCTGGGCAAGGGCGTAGTAAGAGCTAGTTTGAATTTAGAATTGTCTCAATTTTAGGGGCGCATCTCTCATTTAACATTGGTGGTTTGCAGATTGCCGCGGAACAATTGCGGATCAACCAATGAGATTTCAGCGTGATTTTGGTCACAGAGCATGTCGATTATCGGGTATAAGCCAGGCTTTATTTTTTTTTTTTCATTCGATATGATCGTCAATTTAGCACCGAGGCGTATTAGAAGAATCGTCGATCAATATTATCGATGGCATTAAACAAAGTTTAGGGTTCTAGTGCGCGACTCCATGTGCGTTAGCTTCGTATAATTTTATTTCGGTAAAAATGCAGTAAATCTATGAATTTACGTAGACTTGTTCAAAATAAGCGGATATCCCACGTTCCCCTGCAATAACGAGATTTCGAGAGAAAGTTTAAAACTCCCATCGCGCTTAGTAAATCCTCTCCTTTCACAGTAAACTGCACTTCTGACAAAAGCTCGTTAGCTTTACTAGCCATAAAGTTTATATTTGACCGGCCCTTTCAAAATGTTAAATTTATTTTTGTGTTTTACACTTACAACGACTTGTAAATTTTAGAAATAAATGATCTTATCAAAAAATGTATTATGCTTTTAATAACAATAATAAAGATATTTATTTGTGCCCAAAAACAAAGACAATAAGTATTTTTATTAGTAATTATTCAGTCTTCCAATCCGACCCTAAGAAAATGTTTTTTTTTTAATGATTTTTTAATGTAGAATAATTTAATTGTTTTATATTAGGTTAAATATTATTTTTCCTACGACCACCTATGAAAATGAGAAAAAAAACACGGTTAAATTGGCTAGAAAAATAATATTTCAACACTAATGTTAAAATATCAAGGCACGCTATTTAATTTAAACATATGGTGCCAATTTGACAGAAAACCCATATTTATTAAAAAGAACAAATTTTAGAAAGCAGTAATTGTAAAGTATTTAACTTATTTATCATGTATTTGTCGAGTGATTTAGAATTAGAGTGTGAAAATAGGCCATCTAAAATTATAAAAAATATTAATAATACACTGGAAAATCTATTACCAGAAAAAATAAATTGTGCTGAAGAGAGTGTCATGTATAAAGCAACAAATCTTTATCGTTAGTGATCGCGTCGAGAATAGAGCCTAGCCTGCAGATCGCAAGATCACAGGTTGAAATCCCACCAGGAGTATTTGACTTTTTTTTTTATAAAAACATTAAATAATTTATAGAATTATTTTCAATTGATATCTTCCTTGTTGGGTGGATTTTTTAAATTTATGTTTAATACATCTTTCCTTAATTAAATTTAAAATTTTTCTTTCTGGTTAATCTAGAAGTCAATCCAGGATTAGTTCTTCCTATGATATATAAAATATGAAATAATGAAAAAGTTAAACTACAAATAAAGAAAAAGCCTATTGGCAAACTATAGAACCAGATATTAAATTAAACATAAGCCTAAGTATGCTAATTTCAACACTAGTGTTGAAATATTTTTTCACAAAACAAAAGCTTTTTTAATAATTCTTTGTGGTCGTAGGAAAAATAGTGTATATTACCCGTGTGAAAGTGATTATTTTAAAACTCAGAGAATTTCCGCACTCGGCTCACGCCTCGTGCTTAGAAATTAAATTAATTAAAACTGTAGTGCGGTATACAAACTTTAAACTCTTAGCTCTCCGTGGAGGTTTTAGGACACTAGTTCATGTGTTACATAATATTATCAAAAAAAGACTGATCTTTTATATACTTTTTCATTCTTATTTCATTATTCATGAGTCCTAATAAAATTCCGTACACAATGCACGCATAAAGATAAACACGGAGATAAACAAAAGCGAAAATACGTCACTTACCGAAATTTTATGGGTCCCGAAGTACAAAAACAAGATATTGTTCTGCGCGATACTTAAAAGGCAATTTTTCGACGCCTCGAAATTTAACATTTCCGATCAACTGTTGCGAGTTATCCAATTTTGAATATTGGCTTTTATTCGAGATGCCAATATATATACAAGGCAAAGCGTTCGATGTTATCTGCATACACGGGCGCTGAAATTGGTATCTTGGGAGGGCGGCGGAAATTGCTCAGTGGCGTACATCGTAAACATGGTAAAAAAGTGTCATACACTGAGAAAACTAATCTATTTGTTGAAAAACATACGCTTCACTCTATTCTATCTATCTATCACACCAGTTTCAGTATTTGTGAATGGATAACAATAGGCAAAACCCATAAATTGATATTTTGTAAGAAAAAAAGACACAAAGTCTCGGCCTCAAAATTTTTCAATCCTTTTATTAAGGTTACATGTTTCGCCCTAAACTGGCATCATCAGACCTAAATAAGTAAATACAATAATTATAAATTGCACGGAAAAATTAGATAAAAAACAAATTACCTTACAAACATTTAAAAATTTAAAACTTGTTTTTAAAACTAACACATGTACATTACAACAGAAATAAAACGATACTAACCCAAACGTAGGACGAAGCCAGTTGGTTGCCTATTCTAACTTAAGATACCCAAAGTCAAAGTTCAACTTAAAGGTCGCGTCAAAAATAAATGAAAACAAAACAAACAGCTATTCCCTTTTGAGGTTATTAAAAATCAGATGGGGCTAGAAATTAAAAACATCATTCACGCAGGCAAGTACTGGACTTTTCTTTGCCTTAGTAATTTCCATTTTTTCGAGCAAATCAAGTTTTTTACCTTTCGTACATTGGTGTAATAAAGTTACGTTTTCAGGTGTGGAAAAACTGTGTCCCGATGTTAGCAAATGAGTGGCAAAAGCTGATTTTGTTTCTGTTATGTCAGCGTCTTTATATTTATTAAAGAGGCTAAGATGTTCGCGCACTCTAGTGGATATTTTCCTTCCTGACTGGCCAACGTACACAGCGGGACAATCATCACAAAACAACGAATATACTCCTGAACTAGATAACTGGTCTATTCTATCCTTTGTTTTTACTAAGTGTTTTTTAACGGTGTAAACCCATAAATTGACCCAAACCCGGGTGGTACTACCTGCACTTGATGAAAATAAAGAATTTTGCAATGAAATCAACGCCAAATTATGAAAGTGGCTTAAATATTCGTTGGGTCACTCTGTAGTCCCATTGCATACCTAATGAGGTTTTATTACTCTAGACCTTTGTGAAACTTCTATGTTAATTAGAAATATAACTTTACCAAAAAAAAGGTCTAGATTGAAACGCACAAACTGTAAAGTAACAAAGATTTAATAAAACATTAATACTTAAACTCAAATATACTGTGTTCAATACTTTTTGTTTTTTATCTCATTATAAAGGTAGTAAAAATATTCGTTATCTATTCCGCTAATTCGCATTATCTTCTTTTCTAGGTAATAACTTATAGTGAGCCGTCTATTTGGATTATCCTGTATAGAAAAGTAAAACACATGACAAAGGTAATTGATCTGAATTATGTTAACCGTTAGTTGTAAGTAAAGTGTAGATTTTTGAAGTAAAATCGCAATCTAAACTCATTTTATGAATGTTAACTCAATTAAGCCATCTCGACAGCCATCCCCTGCATTTAGGATATTCAACTGAAGATTTACAGAGAAATGTCCCTTACGCGAAGAACAATTCTATACGAATCTCTTATTTGTGATATGTATCGCACGTCAAGATGAATATACCGCGTGACACAAGAAAGTTTTTCGTAACTCAATTTTTTCCGTAATTTTAAAAGTAAATATTTAAAAAGCTTAAAGTTAATAATATGTCTGTAAATTTTCATTTTTCGGCCAATTCAAAGCTTCAAACCCACTTCCGGTTGAACCGGAAGTAAAGTTAACTTTTAAATTTTAAATGGAAACACCTCATTTTTATTCGATAATAAATTATATTCTATAGAAAATTCTTTTTTCAATTACAGATCACACTTTGTCATTTGTTTCAAAAATGGTCGCTTATATCAATTTTCCATTGTTGTCTAAAATGTCCATAACTTTAATAAGACAAGGTAAGTGGTAAAGAGTAGGCCATGGAAACGTTAAAATAGTTCATTTTAACCTGCTTTATAATAAAAAATTGACTTCTTTGAAAAACATGTATCCGTTAGTGCTATTTTATTTACATCCTTTTTTTTTTAAACGAAGCGGAGTTTCTCGATTTTTTTAAAGGCAACTCATCTTTGTTTTACTATAATAAAATTCTTCATTAAATTTTTTTTCTAACGGTGTATCACAGGTTAATAATTATTTGTTAGGTAATAGTAGAAATTAACAAGAAATATGATAAACGTAATTTCTAGACCCGTATAAGAATGAGAAGTTATGTCAAGTATGCTGTGGAAAACAATTCATTTATTTCAATCTTCGTAATTTTATTTAATACCATTTCCATTTGTCATTTTGGTATAATATAAGCAACGCACAAAACTTCTTAAAGCTTATATGTGTCTAGAAATAACGTTTCTCCACGACCATTATTGAATGCAATAGTTGCAAAATCATTTTTGATAATGGAATGTAAAAATTCTCGTTCTTGAGTTGGAATATTTATTCTGAAACACTTGCTTCTTATGCGTTTTACGTGTATTATCATTTCATAATAAGATACGGAATAAATATTCTGTAATTGATCTAAACGACATAGGTTGCCATGAATTTCGAAACTGTCAATGTCCGCAGACAAATTTTAGTGCAAGTCAAAATATGAGTGAAAAATCGGATGAATCAGATATGGAACTGGATAATACTTCACCTAAAATTACAAATATTGCGAATAGTATTTTTGGTCGTGGAGAAAATATAGTCTGCTACTCGGTTAGAATGAAAATTCGATACTCGTGGTTCGAGTCTTCCACTCGAATCAAATTTTCATTCCAACTTCGTTACAGAATCTACTATTACGATATTTCTTGTTAATTTCTACTATTATTTAATAAATAATTAATAACTTGAGATACACCGTTAGGAGAAAAATTAAATGAATAATAATATGATAATAAAACAAAGATGTGTTGTTGAAAACATCGAGAAATTCTGCTTTGTTTTTTTTTTAATAGGTTGTACCGAGTGATTCAATAAGAAAGGACGCCGGCTATATCTCGGAAACTACTGGGCATAGAAACTTAGGGAAAAAAAATGATAACTAAACTGGCCATGAGAAAATCCTGGAAATGATTTTTAAGTTCCGCATTTTGCCGCAAGAGGACGTAATTGAAAAGTAAATTATAAAAGTTTACATATCTCGGAAAATTCCACATTAAGGTATAGATAAAGATAACACCATTAAAAAGCTTGGACCATTATGCATCATTTTGGTCCTATGCTCATTGGCGTACCGACTTTAATAGGAGGGGGGAAGCTGTTGAAAGTGTAATCAGTTAAATCGCTGTAACTTGTAAACGACTTATCCGATTTTAGCAAACTAAAGACTGTTTGAAAGAGAAATGTATGCACCAATCATATTTAGTTGTCCATAATAGTTCTAAGAAAAATGCTAGAGGGCGCAATTTGTAATAATAACACATTTTTTGATTTTACTCCGAAAAAATAAATCATACGGTATAATTATGATACCATAATCAAAAAGTAGATGAAATTTGCTAGAAAAAATATTAAAACTGCAGCTCGATATCTCCGTTCGTTTCAGCGTTATCGCCAATAGAATAAATTTTAATGAAAAAGCGATTATATATTTTTTAGAAAAAAAGTGGGACGCCACTGATATTTTTTCATGTGGATATTATTTCTGATTAGCCTGGTCAATTCTGCATAAAAATGGTCTCTTGCGTTTTTCTCCTCAGGCACACCGTCCTTAATTAAAATAATTAAATTAGCTCTACTATTTATTATTATTAACATTGATAATGAAAAATTTTGTTTTATAAAAATTGTTGGAAATGACCACCTTCACTTAATAGGCATGCTCCCGCCGCGCCGGTCTAATTTAATTTAATTATTTTAATTAAGAACGGTGTGTCTGAGGAGAAAAACGCAAGAAACCATTTTTATGCAGAATTGACCAGGCTAATCAGAAATAATATTCACATGAAAAAATATCAGTTGGGTCCCACTTTTTTTCTAAAAAATATATAATTGCTTCTTCATTAAAATTTATTCTATTGGCGATAACGCTGAAACGAACGGAGATATCGAGCTGCGGTTTTAATATTTTTTCTAGCAAATTTAATCTACTTTTCGATTATGGTATCATAATTATACCGTATAGTTTATTTTTTCGGAGTAAAATCAAAAAATGTGTTATTATTACAAATTGCGCTCTCTAGCATTTTTTTTGAGAACTATTATGGACAACTAAATACGATTGGTGAAAGTGCATACATTTTTCTTCCAAACAGTCTTTAGTTTGCTAAAATCGGATAAGTCGTTAACAAGTTACAGCGATTTAACTGACACTTTCAACAGCTTCCCCCTCCTATTAAAGTCGGTACGCCAATGAGCATAAGACCAAAATGATGCATAATTGTCCAAGCTTTTTAATGGTGTTATCAAAGATATACCTTAATGTGGAATTTTCCGAGATATGTAAACTTTAATAATTTACTTTTCAATTACGCCCTCTTGCGGTAAAATGCGGAACTAAAAAATCATTTCCAGGATTTTCTTATGGCCAGTTTAGTTATCATTTTTTTTTCCGAGTTTCTATGCCCAGTAGTTTCCGAGTTATAGCCGGCGTCCTTTCTTATTGAATCACCCGGCACTTAGATAAAATAGCCTTAACGGATACATTTTTCTCAAGCACATAAAACTTATATTTTAAAGTAGATTAAAATGAACCATATCAACGTTTCCATTGCCTACTTTTTATCTTGTTTTATCAAAGTTATGGACATTTTAGAAAACAAAGGAAAATTTATCTATGCGGCCATTTTTAAAACAAATAATTATGTGTGATATGTCATTGAAAAGAAAATTTTGTATAGAATTTAAACTTCGAATAAAAATAAAGGGTTTCCATTTAAAATTTAAAATTTTACTTCACTTCCGGTTAAACCGGAAGTGGTTTCGAATGTTAGAATTGGTCGAATAGTGGCAATTTACACACTTATCACATTTTTAAATCTTTAATGCTAAAATTATGGAAAAGATTGGGGGATTTCTTGTGTCAATTTTTTGGACACACCGAATATAACATGCAAAAGAAATAATTATGAAGTTTGAAATTTATGGGTATAGAGTTAAGAAATCTTGTTAAAACTTATTTTCAAAACCTAACTCTATACTGACGAGCCGTGATACGATGATACTCGTTTGGGTATGGAACTGTAGAAAGACGACCCAAATAGTTTTTTATCGTTTTTTACACCTTGCTTGTTTGTTCCGCCCCTGACCTGAGGGACATTAGGAGCATCGGCCGGGCAGGGCAGCGGTGAAGTAGGGCAAAAGGCACTTTAAAGAAGGAGCAACGACAGATCGAAGCAGGCGATGCGTTAAGACGGGCCCGATAACGAAATGATTTGGCAATAACGGGTAACGAACGCGATGTTTTAAACATAAGGAAGGTAGAAATTAAGACGGGCACTAAAGATAGGTTTATCTCTGTAGGGGAACGAAATGTAGTAAACATTTTTTAATGGAGAAAACAATAGTAAGATAATGGAATTTTTGATGGGGGAAGGAAAATTTGTTGTTGAAAAAATGTGTTTTTAACTCGAGGTTTTTTTTTTCTGGAAAGCTATACGTAATAAGCAATGAAACCAGGATAATGCTGTCCATGATAGCAGTGCTTCCCTTCAAATATTGAGGTCTAAACTCCAATAAATTATTATTTTAAAATCATTAGTAAAAATGTATATTTCTGTACTTTCTATTAAATTATGTTAAAATTGGGTCTATTATTTATGATATCTGCAACGACAAAATGGTATTTTCCTACGAACACCTACGAAAATGAGAAAAAAAGCACGGTTAACTTGGCTCGAAAGCGCCGATAATCACATGCGTGTTGAAAAAAAGGATTTCAACCCTAGAATTGAAATAATATCAAGGCACACTATTTAATTTAAATATATGGTGCCGATTTGACAGACAACCCCTATTTATTAAAAATAACAAATTTTTGGAAAGCAGTAATTGTAAAGTGTTTAACCTCTTTTTCAAGTATTTGTCAAGTGATTTAGAATTAGAGTGTGAAAATACGCCATCTAAAATTATAAAAAAATATTAATAATATACTGGATCTATTACCAGAAAAAACAAATTGCGCTGAAGAGAGTCATGTATTAAACAAAAAATGTTTATCGGTAGCCATAGTGTAGAGAATAGACCTCTAGCATAAAGATCCCAAGGTCATAGGTTCAAATCCCGTCAGGAGTATTTGACTTTTTTTTTATAAAAACATTAAATAATTTATAGAATTAGGTATTTTGAATTGAAATATTCCTTGTTGGGTGGATTTTTTAAATTTATGTTTAATGCATCTTTCCTTGATTAAATTTAAAATTTTTCATTCTGGTTAATCTAGAAGTCAATCGAGGATTAGTTCTTCCTATGATATATAAAATATGAAAAAATGAAAAAGTTAAACTACAAATAAAGGAAAAGCCTATTGACAAACTATGAATCCAGATATTTAGTGGAACATAATCCTAATTATGCGAATTTTAACACTAGTGTTGAACTATTTTTTTCACAAATCAAAGGCTTTTTAATAATTCTTCGTGGCCGTAGGGAAAATAGTGTACATTACTTGTGTGATAGTGATTATTCTAAAACTCGGAAAACTCCTCGTTTAAAAAGTATCACTTTCATCACTTGTTATGTAATATACTATTACTTCATACACTTTTCCATTTCGATCTTTTTCGCTGACCATACACTTGCCATATAAATCTATGCCATTATTTTTGTGCGATCTGGAAGTTCGCCGGCATGATCTCTTCCATTATTTGCACACAAGAATGACCTTAACACGCACAGTCGACACATTTCTCTTCGAACGACTATTTTGAAGTGACTTGTAGTGTAATATGTGTATGTGAATATTGGGGGGCAAAAATTTTATGACGGCAAATCTAATAGACCCGCAAGCACATGTTTATGAAAGTTGGCCGGCCTTATGGATTTATGTTCAATGAGGGTGATATGAAAAGGCCCGTACCGCACCAAAGTGAAAATGACCAAATCTCTGGCCAAAATTACTAGTAATGAATTCGTCTGAATTTAAAATTAGTTTTCTTATTTATCGACAAGACTTATAGTGCCATCTGTTAGTGACCAATAAAACATTTGGCACCGTTTATTTAACGAATAATTGACTACTGTTAGTGTTGTTGTATTGAAGTGTGATATTGAATGATATATGAATTTTGGACTTACGTTGTCTTTATTTATTTTTGATTGGTTGGTTTAAGGCGGTGGTCGAATGTTCGTCCCAAGCTTCTTATACAAACTTTATTAAAAATTTCTTATAGGCTCGCGTTAACTTTAACCATGGAATTACTTATTATAAACATCCAGACTATTTGTAAAATAGATTTGTTTAAGAATTTCTGTTCGTAATTTAGATTTGTTCATAAATTACGTATGTCGTTACCGATGACAAAATCAGACACATCGTCGATCTAGTTACGTCATCACATTAATTTACAGCCAATTGATCAACCTCCTTTCCACAAGATGGGCGCGTGATATATGACTTACGTTTTAATTGATTGTTATGGCCTGGTTATAATACCAAACACGATTTTAGGAAAGCGTATTTAGCATGATTCTAGTAAAGAGATAAACTTAAAGATGTAGTTGCACTACGAAATAGCTGTAACTGAACTTTTTTTAAAAATTAAATTCAGTGATAATAAAGTAATAACGATTTGTGTGTTCGGTGTTCGGAGATATACGGAGTAAGACCAGATAAAAATGCGTTTTTCTCTCTGGGATAGTCTTCTACAGTGTTCCAAGCAGAAAGCTATGCCATATTGCAATGTGCGCAGGAAAACAATAAGAGGACTTCAATAATCGGATCCATATACTATATTCTGACAGTCAAGCAGCTCTTAGATCGCTAATATGCATTAAAGTAACCTCAAGACTGGTATGGGAATGTCAAGAGGAACTGGATGCCCTGGCAAAAGTAAACAAATTAATACTGCAGTGGGTACCAAGACACGAAGGTATTACAGGAAATGAAAAAGTCTATAAACTTGCAAAGAAAGGCTTGGTCTAGAACTGGCACTCGGAGTTGTAAGGTGACTAGTTAGTTCGACGAGTGAGAGGCATTGAGATGCGTATAAAATGTATATTCCATCTATTCTATCTTACAAAATCAGTCGTAGTTCTATATATACTAAACTTAACCTTATATAAACTTTAACCTTAACTCTAAACTTAACCTATGATTAAATAAATGTTATTATTTATAGTTAATATAAAATAATATACCGTCACCTTTGGTAGAGGGTTATACCCTCGACAATATCCTTGTTATGGATACCAAGGTTTGGGAATGATTATTACAATAACATTATAAATACAACTAAAATAGGTAAAATAAGGTAAAGCCTTATTTTTACCCTACAGAGTAGCACAGTACGAGATGCCATAAAGCGATGGATCAGGAGTGAACACAAAATCCACTGGAACTACAGGCAGGGATTACACCACAGCAAAAGCTTCATTGGGGATCCAAACCCAAGACTTACGAAACAGTTTGCTTCAAATGAACAGGAACCAGCTGAGAACCATTACAGACATTCTGACAGGGCCCATGACTGTCAAGAACCATCTGCACAGAATGCAACTGTATAATCGAGACATTGACTGCAGATTATACGGACAAGACAGGGAAACTGTACAGAACATAGTTTGCCATTGCGAGTCATTAGATCGGAAGAGGTAACAAATACTCGGACAACTAAAACTAGAACCAGAGGACATCCTTACCCTTTCCCCAGTTAATTTACACACTAGTGCAAGGAATTGAGATCATGGAGTGGGTGTAACAACTAAACAGGGGTCAAACCTGACCAAAGTGCATCCGGCGCACGGATGGGCCCTCGGAAAATAAAAAAATATAACGATTTTCATTGACATGGTTAAAAGGTATCTTCATAAAGTAACGCAAGAGTCGTTGAATTTTTGTCACAAAAATTTCGTTTAGTAATAAAGAAGATATGCAGAGTCCTTAGTTCATCCGTTTTTAACTGGTGTTTAAAAGTTATTAAAAACAAAATTTTCAAAAATTTTTTTTCTAAAAAGTCAAAATAAACATATATTTTCAACAAGCGTTTAATACGAACCTGTTTAACTTAAATATATATTCAATGGAATGTGGTGTGCGACATAACCACTGTGCCGTTACGGAGCGTAAGATTGATAACTCCGGATTCACTATACTCCAGGTCCAAAATTACTGTCAGGGATTCACCGCTTTCATATAGAGTGCAGCGGGTTATAAGAAGTTAGAGGAAACAATTCTAGTTTGTTTTTGAAATTCTAATAGTGCAGGGTATTTATTTTCATGGATTTTCCTCTGACTTCGTAGTTTTTTAGTTGCAATAATTGCAATTTTTAATCCTTAATATGTACCCTAACTTAGTCGTAAATCCGCCTTTATGTAGTACATGAAATATACCCCTAATAAAATGCTCGTTATTCCTTTCAACGTACAAATAGCCTTTTCATACGAGTTGCGATTTTAACGTGAAAAATGTACAAGTTTTATGGAAAACGTGAAATTCATGTGTCGTTACGTTAATGCACACGTGTTACAGCGAGTCGCAGTTAGAAAGTAAAACGACGGAGAAAAGTTAAGCTTTAAAATGTAGGTACGTAATATGTTTTTAATAACAATGTAGAACATGACATTGTACAGTTTACAGTGTAACACATTTTTCGTGGACCTTATACCAAAATTCTCAAAAATTTTAAAAATTATATATTGCTGTTGCATGGGGTAAACTATCTATCTATTCCTGATATACTAATAGAATTGCTGAGTTTATCTTTACTCTACCGTAGATTTTTTGGCATAACTATTGTAATTTCTTACCATTCTTTCGATTTAGGCTTTTTACCTCTTCGTTCGCTGCCAGGGCCATTCGCTAGGGGACCTACAGCTTAACGGGGGTTTCGAACCACGATCTTCAGTCATGCAACACTCCCCCCAAGTGCTAACGCTCGGTTTTTTGCACCATTGCATGACTTACCGACTGGGAAGTGTGTACCTTCTTCCGCACCCAACGAGATATCCGTCTCTCATCCAGCCTGTTTACCGGCGTGAATGGGATGGGTTTGGAGATGATATATTTTACACTCTTTCCTGCATTCTTGAACCTACTAAAATTCGTACATACTTTTTTATTGTGCGTATGCCCACTCTGAGGAACGAACTCGGAACGCCACAGTCAAATGCCAGTGAGTGACTCGCCGTTGAGCCAGCGCTGCAGTTATTACTACAGTAGCTTTATAATAAAGTAATATTTTCCATGCAGAACATAAAAATAACAATATTTCAACTATTCATGTTAATTTCTTATTATCGATTCGATTATAAACGATGCCTTGATAGTATTTTCAAAGTCTCTAGTTTTCAATTTGTCTTTTGATATAAAATTCCTCTAAATATTTTACTGCTTTTGCTGCTGTATATAAAGAAGAGATCCATGCAAAAATGAATCTTAATCATCGCTCCTCTTCGGCAAAATTCTACCTTATTACAACATTATGCACCTCTCATCAAGCTGCACAAGTAAGAGTATATGCTCCTCGAAAATTTATACCTTGTAATTAAATTAACAAGCTTAGCTTTTCGTCCTCGCTGTGCGCTACGAAATGGCCGTTCTCAGCTCCCCCATATCTTTTCTTTCATATTATGCGAGAGCCACTTTCATATTATATGGCCGCCGCGAGTAAAAAGATATATGATACACTTAACTAGGTATAAATGAAACTTATGTTTATTACACCGAGGAGAAGAGAATGAAGTTTAAAAAACTGCAGTTTCTTTTTTACTTTAATCTACGACGGTGTCATTATGACACCTCATTTGGACGTCATTAAGGTCATTATAATTGAGGTAAGTATCATTATGATTTCATATTAACACGTTAATGATAAAATAAAAAAGAAACACCACTTTTATGTCTAATTATTAACTTTAAAACGTTAGTAATATTTATTTATTGTAGATATTTATTACAAATTCTGAATAATTCGTTAAATGAATTCAAGCAGGTAGCAGATGACAATTTGGGTAAATTTTTAGATAGTACGTTTATTTCCCGAGTACTTGAACGTGTTGAAGTTGAAGGGCCTGAAACATTACCCAAAATAGTAGATGACTCTTTCTTCCTATTTTCTTTGGATTCTTCTATACCTATAACTTTCTGTCACTGTGTTAGAGCGCCAACCACCATGCTTCTTAACAGTAAAATAATGTGGCTCCTGCATCTGCAAGCAACCACGCAGACGATCTGCGGGAGCAATGTCCAGTTGTTGAGGATTTGAAATTTAGAAAAATTACATTGAATTTTTGCCTGGCTATTTGATGCATTTTCCTTTATCTTTCAACATTTTGTAGGTGCAGATTTGTCAATTCAGTATATCCTGCTGGCATCCTCAAGCTCCACTATCAATGCAACTTTTGTCATAAAATAAGTTCTATCTTCGGCTTCCAGCAAAAATTGGGTTACCTTTATATTGTATTGGTAAAATTTGTTTTTTTATTACCGATTTTCGGTTCTTTTAAGATATAAGTCCCTCCGACAATTAACAATTTTGATTTTATTGGAAAGCTTACGTTAAATTAAAAATATTGGTGTCGTTTAAACCAGCCACGACTATTCACAAACCTGCTCAGACGACCAAGTTGTAAGTTGCTTAGTTCTTAGTTCCTCCTGGCTATTGAAAAATGGTTTACCCAGAGCAGCGAAACTTCTTCTTGCGAGGCTAGGGCATTCACACAGAAAATGTCTAATACTTTTTCCTCTTCCTCATATCTGCAACTTCTACACACGTCGTTAATAGGTATTTGCATACATTGGGCATGACTACCAAAGAGGCAATGTCCGGTAACAATCGCAGTAATATTTCTCACGTCTTTCCAACTGTGTCTCAATAGCTCTGCAGTTCTCTTTTTATTAAATGTGGGCCACAGTTGCCTGGATGTACTACAGGTTATTAACTATGTCCATCTGTTTTGTGCAGCTGCTGTGTATTTTAGCTCAGCTTTCCAATAATATCGAAATTATTGCGAAATTCGGGAAGACTTATATTTGAAAAGACCGCGTACGTTTTGCGCAATGCCTTCGATATTCGAAGGGATACTCTCGAAATCCTCATATTACTATTCTTTTTCATTGAAAGCACAAAATTTCTCGTCAATAATAAAGTTGTCAATGTCAAAATTCCAACAAACACTAAGCGCGGTTACCTGGCTCGACAAGTAAAAAAAATGGGTTATTCTACACGATATTCGGTTTAACTAATCGAAAAGCCAGAAAAACCAATAAAATATATTTTTTCGGCGATCGTGTAAATATAGAGGGTCGAAGGACAAAAAAATTAAATTTATGGGTGATTCTCTGGATAGAGATATTTTTACACGAGCGCCGAAAAAATACAATTTAACTGGTTTTCTGGCTTTTCGTCAGTAAAATCGAATTTCGTAAACAATAACCCATTTTTTCAAATTTTTGAGCCCGCTAGATTCCGGCTAAAGTGTTTGATGTCGGCAACCTTTATAAATGAATTTTCGATGATCCCTTCTATACCATGACCTCGACTAATATGGGAACCTAATGATTTTTAATTTATGAAAACTTGTGTTTTAGATAAATCGAATCTATGCAAATAGAATATCTTTATACTGTCGCGGCGCTTATATTACATTTTGAATGATTCATATTCGATATGAACTGTTATACCTATATGTTAATTGAAAATTATTTTAAAATAGTATCACGACCAAAGAAGTTTAAACACATTGGGACTTTTCTTTTTTTTAAAAGCCACATTGGGAAGGAGGAGACGGTTGAGTACGTCAGGGAACTTTTTTTTAGAAATCACTTTGGAAAGTAGAAGTTCAGTAGAAGATAGGAATATTTTTTATCATTGCCCCACTCCCCCCACCCCCACCCCCACCCCTTTGAGTAACGTTCTATGGACGCCCTTGAGCCCATTGTGAGTAATTTCTATTACTGCTTTCTCCACTGCGAATGTTTATCCTTCCGTGCTCGATACTGTGGCAAATATTTCAATTTATGGATAATTTCTTCTGGGTCTTATGGGCCAAAAACGTGTTGATTTAGATGTTAACTAGCAATTTCGTTTTGCTTCGTACTCGGGATTTCTCAGCTGCACGCCATCCGAACATTGAAGCTGAAGCTAGACACGCGATGTTTTGATTACGGCGTTGCCGGTATTATCTATGGTGTGTGTGTTTTTTATGTAACAACACTAAGTGCCCAGCCATGGTAGGAAAAAATATAAAGAAATAGTGGCGTTCAATAGTCACAACCTTCTATTTGTGTATGAAATTTGGTTTTACTACATTTATTATTCTGTCAACACAGAGAGATGTACGCGTACCGGGTGTCCCATTATGGATGGCCACCGGCCATATCTCGGAAACTACTGGGCATAGAAACTCGGGGAAAAAATGATAACTAAGTGGCCATGGGAAAATCCTGGAAATAATTTTTAAGTTCCGCATTTTGCCGCAAGAGGGCGTAATTGAAAAGTTAATTTTAAAATTTTACATATCTCCGAAAATTCCACATTAAGGTATATCTTTGGTAACACCATTAAAAAGCTTGGAGAATTATGCATCATTTGGATCTTATGCTCATTGGCGTACCGAATTTAATAAGAGGGGGGAAGCTGTTGAAAGTGTAATCATTTAAATCGCTGTAACTTATAAACGACTTATCCGATTTTAGCAAACTAAAGACTGCTTGAAAGAGAAATGTATGCGCTTTCACCAATCGTATGTAGTTGTCCATAATAGTTCTCAAAAAAATTCTAGCGGGCTCAATTTGTAATAAATAACACATTTTTTGATTTTACTCCGAAATCGCCTATAGAATAATTTTTAAAACTTTAAATGAAGAAGCGGTTATATATTTTTTAATTTTTTTTTTTTTTTTGAAGTAGTCCATCTCTCAGTGGAGTGAAATATGAAGTAGTAGGAAAGAAAAACTCAAAGTCTGCTCCACTAGTTTAATATTAATCCGTACATATTTTGAGAGTACAAACTTTCATCTTCTAGTAGGGGAGCCCAAGCGGGGATTTCAGGATTTACCAAAGCGCGACAGATTAATATACAGGGGGATACCTTGTACCCGGTTAAGTACCTCCACAAAACATGAGGCCCATACATAAGGCCGCCCGTGAAGGATACAGGATCAGATTAGTAAAAAAAAATTGACCATCAGAAATTCTCGAGCGCGTCAGATTAAGGTAGGGTGAGTTAATTACATCCTAAAAAGTGTATATTCCACTAATCTGACAATTTGAGAGTGACGTAAAAAAAGGGGAGGGCAACAAAGTTGTAAAAAAAAAACGTCATCTCGACATTCTCGAGCGTAGCTAAATTTTTTTTTTATTTTGAAGGAAATAATTCAAGAATAATGAAAAATATATAATCTGACGATTTCCGCAAGCCGAAATAACAAAAATTCGTCGATAAAGTTAAATGCGTGCAGTTGCGTGATGCCTACATTTCCTTCTCCGCGTTTCTATTCCTCTCTCACTCTTTCTCTATCTATTACTCTCTCACTCCGTCCCCACTCTGGTTTTTTTGAAAGTGTTTTTTTTGGAATAACTTTTAACCGGCTTTATCGATCAACTTCAAAAACTAATCCGCCTTTGAGCTTGAAAAACCACGTCGATCGCCACCAAGCTGGTCAAAAGCGGTTGATTCGTTCGAGAGATATCGTGAACGAAAGAAACCCGAAAAAGTGTTTTTTCGGGATTACTCCGAAATTTGTGGTTCGATCAATTAAAATTGCAAAATTACTTATGAGGATGATAAAACTGCGTCGAATGCCGCCAACCGCGTGAAAATCGGTTGATCCATTCAAAAGTTATTACGGTTTGAAAATTCCAAAAATAGTGTTCTATGAAACTTCTATCAGACTTTCGAGCTGGGAGAGCTCAAATGCATAGAAATATTATTTCTTTGAACTCAGCGAGCTCAAAATATCACATAAATTATATTTTGAGCTCAAAAATGTCATAAGTACAATTTTAAGAGCCCAGGAATGGAATTAGCGGGAAGTTGCAGGGATGGCCTTTAAGGTGAACCGTTTTTCTAATTTTTTTTTGTCAGATCAGGCCAATCCCTCTAGATAATCGTCAGATTATGAGACAGTACGTTTAGAACATAAAGATGAACCATATATATCTTAATCTGACGCGCTTGAGTATTTCAAAATGGCGAATTTTTTTTGCACATTATGAAAATGGCCGCGAGTTTGCGTCCCATCGAAATCATCAGATTAGTGAATGAGAGCTTTTTTTTGGTGCACTTAACACTCCCTTAGAAAATCTGACGCGCTCGATTAAATTTTTTTTTTCATTTTCAACCCTTAAATACAACCACCCGCATCATGCAAACGATCAGATTAACATACGTACATTATTAAAAATACGTAGGGCATTGATGCTATCAATATCTGACGCGCTCGAGGATGTCCATGCAACAGTTTTTTTTTACATATTTAAAAATCTATAGCCGCTTCCCCCACCGATGTAAAGGTATATATCATATAACATTTTTTTCTTCATATCATCTAAGCTTTGCATCCCAATAGGTCTCTAGGACGCTCGAGTAAATCCCCATTTAGCCTCGTGGGCTCCCCTACTATTCAGCGGGAATAGAGAAAGGAGAGAACCTATGACATTCTCAATGAAGAAACATTCTCAATGAAGAACATTCTTCATTGAGAATGTCTTTCCTTTCTCTATTCCCGCTGAAGATGAGAGTTTGTACTCTCGAAACATGTACGGATTAATATTAAACTAGTGGAGCAGACTTTGAGTTTTTCTTTTCTACTACTATATATTTTTTAGATAAAAAGTGGGACTCCACTGATATTTTTCCATGTGGATATTATTTCGGATTGGCCTGGTCAATTCTACATAAAAATGGTCTCTTGAGTTTTTCTCTTTAGGCACACCGTTCTTAATTTAAATAATTAAATTAAATTAAACGGGCGGAAGCTTGCCTATTAAGTGAAGATGGTCATTTTCAACAATTTTTATAAAACAAAATTTTTCATTATAAATGTTAATAATAATAAATAGTAGAGCTAATTTAATTTAATTATTTTAATTAAGAACGGTGTGCCTGAGGAGAAGTTGTATATAAGTTACAGCGATTTAAATGATTACACTTTTTGTTCCTCTTATTAAGGTCGGTACGCCAATGAGCATAATTGTCCAAGCTTTTTAATGGTGTCACCAAAGATATACCATAATGTGGAATTTTCGGAGATATGTAAAATTTTAAAATTAACTTTTCAATTACGCCCTCTTGCGGCAAAATGCGGAACTTAAAAATTATTTTCAGGATTTTCTCATGGCCATTATAGTAATATTTTTTTTTTCCTGAGTTTCTATGCCCAGTAGTTTCCGAGATACGGCCGGTGGCCATCCATAAAGGGACACCCGGTACATTAACGCGCCTTGATCCATGAAGCAAATTGTTGTATTGACTTAACTTGAATGCGCGTTTTATATTTATATACACACACAAACGTGGATGCACGCTAAATAAATTCATATCCTAAACTACTTACCAGATACCATTGTTACGAATAAATAAATTTTCAAGGCACAGAAAATGTCAAAAAAATTATAATCAAAATGACAATCAAAACAACGATCACATCCGACGTCAATGGACACTTCACTAAATACAACTTTAAAAAATAATAAAATTGAATAGTTTAATCAATCTGCAACTCTTCCTTACAATTTTTTCTCTGTCTAACATGGTTCATTGGCAACGTCGTATTGCGCTATAGAATAGTGCCCGGAAGACGTAGGGTTATGTTTTTATTCACCTTTATTATTATAATAAATAAAGATGGGGAGTTGTAAATCACGTTGTCGCTTAATCGTTGAACAATGACGCACGAGAAAAAAAAAACACTGCGAATACTGTAAATTCCTTCTTACAGTCTTTTGATTCAATATTATAAACATATTCTAGAAATTTGGCAACGTGTTGTTTTAAATCTGTGCATTATGTACACGTTCTAACTTACGCTCTTTACAGACCATTTCGATTTAATTTGACGTTAATGTTTTATTAAGTTCCGCCCGATTTTATGTTTAATTCTTGCATGCCACGAGGAAGATAATTACTTTACGTCATTTTTGTAAATATGTCGTTTACAGGGTAAAAAATATTTGAAAATTTGTTCGTTTTACGGAAATAGTTATTTACATTACTAGATGCGAAAGTTAATTTTTTGGTGTGAGGAGGTTTTTGAATTGCCGAGGCGAAGCCGAGGTGATTTAATACCTCCGACCACCAAAAAGGGCTTTCGCATCGTGTAATGTATTAAATTTTTTCTAGTACTGATATTTGATCAATATATTATTAAGTGTTAACTTTGATCTTGTTCAAATTAAAATGATAGTTTTTTTTCCACCTGTAAAATAATCCATGACAACTAGTTATTTGAGTATTGTCAGTTTGTCAGTTCGAATAAAATAAGGATTTTCCACCTGTAAAATAATCCATTTTTTTGTCCTGGCACCGAAAGTAAAACTTTACATAGCTAGCAACGTATAATACTCAGGTAACTCGAATGTTTACTTTCGTTATCTGTCGTGTTGCTAGGGCCCGAAAGTTAATTTATTTATACAGTAGTAGAAAAAATATATTAAGAGCCTGCTATACCAGCGTGAAACGCGGCATCGTTTCCTGGCTTGTCTGATTGATAATTTAATACAAAAATTTTACTTAGGGATTACACGGCCAAGCAGCTTGCATAAAACAGATGGACAGAGTTAGTAGCACATCCACACAACTGTGGCTCATATTTGATAAAAAGAAAACCGCAGGGCTATTGAAGCACAGTCGTAAAGACGTGAGCAGTATTACTGCGATTGTCACCGGACATTGCTTCTTCGGTAGACATGCCGAACGTATGCAAATACCCACTAACGGCTTCTGCAAAAGTTGCAGAGATGAGGAAGAAAGTATTCAACATTTTCTGTGTGAA
The DNA here is from genome assembly GCA_935413205.1 of Polydrusus cervinus. Classification (NCBI taxonomy): domain Eukaryota; kingdom Metazoa; phylum Arthropoda; class Insecta; order Coleoptera; family Curculionidae; genus Polydrusus; species Polydrusus cervinus. The sequence continues at coordinate 17,063,737 of OW284511.1, forward strand.
TGCCCTGGGTGCGCATGAAGAAGGTTCACTGCCCTGGTCGAACCCTTTTTCAATAGCCTGAAGGGACTAAGCAACTAACAACTTGGTCGACTAAGTAGATTTCTAAATAGTAATGGCTGGTTTGAACGAGTTGTTAAAATCCTTCTCGGTGTACGCCCCACTAGCCAACAGAGATCTGATGAAGGTGGGTTCTACGGAACACGTGTGGTATCATACCGGACCTAATAGGACTACGTGAGAGACTGTTTGGTCAGAACCAAAGGTCTGCCATTCTAACCTAACCTAACCTAACATTGATTGTAAATTTACATTTTTGTTGTGAATGCGCGTTGTATAAATACAAAATGATTTAGATTTATTACAGTTTAAATTTATTTACGTTTATTTTTGATTGGGCTAATTTTTTTTCTTTAGTTAATGATTGTTAGAACCAACCCTGTTGGAAAAACAAATATTTTCACAGCATCGCTTACATCAAAGACGAGGCTTTTTTTACTTATATATTATTAGCATTGACGTGCATACAATATAAGCAAAGAAGCATGCATGAACAATGAAACAAACGCCAACCAAAATTATTTCTTTATATTTAACTTTTTATCCGTGTAATATCCGGCAATATTTCTCTGTATGTAGAGGACCAGGACCGAAAAGTTAATCGTATATTATTTAAGATCATATCCAGGAACGTATTCGTTGCCGATTAATCGTAAATTGGATCGCTGTATAAGCATCCCGTATGATCGTCCGAAAAGCAGAGATTTCACATTAAATTAGTTCCTTATGGGAAAGCCAAAACACTGCTTTTATATGAGTGGAAGCGAGCGAGAGAGGCGGTAGGCAGTAAGCTAGAAAGAGATGCAACAAATACACATGACTCGCAACATGAGCCTCCGTCAGCAAACCGCCCACTTTTGTTAAGTGTATTGGTGCCAATCTCTACGTTTTCCGTAGTTTTAAAAAATACTACGCGTCCTCGATATAAAATATAAAATTATGTATGTAATAAATTAGTAACTTAAAATAAGAAGTACTTTTATGATGATTTAAAATCATTTTCGCTAATAAGTAAGTATCTTATATTATAATTTACATAATAATTGACTTTTTTTGGCAATATATGGATTAAATCAAGTGGATGTTAGATTTTAAATGTGAATATAAAACGCATGTGGATGCAATTTATTCATAATAATAATATTAGTGTTTTCGCCCTATATTTTCTTTTGTTATAAATGTCGCGGATCGCCGTCGGTCGTCGAAAAAAAATGGAGAGTGGATAAGTATGTCCACGTTCACGTAATTTAAGTGTAGTGGCGATGTCAACTGCATTGAAAATTATCAGTCAATTGTTTGGAAATAAAATTTATGCCGACCTTGTTTTAAACGGTTTTGCACACCACTGATTATTAGGCATTAATAATAACAAATAAAGAGCACGATAGTTTTACATAAACTAAATACCAAATATAATATTACAATGCACACTGTTTTTACGTCGTTAAGTCGGTTCAATAGTTTATAGTTTATATAAACAAAGTAGTCAATCAATTCGACTTTAATCGACACCACAAAGTTTACATGAATTTTCATCGATATATAGAGCTAGATGATTACATGACGTACTGAATAATAACAAGGCTGGAAATAAAGCCTTTTCACCACGTTATTACAATACATATCACGCACTAACGAAGTAAATTTTGCGTTTTTCACACCCTTTAATTTCGTTAATAGATACAAAGCCGTCGTTTTAGGATATAGTTGCCATTTTGTATAAGGTACAATCAACTATATTTTATCGATAGCCCAGTAAGTTGGAGTTATATTGATAATTTCTTACTTGCAAATGGCAATGGTAATTTTCAACAACGATTAAATACTAATACTAATACAGGATATATCCGGAAAAACCTCCAACTTGTAGAATATAAAAACGGCTCTGAAAAAGTATTTTTTATTTTTTTATTTCATTTTCTCCAGTAAATCAACTTACCATGTACTCATTTGCGGCCGGTAAGTGGAACATTACAGTGTCAGGTAATGTAATGTATTGCCTAGCAACCATCTTTTGTTTTTAGAAATAATGACTTTTTACTTTGGTTTTTTGACAAGTTGTCACCACTTAAAATTATAGGAAACAAAATGTTCAAGTACACATATTGTACCAACTACCAAGTAAATGAAAAATATTACACAACTACAGAATAGGCTCTCTTTTACAATTTTTTAAATAGTTTACTTAACTAAAGTTAGTAATTTTTATTTTGTTTTCAATATATATCTATCGATACCAAATAACTTTGTGTAGATGCTTTAACTTGTAAAAGTATTTTTTCTACCAATTTTAGTAAATGAAAAATACTACGCACCTAGACTCTCGTTTACAATTTTTTAAATATTTTGCTTAACTAAAGTTAGTAATTTTTATTTTATTTAAACTATATTTATATTTTTTACTCAAATATTATAATTTTAACTATTTGACAGTGACACAAGCAAACGACAGTCGCATTTATATTTTAAAACTTGTAATAAACATTTCTATTAAATCTTTTTAAAAAGGATTATAATGACAAAATGAAATAAAATATCATATGATACACGTCCGTTAGGTGTTATTACAGCACTCGTTTATATTCCAAACTCGGCTCCTACGTTGCCTCGTCCGTAAACCAACTCGTACTGTAATAAGTCACCTACCGGCCTTGTAACGTGAAATACTATTCTCAAGTCAAAATTAAAAGCGCAAAAAATTGAAAACTTCGTTTTTTTCCCTACTTTTCTCGTCACTTAAGTATAAAGGAAACAACAAATATCCATGAAGGAGTAGAAAAAATTTACTATGCTTACAACTAACATCAGTCGGAACCTTTCCAAGTTCCATTCTGCAACCAACTGGAACTTTGCATTTGAGCTCATGTGTCGTCTAGCGCTTACAAGGAGAATTATATCTCTTTATGCTTAATCCTCATTGGTAAATTTACTTAAAAATTTGTTACTGTGATATTTTAACATTCACTTCGCTCGGGTGAAAAATAAAAGTTGATAATACCCTGTAAATAAACCGCTGGTAATATTTTACAATATACGTTAAATTTTAGTTGAGCGAATGCGTGGCCTTATTTTACGAATAACGCCACATGAAATGAGAGTCCATTAATCATCCAAATGTATATTTGAGCTATAAAAATTGGAAAATATTTGTCAAATGTCGCTGAATTTTTGCCATAAAGCCTATAAATACTGAGTTTTTAGGTAATATATTTCGGAATTAACATGTTTTTTTTTAAATAAGTTCCTCTCATTACTATATTCACTGCACAATATAAAAGGACATTTATAAATTTAGATTTAAAAAATAGTATATTAAATTATTATTCAGGATATTTACATGATATATACGAGCCCAGTCTTAGTGAAGTTGGCCCAACTATTTAAATTTTTTAAATTTGTCATATTAGCGGAAACGTATTAAAAACTAAAATGTATTTATGATACATGATATGATAACATACGATATTTTTATTTACTATTAGCCTAAAAAACTACATTTTATTGAAACGGAGAAAAAATATCTTACAAATCCAAAAAAACTGTCGATTAATAAAAATCAACGAAAACAAATATCAGCCAATCGCCACTGCGTTACATCGCTTTTTTGACTGATTACTGCTTCGATACGTCTTGGCATAGTATCATCTAATGTTTGGCAGTTATCTGAGAGATGTTCGCAATTCTGGAACTGTTCTTGCGGCGTTTCGATCGGAGCTTTTTCTTCATGATATGCCACAAGGTTTCAATCGGCGATCGAAAAGGAATAACTAGTGCATACACGTGGTTCGGATTCCACGTTAAGCTGTAGGTCCCGTCTGGCTGACATTACCCAGATGATATAATGGGCCTTATATAGGCCTAAGTATACAGGTTTTTCCACCAACCCCGAAAAAAAAAATCAGTTTTCATAATACCTTCCACAAAGTGTAAGTTTCCCATTCTACTTGCTGACATGGATCCCCAAATCATAACAGAAGCCGGAAACTTAACTTTTTTTTAAGACAGTCATTCTGAAATACTTTAGTTCTTATGACACGATTCCTACTATCACTAACGCATACTTCAAATCTGGCTTCATCACTCCAAATAATTTATTTATTTATTTATTTATTTATTTCATACACTGTTTTACAGTTTCCCAGTTACAAAACAGGTAGAAAACAGAATTTAATTAAGTAAAAATAAAACAAATTATTTAACAATTAACATAAAGATTAGCAATATTTAAATTTATGAAACTAACAATACGGTAATAATAATAGGTACCCTACAACAAGAAATAATTAAAAAAAAGTAATTAATTACATACGTAGTATAGGTACTAGTGAGAAAAATGTCTTTTGACAGCGCTTAAGCTACAATTAAAGACATCATAGGCATGGACATTGTCATTGTAACATGTACACATCCTATTGATGGGAGAATATTTGAAGACATTGGTTCGTGAAGGTGGTAAGTAGAAGGTATATAAGTTACGGGCATTTAGAGAAGGAATTCTAAAGTTCAGTTTGTGCCGCAGCTCTTCACAAATAATATTGTTATTGAGCAGTTTATGTAAAAATAACTGCGTAGAACATGTGCGTCTATCATGTAATCTAACAAACGAGAATCTTTGCAGCAGCTGGTCATGAGGAAAACCTCTGTCGGGATAAACTCCATCAGATATATACCACAAAGCTTTTAAAAAACGTCTCTGAACGCTCTCAATATTGTCAATGTGAACTTTATAAAACGGAGACCAAATGATTGAAGAGTATTCCAATTTAGATACAACAAGAGAACGATACAAAGTTACTAACGGATCAACTGACCTAAAATCTTTAGTAGTTCTAAGGATGAAACCAAGTATTTTATAGGCGGTGGATACGACGTGATCAATATGAGGAAGAAAGGATAGTTCTCTATCGAAAATAACTCCTAGATCTTTAAACACAGTAGGTCTATCCAGAATCTTACCATTTATGTTATAATTGAAATCAAAAGTGGTGTTTTTGTTTGTATATGTCATAACATTACATTTAGCAATATTTAAATTCAATCTGTTTCTAGTGCACCAATCATACAACAAATCCAGATTACGCTGTAGCTTTAAACAGTCCATTAAACTTGATATTAAACAGAAATTTTTTAGATCATCTGCGTATAGCAGACAACAAATAGTAAGGCTATTGACAATATCGTTTATAAATAATGTAAAAAGAAGAGGACCAAGGATGGATCCTTGGGGAACTCCAGATGTTGCGAAATATTCGATAGATTTGACCCCGCCATAAGCTACAAACTGCCTCCTATTTTTTAAATATGAGTCGAAAAATGACAGTAAATTATTAGAAAACCCAAAGGTTTGTAGTTTGCTTAATAATATGGAGTGATCTAGCTGATCGAAAGCCTTGGAAAAGTCAGTATAAACAACATCTGTCTGCATGCGTTGATCAATGCCTTCAGCCAAGTATTGAGTAATACACATTAGATTCGTTGTTGTTGAACGACCTTTTACAAATCCATGTTGTTCAGGAGCAATAGCGTTTTTAACTTTATAAAAAATATTATTATGTAATAACACTTCAAAGATTTTAGAAAAATTCGATATAATTGATATAGGTCGATAATTTGAGATGTCCAATTTATCACCTTTTTTGTAGACAGGGCACACCTTTGAAGATTTCCATATGCTTGGCATTTGACAGAAACTGAGACATTTATTGAAGATTAAAGACAAAGGACGTGCAAAAACACCCGCACAATCCCTAACAATAAACGCAGGAATATTATCAGGCCCGGTGGTTAACTTAGGTTTGATCCGCCTGATTGCATTGAAAACCTCAATCTCGTCAAAACTGACAATATCAACATCTAAATCCGATATTTGAGGTTCCGGGGTTGTACTCGAATTAGAGGGTGCAAGATATGAACGGTTAAAGAAATCAGCAAAAGCGTTGACTGTGTCTTCAGAATTGGAAAACGTTGCATCCTCAAAATGCATTCCGCGGGCCATAAAGTTCGAACCCCTTTTGGAACCAACAAAAGCCCAAAATTTGTTAGGATCACGAGTTACATTATTTTCGATACCCTGAATATATTCCCCATATGAAACATGTATGTCAGACTTTATCTGGCGCCTTAATTCGGAGAAAATTTCATAGTCTAATTGATCACCAGTTCGCTTATATTTACGCCAACAGATAGCTTTTAGTCGAATATCACGTTTAATATTTGGAGTGAACCATGGTGGGTAACTGCGACGATTTGACATGCCAAATCGGGGAACACATGCTTTAAAAACAGTATAAATCTTATCGTAAAATAATTTACAACAATCTTCTGGATTGTTCTTTTGCTCCAAAAAAGTCCAGTCAATATTAAGAAACATATTATACATATCTGGAAAATTCGCCTTTCGGAAATTATAGAGACCCGTTTGCTTCTTAGGAATACAATTATTTAGACTAACGCTAGTGTTATACGAAAATGAGATAGATAGCGCTGGATGATGTTCATCAATTCTAGTAAGAGTGACTTCAGAATTTTTAACTTCGCAGTGTCTACCAAACATGACCAGATCAAGCAATCTGTCGTCATTATTGAGAATGAAATTGTTTTGATTTAAGCCTGTGATATTTAGGAAATTAATTAAAACATTGACATAATTATCCTGAGGTCCACCCCTCAGATAAAAATTTGCATAATTTGATACGTTAAAATCACCAAGTATGAGTGAATCGGCATTGCGTAAATAATCTAAGGACGACAAGTATTCAAAAAAGGTTTCATATTCTTCAACACTTAAACGCGGAGGTACATAAAACAACAAAATATACAGACTATTTCTGTTAGAAGTGATCTTAACTCCCACTGCATCAATAAGCAAAGAAACATTTGCATTGGCCAGGCCAATATCAATTGGCTCACAGAAGAATCGGTCTTGAATCGCGAGCAATACTCCACCTCCACGACTACGTCCAGCAGCTGCAAAGTCTCTGTCACATCGAAATAAATTAAATTGGGTAGGGCATATCTCCGCATCGTTCACCGTAGAATCAAGCCAAGTTTCGGTCATCGCTACAATATCATATTCAAAATGAGTTAAGGAATTATAAATATCAACGGTACGATTTTTAATACTTCGTACGTTTTGATAGTAAACAAATAAGACATCGTTGCCCAGCCCGTCAGAATCCACGGATATTGGAGATGCCGCAGAGAAGCATGGCGGTAATTGCTATGGCTCGGCCAGTACGTCCGATCGGAGCCGATCACAAGCTTGCTTATACGCAGTACACGTTTTTAAATCCCAAGCGGCATGTCCCGCATCAATAGACCCGTTAAGTTTTACGTTAAGTTTTACGCAGTTACTAATGAACCTCCATTGATTCGGAGACCATAATTTGTGTTCTTTGCCCCACGCTAGTCTGTTTTTCTTCTGAATCTTTGTCAGTAAGGGCTTCTTTTTTGCTTAGAATTACTGAACAAAAAACGAATAATAAAAAAATAATGTGAGCTTACCTTGTAAGTTTTAAATTCCAGTTTATGGGCTACTCTGTGACAAGTTGCTTTTGAAAACTTTTTGTGGTTGCTTGATCCCATAATATTTTCAGTTCGTTATAATTAGCAAGCCGATTTTCCTTGATAATCCGTTTTAAGATTCTTTGGTTAATAATAACTCGGGCGACTTTCAGTTCTGTGTTTTTAAGCCACAGATCCAGCTGTTTTGTACAATTTAATAATATTTCGAACTGTATATCTCGATTTGTTAACACTGTCAGCGATTTGGGAAGCATTTTGGCCTTTTAAATGCAAGTGAATGATCACTTTTTTTATTTTGTCAGAAGCAGCTTTACCACGAGCCATTTTTAATTGTTGACAACAACACCAATGCATTGCAAGTTGATTAAAACGTCAAAATCGGCTTCTTAGCAACGTAAAATGTTATCATTTGTTTTACAAAGCCTACCTTACCGTACCCTCTTATCGAAGCGAATAAACAGACCATTTAACTTAAGTTGTCTCCATCATGTATTTTGCTATACACACTATATATCATTTTGCAAAGAAGACAATTTCGAAATAAAAACGCTTAAAAATAGCCGCGTCGGTTTTGTTATCTATCCATAACCGGTTAAAAAACCCAAGAATGTTATATTTGAAATAAAATTTTAATTTGCCCTCAAATAAATTCACAAATATCATATTTTGGGGCGTTGGGCCAACTTTACTGAGACAGGGCTCGTATATATCCTGTAAATATATTGTAATAATAATTTAATTTAAAAAATTAATGCATAAGGAGCAATAAAAAATACATAGCTCATTTAAATATGGCTAATAATTACCAAGGAGTAGTAATATTTTATTTATGCAAAGTATTGTAATAACTACCTGATGGTCCACCTCTAAATGAGTTTAAATTTTCCTCCAAGAGTTTATCAGCTATTGAAATTTCCTTGCCAGTTTATTCAGCATAGTAATTTCTGTAGTTGAATTTGGGGTTAAAGTCTCCTTGCAACTTGACTTGCAAATTGATCTATCTAGATAAATGTCACTCTTCCTGCGACACCTCTTTCGGCTCTGTAACTGCATTGATGGGTTTTATGGTACGCAAAATAATTTATTTCAGAAGTGACCGCTTCTGGATCATCACACGACGCCATCTTTTTTTGTTGTGTGGTCTCAGTTGCGAAATTAAAAAATAAAGTACATTTGAAATTAATTATGGACTAGTAAAAAAAGTACTTGAGTTTTAAGGGTATATATTTTCATTAAAGGTCAATTAATCCATTCCATTTTCAATTGATTCGATAGGCTATCTCTTGGATCCCTGAGTACAATGTGTATGATTTTAATTTATGTCTCTTTATACAAGGGATGGCTAAAATATCAAGCTGTGTAAAATCCGCAAATACGAAGCTATACAAATTTAATTTAATTATTGTGTTGCGTACAGCTTTATTTTAGGTACTTACTGTACCCACTACAGCGCAGCAAGACATGATATTTCTCTAAACACACTAATTTTTTGTTATCTTTTCGTTGCTTTAAGATTAGTAAGTCCGTAAATGATTTTAAAAAACTCAACTTGGCAAAAACGTCATAAAATTAACTACCATTTTGGTTAGCTTCTTGGTTAAATAAACAGTTGGTTTGTATCTTTACTCAACGAGTAGCTGCAGCCGGCGACCTACGTCATCTACCTAGTAAACGTCAAAATGTTCCCACTAATTTTAAATGAATTGGCCTGTTATAGTTTCTAACTCACCCTTCGTTAAATTATAGAAGGCCATGTTAAAAGATATTCTTTTGTGACAGGTTTTTTTATTAACACATTAATATAAAAATATTTAAAAGCGGAAACTTTTTCATATACATAATAATTTCTCCATCTGGATGTATTATTAAAGGCCACATCAAACGCTCGAAGCCATAATGAACAAAGCATCATTTTACATCCATCCAATTTACATAATGAAGAAAAAAATAGCATTAAAATGTGAAGCTTTTAAAATTTTGCAGCGTTCAAAGAGCATTGTGTACGCGAAAATATGATGTACGAACTTTTATTAACTTTTTGATTTTTAAAGTTACCTCTAGGGTCGTTTAATAACATTAAACATCTTTTGATCCTCTTTACGCAATGAAAATATTTTTATATAATATGATAAAATAATATTTCAGGTAAAGTCCGTACAATTATTGGTTGGATGCACGTCACAACCTCTGATATCATTTTTGATCCGAGTCATGCCGTTGATTGAATCGTATAATTTTAAAATTCTGTCAGGATTTAAATAAACTTCGAATTGAGCATTTCCTTTTATGTTGAATAATGAGACATATTTTCAGAATTGTTTTTTTTTCTTTCGAGGGCCCGTCCATACGTCATAGGCTAGATTTGGCTCATTGTGCTCACACTGTTTGATACTTCACACCCACTCGGTGATCCCAGTCCCTTGCACAAGTTTGTGCAGGTCAACTGGAAAGAGGGTCAGGATGTCCTCTGGTTCTAGTTTTGATTGCCCGAGTATTTGTTGCCTCTTCCGATCTAATGACTCGCAATGGCAAACTATGTGCTGTATTGTTTCCCTAGCTTGTCCGCACAATCTGCAGTTAAGGTGTCCATTGTACAATTGCATTCTATGCAGATGATTCTTGACAGCCATGTCTCCTGTCAGAATTCCTGTAATAGTTCTCAGCTGATTTCTGTTCATTTGAAGTAACTGTTTCGTAAGTCTTGGGTCTGGATCCCCAACTAAACTTTTGCTGTGGTGTAATCCCTGTCTGTAGCTCCAGTGGATTTTGTGTTCACCCGTGATTTTCAGAGTATGTTCCAATCGGATATAGTCATGGCAGGACACGCAGTTCCCCTGGCACCGTCTATTAATTTGCTGGGGGTCAATCTGGGAGGTAATATGTCTTGGCATGATCACGTTGCCGCAATTGCCAGGGCAGCTGCACAGAAACTTGGTGTACTTTTCCGCACCAAAAGGTTGTACACACCTCATCAACTTTTGACACTTTACAAAGCCCAGATTCGACCATCATTAGAATATTGCTCTCATGTCTGGAGCTCTGCACCCAAGCACACCCTTCGGCTGCTGGATTCCATTCAAAGGAGAGCCGTTCGTCTGATCGGCGACCCCGAGCTGACCAGGACTCTCGATAGCCTGGAGCATCGAAGACAGGTTGGTGATTTGGCTCTCTTTTACAGATATTTCCATGGCAGGTGTTCGACTGACATTGCCGACTTGATTCCACCTAGAGCAATGCAAAACAGAAATACACGGCGAACCGCTGCCGCTCATCCATATGTTGTTCAGCTTAGTACTCCTCGAACTTCATTGTTCCAGAATTCTTTCATCTGGAGAACGTCATCATTGTGGACTGATCTTCCTGAGGTCGTGTTTCCCAATGAATACAATCTTCAACGTTTCAAGATCAACGTTAATCGCTTTTTTCGCACTCGCACCGCTCCCAGAGCGCCTTAAAGGATTTTTTCTACAGTGCAGGTGTTTTATCATAAAAAAAAAAAATAATAATTATTTTTAGCTTTCAAATTTATTTTTAACACGTAAAATTAAAGTTCTTCGAAATGACGAGGTTGTTAAAATGAATTTTACGTCAATTGACAGGAACCTTTTCCACCAATTTATAAAAATAAAGAAGTTAATAGTTTTTTAGAAACAAGAAAACTCCAGACAATGCAGAAAATCTTAAAGTACGAAGTTGCCAATTTTAAAAGGCCATAACTCAAAAACTAGTCATAGGATTTGATTACGGCCATGGGCATGTCAAGATCAAATAATAAAAATTCAGAAAAATTGACCGAATACTATTTCCCATAATCTTTGTGAGGAGTCCTTTCCCATATAGTGTGAATTTTTCTCTTTTACCCATGAAATTTGCATAACTTATTTTGTAATAATAAAATAGCATAATATATTGAAAAAAAATTTATATACAGTGTGACCAGTAAAGTCCGCATCATATGGGAAATTTTTTTATTCGTAGCTTTATTCGAAATTTGACTTTGGCATCAGTTTCTGCTTCAATCGAGATGAAAATTTAACCAAAAAATAGTAGTCACGTGATTCGCATTATAGGTCAAATTTTAATTATTTTACAAAAAAATTTAAAAAGTGGGGTTATTTGTCAAAATATTGAAAGAAGTTATTTGAAAAAGTTTTTCTAAATACAATTTTTAGCCCATATGCAAAATTTCAGCTGCCTAAGATAATTTTGATTTTTTTCCCATATTTTGTAAATTACACCACTGTTTAATTAATAAATATTCCACCTTACGATGAGCCACGAAAACCAAGTTGGCCGTAAAACAAATGATAAAAAAGATCAACAGACCATTGCTTTATTAATGACAGTCAAATCGCTTTTCTGTTTGACATAGTGGTTTTTAATTAGTACTGCATATTAAATAACAAAAAATGTTAACTTTGCAGGAAAAAATCGAAACTGTATTAATATGTGGTGAAAACACAAGTCATCGTGTAGCAGCCAACATTTTTAATGAAAGGTATCCAGGAAAAAATGTGCAACAATCTACTGTGAGTAGGATTATGGTAAAATTTAAATCAACTGGATCGGTGGAAAATTTATTTAAAAAGCCTCACAATCCTATAAAACATACTGAGGAAGTCCAATTAAATGTGTGCCTAGATGTTGTGGAACATGCTCAAACTAGTGTTAGACATGTCTCTTGCAGAACTGACGTTCTAAGAGAGAGAGTGTAAGGAAAATTTTGAAGAAAAATAAATTTAAACCTTATAAACCAAAATTTATAAATACTCTTAAGAAACAAGATTATGACATACGTTTGGGATTCTCTTTTTGGTACCAGGGAGAAAAAGAAGGAAATGCGTCTTTACCCTTTCACGTTTTATGGACCGACGAGGACACTTTCACTTGAAACGGCGTTGTTAGCTCTCAAAATTGTAGATGGTGGGCTCAAGAAAATCCTAATTTTATAATAGAATGCAGGGACCAGTATTCCTTTAAAACAAATGTGTGGTGCGGTATCTTAAACGACCAAGTTGTTGGGCCCTATTTTTTTCGAGGTAATTTAAACTCTGAAGAATTCCTACGCTTCCTTAATACCGAGATCGTTGAAGTTTTGGACAATATGCCTATTGAAATAAGGCATAATTTGTGGTTTCAGTGTGACGGTGCTCCCATCCATCATGCAAGACAGGTTAAAGAACGTCTCTTGGAAATGTTTAGGGGCAAGGTAATTGGGCGTAATATGGAGCAATACTGGCCGCCTAGGTCCCCGGATTTAACTCCACTTGATTTTTTCTTGTGGGGTTACCTAAAACAAAAAGTCTACAAGCAAAGACCTTTCCGTAATATTGAACATTTGGAAACGGTCATTCGAAACTGTATTTTTGAAATAAGACCCCTTAGCATCAGAAACACCATCAAGGAAGTGTCAAGAAGAACAATTGTTTGTATTGAACGCAATGGACAGCACACAGAAATGTAATTTTAAATTTTAAGTTTTTGAATTGTTTTAAATTTAATTAATATAAATTAAAAAGGTGGAATTATAAATTATTATAATATGCTTTTTGATTAGAAAACTAGACTCTTTTCAATTATAATATTTTGTTAATATTAAGGTGTTTTACTTTTAGACACAAACTACGTGTTCAAAAATACTTATTTTATATGAATGTGAATCTTATACAGGGTCAAAAATAAATAAACTTTGCATCACATGTGACGAAATTTTAAAAGCCATATTTGGAGTTTGTAGAAAAACTCACATTTAATATGGCGCCAGCTTAAAGGAAATGTGTCTGGAATAAGACATTGTTGCAACTAAGAAGTTTTATGTAGGTTGCATCGAGTTTTATTTTGCAACAGTGGTGTAATTTACAAAATATGGGAAAAAAATTAAAATTATCTTAGGCAGCTGAAATTTTGCATATGGGCTAAAAATTGTATTTAGAAAAACGTTTTCAAATAACTTCTTTCAATATTTTGACAAATAACCCCACTTTTAAAATTTTTTTGTAAAAAAATTAAAATTTGACCTATAATGCGAATCACGTGACTACTATTTTTTGGTTAAATTTTCATCTCGATTGAAGCAGAAACTGATGCCAAAGTCAAATTTCGAATAAAGCTACGAATAAAAAAATTTCCCATATGATGCGGACTTTACTGGTCACACTGTATATCCTATGGAACCAAACTGTAATTTTATAGTCATTTTTTGCAGTGTACTGTATATTCTACAAAACTATAATAATTCATATAATCAAGCTCTGCCAAATCCAACTTAAATTAACAATCAAACATCAAACTATCTTGACTAATAGCTAACGTTAAGTTCAAACAACTTGAGGCTGTATTCTCTATTTCAGTCTATATTTGCAGGAGCTTAAACTTAGAAAAGTCAATAGACCGGTTCGTTTGTTTGAACCCAAAGTGGTTTGGCCTTAACATTTATGATTATAATCAAGTAAAATTCTTTGACGATACATACGTACTATAAATAATTTACGATTATTTTGAAAAGTAAAAAAAATATAAATAAATTCATTTTAAAAACTTTTTCATTTCTAAATAATACCGGGTGACATCCCCCAATTTTTTCCGTATTTTTAAAAGTAAAAATTGAAAATTTGAGGAGTTAATAAGTGTCGGCCAATTCAAACCTTCAAATACACCTCCGGTTTAACCGGAAGTCAACTTTTAAATGGAAACCCCTTCATTTTTATGCAATGCTTAAATTCTAAAGATTCTCTTTTCAATGACATATCACACTTTATAACTGTTTTAAAAATGGCCGCCTAGATCAATTTTCCTTTGTTTTCTAAAATGTCCATAACTTTAAGAAAACGAGGTAGGAGTTAATGAGAAGCTCATGGACACGTTGAAATAGTTCGTTTCAACCTGCTTGATAATATAAAATTGACTTGCTCGAGAAAAATGTATCCGTTGACTATTTTATTTACAACCTGTTTAAAAAAAAAATGGCATTTCCTGAATTTTTCAAATAGCAACTCATTGTTTTAATTTCCTTTGTAACGGTGAATCAAGTGGAGCGGCGTGTGCAATCATTGTTTTTATTTAAGAAATCCTAATCTTATTAGACAACAAATTTTTGCTAATACCAATTCAATTGCGTTGTAAACGGTAGGGCGATAATCTCAAAACTTAATGTCTATACTTGGGGGCTAATTCGTCAACAACATATTTTATCTACTTTCATTTAATAATAAGAATTTCACAGTTCTGTAAATCGTTTTGTAAGAGCACTAGTGCTGTAATGGAAAAAAATCTGCTTATATCTTGATTTTTCTTGACTGAAATCATAGTTTTCAACATTAAGTAGTGAGTCCATAGCGTAGATGGGTTTCTGGGAGCGTTGCTTTACGAAAAAATAACTCAAAAGGATTTTCTCAGACACCTCGTTTATTTTGTTAGCTTTGTACCAATCTTCAAACTTCTGATACTCCAATTCATACCGCGCCTTGGATTTTGTCGGAACTAAACTTGAGATCGCTTCGTTTGCCGCTGCTTCTATATCAGAGGGTAAACTTCCATCAGAATCGCTCATTTTTAAAACGCTTTTTATATTTTTGAATTTGTTTGACAAAGTTTCGACAGTAACCATGTGAAACAGTAACTATGCGAAAGGTAACATAAAAAACTTGATTAGTAAACTTAATAGCAGATGCATTTTTACAGGTGCATTTTTATTTTTAAAAATCCCTTTTGCCAAATATTTTTATTCATAGATAAAAGTAGATAAAATTTTGTACAATATTCTTGTTGTAAATTCATATTACTACACTCGATGTTTTATTAAACTCGGCTGACGCCTCGTTTGACAACTTTAACATCTCGTGTTATAATATGAATCTTTACAACACTTATATCGTAAATAACTATTTTTAAATGGCTGCTCTTTACACTTGCTTAAAAGATCACTTTAAAAAAATAAGCTTTCATGATTTGTTTTTCTTTGACAACCACTCTCTTATTTCTTTCTTTTCCAGCTGCTTGTAAGAAATTTCTCTTCGAGTCTCGTATGGTAAGAGGCATTGTCTAAAACAATTAAGGAAGGGTTTTCTAAACTTTTTAAAAGTTTTTCCCCGAACCAATACTGAAAAATTTTAGCATAATTATAATGACCGCAAAATAATTTAAATTCTGGGAAAAAGTTCATGACAAAATTTTTAACTTATTGACGCAAAAAGTTTTTCATTTATTAAGTAAATAAACTATTAGCGAAAAATAAAATACAATAAAAATATTCATCGCGGTACATAACGCGTAACTTAAATAACACGAACACCCAAACTTGTTTTTAAAAAAAACAATTTATTTAAAAATGAATTACAAGTTATAAAAAATGGACTGTGTACCACAGAATATAGCCAGAGAATGATTTAAGTTTACAATAAAAGTGATACTTGGCTTGTAACACAGATAAGAACTTCTTGAAAAGATGAGCCTGGGAATCTGCTGAATCCGCGGTTTCCGTGGGATTCTGTGCATGTAACTCCTCCCTTCTTAAGCTGACAAAATCGAGGATGGATTTTGAAAGTCATCGATATCTTCGGTTTTTCTGGCTTGATTGGATTTTTTCTTAAACCATCTGACAATATATTGTTTCTTCTTGAAAATGATCCATAATAATAGGATCAGTATAACGAACGTCAATAGGCTGAATGTGATTGGACTCTCGATAGATTGATTGATTTATTGTGTTGGCGATAGTTGATTGGCCAGGTCTTGTAGTCGATAGATTTCTTCGAAATTTATTTCGGTGTAATTTGGTGTTCGGTACAACTTTGTTGTGTCCATAGTGGCTATTTCAACAGTCGGTAGTATTAATGGTTTTCCTTGCTGTAATTTGACGTCATGGATAAACTTCTTGTATTTTGCTTGAATACTGCAAGAATTCGGAATTTTGATCAATGTTGGGTTTTCGATTTCCAAATATTGATCGCTTTTACATTGGGCAAAAATTCTTTCCTTTTGTGATGGTAGGACAAGAATTTCTTCGGGTGTAACTTGTTCAAAGATTGACTCTGCCATTTTTATTTGTAAAATTTTGCAACCAGTGGTGGAGGTGCCTTCCATTAGTTGAAGGGTACAACTGTCTGGTGGGTAGAATTTCTCCATGCAGTAATAGGTATCTTCTACTGATGGACAAGTACTTTCTTCGAACTGGACTTCTTTAAGGGTTTGTGCCAAATAAGGGTATTTTGGGATAAATGCTTTGCCTTTTTGGATCACGGGATATAAATGGGAAAAGGTATAGGTTCCAGGTTTAATTATAGGTACATGTATAGCAAAAATTAATTTTGTTTTAGAAAATGTAACTTGAGTGCTTAAAATTTGATAGTATGATAAAATATTTTTGGAATTTGGAATTTGATTTTCGCTGTATATCGTTTTCAAATAGGTTATCGTCTGTTCTAATTCATGACTAGATATTATAGAATTGTGGAGTGTATTTAGCTTAGCAAACATTATTGCATCTTCTAGATTGTCAACAAGGTAATTAAATTTTGGCAATCTAGATTTATTTGAGATAAGACGCCTTGAAATGTTATATAATGATTAAGGTTATTAAAAGAATTTTGCACTGTTGCCTGAAAGATATTTAAGCTGTATTCCAGTTCTTTCTGATTTTTATTCAGAGTCGATATCGTTTTGTTGTAATTATCAATCAAATTTTTCGATAGGGATATTTGTAAATTAAGTTCTTTCTTTATATTTTTCTGGTTTTGAGCTAAGTTTAAGATCGCCTCGTCGTAACGTTTACCATCGTCAGCGTCTAACGTGCCAAAAAGCCATTTATATGTTTTACCTATTATATTAATTAAACCTCGTCTATTGCGTATGTGTGGGTGGAGATTTTCGAGTTTTTCTTGTGTAGTTTGAATAAGAAATTCGGTACGTAAGAGAAGACTTTCCGCTAAGCCCTGATAAGAGATTGGGTTATTGGGTTTTTTTGTAGTAATGTTGCCTTTTATTATAAAAAAGTATTTTTCAATATTTTGTAGTTGCGTTATTATTGAATTTAAATCTATATAGTGTAAAAAGGTGTGTTTATTATAAATAATTTTTGCATTGCCAAGTTGGATGGGTAAAATGGGATTTTTTATTGTTGTTAGTTGTATGTCTGTCTGTTCACTGTTGGCTGGAAGTATCTGAAGGACCGGAAGCAATGTTAGAAGTATTAGCTTCATTGTTTACCTGCAAAGAGGGTTTTTGTTTAATTTTTGGTTTTCTAGCAAAACTTTTATGGTATGTTCCTTTGTGCGTTATTAATTTAATATTACTCTGTCCTTTTATTGGTGACTTTTTAAATTTAGGTAAGGCTTTATTTCGAGCTTTGGTTTTAATGTAAGCTACTTTTTCTTTATCAAAATCGGGTGGTTCGCGGCGATTTTCGTTTCTTTTCGATATAATTTTTTCTTTAGTTTCCGCGTTCCGTTCTTGAATTTTCCTGTAAAGTTCTTTAGCAGTTTCTTTATGTTTCTGTACGTAATTTGATATAATTATTTGGTCATTAATATCGAATGGGTCGGTACTGTTTATATGTCCTTTAACTATTTCAAAAGGTGTAAATTTCGTTACGCTATGTATAGAATTATTATAGCCGAGTATAGCTCGTTTGATCAGCTGTTCGGGGGTAAAAGTACTAGTTTCCTCTTTTAGACACCGATAGTGTTCGATTATTGTAGAGTGGAATCTTTCAACAGGGGAGTTTGAATTACTATTTTTGGGGGTAGTATAATGTAGTTCGATTTTATATATTTTACAAAAATCCTCGATTTCTTTGTTTTTGAACTCAGTGCCTGAGTCAGCAGTTATTTTTTGTGGCAATCCATGGTGTGATATAAAATTTAGGAGGTTTTCTATTACCATGGGTCCTGTTGGACTTTTTAACGAATAGGCTTGTCCGTATCTTGAAAATGAATCTATTATAGTTAAATAGCTTTCGTTTGAAATTTTAAAAGTATCAATATGAATATGTTCGTTTTGAGCTAGTGGGTGTCAAATTAAATTTTATTACAGGGGGGTCTCTGTCGTATTTATTTTTTAAACATGTCTCGCAATTATTAACATAGTTTTGTCGACGGACATTTTTGGCCAATAAAATTTAGCACAAAGAGAAATTTTCATTTCATTTATCCCGCGGTGACAAGTTTTAGTGGTATGGTATAGTTCTAGTTTTTCTTTTTGGTCGTTTAGGGTTTCAACATCCTGTAAAAATTTTGTGCATTGAATTAATTTAAAAGAAGAATTTTTAAATAGGTTTTGGACCGTGATAACAAAGTTTTGGGCCAGTGTTGGGTTCCTAAAGTATACTGCGTATACTTGTTTTGGTTCTATATATTCTTTTAAAATTTGTACAAAATGGGGCGTTGGATTTCTACTAGAAACAGATATATACAATCGCGTATTTTGAAATATTTTATTAAACTTACATTGAATTTTGTCTATGTCACCTTCGGTTATTATTATTTGATTTTTAAATGTATTTAGAGATTTTTCCGATATAGGTATATTGAGGATTGGTTCTTCTAAAGAAGTGTGTATTGTTTGTGAGTCCTCTGTTATATTGTGGTCTTTGGGTGTACCGGGGGGTGCAATTTGAATGTCTGAAAGTTTTTTAATTCGGGTTTGTTCAAATTGGGGGTCAAGGATTTCTTGGATGATTGACTCATCAATATTTGGGAGTACATCTGCGTTTTGTAAGTAGTCCTCAACTGTGATGTCTATGTCTCCGGGGTTATTGTCTATTGATTGAGTCTCCAGTGCGTTTAGATCATTATCGATTGGATATCTTGATAACGCGTCTGCGGCTTGATTATTTTTTCCAGGTATTGTTAAAATTTCACCGTTATATATACTGACAGGAATATTTTTTATAATTTTTTCATGGGGTTTAACTGAAAAAGAAAAATTAACTTCGGTAGGTTCACTGTACTGAAACGGAATTTGAATGTTTTTTCCGACTAATTTTTTGTTAACTAGATCGATATTTAAAGTCATTTTTATTAAATCTGAAAGTCCTAAAATTCCATCAAAATAATCGTGAAAATCAAATAAAATAAAATTTATTTCGTGACTACTGCCAAATTCTGCGAATGCTGGTATTATAGCTTGAAATTGCGTGGTTTGGCTCCCTAGGGCTGTTTTGATTGTATTGTTTGAATTATAAATACAATTCGGGTAGAATTTTTCGACTATTGATGGTTTTAATATTGATCGCGAACTACCGGTATCGATTAATAATTTAATTTTGGGTTTTTTTATTGCTACGTATGGTAGTGTATTATTTGAAGAAATATTAATTTCTGTCAGGCTTGAGGGTTTTCTGGGCCCGTGTCCTGAAAATTTTCAGAACTATGTTGTTCATCTTCGTCATGATTTTTGTCGGTAAATTCCGATTGGTCATTTTTGATAATTTCGTTTTCATTATAGTACGGCATGTTTGGGTCGTACTGACAATAAGAGTCGGTAAACGGCGTCGCTACATCTTGTTCTGTGTTGTCGCCGATTTCGTTTGAAAAAAGCTCCTCGAAAACCAAATGAGGTTTTTGATACTGTGGGTATCTAAAATTTTGGTTTTGGAAATTTTGATTTTGAAAATTTTGATTTTGAAAATTTTGATTTTGGAAATTTTGATTTTGAAAATTTTGGTTTTGGGAATTTTGATTTTGATTTCTATTTGTAGCTACGGAAGGGTTTCGCGAAGTTGTCGACATAGGGGTTGGTTTTGGCATCTGATTTTGGGGTATTTGGTTGGGTCTAAACACATTTTGCGGGGGTCCAAATACTTGTCTGTTTGTCGGGTATTTTCGTGATTGTGCTGGTCTAGGTTGTAAGTTAATTGGTTGGCTAGGCCACATTGGTCTTGGGTAATATTGTTGGTTTGGAAAGTTTTGGAAGAACTGGGGTCTTTGAACTGGCGTGTTTTGATATTGATTTGGAACAAAATTAGGAGAGTATTGCGAATTTTGATACTTGTTTGGTTTATGCATTTGTGGTAAATTTATTTTTTGATTTGGTCTTTCTGAAATATTTCCGTATAATTTCTCGAAATTTTTATATTCTTTAATATAAGCCATTGCATCTTCTAAAGATGTTGGTTTTTTAATGTACATGTTATTACGTAAAGTTCCCGTACAACCGCCTATAAAGGTATTTAATGCTGTTTTTTCATAATGAACAATTTGGCAATTACGTTGTTCGTCAGATAAGGTAGTATCATTACTAATACGTTGGATAACGTTACTACGCAAAATTTGCAATCTGTTACCAAAATCTACAGGGTGTTCATTTTTATAAGGTCTGGTACGCGTCAATTCTTGTACCAAGCAATCAATATCTCTTCTATCAGAAAAACATTGGAATAATGCAGGTTTTAATTTAT
Source organism: Polydrusus cervinus (assembly GCA_935413205.1). NCBI lineage: Eukaryota > Metazoa > Arthropoda > Insecta > Coleoptera > Curculionidae > Polydrusus > Polydrusus cervinus. Next base: position 17,084,711 of record OW284511.1, read on the forward strand.
CCCAATCATCTAATTCGACACGTCTGCCAACCATGTATTCGGCTTTATCAATTAATTTCTCTTGAATACATTCAAATACGTGTTGATTTAGATCATCGTCATTAAAAGTTTTATATTTATTAACAAGGTCGTCCCATCTTTTGACAAATCTAGCTAAAAAGTTACTGTCCCCATTAAATGGTTTAATATTTTCTATTTTGGATTTAAATAAATCCCAATTGACAGTTTTGACTACACTTGGAGCCTCTTTTGTAGCCATTTTCTTAAATTAAATTACTTCAGTAAATTAACAGAATAATTTACTATTTAAAACAATACTAGAATAAACAATATTTCTTTAATAAAAGAAAATTACTTTTTTCTTTACTTTCTCTGCGAGAAGTGTACAAATATATATTATTTCAAAAATCTTAACCTACTTGTCTGCAATAGACTGCAAAAATGAAAGTTCCTTTTTTTTTCTCTGCGAGAAGGTATTTTTCAAAATCTTAACTTACGTGTCTACGATAGACTGCAAAAATCTTACCCTAATTTGTCTTCCATAGACTGAAAAAATCTAAAACTAATTTGTCTACAATAGACTGAAAAAATCTAAAACTAATTTGTCTACAATAGACTGAAAAAACTGTGTGCTATACACTGCCCTATAACTATCCCTATCAAAGTCCTAATCGAAGGGTTTGACGGGGGTGAAAAGGAAATGGCACTTACTTTTTCCGAAGTCTTCGTTCAGAGCCTTGTCCTTTCCCGATCCTCTGGCCTGGTCAATACTTGTCCTGGGTCGTTCGATGTTGGTTCTTTCGGATCAGCACTTAAGGGTTGAAACCGCAAAGTGGTCGGAATTCTTCAAAATTTGGGAAAAACACCACCGTACCAATCCTACCGACTGCGCCACTTAAATAACACGAACACCCAAACTTGTTTTTAAAAAAACAATTTATTTAAAAATGAATTACAAGTTATAAAAAATGGACTGTGTACCACAGAATATAGCCAGAGAATGATTTAAGTTTACAATAAAAGTGATACTTGGCTTGTAACACAGATAAGAACTTCTTGGAAACATGAGCCTGGGAATCTGCTGAATCCGCGGTTTCCGTGGGATTCTGTGCATGTAACTCGTAATTCTAATAAAATTCCACACCTGTACTTTTTAACCAATCAAAACGTGTATTTTTAACAGATTACCATGGCAACGAATGCATTTTAGTGGGAATTTTTTCCTCGTTGGTACCCAACTGCGAATTATACTGGACATTTTTTGACGTTTATAATGACAGAATATTTTTTTGAAAATCTGGTTCTTATTTATTTACATGATAATTTTGATACATTTCAATTACAAAGCTAAGATGTTTTCTTTATTCTTTGGACACCTCCTTTCTTCTTAATGTCGAAAATGCAGGAATTGGATTGGAATGAATTAAATGTCTATGTCTAATGAAATATATATAATATTTAGACACTATTCTATTCACCTTTTTTCCATTTAGCACTTTGAATTTTGAATAGTTTAGATGCAAATATTCGTGAACAATCGAAACAAATTTTCTTTCTTCAAGTAGGAGCCACAATCCTCTATTAATGCGAGTAAATAAGTCATCGCACGATGATTGATCATTACATCAGACAATATCACGCATATTTTGCATATAGTATAATTTTGAAAACGATTCATTTTTAAAACAACAAATTTTCTTGGTTTTACTGGCTGCACAATATTCTTTATTACAAGAAATCGCGAGCTTTTCTGATGTTTTGAACTGTGTGTTTTTAGAAAATTAATGAGTTCGAAAAAAAGTCCGGAAATAATTTGACCTCTAGTGGTATTATAAGTGATAATTTTGTTTTCAAACTGCTGATTTCGCCCAGTAACATTTTGCAGTGAATACAGTGAACCAGTGGAATGTTCGGTAGGATCAAGTACAGCGAAGGTATTTTAACTTCACCGACTTACTGTTGAAAAAGCGATAATATCTTTTAGGGGATTTAATCCGATATCGGACATACAACGAACCTACTTTAGCATTATATACTACTTGAATTAAACGTATTAAGTATTCTTTATATTAGTGTTTCTTTTTTTCCGTGTAGTCTTACTGATGAGTCCTAATATGCCGAAATGCTTCAATCAACAGATCTGACAAACTGAAATGAAACGTTTCTTCAGTAATCCAAGTTTGTTTAGCCAATCCCAATTCCAAATTTAAATTAAAAGCAAAAGTCGCGAAGTAGTTTGTAGTAAATAAGCCAAGCCAACGTTCTCGAAATTATAAACAAACATTTTGGATGCAGTGGTTATTGGAGTGAACTAAATCAAAATAACCTTTCTTTAGAGCACTCGAGTCGTATCTTTACCTGAAAGGGAATTTAATTCACCTGGATATTCTGGCAAGTTGATTTTCCTATACATTATGTGTGCCTTTATACTAATAGATGTGGAAAATGACGATTCCTAATCAAGATGTATAAAAGGTAATCTTTGACATAGTAAAAGATTACTTCGTTTGCTTTGCTAATTTTCCTTTTGCGTGCTTATGTAGTAATAATTTTGATAGAACTCGCGAGATCCTGGCCCAATCGGGTGACATGAATGACATGCTGGTTAATGTTGGTATTATTTGACGTAAATACCAGGATTAGACTTAGAAATTTTATATTTTTAATATGTTTATTTTTAAACGAATAATATTCTTTAAGCCATTAATAGTAACATGTTAGCGATAGTGGTGCAAAATTGAAGAAAACTGGTAGGATAAGTGAATGTATAAACATTGTAATATTGGAAATTTAATTTAAGAAAAATTGAAGAACCCTAAGATGTCTGGTACAAAACTGCATGATAAATTAATTGAATAGAAATATGGTTTATGCTTAGTCTATGGAGGAATCTTAATTGTATCTGGAAAAAGAGAAAAAAACGTGTTAGTTTTTAGAATATAAAATCTAGAAATGTTTCTTTATGGCAAACCATTTTGGTAATTATCTGTTATAGCTTTACACAAGGTTGGTTGTCATTTGTTTTTGGACTGTTACAGTTAAAAGTATTTTATTGTAAAGTAGTAGAGTTTAGTGTCCGTATAAGTAAATAGAAAAGAAGGTTTTAGCGGCAGGCGGACAAAGTAGAGCATCTATCCTTTGCATTGATTGAGTCCCTGTGTACTTAATGCAAAGGATAGATGCACTACTTTCAAACCTTCTTTTTTATTTACTTATACGGACACTAAACTCTACTACTTTATTTTAAAAACACGGCATTGTATTACGGGTTGGCAGCGCCCAGTGGGTATACTGCAGTGCGAACTTATTTAAATCTACAAATCCGTAGAAAAATTGGGGGATGCGATAAATGTTGCCTATACTGGTGTGTTGGCCTAACGTATTTGGTTTATTGTTGCTTTCGTTGACGACTATCTTTTGCATTGAGTTCATTCCTATAGATGGCCTTACTGGGTTTTCATCGCATTTTTATTTCTTAACATTATCTTGAAAACAGAGTCTCGTTGTATTCGGGGTCGCTTACAGGTTATGGCTTTCTGATGAGTTCTAATAAGAACGAAACAGCCTGTCATTGTCTACCTGTGCCCCAGGGAACCCATTACCTTTGGCGTCCCTGTGTATTCAATGCAAAGGATAGATGCACTACTTTGTCCGCCTGTCGCTAAAAAACCTTCTTTTGTATTTTATTGTATTCGGCTCTGCATTTGGTTATATTTTTGATTTAAAATAGCTTAAAATTAAGGGAATATAAAATATTGCCCCCTTTACTCGTTTTTCCTGTCCATAATTATTGTTAGTTATTGTCTATAAAAAAATATCATACGTTTATGAACCAAAACATTTTGGGACAAATTAATTTTACTTACCGCCAATTTAATAATAACTCCAACAATCAAATACTAAATAAAACATTCAATTTATTGTCCAAAAATTACAAGGTCTTACACTAAAACCTGTCTGAACATCGTTTAAAACTACGTTGAATAAAACATCACAAACTGATGACTATGGAAATTTTGAAGGTCCTGATCAGCTGACCAATGTTATGTATCTGGATATCAATTATCGAAAAAAGTTCTCTGGTTATTTTTTCTATAGTCTATTTATTTTTTCTATAGTCTTATCAGAGCAAATTAACAAACACTAAATGCAAAAACTGCAAAACCGCATAAGTCCGTTTTGGACAATTATATTTCTATTGGATTACTTTTCTGACTTGAGTAATTGTGTTATAATATAAACATTTTAGAGAACATTGGCAACATTGTCAAGCTGGGGTTTTCAGGACGTATAGTCGATAAAGTCCGCGTTTTTGTTCCAATAGTTTTTTTATTTTATTATATTCTCAGCTTAAAAATATCACAAAGTACAAACACAGAAAATGTAATTTTTTGTTCCTTTATACGCTACAACGAAAATTAAAATTTAGTGAAGGATCCCATTAGTACAGATGTTTAAACAACACAGTTAGTTTCTCTTAAAAAAACTTATTTAATCCGGATAATAAAAACTTGAAAGTTGAGACGAAATTTTCCGTAAATCATCGCATAAGTATTCCAAACGAGAAAAAGTTTTAAGAAATCCACGGAAAAAAGAAAAAGAACCTCTATTCATCACATTCGAATGCCTCACCCTCAAACTTTCGTTTTCAGACCGAAATTAATGTAATATTTTACCACGATAAGACAGTTCTTCGGTTTGGACCGACGCGACGTCTTTATTAATAACAAGAAATATTTTATAATGATTAAACACATTTTTTTATAAGAAGATTATCGCTTTCGTGAGATATATCAGATATAAACTGGGATATGACAGTGAAAAAATGTCTATGTGTTTTAAATTAGGTATTGTTAAAATATAGCTCAGATTAAAGATAATATATAGTTTTCAAATTCAAATTATATACAGGGTGATTCCTAAGTTGATACTTCTTTTTTGCTGCGTATAGAAGGCATTAAAATAAACAACTTTTTCAAATACCTTTTTTCAAAAAACTCAAAAATAGGCAAGATAGAGAAGTAAAAAATCTAAGTGCGGTCCTGGCATCAAAACATATCCCGCTATAGTTTCTGTTGTTTTTAGTATCTCTTATTAGTATTAGTCCTGCGGGTAGTGTTGAACAATCCGGTGCGGTGTGTTTTTCTGAAGCAAGTTAATTTTAAATTATTGATACGTGAAAATGGTAAAATTTGAGAACAATGAATTAATAGATAAGGTGGTAATTTACTGTGAGTGTGGCAAAGTGCTTCGAGATTATACGTGGAACGCTTTCCCTTGCGGGCTCATCCAACACCCAGAAGTTTTCTTAATGTTATTCAACGGGCAAGTTAGGCTGAACCGTATTTTTGTTCGTAGTGTAATAAATGAATGTAAGTACCTACCTTATTTTTGAGTTTTTTGAAAAAGGTATTTAAAAATGTTATTTATTTTAATGCCTTCTATACACAACTAAAACAGAAGTATCAACTGAGGAATCACCCTGTATATAATAAATTTACGTATATTATCCGCCAGTAAAAATTTTTTAATAAATTTTCAATTAGACAAGTCAGGAAACGATACCGCGTGACACCCTGCTATAGGCCGCTTTACAGTTTACAATTTTTCTTTCGCGCAAGTTGTCTTGCAGCATTAGTATTGTGGCAATAAAAATTTCACTTCGTTTTACAGCCTACAATGACTTGCTAAGGTCGTAGGTGATATACCACTTGCCAACCTTTAAAATAAAGACATTTAGTTAGGACTTACCGGCGCAATATTTTCTTGCGTGAAAGAAAAATTGCAAATTGTAAAGCGGCTCTATGATAAACATTTGACATGGGGCAATCCTTCTGTTTCTTCTCGAACGATTTGAGAGTTCTGTCATAAACTGATAGAACTACATCTTGAGTAGAGTGCTTTTCAACAAACCTTTACTGTCGATTTATTAGAATATTGAGATTTGATGAAAATTACGGGAACCTATTTTTTAAATGCCTTTTCATAAATTTTTGAAAATATCGACAAGAATTCCTGTAATTGCTAAATTGCTCAGCGTTATCGACACTATTTCACCCTGTTTAAGAGACCGTAAAAAATATCCCGTCCCAAATGAAAAATTTAGTAAGTAAGTCAAAGAATAAACAATTATATGTGCAACATGCTTTGGTGTATCTCATCGGAGTCTGCAGAGGTTTTATTTGCTGACTCTAAAATTAATTGATTAGCCTCGTTCAATGACACATGATGTAGAAACGGTCTATTAGTAACCGTTTTATTTGCGGTAAAAGTTTTATTTTCTTTTTTTTGTGAATTCTCTAACCGATTCAACAAAATAAGTAATCAAAGCTTCGGCCTGCATTTGTTTGTCCGTATTTTCCAAACCCAGCATCGGTTAATTAGGTGTCAGGTATGGAATTTTTATTTACTGTTACTGCACTATTTGATTTTTTGTTTATACTATTTTACACAGTACGATTTATGTTGTTTGAATTATGGTTTTTTTTTGTTATTACACTGAAAAAAGTAGTGAACGCTTTTGAATGTAAATTAGTAGAGGCAAGAAAAATTATCTTTCTATAAGAGAATTTCTATTGTCACAAGAGAAAATAAGCTCTTCTTTTATGAAATACGACTCTCTTGAGAAACCTTTAAATTTTTCTTGGACGTTTATCTCTTGATTTATCTTGTTGCAAAAAGCGATTAATCTTGTTTCAAAAGCCTTAGAACTATACTATTTTCTGTATATCTCTTGACGTGAGATATACCGGGTGACCTAAGAAAGTACTGGAGTGCCAAGTAGTTGGGAAATCCAATTTTAAGTCAAGAACAAATTATTTTAGGTTAAGAGCAAATACTCTTAGCTTAAGAGCACACACACTCTTAGGCCAATAACAACCACTCTTGGTTCAAAAATAAACACTCTTGTATCAAAATCAAACACTGGTGTCTGTTTGAAGGTTGGAGACAATGATGTTTCTTAAATGATAGAATAGTTTTAGACTTGCATTGTCTTTAATTTGTTTTACATCACAATGTTTCAACTGGTAAGTATCTCCAGTCGTCTTCAAGTGAATACTAAATAAGTAAAGTAACTCCAGCTCTATTTATACTAGCTAGATGTACTGAAGCATGACTGAGATGGGTGCAGTCATGCGTTTAATTCTTGTGCGATATTTTAAGTTTACATCTACTTAACAAAGGTTTCCAGATATTTCTTATATCTAGTGAGGGCTTACTAAAACAATCTGGGTTCTGGTATATGGTAGCAGCTTCCTTGAACTTCCTCTTTCTCTAATGTGGTTCTTTGTGCAGGATTCGAGCTTCTGTCCACTTAATGTGATGACCATGTGTCCAGGCATGGTCAGCTGCCCCTGATTGTTCGGTTTCTCCTTTAAGCGTGTTGTTTCTGTGTTCCTTGACCCTAGTTTCAAGTGGCCTTAGAGTCTCACCAATGTAAGATCTGCCACATTCGCAGGGAACTTTAAGAAGCCACCTGACGAAGACGAAACCAACAAGTCAAAAAGATAGGAAAAACTGTGTTCCCTGCGAATGTGGCTGATCCTACATTGGTAAGACTCTAAGGCCACTTGAAACTAGGGTCAAGGAACACAGAAACAACACGCTTAAAGGAGAAACCGAAAAATCAGGGGCAGCTGACCATGCCTGGACACATGGTCATCACATTAAGTGGACAGAAGCTCGAATCCTGCACAAAGAACCACATTGGAGGAAGAGGAAGTTCAAGGAAGCTGCTACCATATACCAGAACCCAGATTGTTTTAGTAAGCCCTCACTAGATATAAGAAATATCTGGAAACCTTTGTTAAGTAGATGTAAACTTAAAATACCGCACAAGAATTAAACGCATGACTGCACCCATCTCAGTCATGCTCCAGTACATCTAGCTAGTATAAATAGAGCTGAAGTTACTTTACTTATTTAGTATTCACCTGAAGACGACTGGAGATACTTACCAGTTGAAACGTTGTGATGTAAAACAAATTAAAGACAATGCATGTCCAAAACTATTCTATCATTCAAAATCAAACACTGTTGGGCCAATAACAACTCGTGGTTCAAGAACAACAACTTTTGGGGTCAAGATATAATGACTTTTACCGAAGAGAAAGAGTATTTAGTCCAAACTCTTATAGAAAATTTATGGAAGAGAATTACGGTTTTGGACCAAGAGCTAACGCTTTTGGATTAAAGTCGTATGCATTTCTCCCAAAATATGGGGTTTTTCAGTGTATACCACTCAATTTACCCTGTATAAATTCCAACAAAAACCCTACTTTCGACGGTCCTTTAATGACTTTTATCGTCTTTTCCCACTTCTGAGATCAGCACAACCTTAAGTAAGTAAATTCTCGTCACATACTTATGAAAAAAGGCGATCGATGTAGCGCTGTGGTACAGTGTGCCGTGCATGGCCCAGGCCTACTTACGGGACTATCCCGTGGGATGGGGACAATTCGCTCCTCGACTTATTTTACGGAATCTTGTTTGCTCCCTATTTGCATTGGACGTCGTTGGCGCAACGTGCTTTAAACTTTATATTTTTCATGAGAAGAGAACATTTTACACTTTCTGATAATATCTTTCGTAACGGTAACCGATACAGGAGTTATCACTGTATAACAATTAGTTTGAGCTAGGTTTTTTAAATTTTTCAATTATTTTTAATTAAATGTAATTTTAAAGTAGTATTTTGCTGCTGCCATGTGTAGCCCTGATGCAGTGGCGGCTCGCGGTCTTAACAAATGGTGAAGAGCTAGGTATAGTGCGGGTACTTAAACAAACATTGACTAAAAACCCGTGTTACAAAACGTCTCTCTTATCCTCATCTGTCCAACGACTGAATGGAGTTTCCAACAAATTACAAACTATGTCATTAATTGGGTTAATTTTTAAAACATAACTAAGTAGGTACGTACACTACTGAATTAACTGAAAAATAAAAACAAAACTTTTTAATCCTATAGTAAATCACTTACACATATCTATAACCGTATGTTTCGCGAAACATCAAAATAAATACCGTTGCCTTAGAGTTAGGCGAACCAATGCTAAAACAATGGTGCATACGACTGATCTATTTTTAAATTGCCCTTTATCATAATGCAAATTGTTACATGTTGTTTGCGTGACTGACGTCACGTTACTATAGCAACGGTGAATATCAAAGCCATGTTGGGCGTTGGGTCTTCACTTGCTTTGAGCTAACGGGCTCGGTCGCTTGGGCGTGCCAAAATGCACCTGCATGTTTATAATTATTGTCCATCGGAGTTAACCGTGGCCCTATTATGCATAGCTACATTCGGATTAAATTATCCTGGTTTTATTTATTTTTTTTTAGTATAGAGCCCCTTCACCTGACGAGCCGCCACTGTCCTGATGATATCGTAGGCTGCACTAAGATATTGGTCTTAATTTACTCAATAAAGAGTATATAAACACCCAAAAACTAGCCTTTATTTACCTGTACGCTTTATTTTTCGACAGTATTGTAAAATTAACGATAAAAAAATGTTTTTTTCGTAACAACACTTTATATTTCTTAATGCTTTTGTCGCTTACAACTTCTCCTGTAAATTGGCCTTACCCTCCGTATAAATAACCTCCTCGAAAAACGATTGCAAGGAAAACTGCTGTTCATGAACGGAGAGGAAAAGTGTAGGAATGCGCTACCGCTCCCATCTCGCACGCATTTACATAAAACTCATTTCCAGAGGCATCTGCAGGGCGTTGTGTTGCTCTATTGTGTTTATAACACCTAAAATGGCGTAAAAATAAGCCATGTGCAGACTTTGTATTTTTCTGCGATGATTTACTTTACATAAAAAACGTATTCATTACTTTTTCTTTGTTTTTTTTTCATTCATACCGGTGGGTAGGTACCGGCAACATTTTTTTTTTATTAGAACAGGGTCTTGTACCCTGGATATTTCATGTATTTCAAATTGATTTGATGGAAGGAAGCGAGGCCACACGCAGGTTTTTATTTACATTTGATAATAAATGTATAATCTTAAACACATTTTTTTGAAACGCTGTTTCTAAGTTATATAAAACAAAAAGGAAAAATAAATTAAATTTATCAACATTTCGAACTTTTGATCAATTGAGAACTTAACAGAACTAGCAACCATCTGTACGGGTGCGGCTCTGACCCCTGGAAAGTAAACCTATATAATAAATCTTCCCTAAATTACCTAAACCAGCTGATGGACCTTCCTTGAACGTTTCTAACCTCTTTATGTAGGTTACGGTGTTTTTCCAATCAAAAATGTAACCTCTTTTCTACGGAAAACCGCTGATCCAACGATCTCTGCAGTGCCCAGATCTCTGCAGTACCCAGCAACTGCTGATTCCGCAGTTAGCAATGTCCTTCCAGAATCCCTGATTAGATTATTTAGGGCTCGCGGCCTTCTCTTTAAGTAAAGATATTGTTTTGACATTCCTATCATAGGTTCCTGTACCTGGAAGGGTATCTCAGCTCAGACTAATTTTATTTCTATTGTAGGTGAAAGCTTTTCTAGGGCGTCAACACACTTGGTAACGAGTAATGGCTAAACGCGTTTAAGAATGAATCTAACGAAACAAACCCTTTCTGACTTCATTGGTTTCGATTCCATTAAACTGGCGGACTACGGATTTTAGCTTTTAGGTGAGTTGGAGGGCTGGTATGCTGGTGTAGTATATCACTTTTCCTTTCTTTTGTCGGATCCTAGCTTTACTGATAAGATAGACCATTCCCATAGAGAAACACGTCTAAGTATGGATTGTGGGGATGACGAAATGAAAGAAAACTATTCTTCTAAATTAACGTTTATTATAGTACATTACATAATAAGTAATGAAAGTGATACTTTTCAAACTAGGAGATATTTAGCAATAGACGTCAGCCGAGTGCGGAAATTCTCCGAGTTTTAGAATAATCACTTTCACACGAGTAATGTACATTATTTTTCCCATGACCACAAAGAATTATTAAAAATGCCTTTGATTTGTAAAAAAATATTTCAACACTAGTGTTGAAATTAGCATACTTAGGATTATGTTCCACTTAATATCTGGTTTCATAGTTTGTCAATAGGATTTTCCTTTATTTGTAGTTTAACTTTTTCATTTTTTATTTCATAGGAAGAACTAATCCTGGGTTGACTTCTAGACAAATCAGAATGAAAAATTTTAAATTTAATTAAGGAGAGATGCGTTAAACATAAATTTAAAAAATCCACCCTACAAGGAAGATTTCAATAAAAAATAATTCTATAAATTATTTAATGTGTAAGTCAAATATTCCTAGTGGGATTTGAACCTGTGACCTTGCGATCTGTAGACTAGAGCTCTATTCTCTACGCTATCGGTACCAATAAAGATTTGTTGTTTAATACATGACACTCTCTTCAGCGCCATTTGTTTTTTCTGGTAATAGATTTTCCAGTATATTATTAACATTTTTTATAATTTCAGATGGTGTATTTTCACACTCTAATTCTGAATCACTCGACAAATACATGATAAATAAGTTATACAATTTACAATTACTGCTTTCTAAAATTTATTCTTTTTAATAAATAGGGGTTGCCTGTCAAATTGGCTCCATATGTTTAAATTAAATAGTGTACCTTGATATTCCAACACTAGTGTAAGTAACCGTGATTTTTTTTCTTATTTTCATAAATGGTTGTAGGAAAAATAATTTTTTTCTGTCGCTGTCATCATCCCGATAAAATTATTAACTTGCAAGATAAAATTTAGAAAATGCTCTTAAGATGTATGCTCGTCCTAAGAATAAGGTTTATTTACCCGAAACAAATGACCGACTTGACTAAATCCCGCTCCCATAAATCTGCGAGATTAGATAAATCGGACTCCGGCCGTCGATAGAGCAAATGCACGTTTTCTCTGGGGGAATCCAGTTTTGCTGGGGCTTCCACTGGAGGCCTATATTCGGAATAAATCGATGTGTCTCTAGACTTAGCTATAGAAGTTTGAGCGTATACATTTTCTATAAAAAAGTGGTAGTAACTATGTCTAATTTCGGAAATGTTATAAACGGAAACATGTTGTTTTTGTTGCAATTTACATTAACTTTCATTTAATCTATTCTAGATATTTTTTTTCGAAAAAAAAAGTGAAAGATACGAAGAATAGTCATTTTTTATAAAATTTCTGCTTTTAAAATAAAGGAGATTCACGTTATGAAAAATTAATTTTCCTACAACCACCTATGAAAATGAGAAAAAAAGCACGGTTAATTTGGTTAGAAAGCGCCGTATATAACACGCGTGTTGAAAAAAAGAACAAATTTTAAAAAGCACTAATTGTAAAGTGTTTAACTTATTTATCATGTATTTGTCAAGTGATTCAGAATTAGAGTCGGAAAATACGCCATCTGAAATTATAAAAAATGTTAAAAATATACTGGAAAATTTATTACCAGAAAAAATAAATCGAGCTAAAGGGAGTGTCATGTATTAAACAACAAATCCTTATTGGTATTGATAGCGTAGAGAATAGAGCTCTAGCCTACAGATCGCAAGGTCACAGGTTCAAATCTCACCAGGAGTATTTGACTTTTTTTTATAAAAACATTAAATAATTTATAGAATTATTTTGAATTGAAATCTTCCTTGTTGGGTGGATTTTTTAAATTTGTGTTTAATGCATCTTTCCTTGATTAAATTTAAAATTTTTCATTCTGGTTAATCCAGAAGTTAATCCAGGATTAGTTCTTCCTATGATATATAAAATATAAAAAAATTAAAAAGTTAAACTACAACTAAAAGAAAAGCCTAATGACAAACTATGAAACCAGCTATTAAGTGGAACATAATCCTAAGTATGCTAATTTTAACACTAGTGTTGATATTTTTTTTCAACACCAGTGTTGAAAAATTTTTTTCACAGATCAAAGGTTTTTTTAATAATTCTTTATGGTCGTAGGAAAAATAGTGTACATTACTCGTGTGAAAGTGATTATTCTAAAACTCGGAAAATTCGCCTCGTTTAAAAAGTATCACTTTCATCACTTGTTATGTAATATACTATATTTTTATACAATGAGCATAACAAAAAAGAAATCGTTATTTTGCTTAAGAGTAAACTGTGGCGTACTTTTTAGGGGAAAATGAAATTTACCCTCAAAAGGTGCTCACGTGCTTACGGCAGCTTTTCGTCGGTTGTGCAGACGGTCGTAGGCAAGCGACGTTTATGCTTTTAAGGGGCGCCACTCAGTTTCCGTCTATTTTAATGTTCCTAGAGCCTTTCAACTGAGAAGGAGACTCTGTATTTTGCTAAATGATGGAATTACGTAATAATATAATAAAATAAAAACGTTTATAAAGAATACTTTTTTTCGTAGTCTACTGTTTTTGGTCCATTTTTGTCACCTTTTAAACACCCTCCGCGGACATACTGTAGAACATAAAATGTAAAACAATAATTTAAAAAAAAAGTCCTAATTTTATTCGTAGAGCTGAGTAATTCAGCTCAGAAAAATAAAATTAGTTTTATCATATATCAATAATATTCTAAACGAGAATATTATGGAATAAATATATTGAAAAGTATGATTAAATATGCTTAATTTTAATAAATATCTAAAACAAATCATCATTTTAGTATCTACGTCCTAATTAATTTGATAAGTTACGCCGGTACAATGCAGCAAATAACAATAGTTTTTGCATTATTGGGTTTAATTTGTACCCCAATATTTATTACACAAAATAAACCCTTCACACAGTGTTGTAGTGGGGAGGCGGCAACCTGCCTTTTTTCCCCTTCACCCTTTTTTTTAACCAACATAATGTAAAATATTTAAGTTTCAGATTTTATATCAGGGCCATTTACTGTTACACTTGTAAATATTTGTTTATTTTTGCTAGAACTCAATTATCTGACAATACTGCTCGGGCCTTTTTAATACTGTAATGCGACAACCCTGTGCGACAATGACAGCATGCTTATTAGTTTAGTACGGGTAGTTTTGCATTTGATAGATTCTGTCGCGATTATGAATTATTTTAGCTCTTCTAATTAGTTCTAATGAAAAATATAGTGTGTGGTTCGTGACTTTTGCAGCGACTAATATTCCTACAGAAAATGTTTACTCTGAATAAAGAACTGTAAGCAGTTTAAAACAGTTTTTTATTTCTCCGAACGGCCCCTTCGGGTAGACTTCTCGTTGTGTAGATTTAAATCATATTTGTCTATTTATTATTTAAGGTGTTAATTTAATATTTCATGCTATGTGGTGTTTATAAGTGCACCAGTAGCTGCAAGTCATAAATCTCAAAAAATAAATGGTTAATTTTCTACCTTATTATATGAATGGAAAGTTATAGACGTTTATGAAAAACTGGTGATACTTTTTTTTTTAAATATTTGATTGCCCAGATTAAAACCCTGGTTTTAAAATATATATATTATAAATAATAATATATAAAAAATTCCACGCCTATTTTATATAGAATGACATATGTCTAAATTCAATTGTTTTTAAAATATTAACGTTTGAAATATGACATTTTGTAGCGGTCAATTTTACCAAAGTATTTATTATCTTAAAATTAGTTAACTATGAATGCTCCATGGTATTTTAAGTGCCTCCAATTTTAGTATTAAATAAGTTTTCTACAGGTAAAAGTTTAAAAGATTTTGAGATTACCTGATGTAGCTTCGATTTTCATTGAGTTTGTTTTCCGTGATTTTTGGGATAATATTTTACCGTTAATTTTATGGGCTGTGCAAACAGGCTCATCTTTATTTTGAATTTCCCTTAATTGATAATTTCTATTTTCCAATTTCACAAGTATTGTTTATTGGTAGTATATTTTGAAGGTTGGAGTTAGTAGCCTTGATGCTGTCAATCGTCGAAGAGGAATAATCGGTCGGTGCCGTTTGTTTTTCAATAATTAAGCCAACAGCCAAGTAATTTATAGTAGGTCGTTCAGAAAATAGTTCTAGCGAGTCGGGAAATGACTTGATGTCATAAAGTCCTAGTCAAAGAGAGTAGAATGTTGCTAACTTCCTAATGTTAAATTATCGTTCCATTTCCTGCGGTGGCCGCCATCTTGAGGGAAGGATGACTTCACTTTTTCCCGGGCAGGCGAACGGTGTGTAAGCTGTCGAGCTATCCTGACTGATTCTGGTCTTATTCTTCCAGCTTGTTGGTAAGACTTTTTATTTTTCTAAAAATTGGGATAGTTTTTCTAAAAAACCTGAATTTGCAGATTTGAGGTTAGAAAGACCGCGTGGGTACTATCACCAGCTTTTTTGAGGATAACTTTTAAGGATAACTTTGGAGTACAGCTTTTGACTACAGTTTTTAAGGACAAGTTTTTAAGAATAACCTTTTAAGAATCGGCTTGTAGAAAGCAGTTTGTAAGGATCAACCTTTAATTTTGGAAATAATGGTCACGGTCAAGTTTGGTGGTTAGCTATCCACTCTGAAGCATAGGACTGCTGAACTATCACCTTTAACTTTGGAACTGGAAAAGGGAGACTTGTATATATTCTTGTATATAAGGTATTTATGGATTGGTAAAACTAGGATGTCTGTTATTTTGAAGATCCGGGAACACTAAGCGTATCAGGCCAGTTATTTTATTCAATTTTATATAATGTAATACCATCTTGGTAAGTAAACTTATATTCTAACTTAAATTTAAAATATAAACAGGGTAAGGTCTGATAAAGGTTCTAGAACACTGGGGACATTGTATGCTTACCGTTCAATATAACATTACATTTATTAAATGCACAATCTTACCAAGTAGTGTAGTGTTAATATGTTTATATACAATTATCAAGGGCCAAGTTTTAAATCTGATTAACCTCGGATCAATCATTTATTTAAGGATCCATAAGTCATGGAACAACTTTAAGTTTTATTAATAAAGTAAACTTGAAATTACCATCTTGATTTCAAGCCAAGTGTTTTATTTTTCTCTGGAAGTGTTTTCAGCTAGGCATCTAGGAAAGACGTCAATAACTTTGTAGCCCAAGAGATTTTCTTGTTTTAATACTCTTGGTGAACTTAATTTAATTTACTAAAAACAGGTGGTGCCCTCTCGGGTTGAAAAGGTGAACCAAGGCTATATAGCGAAGGACCCCGGCTCTCGGCAAATTGAGTGACCGTTAGCAATTTTAGGTGCCACCCTGTCAATAGGGTGCCACAATTTTCAGACAGTTAAATTTAAACAGTTCATCTTAGAGAAAAATGGTTTTCCAAAATGCCGGTGTTATGGTTTAACATGGTAAACCGGAGTTGTAACTTTTAAATAGAAAGTAAAAAACTAAGCCCGGGTGATGAGAACCATTTTTCTCTAAGATGAACCGTTCCAATGTTACAGCCTGTCAAAGTCTGAAAATACCATATTTTAAACGTCAATATCTCAAAAACAATTGAATTTAGACATATGACATTTTATATAAAATACGCATAGAATTTTGAAGGGAATTAAAAATAGTCTATAAGTTGTTCCATATAAAATAACGACTTTTCCACCTGTTTTAGGCAGAAGCGGCAACGTCGCATTTCTGAAATTATTTTTTTTAAATAGACCATGGTCGTTTAACCGGGCAACCGAATTTTCGAAAAAAACGTATTAAGCCGGGTCCCATGTATACGATTTCCGACGATACAATGATACGTCGGCGCTGTCATTGGTTGAAAATTTTGGCGCCAAATTTTATCTGAATATTTTTAACAATTTACGCCGCGTGGTACGAGTTGAATTTGGTTTAACTTTTGTCCGATGTTGGAAGTTTTTTTACCTCACTTTACTACATATTTGACTTTTATTTGGTTTTGGTGCTTTTTGCATATTTAACTTAACAATAAATAAACAGTGTAGAAAATACATTTGTAGTACCAATAACGTGCTACTTTTATCGCTTTTGTTAATTTTACGAAATAAACATAAACCTGCCAGAAAAAAAAACAAAGATCGAGAAGATTTTGGATGAGAAACATTTTCAAAAATCGAGAGATACAAGGAGCTTACCACAGTTTATTTAATGAAATGCGATTCAATTATTTACGAATGTCAAGTGATGCTTTTCAAAATGTATGTTATAAATGTCAGATTTCTTCGTCTTTTTTTAACGTCCTTTTTACAGAAATTCGGATTCGAAAGTCGTATCCATGGGATATGCAAAATATTTTCGTACGAAAACCAAATTATTATCGGATGTCGGAAACCGTATGCATGGGACTTCGGCTTTATCCATTTTTCACCATTGTGTAATTCACCGTAGAACATCCTGTGGAATAGAATCATTTAAACATATATTTTTCTGCAATTTGTTTTCATATTAGGATTTGCGGGATGTGGAAAAATAAATTTTGCATTCTGCCTACCTAATTGAAATCTATTGCGACAACCAACGCCATTCGTGTAAACTCGCCCGCATAAGCTAAAACTATTGTTACAATATTTTATGGTGCTCGTCATGACAAACGCTAAATTAGAATTAATACATAGAATTTAATTTCGATTGTCTATATATTCCCGAAATGATTGAGCCAATTAGTTGTGTTCATATCATAAATTAATATTCTCATTGGCAATCGTATTGTTTTTTATGATACATCATTCATATTTATAAATGTTACATGGTTACAGTTTATTTTTTAAATGCCTTTTTCATGTAACCTTCAATAATTCCCTCTTCTAGTATATCACAGTAAAATTATAAAAAACCATTATTAACGAAATCAACTTTATATATGTCTGTTTTACTTTTTATTTGTCTGTCAGTACACCGAAAAAATAGATGTAAATTTGATATTTTTCCGACAAAATATATTAGCTGCGGTGTAATTGTTGCTCGTGACTACGAGGGTGCTTTCGGGGTAACAGGCACAAAAAGAACGAAAACAAGTCATCTTATCTGACGCCTTGTGGCCTTCGAGCTAACTCTAGTTACAGGTATATCGTCGTATTATAACAACATAGTATGGTGCACTATAACAATATTTTATGGCAACAGTATGAAATTTTAAATTTACTGACCAAATCTATTTAGTTAGTGTGGTATATTCGAGTATCTAATAAAGCACAAGTTATTAGCAAACACAATACACTAACTTTATTAACTACTGGTTACTATTGCAGGACCCGTGCTTATTTAAAGACAAGATTATGATAACACTGTAAAACACAGAGATAATGAATTTTACTGTAATAGATTTTAAAAAAGGCCCAAATATCTATAAACATTTAATTTGGCTGTTTCGAAAATGCCTATTGAATGTAATATAGATGTCGCGTCCTAATTTTTAATTCGTTTGGTTGGTTTAAGGCGGGGATCGGGCCCAAGCTTCCTGCACAACAGCCTATTGGCTTATTGTGCGCCCTATCTTGCTAGTAAAGATGTGTTCCTTTTATAAGGTCCAGTTAATTTCTACCAAGTTTGTCATGCGAGAGTTTATCCCCACATTGGATTCCTCCGAAAATGTTGAATCTTTTTCGGGTCAGGGCTTCGCAGTTATATATATGTGAGGCGGTTTCGTCCTCTTCGCCGCAAAGTCTGCATTCCATGGGTCCATTGTAAATTCCTATTTGACGTAGGTGGTTTCTTAAGTGACAGTGGCCTGTTAGTAGGCCAACCACTTGTTTTAGCTGGGTGCGCGTTAGAAGCAACATTCCAGTTGATAGCTTTTTGGAGGCATTCCCAATTGTGGCCCTCGTTTGGGTTTGACCAGGTATCTTGTTCCATCGGGATAAGTGTTGTTGTTGCGCCCACCTATCTGATGTTGCTTTGGTTGCCTGTTTTGATATGCCAAGGGCAGGTTCAGGGCCCCTGGATTTTTAAGATCCGGCTCTAGCCAGTTTATTGGCTTTTTCGGTGCCCGCTATCCCCGAGTGACCAGGACCCATAGGAGTTTTACCTTGTTGTTCCTTGCCGCTAGGTCTTTCAGGTTGTTTAGGTTAGTTCGTTTACCTGCGTTTTAAATTAATTTATTGGCAGCAGAATTAAATTTTTATTTTTGTTTTGTTTTGGCCCTATTTGCATTAAAAAATATTCATATCAGTCCATATGTCTTTCGATTTTCCGCTTGCAAATATTTTTATTTAAATGCAAATATCAGAGACGCGTCGAAATATTTTTAGTGAAAATATATGTTTACTGTCCAATAAACGTTGAAATATGTGACAATGGCTGATATTTTTGGTTAAACGAAGATCTGTGTATAGGTATAACAGGTAAGAGGAATTCTATTTACGACATACTATAAATTACAATCTAAAGAGGATGATATACAGGGTGGACCTTTTAACTGGAATAAATTTAGTATTAAAGAGCATCTTTATTTGTGGAGAAAATACGGAAATACAGGTGCCTTTATTTTTAGTTTGGTACACTTTTTTCGTTCCGTCATGAATTTTACCCCTCTTTTGGGGATACAAACCGCCCCCAACTTTTTATCTCAAATGTAAAATGTAAAGGTATGTATTGCGATAGCTCGTTGGAAAGGGCATAAAAAAGGAATACGACCCACTATTTACTTTTGCATTTCGGTAATTTAGACGCAATTTTTTTTATTGTAAAAATTGTTGGAAATGTTGCCCATTTTTTTTTGACAAAACCCTAATCTAAAGTAAAATTCATTCTTAACATTATGTACCATTTACGGGGTTATTGGGCGAATTTCAATTCAATTCGTCCAAAACCAAAATTGTAGTATGAATTGTTGCTAAAATGGTCAGTTCTTATTTTTTTCTGGCTTTCTACATTACCAAAATGCAAAAGTAAATAGTGGGTGTTATTCCTTTTTTTTATGTACTTTCCAACGAGCTATCGCAATACATAACTTTCCATTTAAGAAAAAAAAGTTGGGGGTGGTTTCTACCCTCAAAAGAGGGGTAAAATTCATGACGGAGCGAAAAAATGTGCCAAACTAAAAATAAAGGCACCCGTATTTTCGTATTTTCTCCGCAAATAAAGAGGCTTTCTAATACTGAATTTATCCCAGTTAAAAATTCCACCCTGTATTTGAATACGTGTATGCTAAAATTTCTTAAATAGCCATCATGTTTATTTTTATTAATACGGACAAGAAAATCCTATTTTGACATTTTTTAACTTTTGCTAAATTTTGGTAAACTAGCCTGTTACCTTTATCTTTTATTTTTACTAAACCAGTGTCGAAATTAGTTCTTTTTGTTAACTTTTTATTATAAAATTTAAAAGACAAAAATTAATGTAGGTCAGTGGCGGCTCGTCAGGTGAAGGGGTTTTTACAAAAAAAAAAAAGAAAACTAGAAGGAAAGTTTTTCGAAAATATTAAATATTAATGTACCAATACAGCTACAGTTTTAGCCCTTAAAAAATAATTATGTTCGTATTAATAATATTAATTTAATCCGAATGCATAATAGGGCCACGGTTAACTCCGATGGACAATAATTATAAACACTGAAATTTGGCGCGCTCCAGCCGACCGTGTCCGTTAGCTCAAAGCAAGTGAAGATCCAACGCCTAACATGGCTTTGATATTCACCGTTGCTATGGTTACGTGACGTCAGTCACGCAAACAGCATGTAACAATTTACATTATGATAACGGGCAATTTAAAAATAGATCAGTCGTATGCACCATTGTTTTAGCATTGATTCGCCTAACCTTAAAGTATTTATTTTGAGGCTTCGCGAAACTTACTGTTATAGATATCTTTTTTGCGTGATTCACTGTGTGGTTAAAAAGTTTTGTTTTTATTTTTCAGTTAATTCAGTAGTGTACGTACCTACTTAGTTGTGTGTTTTAAAAATGAACTCAATTAACTACATAGTTTATAATTTGTTGGAAACTCCATTCAGTCATTGGACACATGAGGATATGAGAGACGTTTTCTTACACGGGTTTTTAGTCAATGTTTGTTTAAGTACCCACACTATACCTAGCTCTTCACCATTTTTTAAAACCGCGAGCCGCCACTGACGTAGGTACCGTTAAATAAGTAAAAGCAAACAAGACATAAGCCAATAACTTTTAATATTTTATTGCACCACCATTCTTCTGGATCACTAAACATAACCTCCTGCGCATTGAGGCTACTAAATGACAATAATCTTGTGCTAGTTGAAGCCAAACCTCTTGAATCTGTATCCACAATTAATATTAGGTTTGTGGTTGAAAATCAATAAATTTGTTAACTTTTTTAACAATGTAGCCTCTAGCATTTATCATGGGAGGAAAAAGGTGTATTTAAAATTATTTCGAACGAAATAAATTTTCTTCAAATGCTTTTTCATCATCTGCTATTTTCTTTACACTAAAGTGATTCGAAAAGGGGGCTATTTCGATTAACTGAACGTATATGATTTCATATCCATCCTAGTTACGATATGAAACTGGCCAATCACAGTGGTTAATTACAGAAAAATCAAATTTACACGTTAATTTTACGAGTCGTTTTTTGACACTTGACAGCATTGAGGTTAAGAATATACTTCAAAAATATGCAAACTGTCAGATTATATTGTTCTTTTTTAATTAAAATCAAAACATTTATCCCAGAGTCTATGCATACACAATTTTTTCCTAAAGATTTCTACCAAACTATTAATTCAAACTGAATATTTGTGCACAGATGCACTTTCTTATTTCAAAAATCTCCAGTTTTCACTCGTTTCTAGATAATTACTACAAGATTTAATGCATAAAATGTACGATACAAAACGAACGTCTTTTGGTTGGTTGGTTGGTTTAAGGCGGGGGTTGGGCGTTCGGCCCAAGCTTCTTGCACTGCAGCCTAGTGGCTTATTGTGCTCCCCTATCTTGCTAGAAAAGATTTGTTCCTTTTATAAGGTCCAGCAAATTCCTACCAAGTTTGTCATGTGAGAGGTTATCCCCATATTGAATGTCTCCGAGGATTCTGAGTCTTCCTCGGGTCAGTGCTTCGCAGTTATATATGATATGTGAGGCGGTTTCGTCCTCATCGCCGCAAAGCCTGCATTCAATGGGACCATTGTAAATTCCTACTCGGTGTAGGTGTTTTCTTAAGCAGTGGCCTGTTAGTAGGCCGACCACTTGTTTTAGCTGGGTGCGCGTTAAAGGCATCATTCCAGTTGATAACTTTTTGGAGGGTTTTCCAATTGTGGCCCTCGCTTGGGTATGACCAGGTATCCTGTTCCATCGGGACAGGCGTTGTTGTTGTGCCCACCTGTCTGATGCTGTTCTGGTTGCCTGTTTTGATATGCCAAGGGCGGGTTCAGGGCCCCTGAGTTTTTAAGATGATCCGGCTCTTGCCAGTTCATCGGCCTTTTCGTTGCCTGCTATCCCTGAGTGGCCAGGAACCCATAGGAGTTCTACCTTGTTGTTCCTTGCGGCCAGGTTTTTCAGGTCGTTTAGGCACTCCAGTGTGATCCTCGATTTGAGTCGACTGGAGTTCAGGGCCTTGGGGGCAGCTTGGCTGTCGGACAGAATGTATATCTCTGGGTCGTGGTAGCCCTTTTCGATATTTTTCTGTACACATGCTTGTATAGCACGTACTTCTGCTTGGTATACTGTAGCGTAGTTTCCCAGGGGAATGCTGATTTCCATTCTGGTTCTTTCCCCAAATATACCTGCGCCTACTAACTCCGTCGGCCGTTTTTGATCCATCAGTTTACCAAACCAGGTCCTTATCCAATGACGGCGGTGTCCCTTTTGACCACATGTCAGAGTCGCACCTGATGTTAAAGGGTCTGGTGAAGTTGTAGACCTCTTTCATGTGATCTGTTTGCATCTCCAAGAGCTCGTCGTTGATTAGATCCGCGGCTCTTGTGTGCCCCATTCTTATGGGTTGTTGTTTCCATTCCCCATTTATTTTCATCCTGGAGGCGCTACAGCTGGCCTCCTTTCTGATGTGAATATCTAGGGGTAGCAGTCCTAGTATTACTTCCATCGCTGCGGTGGGGATGCTTTTCATTGCACCACTGATGCACACGCAAGCCCGTCTCTGCAGGCTGTTTCTGTGTCTTTTACTAACCTTAGTTGATTTTGGTCCATACAAATATTTATCCACCACGATATTTTCTGATATATTTTGAGCGAGGATCCCACCCCAATCGATCTTAAAACTTTTATTATACGCAACAGATATAAAAAAATAACCGGTAAATATTCCTTCAATTGGAACATGAAGATGAGTACATAGAACCCAAAAAAAAAACAGACGAAATTATAAGATTTCTAGAAAAAACAATTATTCCATTTTTTACTGAAGGTGTTAAGGTAATGTTATTTTTACAGTATTGCCACTTCTCTTTTCACGTTAACAGTGTTGCTAGTTTGTAATTTGACAATTATTTTTAAAAGTTTACCATGGCGAATGTGAAAAGCTCATATTAATGCACAAAAGCCGTTTTTAAGTGTTTAAAACGAATTCTACAGCTATTTGTTGTACTTTCGGAGTTCAAACTAGCTATGGTTGAGAAAATAAATTGTCCATTTTTATTAATAAATAAGTATATCTGTTTTTGTTTGTTATTCTGCAAAAGGCCGATTGTAAGAAAGATAGATATATTCAAAGTAATTTTGTATAAATATGAGAAATGACCCAAATCGATGAATATATTACAATGTAATTTGGTCCATGAATTTGCCAACGAAATTAATATTTCTTCAATTGTTTATTAATATCTTTCTCACAAGTTCACGGTCAACTGGAAAGATGCCTGATTAATGATGCTTAATTTAAATAATTTTTTAGAAGACCTTTAGTATGAAGTTCGGAAGTTAAGTCGTAGAAAAAATATACTGTGGTGAGTGGATTATCCATATTGCGCTCGGAAGTTTGAGCACTTCGCCTACGGCGTCGTGCTTAATTTACTTCCACGTGCGATATGGACATAATATCCACTTTTATTGTACAAGCTACTATTGTATCATGGCTAGGTCCTGTAATTTTTAAATCTTCCTGGTATAATGTCGTGATGCGTTTATCGAACATAAATTAATTTGAAATTAAGTACGATCCGTTGTCTCTGTTAATGATTTGTATACAGTGTCTTCATGCGTTGAAATATGTAATATAATTTAATTTAATAGAATTAATGGTATTGTTTTCACGTGAAATTAATATCGGCGATACTCCAAATCAGGTGGGCCATTGCTGGCCTATTAGCGGCCCATTATTAACTTGAAGTACGTTTCCGCACACACGAATGGTACATTTATTGGATCGCTTCAGGCAGTTTTTGCAAGCACGCGAATTAAATATTTGAAAAATATGAATTTACTTTCTTCCCCGAAACGAAAGATAGAAATATTCGGAACAACCAACAGTTTCACTTAAAACTTTACTGACATAAGGGGACATAGTCTGGAAACTACTAGTGCACTTTTCTTAATATTATACCCTAGAGCAGCGTTTCTCAAACTTTTTTGACCACGGACCCCTTTTGATTTCGGAATTTTGTTGTGAACTCCCATCCCGCGCTTGCTACATTAGTACAAAATGACACAGTGCAGAATGATATTCCCAATAATTTACAGTTAGTAGTTAATCTACACATTATTTTTATTCAAAGGTCATTTTTTTTAACAAAGCAAGAAACATCAGTAAGCAGTAAGCTGGTTGCAGCAAATGTTTTTAGTGAGATGGATGGATCTGCTTTCTACTTCCACATAATTTCCTTATGTTGGGTTTGATTGAAGAAAGCTGCAGGGTTCCGGATTAAGTCGATTACGATATTTTGTTTTTGTTGCAACATATGTCGAAAATCCGGCTTCACATAAGTATGTTGTCACAAATGGCAGTAGGACTGAAATTGCTTGTTAAGTCAGATCTGGGTATTCACCTTCAATATTGCACCAAAAATCTACCAATTGCTCCTTTATGAATCTCGTCTTTAAAACTGAATCAGACGTTAAATCGATCAACGATTCATACTGAGCTGCTAGGAGGGTTGTTGGCTTTTCAGTTACTTCAAAGGGATTTTGAACCCATTTGTATTCTTGAAGGTTTTTTTCCTGGCTCTTTGGAAAGTACTCTTTTACTGAATAAAGCACGTCATTTAAATGTTGATAGATTTCATTAAAAAGTTGATCGGGTATGTTCCTCTCTAATTCTTCTTCCCAAAACTGTTTTAATGCTGGAAATGAATTAACGTAAATAAAAAATAATATACACTTTTTAAGATACTTACCTTGGACCTTCGGATATTTGATCCAATTCCTTAGCAGGGGACTTGGATGGCCGTTTTAGCCACATATCCATGTTACATATAAAAAAATGCGTTCACAACCTATTCGAACCCACACAATAATACGATATTGTGTGGATTCGAAACCAAATATTCTTACTTGTATTAACTTAAAATAACTGCAACCGGTTACTTCTAATGACTAAAATATAAAACTATTATATCGTGCTGCTAAACAAGTCTAGGCCTGTCATTGGCGCTTAAACGATAAGTACGTAATTTAATTGCAGTGGCGTTGCGGCCTTATCCAATTTTACATGTTTTTTTTTCAGTGGTTACATAACTCGCGGACCCCTAACGGGTTGATCGCGGACCCCCAAGGGGTCCGCGGACCCAGTTTGAGAAACGCTGCCCTAGAGCGTTTCTTAAAGTGTAATTCGCGGAGCCCCAGGGCTCCAACCGCTGCGTACCATGCGCTGCTCTGTTATAATATATTAAACTTGGTTTTATTATTATTATTTTTTTTTTGAAGTAGTCCATCTCTCAGTGGAGTGAATTATGAAGTAAGTAGTAGGAAAGAAAAACTCATAGTCTGCTCCACTAGTTTAATATTTGACTATTAATTCGTACATGTTTCAAAAGTACAAACTCTCATCCTCAGCGGAAATAGAGAAAGGAGAGAACTTATGACATTCTCAAGGTGGTGAATGTAACTTATGTAAATTTTAAATAGAAAATTATGTGAGAATTAACATTATGCTAAGTAAATAGATTAATAAAAGCAAATAAAATTAAACTTTATTGCGAAATTTGTGGAAAAATTTTTCGTTATAAGAGCGTGTTGAACCAAGATGTGGTACTTATGTTACATTCACCACCTTGAGAATGTCATAAGTTCTCTCCTTTCTCTATTTCTGCTGAAGATGAGAGTTTGTACTTGAAACATGTACGGATTAATAGTCAAATATTAAAGCAGTGTAGCAGACTATAAGTTTTTCTTTCCTACTACTTTATTATTTTTGTTTTAACCTCTGTTTTACAAAAAAATGGTGGTGTGAGCTCCGTCATCTTAGATTGGACTTTTGGTTCTTCACTTTTATAAAACTTTGAGAAACGCTAGATCAAGAAGATAGCTCCTAAAACCATAACAAAAAGACAGCTCCTAAAGCCATAAGTCACTAAGCAGTACCATATGGTCATATAAAATCATCGTGGACTTTAAATGTAAAAAAATGTTACTCAGGAAACATAAATAAATTTTGAACATTTGTGTCTGTTTTTTTTCTTTGTAGTGGAATTGTTCGTTTATTATTCATGTCATTTTTATGTACAATAGCGGAAACACTGAGCGAATCTACCAATTTTCCACATAACTTACGGCAAAACACTTTCATATAAATAAATATTTTTTCCTACAACCACCTATGAAAATGAGAAAAAAAGCACGGTTAACCTGGCTCGAAAGCGCCGAATATTACACGCGTGTTGAAAGAAAATATTTCAACTCTAGAGTGGTAATACAAGGCACACTAGGCATATGATGCCAATTTGACAGACCACACCTATTTATTAAAAAGAACAAATTTTAGAAATCAGTAATTGTAAAGTGTTTTAACTTATGTTTCATGTATTTGTCGAGTGATTTAAAATTAGCGTGTGAAAATATGCCATGTGAAATTATAAAAAATGTTAATAAAAGAAAAAATAAGTCGCGCTAAAGAAAATGTCATATATTTAAACAACAAATGTTAACTGGTAGCCATGGACGCCATAGCGTAGACACTAAAGCTCTTGTCTACAGAACGGGAGGTCACAGGTTCAAATCCCATCAGGAGTATTTGACTTTTTTTATAAAAACATTAAATAATTTATAGAATTATTTTGAATTGAAATCTTTCTTGTTGGGTGGATTTTTTAAATGTTGGTTAAATGTATATTTCCTTGAAATTTAAAATTTTTCATTCTGGTTAATCTAGAAGTGAATCCAGGATTAGGTCTTCCTATGATATATAAAATATGAAAAAATGAAAATGTTAAACTACAAATAAAGGAAAAGCCTATTGACAAACTATATGAAACCAGATATTAAGTGGAACATAATCCTAGGTATGCTAATTTCAACTCTAGAGTTGAAATATTTTTTTTCTACTCTAGAGTTGAAATATTTTTTTTCTACTCTAGAGTTGAAATATTTTTTTTTACAAATCAAAGGCTTTTTTAATAATTCTTTGTGGTCGTAGGAAAAATAGAGTACATTACTCGTGTGAAAGTGATTATTCTAAAACTCAAAGAATTTCCGCACTCGGCTGACGCCTCGTGCTAAATATCTCCTCGTTTGAAAAGTATCACTTTCATCACTTGTTATGTAATATACTATTTCCTCATTTCTTTTATTCCATACTTTAACCACTAAACATAGATTTATTAAAATGGTGCAAAAACTTTATAACACGTTATTGAGCAACTCGACGAAAATTCTTTATTTAATCACGAACAAAGCAATTCGTTTATTAAATAAGTAAGCTACATTTTATAAAGCCAATGAGAGAATCGAATATTCTGGTAGTCTTTGAGTTGAATGCAATCGTTCTCTAGCAAGCCCTCTTAAAAAAATCATTTGGGTACAGTTTAATTTGCTCTGAACAGGGAATTTTAATTTAATCATCGCGCAAAGAATATAATTTAGTAAAGAAACCGAATCGTCGAATGGCAATTTAATAAGCAGTTTGTTTTCTAATTAGCTCGTTTTTGTGAATTATGATCAAATAATTTACATCACTTGGGACAGTAAGTAACACAAAAAAAGTGCAGCAACGTTTGCTCCCCTTAAATTTTGGCGCCCAAAGTTTTAACTTTTTTGCTTACGGTTAATCCACCCTTGTCTGCAGTTATTAGTTTTAGGTATCAGTTGTCAGTTTAGAAAATTTACACGGAACTTTGCATCATCAACGACGTGTAACGTTTTTCTAATTTTGATAAAAATAATTATCGTATAAGATAAGAAATGGATTCATTGTTCCTTTAATCAGAACAAATCTTATTTAATTCGTATACCTTATCCTGCCCTGCCAAGGATATAATTATTCTTTACTTTAATTAGGATTTTGAGGATCCATCTTCCGGGATTGGACAAAAGCAAGCAAGAAAATTTCAAGCTTCGTAAAATACAAGAGAATTTATGGCGTTCTTTATTAACGAGATTGTTATTGATATATGTTTGTTCCGGGTTGTTTATATCATTTTTGCTGCGATTTTAAGTCTTCAGAGCACTTAATTTATTTTATTTACAACCATGTATGTAATAATGACATTTCACCTATCTTTGAAAGGTGGAAAGTTGACGTTTCTTGACTTTTACTTTCCACCCGGGTGGAAAGTGCTCACTTTCCACCCGGGTGGAAAGTGCTCACTTTCCACCCGGGTGGAAAGTAAAATTGTTATTTTTTGTAATTTTATTAAAAATCGATATCTCAAAATAGTAAATTTTTTTTTTTTTTTAATTTTAATAAAAATCGATATCTCAAAATAATATACAAACACACCAACACACAACTCATTACACAAATTCAACAACAATAATTTTATTTTTTATTTCTTTAAATGAATTATACCTAAATGACATTTATAAAAAACAAAAAATTAACATGGTTTATGTTTTACTTATTTACATTAAATATTACATTGGCATTATTGTAGGCAGTCACAGATATGTTTAAACCTTGCTGAAATTCTTCTTTTGAAAGGTTTATTTCATGATTATTTGAAGTTAAAGTAGTGTTAGTAAAACTTGAACTTGGCTTTGAAATCAATTTTGCCGTATTAACCTGAGTAGAAACCGAACTGTCTATGTATCCCTCAGCTACTGTGCTAGATTTCCAGCCTCCTAACCGCTTTATTTGCATAAGATCGCCACCGTTATTTGCGAGCAAAGTAGCCGCTGTTCTTCTGAAACAGTGACCAGTAAAACCTTCAGTATTCAGCTTCAGAAAAGCTGCAATTTTTTTTGGAAACTGACTTAAAGTGTTGTGCCCAATACATTGTTTACTAATTTTTCCATATCTTATTTGCATAAAAAGCTTTCCATCCTGTATATTTTTCCGTAAAGTTATGTACTCCTTAAGTGGTGCAATCCATTTATTATCAGTTATCATAAATGATCGTGGCTGGTACGTTTTGCTATTTTGTATTTCAATCGCGACCTTTTCTTCTAAAAAGTGAACGTCTGTTGTTTTCATTTTGTATAATTCATCTGATCGGCAGGCGCCTGAGACACCAATAACCAATGCGACCTACAAATGTATAAAATAATAAGTTAATATAGAAATAGTCAACCTTTTAGCCTAAAATACCTTTTGAACAAGAAATTCCATAGGTGCTTGTTCCAAAAATGTTTCAATATTATCCATAGACAGTGTGGTCGATTTTTTCGGCTTGTATCCTTTGTTTTGCTTTTTTAAAAATGCTAATAGCTTTGCGTGTTTAGATATGTCTACTTTTTCCCTAATTGATAGAGTGGTCCTCAACATTGAATATATTGACCAAAGCGTTGATATTTTCTTTGTCTTGGCATTTTCACTAAAATAAGCTAGTAGCGCCGATTCAGAACCAGGATTTTGAACTTTGTTTCCAATACACCATTCTTTAAAACAGTTATATGCCTTGTCATATCTCGGGCGGCTTTTAGTTGGCAGAAGATCTTCTTCTACTATTTTTGCTGCTTCTCGAATTTCTGGGGGAGTAGCAGCCAAATCAAATTCCTCATCTGAGAGCATTTTTTTGGTGTTTTGTAAAAACTTTGACACTAACGTTTTAAAAAAATAATATATTGTTTAGTGACATGGAAACCATATTCCAAAAATGATATTTGCCATCTTGATGTGTATTATTACCTACGTTATTTTATCACCTGCGGTTATTTGAAATTCTAAATGTCTGTCTACTTTTGCAATGGAAAAGTCAAAATGACATTTACCTTTTAATAATTATTTGAACTCAAAATAATAAGAAGTGGATGTTGGATGTGGTTGTAAATAAAATAGTATACAAACCTCGGTGAAAAGTTTCATTACTGTCTCTGAGATATAGTTTACCTCGACGCTTCGCGTCTCGGTAAACTATCTAATCTCTCGACAGTAATGAAACACTTTCCACCTCGGTACGTAATATACTATTACACATGCGGAAAAGTAATCTCTTCATATGAGACTTCTGGTGTATTTTATTATTGACTTAAAAATATAAGATTTGTTGCACCAAACATGTTAGAAAAGTTTGCTATTCATTTATTTTTTTGATAATTACCTACTAAAAAAATACGAGTAAATATTTTTTCTATATTTATAATTTTTTTGCGCCGGATGCACTTAGGCCAGGTTTGGCCCATTGTGTTCACCCTGTTTGGTTGTTACACCCACTCCGTGATCCCAGTTTCTTTCAATAGTTTGTGTAGGCCAACTGGGCAGAGGGTAAGGTTGTCCCCTTGTTCCAGTTTTGGTTGCCCGAGTATTCGTTGCCTCTTCCGATCTAGTGACTCGCAATGGCAAACTATATGTTGTACAGTTTCCCTGTCTTGTCCGCATAATCTTCAGTCAATGTCTCCATTGTACAGTGCCATTCTGTGCCAATTGTTCTTGACAGCCAGTCAGAATTCCTGTAATGGTTCTCAGCTGGTTCCTGTTTATTTAAAGCAACTGTTTCGTAAGTCTTGGTTCTGGATCCCCAATGAAGCGTTTTCTGTGGTGTAATCAATGTCTGTTGCTCCAGTGGATTTTGTGTTCACTCCTGATCCATCGCTTTATGGCATCTCGTACTGTGCACCTTGGTACTCCGAGTGACGGTTTTGGACCAATGAATGTATTTTCTGAGCCTTTCCTTGCAAGTTTATAATAATAATAATAATAATAATAATAATAATAATAATAATAATAATAATAATAATAATAATAATAATAATAATAATAATAATAATAATTTATTGATAATAGCATGTGCTAACAACATTACAATAAATAATAGGTACATGTGATACAATACAGTGAACGTAATATACGATTAAACAAACCCATAGCCTGGGTTCTAACAAAATTAATACAAGTTAACAAAGTCTTACAGTAAAAATATTATAGTAAATGTTTTGCAAACACAGAATTTTCTTTTTTACCTACATATCACTTTTACAAAACTGTCTGCATTTTCTGACAAAGATTTTTACATTTTTTGCCTTCTTAACGTCATTGGGTAAGCTATTATATTGTACAAGTCCATTGTGGAAAACATCATTTTGACTATAACAATTTGGGGCAGTGTGCACGTAGAAGTCGTCTCTAGATCTTGTGTGATAATCATGCACATCCGATATACATTGTGTATTTTTTAATAAATGTTCTGGATATAAACTGTGTTTTATT
This sequence comes from Polydrusus cervinus, assembly GCA_935413205.1. Lineage (NCBI taxonomy): Eukaryota > Metazoa > Arthropoda > Insecta > Coleoptera > Curculionidae > Polydrusus > Polydrusus cervinus. The sequence continues at coordinate 17,116,254 of OW284511.1, forward strand.
TTGTATATAAAAGTCATTGTGAAACACTTAATAATCCTGTCATTTCTAACATGGTTTTCACACTGGTAAGCCTATTACATCCCAAAATATGTCGCAAAGCTTGATTTTGTTTTCGCTGTAGTGTCTCCTTCTCACTATTATTAATTAAAAATAATATTATATATCCGCTTTTTCATTTCCTGTAATACCTTCGTGTCCTGGTACCCACTGCAGTACTACTCTATTTACTTTTGCCAAGGTCTGCAGTTCCTCTTGACATTTCCATACCAGTCTTAAGATTGCCTTGTTGTATATTAGCTGCTTGACTGTCAGAATGTATATGGATCCGCTTATTGAGGTAAGCCCTCCTATTGTTTTAAAGAAAAAAAGGAAAGACAACAAAGTCTCGGTGTCAGCAAATATAATTGTGTGGTTACACGTGTTTCACCCTTTCGGGCATCATCAGACCTAAAACAAGAGACCTAACTAACAGATACACGAATAATTAAAAACCACTAATTACCCAGAATTTAAAACAGAAAAGAAACAGTTATAACATATTAAAATTTAAAAATGTAAATAACAAAAACAAAAAATCAAATGTCAGAGGGCAGTCGGGTCAATTGGATCAATAAATCCAGTGAAACGAATGCGACGGGATCTAACTATGTTCAAATGCCTGAAAATATGAAAGAAGATGAGAGCGTAGCCAATCTGTTCTGTGCATTAAAAATTAGCGAAAGGTGACCGTCCCGATATCAACATCGGGTTATAAACAAAACAAATCATAACCAATTCATTTACTAATATTGTTAAAAATCAAATTAGGTTCAAAATTAAACACGTCGTTGACACAAGTAAGTATGGGACTTTTTTTGGCCTTAGTAATCTCCATTTTCTCCAACAGATCCAACTTCACACCCTTAGAACATTCGTGTAAAACCTTGATATTTGTAGGGGAAGAGAACTGGTGTCCAGAAATTAACAAGTGATTAGCGAATGCAGACTTAGTCTCGGTGAAATCCGAATATTTATACTTATTGACAAGGCTGAGATGTTCCTGTACTCTAGTGGATATCCTTCTACCTGATTGGCCGACATAAACCCCTGAGCAATCATCACAATTTAAGGCATAAACACCAGACTTTGCAAAACGGTCCGTTCTGTCCTTGATCTTAACCAAGTGTTGTTTTAAAGTGTTAACTGTCTTAAATGCAATTGAAATATTTAGGTTTTTAAAAAACTTAGCTAGTTGTAAGGATATGCTACCAAAAAATGTAAGACATTTAAACTTGTTTTTAACATCTGTGGGTTTTGCATGTATAATATGGCAAGAGAACTTGTATTTGTTAACGAATTTGTAATAAAGTTTATTTATAGACTTAATTGGAAAACCATTATTAAGTGCCATTTGTTTAATTATGTTTAGTTCTTTAGTAAACGCCTCTTTAGATAACGGCAAATTAAATAGTCTATAAAAGAAAGAATTGAAAGCAGCAAATTTATGTGAAAACCGTGAATTGGATGTGAACTGAATGATGTTATCGGTAGATGTTGGTTTTCTGAATACTTCAAAATTGATGTTGTTGTTATTTCTTATAAGTAAAAGATCTAAGAACGGTAGTTTCCCCTGTGTTTCCCTTTCTAGTATGAACTCAATCTTATCATGTAAGGTATTTGCAAATTTTAAAAAATTATTTAATTCAACCTCGCTGCCGTCCCACACTAAACAAATGTCATCTACATACCTTTTATATGCTTTAAGATAGCCTGCAAAGGGACTATTCATAATTTTACTTTCCAAGTTATTCATTGTTCATTTCCAAGCCCTCCTATTGTTTTCGAACGCACATTGCAATATAGATAGATAGATAGATAGATAGATAGATAGATAGATAGATAGATAGATAGATAGATAGATAGATAGATAGAAACGTCTTTATTTTTGACTCGGCGAAGGTCAGCTTGCTGTTTGCTTAACCGAGCATGTATGATAAATTTACAAAAGTTAAGTTTTACAAAAAGAGACAAAATTGCTAAGTTATGTTAAGTACCTAATCTAGTTAAGGCAGAAACTTAAATATTGGCAACTTAAACTAATGATATATTTACATAATATTGATCTTATACATATTCAAGCATAATTACCCAGCAAAAAACTGCGATAATTGGTCCTAGAGGAGTTTAAACTTAGGTTGACAAATTTGGTACAAATATCAGTATTAAAGATTTTAGGAGCTATATAAGAAAAACTGCGTTGAAAGAGGGCAGTTCGATGTTTCGGTACGTTTAAAAGACCATTATAACGGGTTGTACGATTGTATGTAGAATGCCGGAAATGAAGCTTTTCACTTAGGTATTGGGGTACACCACTCACAAGCAGACGATACAAAAAACAAGAAAAATGTAGTCTTTGTCGATCGACCATTTTAAGCCATTTTAACTCAGGCAATTTATGACCATTTTAAGCCATTTTAACTCAGGCAATTTATAGCTAACATGTTCTCTTGCACGCAGTCCATAAACAAAGCGAATGCAAGAGTTCTAAACCTTTTGCAGTCTAGTCTTACACTGCAAATCCAAACAGGGGCCGTACACGAAGTTACAATAGTTAGCGTGAGATAAAACAAGAGTTTCACACAGTTCCTTTTTTAATTGAGGTCGTAAGATGTGTTTATTTTTGTATAAGTTTCTGAGTGAAAAATACGATTTTTGAATAACTGTACCTATCTGACTTCTAAACCGAAGCTTGCTATCAAAAATGACCCCCAAATTTTTATATTCCTGCACAACGGGTAATACTGTATCGGCCATAACTACATCCATGTTGTCTGCTGCCCATTGGCTATCAGGTCCAAAATAAATTATTGCAGATTTTTTAGGATTTAACTTTAGACCATTGCTTTGAGAATAGTCACAAATCGATCTCTGGCACTGGGTAAGATTACTCTTTGCTTCAACAGCAGTGGCTTTACTAAAACTGGTGCGCAGTTGCGTGTCATCGGCGCGTAGATTTCTGCTTGGAACCCTGTGGGAGCCTTCCCAGAGAGAAAAACGCATTTTTCTCCGGTCTTACTCCGTGTATCTTTATGTATATTTATTATAGGCCTATATTCTCGATAAAGACCAGAGTATAACTTGTAACACTTAGTATTGTTTCTCTGGAGAACTAAGATCAAATACCGGTCTTTGGATTCGATCACTTGCAATTACAGTTTCAAGTTAATTTTTTTTTTATTTCACATTAAAATTTGCTCTTATTTCTTTCTGCTTTTACAAATAAAACACTTTTTACCTACTCGCGTGCGGTAAACGCACTTTATCGAACTGTTTCTCGTACAGCAAGTAGTACTTTACCAGACTGTTTTTCAATGTGTAATAGTTTTTATCGCCAACCGTCAGTAAAGCCGTATATTATCAGAGTGATTTCCGGAAGTAAACAAACGCTTTATTTTATTGTAAAATATAATACTTTACCTATGCGACAGGTAAAGTATTACCCTCCGCAAATTTTCACTCTATGCCGAACAAACCGGCAAAATTTTCGATTTCTCATAATAGGTCAATTTTTTTGGAGAGTGCTTTGGAATAAGCACGTGGTCGGCCGAAATTTTCTGACGTGTCAAATTTAGGCCAAAATGGGTTTTTTATCGTCGGATTGTAAAGCTATTTTAAACTTTCGAGCTTGAATATGGGATGGAATAAGTAGTATGAAACTTCTACTTTACATTTTGACCAAATATAAGGCAAGAACTATTAAATATATTACGTAAAATAGGTCTGCAGCTAGTCTTTTCTATTAATTTAACATGGTAAAAAACATCTATTTTCTTAGAGCGGTCTGCTTTACAAAAAACGGTGATGAACGGTTGGCGATAAAATGTTGTATGCACCACGTCAGTAAAGTATCTTTATCGAACTCGCCTGTTATTCACCTCGCTCGCTTCGCTCGCTCATTTCATAATTTCAGACTCGTCCAATAAAGAATCACTTTACTGCCTTGGTACATAAATAACTATTATAAACTACATTTTTGAAGCAATAGATATTCGTACCTTTGTACGAAAAGTGCCTTTATCACCCTTGACTACTATCGAACACACCATCACATGCGTTAAATTATTCCATACCGGTATTTGGTCGATATTTAAATTAAATTTAATAGAAACGAAAAATTGATCGAAAACCGAAATTATAAGTGCGTCAGTATTCTTACCGTTTAAAATACCACCAATAAAGACTTTTATAATGAAATGTCTTTACTGTTTAATTACGTCCAACAAAAATAGCCCAAAAGTGACGCCTTTCTAGTAAAACGACGCCCCCCGTGTTGGGTCTTTGATCAGGTTAGATTTGATTTAATCCTACCTTAAGCCGCGTCGCCTTATCTCCGAAAATCCCATGAAATAAATAATTATTCTTTAACTTAATTTGGAATCCTGGCGGATCCGTCTCTTTGTAACGGACAAAGGGATGGAGAAATTACGGGGCTTTGTGAAATGTACACCGATCCAACGGAGTCCTTTATTAACGGGACCTTTAGAGCTTTGTTTGTCCCATTTGTTTTAATAACCCTAACCCGATTGATATTCTGTTACGATTTAAATCCACGCTATTGAGAGTCTCTCTTGATTTTATGGTCCATATTTTTCTAAAATAAATTTTAAAAAAATCACCGAATACTTTTACCTGGCACGTTCTTCGTTAATATTGTCGGATATGGATTGGTATTCTTAAGGATGAATTACTCATCTCATAATTTCCTGTGGTGCTTAGACTCTTAATGAGTGTTGAATTTGATGAGAATAGATTTAGTGGAAAGATAGTGTACATAACAAGAACAAGGCCATGTCTAGTTTCGTAGAAAGATAAGTTAGCGGCACGCGGACAAAGTGGTGTATCTGTCTTTTGCATTAAAATAAATAGGGATGCCAAAACAATGAGTTCCCTGGGGCACAGGTAAACAATGACGGCTGTTTCGTCCTTATTATGACTCTACAAAAAGCCAGACGACAGAGCCACCGAACGGGTATTCTGCATTCGAGTTGATTCCGATGGCGATGCGGCGTAAGTCAGTCTAGCGAACGCGCTTTTGCTGTTTCTGGAGTTGCTATTCAGGATATGGTTTTCCGTAGTGCCCTAATAAGGTTGCTTATTTTTATATTTTATTATTAATGACATCAAACTTCTACAACATTAAATTTTAGTTATTTTTCAAATTTTTATGTACCATTTGAGTTTTCTCACATGTTTACTACACTACGTCGGTGTCGATTCGACAGCCCATTTCTACGATCTAGTTATAGGGCGGCAAAAAGGCGCGTCTGACAATAATAGCGATTATACGACACCTCGATCAATCTATCAATCCGAGCCAGCAGGCGGGTCGTATCTTTTTTTGCGTGCTCCACATTAATTGACCGAGCGAACCATTATTTTAAGGTGTGACATCAGATAAAGAAGCGAAATACGGTTTCACTGGGTTTTGCCGAATTTGTTACGAAGTGGATCCGAATGGTAATAATCGAGAAATGTCAATAGATATTTGGACGAATGGGGGGTTGTTTTTTTTAGATTATGTTATTTATATTGACTATTTTTTTAAATTTTTACAATATTTTGTAAGGATGTAAATTTTGTATAAAATAAAATAGAAACTACTTTCTTAAACATATAAAATAATAAAAATTATTTGAGCTGGGCTACATTCTTGGTAAAACGAAATGTCTAAACATTAATTACTTGTTATGTTTTTAAAACTGTGATTGTCTTGTGTTGTGCTGTGTGTGTGTGTGTTTTTTATTGTGAAACATAACCAATAAATAATTATAGTTTTAGTTTCTGTACAATATAAAATAATATTATTTTAATAATTTTACATTACTGTCTCAACAGAAATGCCTAACTTACTACATAATATGGTGTAGTTTCTTATACTTGAGTTTTTTTCGTAAAACACCTTAAAAAAGATAATAGTAAAGGGTAACTTAAGAAGAGCATAACTTTGTCAAAAATATCATAATAATAGCTATAGTAAAAAAAATTGGAGTTTACTACCTAATTAAACTAAAAATTCAAATATTTTCAGTATAAAAAGTAAAATATTCCATTCTTTTGCCCTCCTTCATTCGTAAATGCGCCCTGGCTGAAACTAGTATTAAGTATATTTGTTAGGTTCCCTAAAATAATATTATGTAATAACAATAAACTTAAATTTTTTTTTAAAACGGTGAATCATACTTTGTAAATTGTACAAAAAGTAATTTTGGCGTGTCAAATATTTGTAAATTATAAAAAATATACTTTGGCGTATCATATATTTGTAAATTGTGCGAAATCTAGCTGGCGTTTCATACTTTTGTAAATCACGAACACTTAACTTTGGTGTATCATACTTTTGTAAATTGTACCGAAACTAATTATGGCGTATCATACTTTTATAAATTGTACAAAAATTAAACTTTGGCGTATCATCTATTTATAAATTAAAAGAAATCTAGCTGGCGTTCATACTTTTGTAAATTGTACAAAAATTAACTTAGGTGTTTTGCATGCACTAAATGACCAAATTAAAGTATGGAAACATTATTTAACAAAAATTAGTTAAAAGCAAAATATTCTCCATTGAATTTACATCGTCATCCTGCTGAAAGTCCAGGCCAAAGGTATATCCTCTTCATATGGTATGAGATAACGCTAAAAGATGTCAGAATATATTTCTGCAGTATTTTTTCCCATCTATTCTTAATTTCGGACCGCCAAAAACAACTCCAAATCATTTATAGTCCCTCCACCATGTTGATTAGATACATTTTGTGGATTCTATTTGACCACTGATTTTGGAGCCAATATTTTTATTCCCTAGCGAATTTCACCCTTACCTGTCTGAGACGTTTTGTAAGAAGTTGTTTCTTGACTGCATGTCTATAATACAGTTTGTGCGAAATAAGACGACGCGACGTCTGATTGTCATATCCGACACCACTGCATTTGTAAATTCCTCCCTTTTTTTCTTATTTATTACCACAGCTGATCACGTTGAGCTTTTCTGGTGATGACACGTTCTCGACAAGTCGTTTTCCGAAGTCTTCCATTTTTTCTTCCGCATTCCCTTTTGCAAATACCTCTTAATAATTTTGCTTACTGTACCCCATCCTTTTTAAACAATAAAACACCCACAAAAAAACCTCAGAACGGTAAATAAAGTCTGCCTCACTCGCCAAAAGAAGAATTTAGACTGCTAAAAATAAAAATAATAAAATGTTGCCATACTTTTGTGCGCGTTAAAATAAACATACCGAATAGTAAACACGTCTTACCAATGGAACACTTTAATTATTCCTATAAGAATATTTTGATATACCTGCATAATAAATATTCTCTTGTTCGCCACTGTAAATGGTATGACAGAATTAAACTATTCTACCATTGATTTACTACCGTTATTAATAATAATAAAGGTAGGCTTTAAAGCAAAAATTGTAAAATAGACAAGTAGAATTTGGATCAAAAATCCTATTTTAAAAAATCCCTCGTTTAGTTAACGTTGCAGCATAGACACGTACTGGTGGTGTACTATTATTTTGTAACTTATATTACAAAAAAACATTGGTATGTCATAATTATTATGTATATTTGTTACAAGTATTATATTTTTAACTTTACATAGTACTACTTTCTTATCTAATATACAGCGTGATCAGTTAACGGTACGGAGCGGCCATATCTCTGAAACTACTGGTCATAGAAATTCAGGAAAAAAAATGATAACTAAAGTGGCCATGAGAAAGTCCTGGAAATAATTTTTAAGTTCCGCATTTTGCCGCAAGAGGGCGTAATTGAGAAGTCAATTTTAAAATTTTACATATCTCCGAAAATCCCACATTAAGGTATATCTTTGATAACACCATTAAAAAGCTTGACCAACCATCTATCATTTTGGTCTTATGCTCATTAGCGTACCGACTTTAATAAGAGGGGGGGGGAGCTGTTGAAAGTGTAATCATTTACATGGCTGTAACTTATAAGCAACTTATCCGATTTTAGCAAACTAAAGACTGGTTGGAAGAGAAATGTATGCACTTTCACCAATCGTATTTAGTTGTCCATAATAGTTCTAAAAAAAAATGCTAGATTGCGCAATTTGTAATGATAACACATTTTTTGATTTTACTCTGAAAAAATAAATCATACGGTATAATTATGATACCATAATCGAAAAGTAGATGGAATTTGCTAGAAAAAATATCAAAACCGCAGCTCGATATCTCCGTTCGTTTCAGCGTTATCACCAATAGAATAATTTTTAAAACTTTAAATGAAGAAGCGAGTGGGACGCCACTGATATTTTTCTATGTAGATATTATTTCTGATTATCAATATTTATTATTATCAATTCTACATAAAAATGGTCTCTTGCGTTTTTCTCCTCAGGCACACCGTTCTTAATTAAAATAATTAAATTAAATTAGCTCTACTATTTATTATTGTTAACATTCAGAATGAAAAATTTTGTTTTATAAAAATTGTTGGAAATGACTACCTTCATTTAATAGGCATGCTTGCGCCCATAATTATTTTAATTAAGAACGGTGTGCCTGAGGAGAAAAACACAAGAGACCATTTTTATGCAGAATTGACCAGGCTAATCAGAAATAATATCCACATGGAAGAATATCAGTACCATTTTTTTTCTTAAAAATATATAATCGCTTCTTCATTTAAAGTTTTAAAAATTATTCTATTGGCGATAACGCTGAAATGAACGGAGATATCGAGCTGCGGTTTTAATATTTTTTCTAGCAAATTTCATCTACTTTTCGTTATGGTATCATAATTATACCATATGATTTATTTTTTCAGAGTAAAATCAAAAAATGTGTTATCATTACAAATTGCGCCCTCTAGCATTTTTTTTAGAACTATTATGGACAACTAAATACGATTGGTGAAAGTGCATACATTTCTCTTCCAACCAGTCTTTAGTTTGCTAAAATCGGATAAGTCTTTTATAAGTTACAGCGATGTAAATGATTACACTTTCAATAGCTTCCCCCCTCTTATTAAAATCGGTACGCCAATGAGCATAAGACCAAAATGATGGATAATTGGCCAAGCTTTTTAATGGTGTTATCAAAGATATACCTTAATGTGGGATTTTCAGAGATATGTAAAATTTTAAAATTTATTTTTCAATTACGCCCTCTTGCGGCAAAATGCGGAACTTAAAAATTATTTCCAGGATTTTCTCATGGCACTTTAGTTATAATTTTTTTTTTCCTGAATTTCTGACCAGTAGTTTCCGAGATATGGCCGCTCCGTACCCTTAACTGATCACGCGTATAATATAAAATTTTCAATTAATTTATTTATTTATTTATTTATTTATTTATTTATAAACAAAAACATTTTACATAAAAACATAGTATCTTCATTCTAAAATTAACACAAATGGAAAATAGCATATCAAAACAATTTATAACACCTAGGTGTGGAACACCTGTCTGTGCGTAATTTACATTGAATATACGTATTTATATAATGTATTTAACAGTATGCACATTCAGAAAAAAAATAATACATTTCTAATATCTAGTATCACTTTTTAGTGCAAAAACCGAAAGAAAGTAGAAGAAGAGCTAAAACAATTCTAGAAAGCTAACAATATTATTAAAAATATAGTTGTTCAGTTGTTTTTTAAATTGCCTTTTGTCAGTTAAGGTTCTAATATTTTTTGGTATTAAGTTATATAGTTTTGGACCATAGTATGTTACAAAGTGTTGCATCATTGTTGTTCTAGTTTTATAAATATTTATTAGTTTATTTGTGTTTCCTCTGGTCTGATGATCATGTGACACCTGCGATCTTTTAAAATCATTATTAAAGTGCAAAAATTGACATACCGTGATAATATACAAAGTTCTAATGTTACAGAGTTCTCTGGAATAAAGTTGATTTGTAGGAAAAAGCTTAGGTTTCTTAAGACTAATTTTTACAATGGAATTTTGCACAATTCGAAGTTGCTCAAGATTGCAGTTGTACATTCCTCCCCAGACCAGTATACCATATTTTAGAAGGGGTTCAACAAGCGCCTTATAGACCATAATGATAAGCTTTCTGTTAAGAAATTCTCTTAAAATGTAAAACTTGTGAATTAAGCATCTGACTTTTTTATGCAAATATAAAACATGTTGGTCCCATTTAAGGTGCTTGTCAATGACAATGCCCGAATATTTAAGATGAGTAACTTCCATAAGTGGCTCATCAATACCTGGAATCACAATTTGATTAAAGTTAGGTCTATTTACAGTATTTAATGAGAAGGCGATGTAATGCGACTTTTTGATATTTAAAGTTAATTTGCGGCTGTCTAGAAAACTCTGTATTTTAAGAAAATTTAATATAATTTTTTCTTTTAACAATGACCAACTTTCATCACTAAAAATGACAGCCGTGTCATCCGCATATGCCACCACCTTTCCACCCACGCCAAGATTGCAGATGTTATCTATATACAAATTAAATAGAATCAATCACTGATAAAGTTTTTGCTTCTTTTAAATTCGTAAATCGTATTTGTAAAAGACCACCAATCATATTAAGCAAATAATATTAAATTTAAGATGTTTTGCCTGCATGGCTGTCATTAGTACAGGTAAATACCGGCTGTACCGGCATGCGAACAGAAAATAAATCACGATAATTGCAGGTTCCACTTTAAGCAAGGAAAGATATCTCGCAAACAATCTTTAAAGCCGACGTTGCCAAGTTGTATTGTAAAATTAAAATATACGAAACAACTTGCCATAAACTCAAAAGAAAATCATATAATAATCTAAATAGTTGTGGAAAGAGTACTTATAGACGCAGTAATAGTATTATTGTAAATTTTATTGGTGTTAGTTTATAGAATAATACAAGCAATGGTTATTTATGCTGGTAAACGAATAGCGTTACACCCTAGTGGGTATTTCGGTGTGACCAATTTCTGAAACGAACTACAGACTGTTATAGGGAACCGCAAAATGTAGTTTTCTATACTAGATGTGTTGCCTACCGTATCTCGGTAGTTTTCAGTTTTTTTTTCTTAGTTCTATAATTTCACGTCCGGTGGCTCTGATGTCTTCTGCATTTGAGTTGATTTCTACAGATGGCAATGCAGCGTTTTCCGTAGACTCCTAATACGGACGAAACGGCCGTCATTGTCTACCTGTGCCTCAGGGAACCCATTATTTTGGCGTCCCTGTGTACTTTAATGGTAAAGACATATGCACCACTTGGTCCGCTTGCCGCTAACTAGAACCGAAATTTTTGGAAGCTGTCTGGGAAAAGATAGCTTTTTGTACAGAAAATTGCTTATTTCAAAAATGATCACAGAAATACTTTTATTTCGTTATAAATCGCATACGTTTACAAGGCAAAAAACCCCCAGACAAATCTTAATAAATCTGACAACGCTGATTTATAAGGAAAACTCGAATTTATGCTGACGTAAGACGAATAGGAAAAAAGATGGGAATGTCAGTTTCAGAACGGAGTATTTCAAGATTTATTTAAAATTTATGGTAAATAAATAAATCTTAATAAAGAAGTTGTTTGTTTCAGCTCGTCGTTATTTCGGTTCAGACATCGATGTTTT